>JANXJC010000064.1:16331141-16344200 GCA_027564655.1 Leptodon cayanensis | reverse complement strand
CGCATCATCCCGCGGCACCTGCAGCTGGCCATCCGCAACGACGAGGAGCTCAACAAGCTGCTGGGCAAGGTGACCATTGCGCAGGGTGGGGTGCTGCCCAACATCCAGGCTGTCCTGCTGCCCAAGAAGACCGACAGCCACAAGGCTAAGGCCAAGTGAATGCATCTAAGACTGATCAGGAAACAAAATGGACCAAAAAAAAAAAAGGCTCTTTTCAGAGCCACCCACAGTGGTCATAAGGGACTGAGTCACTGTTTGGTTTCAGTTTTTCTAGGGAATGCAGGCACAAACATGTAAGCTGTTTTTTCTTAATGTGTTTGCCTTTACAATGCTGTTCTCTCTACCTGCTGAAGATTTTTTTTAGGGAGGTTGTTTTATTAATAGTAAATGTTACATTTAAAAACTTTGGGCTGATGCACTGAGAGATTCAATGTACTTGTTTGTTCCTTTTTTAGACTCACTTCCTGTTTTATTTGTAATAAAATATTTTTTGCTTTAAGAAAGTCTGGACATTCTTAACACATTAGCAGTGTCTGTGGCATGTATGTTATTATACAATACTGGAGTAAACATTGCACTGCCTAGTAAGAGAATTCTGGCTTTGTGGGTGTTCTTGCAGTTTTTATTGGAGGATCATATAAACTGAAGTATTCATATCATTGTAGATTATTTCTGTTCTGCTGGAAAGTATTAAAGAGTAGCTGATTGCTGTCACAACTCTGGACAATGCAGTTTTCAAATTCAGAGAGAAGGGGAGGGTGGGGAAGCAAAGAACACACAAAAAAATAAATAAAACCCTGAAGAAATGATGTGGTCCTGGCAGTGACCCTGAACCAATTATTTCACAACAGGAAGGATGTTCCCTCCCTCGGGCTGCTTGTTGATTTCTACTTTTCACTGCATTTTAATGCTGTTGTGAGAGAGTCCCGCTGGCTTTCCTTGACAGAATTAACTCTGCAGAGCACTAGGGAAGGGTTTCGGGCAGGTCAGGGTTACCAGTGTTCTCGGTTCGCTGCCTGCTGTGATGTGCCACCACGCTGACGGCTGCTGCCGTATGCCTTGAAGAGCACTATTGCTTTTAACTTTGTTTTTCTGGCACTGCTGGCTGGATCCATCCCCTCTTCTGCATGAGGTATGGGGAGTTTTGAGCTCCCACCTCATTTTGGGAGCAGGCAAGCGGCTCTTAGAAGAGCTGCTGCTGTTCCAGCAGGGCACAGTGTTGACTTATAGTTGTTTCTCTGCTTTGATGCTGCCCTGCTTGCTTCCGATTGTCCTTCTGGCTTTAGCAGGGCTCCTTGCTGCTTTTTTAGCCTCGCAGTCTTGTGCAGGCTCTTGGCCGCACGGGCCACCAGTTTTTTGACTTTCCTGGGGCTCTCTTGCGCTCTGTGGAGGCAGACACAGCCTTAGTGGTCAGCTCGGTGGCACTAGAGCAACAGGAGGGGTTTTCAGTATGACCAATTTTCCCCATCCCTGTCCTCCAGTATAGGGAAAAGAGAGATGTGGACTAATATATCTGTGGACCTGGTGTTCACTGAGTTTAGCTTTCCTAAAATTGAGTCGGTAAGAAGTTCAACCATCTACAGGAGGGGGAAGTTTCCACTCCCCTCTGGGTCTGTCTTTGTTCCACGTAATGAAACTGTTGTCTGCATATTGGAAGCACTGGGAATTGTAGCAAAATGGGGAAGAGTCCTGTGAACCCCCCTGGGCACGTGTGCGTCACCTCGATGTTGTATGAGAGGATTTAAATTCTAGTTTCTAGACTGTAGAAACTTTCAAGAGGACATCTGTTGGATTTCCTTCCATTATAAATTGGTGCTTTGGTATCAGCAGTACAAATGCAATAGTACAGCAAATAGTCTTCATTATTATTCTTGTAGTTATGCCTCCCATTTCCCTGTTGCAAAGTGCGTTTAGGCAATATGTGGCTCTAGTTTCAAGTCGTCCATCTGGGTAACAAAGCCTTAAAATCCCGATAGGACTATGTGAGGTCTAAACCGTGAAGGGCCAAAAGGCCTCAAATGTATATTGCACAGCCAGACACGTTCATGAAGTGTGGTTTACCACAACTGGGCTAAGTGGGCAGACTGGTTTTGAAAATAGATGTATTTCTTAACAAGGTGAGTGTGAACACCTGTAGTCTCCTAAGCGGCACAGACGGATTTCCCGGTTCTTTAACAACCACTCGGGTTTCCAACAGCGGAGGGGAGAGGAAGGTGCAAAGGCCTGTGATCAAGAGACGAAGAGCGATCTGCCTCCCCGTGCCCGGGTGACTGGGACCACTTTGCAACTCCGAGGAGCCGGCGCTGCGGGCGGCCAGGCAAAACGAAAGGCAGCGCATCCTCCGCGCCCCCCCGGCGGGTCGGCCGCTGACGAACAGCGGCCAGCACCCATCCCTCTGCGCCCACCGCGCCTGGGGAAAGGGGGACGTGGGCTCCTTCGGCCGGCGGACCGCCCGGTGGCAGCCGGATTGAAGGGCTGGCTGCACATGGAAACGAGCTGATTATGTATGAATTTGTTCGCTTCTTCGTTGGGCGTTTTATTCCTTGAGTGGGGGAAGCAGAAACAGAACCGAAACACTCAGAGGGCTTTTAAGGTCTATGAAGCAGTACCGGGTTTACTGCGAGATTTACTCCCGCGAGTTTAATTTGGGTATGTTAGCGGAGGAGAGCTCAGGCTGGAGCCGAATTGTCTCGTCGCTGCGTAAACGCAGCGGGTGGCGGAAAACGGAGCGGACAGGCCCCACGGGGATCCCTCGTTTCCCCAGCGGCGGCGAAACCCTCCGGCTTTGTCGGTCTGGCCGCAGCGAACGGAGATTTTCCTGCTGCCCGCGCCGGTGCCAGCGCCGGGGACTGAAGGAGCGATCCTCCCCCGGGGAGGAGGGAGCCGGGCTCCGCTGCGGACAGGTCGACGGGGGGAGTGCGGTGTAACACGGCAGGTTCCGAGAGAAGCGGGGAGGGGGGCCGGGCTGGGCCGAGGGGGGCGCCGCAGAGGGACGGGGCCTTGCGGGGTCGGAGGCTGAGGGGGCTGCGCTGCCCTGCGGCAGCCGCCCCCCCCGCCCCGCAACGGGCTCCGGGGAACTGCGGGGAGAAGGGAAAGGAAAGGGTCGGCTGTCTCCGGGAAGGGCAGAGCAGGGCCCCGGATTTTTAAATCCAGAAGCAAGCTATTTCTTTTTTTCAGCAATTGAAGTATTTTTAACTCTGTCATTGTCAAGAAATAAACCTGTAGGGTAAGGGGAAGAGCCCGCAGCATTCAGTTCAGATAAATGCTGTAAATAAATCCCGGTTCTTCTGAAGCCTCTTGATGTCCCCTGTTGTTTATACCCTGTGCCAGTTCCTGCTGAGAAATACCGTCTTTCATGCAAATGTTCTCAGGTGGAAAATACTGTAAAAATGAAAAAAAAAGTGTGAAAGACTTATCTGCCTTCATGGTGTGATGAAAAGGGTTAATCGCTCTGATTGTCTTTATCAACGTTTCAGAAACACTCATTGTTTGATTTTTGTCCCGTCAATAAATGCACAATTAGAGGCTGCTTTTGTAAGTCTGAAGGACAACAGATACACATCCCACGAGGTTTCCCCTGACATTTAAGTATCGATTAACGTTAAAACTCCAGGAGCTAAATATGCCTTACACCCATGTGGCCATTTCCCTTCTTCCGTAGGATTTGTACCAGCGATTTCAAAAGGCAGAGTTTAAAAGCTCCTGCATGTAGGGAGTGGAACCAACCCAGAGAAATTGTCTGGGCTTCCTGAGCCAGCCCAGTCGAGCCCAGGCACCCGGGTTTGCCTGTGATCCGGTTAGTCCTGTCTGCTGGTGCTTGGAACGCAGGAGGAGGCAGCCCTATTTAAAGATTATTTCTATGTGTAGAAAGATTGGGGCTATGATATTCCTCTGGCAATTCTTTTCCTCTTTTCTAAGCGGGATGATTAAACATGCCAACCTTGCTGTGTCCCAAGCGCACAAGTCAAAAAAAACTTTATCACGTGCAGTGTTTGGATTGTTTCACGTTGCAGTGGCTGCTACTTGCTACAAAAGGAAAAGGGGATGCGCACAAGAGGTGCATGCATTTCTTCATACCTCTGCTGCTGCATAAAGGTGGAGCAAGATCCCTTACTCTGTCTGAAGTCCAAATTTCAGCGGTAATTCTCCATGTGTGCTATCTTCCTATTTTGGGAATTATTTCTTCCATTTTCCTATCACCCTTCCAAGTACAAAATCTACATGCAATGCAAGCAGGACCACAGGTACAAAAAATGTTGTGGATTTTACTGGTGATGAAAATTCCAAGCTGTCCTGATACTCCTTTCATATGCAAACTACTTATTTTGTATTTTTAAAATGCAAGTATGTCCAGAATTGCTTCCTGAGCTTTTCTGTGTTAAAAAATGAATGTAAGAACCTTTGTGATTAATACTTAGTATCATTTTTGACAAGGAATGCTTTTGGAACCTCCTCTCCATCAGGACAGGCCATCAAATAATTTAGTTCTTTGCAGCCACCAAAGAAATGCTAACCAAAACCTAAAACACCCTTTCCACCTACATAGGCCTCTGGTTCGGACCCCCGTCCCCGAGGAAAGAGCTGCCCCTGCTCACTGTAAGGCTTCTTCCTTCCTTGTAGGTAAGTGAGCTGGGAGGGCAGAAGGGGTGTTCGCAGCTCCCTTCCCCTCTGCTTCCAGCCCTCTTCTCCAGTGAGATTTGTGCCATGTCTTGAGCTGTGCTGTGCTCTGATACGGCACAACCCCAGGCCCAGGTTTTTGGATCCCAGGGACTCAAATTTTTCCTTTACAATGTGAACCAGAAACATTTTCATTACTGGCCAAAAGCATCACATCAAGGTGTAGATAAGACCGAATCTTTTTCCCTAGCTGCAGTTGATACTTTCTCCCTCAATGCTAATTATTTTGAAATATATTCTTTTCTATTAAAACTGGAAAAAAAAATCTCTGGGAAAATGACATAGCAATAATTTGCCCCATGTGTTGAGTAATTATAATTTCTGGCCATTAGGAAAAATAATTTCATAAGTAGGGGAGCAGATATTGATTTACTCCATTAAAAAAAAGAGGAGGAAATAGCAAAAAATTACTAAAGCCAGTGTGTGATTTGTTCAGTTTTTGGATCAGGTGTATGGCATTTATTTCTTGTTTCTGATTCACTGTCCAGTCAGTTAACTAGATAATAGTTATTTGTTTTCCCAGTTGGTGTATTTCATTTTTGCAGAAATAAAAGCACTTTTTTCTTTTTAAACATGATGATTTATAAATATAAATTTTCCTGTAGGTATGCTGATCTAGCAAAGATATAAGTCTTTCCAAGAATGCTGCTAACTTTATTATTCCATTAAAAATAAGATAGGGGAATTTTTTTGTAACTGTTCAGACTGTTCTTTAGTGTTCTTTGTGGCTGGTTATTCACTACAGGACTGAACTGTAATGTAACTGTTAATTTGATATACATAAGGTTGCTGATAAAAAGAATTTTGACAAAAATGTTTGTATAACCAAAAATAAATATACCCTATATCCTATATTTCAGTTGCTGTAAGTAAAGAGGTATTTTGAAGATAGGCATGGAGGGTAGATAAAAATACAGCACAAAGGTCCTGTTTAAAGATTATGTATTCTAGCACTTCCCAGTGTTGAGAAGTGTTAGGATTAATAGCCTTGTTTAGCACTAGGAGATAAAGTAGTCGAAACCTTAGGCCGCAAGAGGTGGCCGAGAGTAAACATTTTGTTCAAACTAATGCTGCAAACACAGAACTAGCTGAAACCAGCAAATACAAGCAGAATGAAGAAGATAAGTACCAAGGAAACAATTCCAAGAGAATGAGGTAACTTCATAAGGCGGCCCAGTGAACAACAAAACCAGTAAGTCAAGAGACCACAGACCAGAATTAAGTGATTAGGCCTGGCAGTCGGGTGATGGGTGGCACAGGTACAACTGGGGGGCACGATCTGGGGTAGGGGGTCCCTCTTTGAAGGCACCCGGCTTGAACTGCTCTGCATGTGGGGTAAATAAACCACTTATTTCCTCAGCGGATTGGAGACTTGTCTTCCTGGCGCAGCAGCGTAGGGCCGAGCCCTGTTGAGGTGGCCTGCGCATGAGTCCTACCATGGCGTAGGTGGCAGCAGCATAATTCCTGCTACACCAGGATGAGGTATTTGAACGCTGTGCCATCTTACTGTTGTTGGGTGATGTCATCTGGGTAGAGTGGATTTAAGAATACAAAGAACACGGCTTTGGACTGAATAGAAAAGAACATTAAAGAGCACGAATGATGGAAGAATATGCTGTCATATGATTTTATATCCACATTATTTGCTTTATTAATTTTGCATATTCATCCTCCTGTGGGATGAAATTGTTATGTTTGCTATATTTGCTAAGCCTAACTCCTACTACTTTTACCTTTGGTTAAAAGAACAAGCATGCAAAATTTTCCATGGTAGCTGTTTTTGTCATGTCAGAGACTTTGGTCTCAGCACTGATAGAAAAATAACGGATGTGAAAGAATCAGATCTGATGACATGCATGTGCAGGTAGAAACGCTATGTTCACATTATAGCCCCTAATATTGCTTTATCATTCATACTGAGATTGGAAGTAACAATCATAAGCAATATTTTCTTTTCTGTTGCATGGAGAGTTCCATGAGCCTGGAAACAATTTCACATACTGAAACAGCCTTAAAAAAAAAATAAAATTCCCCTGAAATTTCTGTGAAAGCTATGTTAATGAAGTGTGCAGCATGCAGCATACAAAGATGGGAAAGGCAAAAAGAATGCTTATGGATTCCTGAGCTGGGAGGCCAAAAGGCACCACCAGGCTCCTACTTCAACTCAGGCAACAGGGCTGCCCTAGGGTAGCTGTAGTTTGAACTAGGGTCTGTTTTTTTAGGACAAGATAATTGAATTTGACTTTTACATGACTGATTATAGAGAATGGTAACAGCCACTGACAAATTCTTCTGATGATCATCATCACTGTCAAAATATGAGCACTTCTAATATATGATATTTTCTAAAGTCCCTTTCTAGTGACTCACATATCCCCTTACACAAAAACCTGGAGACTGGAATATGCCGTGGTTTATTAATCTTTTTAGGTATCGGACATATACAGAGGCCCAGAATGTGCAGACTGTGTTTCAGTTTGCACTAAGGCACTTGGAAAGCAGATCTCTAATCCCCATTTGAAGCTGCTAAAAAGCAGAGTATGGAGGATGCCTCTTCCCACTCGATACCTGAAATCCCATCTGAGAGGTCCCCATCAGCCTTCAAGCTGAAAGTAATGGCTAAATCGGTGACAGATTAAAGAGAGACCTCGAGCCTGTCTCTGTACCTGTACTACCAAACATGCAGTCAATACTGGAAAGGTTGACTTCTGTGATTCTGTGGTCCCTGCATGAAGTAATTGTGTTCAGAAGTCCACAGAATATGCTTAGAATGCAGGATTATTCAGAACCCATTTGAGAGAAGGCAATACTAGCTTTGATCTGCATCTACAGCAGCATCTAATTACCCAAGAATGAGGTGGAGTGATTCAGAAAGCCTGCGGATTGAGGCTGAAAGACTGTAGGGATGATTAGTAGCTATATGATAAACTCTGATAGTTTACAAAGCCAGCCCATAGTGGCTAGTTTCTTAGGTTTTAATAGTTTTAATACAATTAATGACATATAAATACAGGAAAGGTCAAATAGGTATGAAAAAATACTCATCTTCACTTTGCGTTGTTAGTTACAGGGGGAATATTCTCCACCTAAAGCAGTTGTAGGGAGAAGCTATACAAGCTATTATAAAAAAATCACACACGCAGAAGAATTATTAAGAAAATTCCTGAAGAAAAATAACTTTTAGAAAGGACTTCTGTTCTGTATTAATCACTGGGCTATTGGTAAAAGCTTATTAAGATAAATGTCACTTGTTACTACACAAATTCTTACACTGTACCCTGTAGCCAGCTGTCACTTCAGCTACAAAAAAAAGACTGAGCACCATCAAGTGGTAGACATTGTTACAGCAGTTACAACGATGTACATGGATCAGCTTCCATTAGTCGTAATTTTGATACTTCCCCGACTAGAAAACTACAGAATCCTTTTTTTTCCCTTCAATTTACTACGCATATAACATGAACATACTTTGAATAGCGATGTATTGCACAAGAAATATACATATCACTATCTTAGAAAAAACTGTAATAGAACTAAGGAAACTGTCATCTAGAAAGAAAATACAATAAAAAAGCTTTAGTTACAGAAATTTGTTATAGCAAATCATTTGTTACCCAGATAAAGTATATGTCCCCCATACAATATTGGAGAACAATTAACTCATCAAAATTAACCATAAGCGGGACTTAAAAAAATGACC
Source organism: Leptodon cayanensis (assembly GCA_027564655.1). Lineage (NCBI taxonomy): Eukaryota > Metazoa > Chordata > Aves > Accipitriformes > Accipitridae > Leptodon > Leptodon cayanensis. Next base: position 16,335,823 of record JANXJC010000064.1, on the reverse strand, counting down.
GTAAATTAAAGAGTTCACACTGAAGAACTGACAGTGCAGCCCTTTTATTGAAAACTTGATGGCTCTTAAAAGAGCCTTTGGGTTAGAACTGCGGCTGCGGGAGAGGCTCTACTTGGAGCTGGTGTACTTGGTGACGGCCTTGGTGCCCTCGGAGACGGCGTGCTTGGCCAGCTCGCCGGGCAGCAGGAGCCGCACGGCCGTCTGGATCTCCCGCGAGGTGATGGTGGAGCGCTTGTTGTAGTGCGCCAGGCGCGAGGCCTCGCCGGCGATGCGCTCGAAGATGTCGTTGACGAAGGAGTTCATGATGCCCATGGCCTTGGAAGAGATGCCCGTGTCCGGGTGCACCTGCTTCAGCACCTTGTACACGTAGATCGAGTAGCTCTCCTTGCGGCTCTTCTTGCGCTTCTTGTCGCCCTTCTTCTGCGTCTTGGTGACGGCTTTCTTGGAGCCCTTCTTGGGCGCGGGAGCGGACTTGGCCGGCTCGGGCATGGCGATAACTCCCAGGTTGCTCTGGAGCACCGGAGTGCCCGATAATGCGATTACGCCTGTATTTATAGGGGCCTTATGCAAATCCCTGGCCTCAGCTATCAGCGCTTCTATTGGATAAGGGCCCCAGCGACATCACTGCCCGTACGAACGGCTTTGTCATTGGTCCTTTTTAAATCCCACGCTAGTATTGGTTAATCATGCCAATCCTATCAGCCAATCAGAATAAGCTCTTTCAATCGCCCACCTCGGTGGTGAAGCTCGTTCTCTGCGCTCTGGGCTCGCCCCGCCCCCGGGGTCACCCCGGAGCATCCGGGCTCGGTGTCTCCGGCTGCTGCTTCCTCGGGCGGGTCTGTAGGTACAAAGTGTGATTATCGGTAATTTCTCCACACACACACACAAAAAAATTAGAACACTATAATCCACTTTTAAAGGGATCAATTTAATTTGTGGTTGAATGAAGCTAGGACTGGATAGTTTGCTATCATATAGCCAGTGCTATAATGATGCTGTTTCCTTTTGGAACCCTTAAGGGCCAAAGTCTAGACTTTCTTGGTAGCAGAGGAGACGGATGGCACAGGCACATACAAGAAACCTAGCTAGCATAAGTAAATGTAATTTAAGTGGGTGAGACTGCTAAAATCACAACAAACCAATTGTTCAGGGAGACTTGTAAGGATGGTGAGAGAGATTCTGGACACTGGTAGAAGAAATTAAAAAACCTGTCACCTTACCAGGCTGATTTTGCTTCTTGTTTTTGGTTGGTGTTTTTTTTTTTTTTTTTTTTTTTTTTTTTTTTCCTTTTACCTTGCTGGGCAGAATTCTGGATGCACAACCATTTCCAGCCTACATCCCAAATAGTGCTGTCTGAAGAAAGGGAGCCACGGTGAGGAAAGTGTGGGACCTTTCTCCTTCCCAGTGAGCAATGCTTGCTTGCAAGTGCTTCTGCTGTGCTTAACACCTAAACTGGGGAGACAAAAGCAGCCACCTGTCTTGAGGAGAACAGCTTCGTGCTGCCTCTGTGATGCTTTCTGGTTTCATGTCCACCCCCCCCCCCCCCCCAGAGCCCTGCTCCCCCTTATCAGGAACAGAGGTGGGGTGGGTGCTCATCCATCTCCATTTGCTCTGCCTCCCCTGCAGCTGCCAGTAGCAGCTTGATCAGCTTGGAGAAAATCTGGTAAGACAGGAGGGTGTTGTATCTGCCTTTTAAAGTGAAGAAAAGTAGTTCTCTCTCTTTCAGCAAAGCAAGAAGAGAAGCCAGACTGGCCCATTTCTAAACATTTAGCTCCCACATATGCTGTGAGCCTGATGAGTTTATTTTGGCATAAACATTACCTGGAAAAGCAGTTCACTGAGAACACCTCTGCCTAGTAACAGGACTTCTCTTGTGAACATCTGAGAAAGTCTACAGCCTGACATGCAGCTCCTGGACAATGTGGTGTAGGATCTCCGGTTTTGTCTCCACAGTAGCAGACAAAGGTTGTTGCTTTTGTTACACTGCTCTGAAAGGGAAAATGTAGAATAACACAGGGCAATCTCAGCAATGTGAAGTCCATACATCCAGAAAGCAGAGGCATTTAAAAAAAAAAAAAAACGGAGAATGCTAAAGGCAAAATAATCAGAGAGGAGTAGAGAGAGTTTTTTACAAAGGGAACCCAAGTTCCTGGAAAGAACTGATTGTGGAAACCTTATCAATCATGGCAGAAGAGCAGAGTTTATTGCATTGTTTAGACAGTCAGGATATATGGAAAAGGAATCCAGAAATTCATATTTCTCTCAACAGTCTAAAATAACCATATTCACTTAAGGAAATGGATGGAAACTTCATCCATCCCACTTCAACAACAGTGGAGTTTCCAGTGACTGACCAAGGCTTTGGCGCATCCAAAAGAAATAATCCTTCAGAATCAGGAAACTGAAGTGTGATGGGAGGGAACAGAGAGAACTCTTCAAGCACAGCTCCAGAACAACTCAAGGATGTCAGAGCTTGAAGGAGTCACCAGCCTATTGCATATTACCAAACATGATAACCTGTGGGACTCTGTCTTTTCCCCCTGGTTGGTGTACCTCCTCCCGGTGAACATGTGCTACATGCTGACCGCTTTCTCCTACTCAGGTAACTGCTCCAGCTAGAGGTCTCTAGGAGGCAATGGGAAGACATAAAAGCGAAGCTGTGGTTAGTGTTTTGCCACTACAGCTCCTGGGTGAGCTCTGCATAGATTTTCCTGAAAAATACTCTTTCTTATTCTGAAATCTCCAGTTAGAAACTTTTTTTTTTCTGTCTGTGCTTTTTGCCTAAATGGACTTGAAGAAGAAAAAAAAAAAAAAGGAATTTATGAGTAGTGTCTTGTCTCTAATTATCCCTCCTTCTGCAGCCTCTTCAGTCAGAAATGCTGGAGGACCGCTTCTCTGGTAAGTGAGGGGCAATCACCTGTGTATTATCTTTGGCTTACAGAGTACACCTTGCCAATGCCAAAAGCTCCTGAAAAACAAACTGACAAAAAACATTAACCAAAGCAAACAAGCAGAGACAAAAAGACAGACTTTTAAGAGTGGTAGTGTAAGAGTTAGAGATATAGATCAGTTTCTGAGCATCACTTCATTTTAGTCTCACATATTCCTCTGTGTGGAATACAGAGAAAAGAACCAAGGAGAAGTCCCAGGGAGAGTTATAAAACAAGTAGATGATTACAGAAGATACTTAGCACATATCATTTGGGGTTATTAGAAACATATTGATGATAAGGCACAGCTGCCTAGCAGTTGTGATCATTTTGGAAAATTTCTAAAGTGTGTGGTTTACATTAGAATAACATTTGAGAAGTCTGGTTTTAAGGTTATAGGTAGCTACTGTAGACATTTTATGTGTTGAGACTGAAATATGAAACATAATTGTATTATATGCTTCATACATTGCATCTACTGCTGTGAGTTTTCTACCTTTGTAAATTGCTGAGTGTCACTGTCATCTGAAGACCTTATCACTCCTTAGAGAAACAGTAAATGTATGAGTCATATTTCTACAGCATAAACTAACTGTACGGAAAAAGCCACAAGCTGAAAGGGAAGGATAAAGGGGGGAGAGAAAGTTGCCATGCTTTTTCTGAAATACATGGCATTTGGAAAGTTGAGATTTCTAAAGACGAATAATATGAGGTAACTCACTAAAATGATGTTTTCTCCCTCTGAGTGCAGATGTAGATGACAGTTCGTAAAACCTATGTTTTGGGTCCAAAGCTATGTGAAGGGAAAAAACAGCAAAAGCAATACATTGAGATATTATGTATCAATAAAGAGTAAGACCATGAAAAATGAACACACCCATGCTACATTGTTAAAAGCACCAGAAACAATCTAGTTTTTTTTCATGGCCACATTAACAAGACACACAAATCAGTTCCTTCAACAGCACCACAGTCCCCTAAACACAGAAATGCCGCGGGATCACCCAGTTAAGGGACCTGGGAGACACTGGCTTAAACCCCTACAAAAACGCCAACGTTTCCTGCACACGGAAAAAAAAAAATCACGTTGGAATGGTAACTTTATTCAGCATTCGGTATAAAACAGCGGATTTACGTGGGCACAGAGACCATCGCTCCGGCCGGGTCCCCCCCCGAGCCCGGCGGGGCTCTTTGTCGGAGCGCAGCGAAATGGCGGCGGCGCGGGCGGGGCGGGGCGGGGCGTCCCCGCGCGGGCGGGAAGCGGCGCTCCCGGCCCCGCCGCCCCCATTGGCTGGATTTTGCTGCAGACCCGCGGCCGGCGGGGCCCGGCTCCCCCACCGGCACCGAGCCCCGCGGCGACGGGGCCGGGAAGCCGGGCCGTGCGCGGCGGGAAGGAAGGGCGGGCTGTCCGTCCCCCCTCCCGGGGACTTGCTCCCGCGGCGGCCAGGCCGAGCCGGCGCCGGGGACGGCGCCGGGGACGGGGCCGGCACCGCGGCACCCGCCGCCCCCGCCCCCGCCGCCGCGACCGTCCCTGCCCGCAGGGGGAAGGGCGCGGAGAAGAGCCCGCCCTTGCCCTGCCCCGCCGCAGTCCTCAACCAGGTCGGGCCGCCGGCAATATAGAGAGGCGCTGGCGCCCGTTCCCGCCACACGCTGCCCGGGTGGAGCGCGGCGAAAGCATGTCCGGCAGAGGCAAGGGCGGGAAGGGGCTCGGCAAGGGGGGCGCCAAGCGCCACCGCAAGGTGCTGCGCGACA
>JANXJC010000064.1:16290154-16305074 GCA_027564655.1 Leptodon cayanensis | reverse complement strand
TTTCTTGGGGGGGGGGGGGAGTGTGCTGCTTTTTTTTTTTTGGCAGGGGCAGGGAGTCATTTGCTGCCTTTTTTTTTTTTTTACCTAGAGTAACTTTTATGTGGAAATAGTAGAAAGTAATACCATAGCTAGTACAATAAATGCTTTTGGATTGAGGTGAATTCATGTGAAAATGCCCTAGTTCAAGGGATAATGTTTTTAACAAGATTAAATTTCTTTCAGCCTAAGTGGTATTCCCAGGCTGTTGCTTGCTGAAATACAAACTTCTAGTCTGTTTCCATTTTTCGCACTGCATTTTTCTGTTGTTCTTGCTAGCCAGGAGAGCTCTCCTCAGAGCCTGAGCAGAGAAGAGTTGTCAGGTGACGGGAAGACTGCTGCTGAACCTGGACACAGAAAACTGCTCTGGCTTCAGCAGCCATTAAAAGAAAAAGCTTCCTAAGCTTCAACACACAGGATGCACAAATAACAGAGAGCTCCCTAAAAAGTCAGATGGCAGACTTGGGACATTCCAGTATTATAAAGTTTTATGAGAAGGGGCTCAGCAGGTGATCAACTGTGACACCTCCCACCCTGCTCCTGTACATTTCCACATACCAAGAATCATCACAGTGATAAAAGTTCAATACATATATTTTTGCTACTTTACTCAACCAGTAGAAAAACACAGACCAGGAGAGGTGCCCACAGGAGAGGTGCCCACAGGGCAGTGTACACCTGCCTCCAAGCCCAGCCAGCTCACCAGCTCAAAACAGGAGCGTAAGTTTATAGCGTTTTGCTATTTAGTTTGTTTTTTGGGGGCAATAAGCAAAGTTAAGTCCTAACTCATTGAATTCCAATTCCACTACTAAAATTGAAACAATAGCTTTGTATTTTACTAATTTACTTAATATCTACTTAATGAGGATGGCCCATTACCTGTTAACAATGTATATTGAATTATCAAGTGCTTAATCTTAAGATCTGCTTATATAGTAACTTTCAAAAAATACGATAAATTACTGGAAACAAAGTCTATAAAAATGCGCTTTCTTTTTACCAGCTTTGAAGCAATACAGCTCTTTTCCAGGTTCAGTGGGTGGCTCTTAAAAGAGCCTTTGGGTTCTCGAGGTGGTCGGGGAGCAGATAAAGGCGCTTAGCCGCCGAAGCCGTAGAGGGTGCGTCCCTGGCGCTTGAGGGCGTAGACCACGTCCATGGCCGTGACCGTCTTCCTCTTGGCGTGCTCGGTGTAGGTGACGGCGTCGCGGATCACGTTCTCCAGGAAGACCTTCAGCACGCCGCGCGTCTCCTCGTAGATGAGCCCCGAGATGCGCTTCACGCCGCCGCGCCGAGCCAGGCGGCGGATGGCCGGCTTGGTGATGCCCTGGATGTTGTCGCGCAGCACCTTGCGGTGGCGCTTGGCGCCCCCCTTGCCGAGCCCCTTCCCGCCCTTGCCTCTGCCGGACATACTGCTGCCGCTGAGTCCTGATGAAGGAGTGTGGCCGGAGTGGGGCGGCGCGGCGGCTTTTATGCGGTGGGAGCCGACCTGGTTGGGGACTGCAGCGACGAGGGGCGGGGTTCCCGCCAGTGTTTTCTGCCTCTGTCACAGGGCGTGATGGATCACGGCCTGCTGTTACCTGGTAAACAGTGCTGTAGCGGCTACGAAGTAAACAAAACATTACCCCCCCCCCCAAAAAAAAAAAAAAAGAATTCCAAAGTCGTACATGTTCGTAGCAATTGGAAAGCTTTTTCCTCCTCCTTGGATTTGTATAAACCCATTTGCTATGCATATGTGTCTGTGGTTTTTTTTCTTGCAGTGACCCAGGTTTCTTTGAATTACTTTAAATTCTCATTTCTTTCATTCTCTTGTTCATTAACTACTTTGCTTTATTTGTATTCAAAGTTCTATAAACTTTCAGGATTTTTAATGTTTTGAAATCTCTTACTGGCTTTAGGGAATTTTCCACAATATCTCTGCTGTCAAGCTTTCTACTATATTGGGTTTGTATTTTGCTTTCCGAGTCCCATTTAAGAAATGGGAAGACTGATTGTCTCCTCCCATTATTACATAACCAATTTTTTACATAAGCACATATTAACCAGAAGTTGGAATAGAATCTCCTTTATATTATTTCCTTTATATTAGATTGTGACTTTTCCTAATTTTGCTCCTTTGGAGTTACTGCTGTGGGGATTTTTCCCTTATTTTTTACAAAATATGCTTTAGTATAACTATAGATTTAAATTTCTGCTACCTTAATTGGCAAGAAAATCACCTTTCTTTTGTACTGCAGATCAAGCTTTTCAATCTTTAGCTGTTGTTTTATGCGTTTAAATTTATAGTGGATACAGATGAGATTCTGAATCAGTATTTATAAAAGTAAGGAGCAATCCTTGTCTAAGGATGTTACAGATGTCACCGTATAAGAACATCCCGAGGCGGAATAACTACTAGACTAACACATAAAGATTGGTTTCATTTTTTTTCTGAAAAAAAAAGGGGGGGGTTATAATTTGATTTTCTTCTGTCCTTTTATGTAGGAAATGCCAACATAATTTCTACATACTCTTTTAAACTGTTCCATATTAGAAAATGTACTAAGCAGTTTATCTCCTTTGTGCTACTAAACTGGGAAGGAGTATCTTCCCTCAGTCTATTTAATAACGATGGAATACCATTCCATCATAAAACCAAAGGAGTGTTTTGCTTTCTATGGTCATAGTAAAAGCTTAAAAGAGGAGCTCATTATCTTCTCATCTTGACTACTGTTTCTAATACTGTCCCTAGATGTTTTCGTGGTCAATATCAAATCTATGTCTTTTTCAGTGTCAGGTTTTGGGGGGAGGGGGGGAGTTTGTTTTTTTTTTCAGAAGAAGATGACAAATATGATTTAGGTGAAAATTTTCTTCTCCCTAACCAGTCTGCATCACTTCAGAAAAGGAGTATATTAAGAAACATGGGAATGATCTTTGCTTTTCCCCTCTTCTAATATGAAGTAACCATCACTGAACTCTTCTAGTTACTGTTGTTCACCTAGCAGAGGCATTCACAGCTTTTACCTAGGCTGCAGCAGCTCTGCTTCCTGCTGCAGATGTGCAGAGGAACGCATAGGTGTAATGAGGAGTCTCCTTAGATTTGATGTAGTCCTAAGCATAACTCCTTTCTCTTCCTGGGAGGAGCGAACAAGTGAGCCGAGTATGATACTGGGGCCTAAAAAACGTTTTATACTTGCTGCCGTTCTTGTTTATACAGAACTAACAGGTCACAAAATAGTAAACAAACTCAATCCTTTTCTGCTGTAACTAGCCTAAAGAAGGATTCCAGAATAGTGGTGGTTTGGTTTTTTTTTTAATTATGACTTTCTTGTCTTTACTTACTAGTGCCTCACTAGTGGCAGAGCACCAGATTTCAATACCTGTCCCGTTCTGCTCCCCAACCCCTGCCCATACTTACTAGTGACAGTGCTCAAGCAAGACCACTTAAAATGTTGTTCTTTTAGCACATGTGTAGATTAAGCACAAATTCACAACAAGGTGGAATCGAGCCAGATTTAATTCTGCGAGATAGAGGCAAATGACTAAGCCCCTAGTGTACTGAGAATACGTGCTGTCTACACTCATGACTTTTACACTCAGCTTTTGGTTTCCATTTGTAAGTTTTCAGCTACCTTGCTTATATTCTGTTTTTTCATCCTCTAGGTAATTAATTTGATGTTTTTTTATATGTGTTTAAAGTCTCTCACAATAAGATAGGACTCCTGTAGGGTATTGTGTCTGTACTGATAACCTCAGGGTGAGTAATTAGAATATGCAATTATTAATTTAATACTGACTTAAAAAACATAACTCATTAAATGCTAATAAAACTTCAGGCTTCAGGTTTTAGATCAATATTAGGCAAAAAATTTACTGTCAGATACTATATTGTAAGAATATATGTGAATAAACTTCTGGAAAGGTATTAATATTTTTTGAACTAGTAGTTTTGAATTTTGTATGAATATTGGACAGGTTTTCACATTCCTTGTGCTTTCCACTCACTGGCAGCTGGTGCTTCTTTCCCTATTCAAAATATTCTCTGCCACTTTCAAAGGAAAAATGGAATTGCAATCTGTCCTTTGTGAATGAGACACCTTGCACAGACCCCTGCTTTGCACTGTTATCATGCTCCTGTGATCTGCCATGCTGAAAACATAGTAGATCTCATCTGGACTATCTGGGGGAAAGAAACAAACTGTTCCCTTGTACCGAAAACCTGGGCAGTTTTGACAGACCAGCACACCCCCACAGTGGAGGAGAGCTCGGAAGAGAAGGCCAAAAAGCAATGAGCTTGGGGAATAATGTACAGTAAAGAAAACTGCACTTATTTCAACACCAGGGACACTGGAGGGTTACCATGGTTTTAGGTGAGACAGCTGCACCAGTGAATCATCGGGTTCCCTCAGACAACTAACAAAGAATAACGTCCTCCCAAGCAAGCCAGAGCAGCGTGGTGGGGGAGCAGTGTATATGTGGCTCAGCCCAACATGAAATATAAAAACTGGACAACAAATAAATTGAGTTTGAAGAGAGCAATGGGCTTGAGATGGTTTCAACCAGCACGTTCCTTCCCAGTGACTGGGGAGGCCCAGCATTGTGGCGATAAGCATATAGAGACCAGTAAAGAAAATCATGTTTGTGCTGTGATTCATCTGTATATTGCAAATGCTATATTATACTTGTGATGCGATTTCTCACTTTGCTAAATCAAAATCCCATGTAATGCCAAATATGCTCAACAAGGATATTTGATTTTAAACATTAAACTCTCATCATGCGTAGTATCTAAAAGAACCTGGTCGGAGAGTATTCAACTCCGACGGCACAGAGATGTGGTCAGCTGGGACCTGTCCCTATGTGTGGGTAAGACTGTAAACTGCACAAGATCTGACTTCTTTGGCACACTTCAGGCTTCTAAATCCACCCCAGTGGTCCTCGTCCTCTGTATACCCATGCCCACATATGCTACTTTCAGTTCAGCATGTAAGCCATGCTACAAAGCTGTATTTACCGAGATTGAGCAGCCCACGTGATTTTGGTAAGAAATATTTAAAGCACAGAAAGCTTTTATCTTGAGGCTGAGGCCCAAGTCGATGTTTGCATGTGTGGATTTGCCATTTGGAAGGAATGTCCTGGAAGTAGCATAATTGCAGAAGTGGTTTATGCTGCTTAAGTAAAGCTAGCAAATAATGTCACCTAATGTTTAAACATTGAAATGTTACAGCTGTCAGCTTCCAGGTGCGCAGATCATATCTATCTATTTGATAGGTATGCCAAGAGATCTGGGGGGACTGTGGTCATGGATTTAGTTTAATGATTGGTACTTTGATAACTAATTTCATCTCTCCACTCCCCCTTCCCCGCCAGCTGAGACAGAGGTGGAAAGCCCCATTCTCATATTTTTATTTAAAGGCTCCCCCTCAGTCAGAGATACAAGAGGTTGGGCTGCAGCCCTGGTTTGGACTGTTTCCAACCTTATTCTAGCTGCCAAGTCCAGAAATTACACAGGGACTGATAAATCAAGAAGAGACCTCTGCCGTAGCCCAGCAGCCTGGGCTGACCTTTGAGGATGCAGTTTGCCATGCACAGAAAGTGGCTTCTTACAGATCAGAAGATGACCCACACAGGGCCAAAATCTTCCAGAAATCATCTCGCTTTCCCTGCCCCATGCCAGCTGTGGGCAACTGCATGTTGTCTGAGTCACTGCTGTGTTGCTCTGCAAACCAGCAGGAGCTGAATGCCGTTTCCTCATGGAAAACAACGTCACAGGATTAGTCTCCAACAGCGGATCACAGGAAGGGACACTGCGCACGCACTTCCGAAGGAATGTTGTACTTGGCAGGCACTGACACTCAAGCACTCACAAGGTCCTGCCACCACTCACACCTCCTCCCCACCAGGCCAGATGTTTCAGGGTTCCTTTCAAAGCAATGCTGTTTGTTAAAATCACGAAAGTACACTTTCTGGGGTGTTTCTCTCACACCACAAGGTACCAGCTGTCAGGACAGCTGTTCCTGGCCAGCCTAGCATGCCTTTGGAGCAGTGAGTGTGGTGTGTCTCAGTCTACCCTGGAAAGAGAAGGCTTGCATGGGCCTCCCCCCCAGCACGCCATGCACAAGCTGCAGTCTTGCAGGCTCACGGAAGAGCTGGTACAGCTGAATAGGTCTACGAAGAAAGGCTGGAGGAACTCCAGGCTGGGGTGTTGGGAAGATAGTAAGATACCCAGTTCCTCATGTGAAGCTGTTTTAGGACATGGGAAAGAAGGGACAGGGTCAATGACCTGCAACTGGGGGCAGGGGCATCCTTTTGCCTATGTTGTTTTCCTCCCTGGGCTCTGGGCTCCCCCCAGGAAGATGCCAAAGGACCTCCCCAACAAGTGCTCCAGCTGGTTTCCCAGGACCAGAGTGGCACATGGAGCTCAGAGCTCTATAGAACACAATGCAAATCTGCTCCTGCATTCGAGTAAGGGACAGCAAACAGCAAACCAGCTACTCGGCAGCCACAGCTGACGCTTGACTGCTTCTCTTAAATCCTTACTCTGCTTTCTAAACTGGCATTTGAAGCAGCGCAGGTCTCCTGATACATTGACCATTGATTAAGCTAGAAAGATGTATCATGAAAGCATTGTAAGCACAATGTTTCTTGCACAGCTGAGACTGATCAGCTCCTCTCCTTGCCTGGGCTTCTGCAGTAAGCTTACTGGGCAGTAGGTTTTGCTGTTGAACTCGGCCAACTCTTGCAGAGTTGTAAGCACTTAACAGCAGCTGAAGTACTGCCCTGTCCAAACAGTCTCTCTGGGGCATAGTTTTCCAAGTAATGAATCTACAGTGGGTATCCCTGTAGGAATGGATTGAATTTTGTCTTGGGCTGCGTGTTTCTGGAGGAAGCCAAGTCTGGAAAATGGTGACGTGCATTGTGTCAGTGTCTCCAGACACTACTGCTGTGCTTTGTCTTTGTTACAGTAATACTTGGTTAGAAAACCAAATACTTTGGTTGGAAGCCCCAGCTGCTTACAGGGGTTTTTTTTTATGCTGAGGCTCTGGACACAGCAGCAGGCTTGCCTTTAAGGATGCAGCAGTTGAGAAAGCCACCACAACGCCCAGGCCCCATCCAGGTCAGAGCAGTCATTTCCCAGCCTGTGCCAATGCAAGTAGCTATTCTGCTTCAGATGCAGAACTTTGCACTTCTCTTTGACAAATTGTACAAGATTTCTTTTGGCCCATATCTCAAGTTTATTAAAGTCCCTTTTAACTGAGTGTCTTACTTTTGACTCTGTCTACTCTTCTGAATTTAGTATCATCCACACATGCTAAGGCTACCTTCTCTCTTATCATCCAGGTCGTTCCAGAAAACACCAAATGATATCAAGTATTCAGCCCTGAGGCATTCTTTTCTTTACTGGTTGCCCGCAGACACTAAGTTGTTAACTATAGCCCTTTGACCCTGTGCTACAGACAATTTTCAAATATCTAACAGCCTGCTGATCCTGCCCGTACACCCTCAGATCCCAAATGAGAATGCTATGAAAGATGGTTCCAAAAATATTACTAAATGCAAAGTGTATTGCATCCAGCACTCCTCCCTTGCCTACACAGATACTCTCTAATCTATAGTTCTGTGATAATTAGCAGTAATTAGACATCAGCAATTTTTGTTGCCCTCCACCCATCATCAGGAGTCAACTAAACCTATTTCATTTCTGATAGTTTCTCAGTCTCACTGATTCTTGGAGACTCTGCTATCTTCCCAAGTAAAATTTTCTACGCCATATTAGAAATTGTTTCCTTACTGCTAACTTGCTGCAGCAAAGAACATTAGTTCCTGTACTTCCTACAATGTATACTGAGGAAAGATGACTTCCTTCCTCGTCATGCTTTAAGTGTTTGAGAAGAAACTTTGGTTTTTCAGCCTTCTCTCTGAGTCAGGGAACTCCAACTGTATGTGCCTTTCCATCAGGGAATAGTTCCTAGACCTCTCTGCTAAGTACTGTTGCACTCTTCCGTGTATTCTCTTATTGTTCACTTCTCATTACTTGAAGTTCAGTTACTAAAAACTAGGCCTAAAACTCCAAGTGAGACTATACCATTCCTGGCTACAGAGGAAGATCTTGTTCATCTGTCTTGCAGATGTTGTCATTGTGTTCCTTGCCTAATACCTAGTAACTGACTGCTGTTGATTCATTGTCAAGTTATAACTACAACCTGAAGATCCAGATCTACTCAGCTGCTAATCAACTGCTACTGTCCAATATTTATAAAACGGCTATATTTCTTTCCAGGTGAAGTATCTTACACATTTTTGAAGACAGCATCTCCAATTTATCAGGCATTTTTTAATACATAAACTGTCCTCCATCATTCTAGCATTTCTTTGCCTGTTGGTGCCCGTAGCACTTCTATACAGACCCTGTAGACTATAATTCAGATCATAAAAATATGCCAGGCCTAGGACTGATCTCTGCAGAGCTCTTTGACACAGCATTTTAATTTAATAGTTGACAGTCATAAACATTTAAATATAACTTTCTACCCAGGAGGGGTGGGGTGTGTGTGTGCTAGACCAAGTTTCCCTGATTATTAGTTTCACTTCTAATATTTTTCTAAAATTAAATAAAATGGAACAGAGAGAAAATCTGCAGTGTATCAGCCAGCTCTACAGAAGCATTGCATCCTCTGCTGAGACTCTTTCTAAAGTTAATTTTGGAACAAGCCACTTAAACACGGTTTTAGTTTCTTCCCTTATGTCTTACAAAGCGATGTCTGTTTTGAGTACTAAAAATTCTTGTCTTTATTCATATCTTCCTTGAATTTGGCTGAGCTGGTAATTAGTACAACTCGATATCAATGAGCTATTCCTTCCCCAGGGTGTGCTGAGTCTGTAAACCTGAGCAATGCATAAATCTGTAACCCAGAATGCCTTATTATGTGCTTAGTTCTTGCCCATATTCTTCAGATACCTTGAGAGTAAGAGTGTGCCTGCACAGGCTGGATGCACAGCTGGGTCTACTGCATATTATCACAGGTAAGCTTCCAGCATCCTATTTCCCTTCACTCAGTGTGAAGGGCTAAAACTACTTTTGACAGCTTAGGAAATGGCATCTACTAACATGTACATCCTGAGTGACACTGAAGGGGTAGGACGTAGATTTTCTATACTGATGGCCTAGTTTCAATTTCTATCTCTGACTGAATCAGTATTTGCAATCTGACTCACAAAAAAGGAATTGTCATTTGATTGTTGTGCACCTGGGAGAATAGACAGCATGTAACATAGGTTCAGATATCATGTTTCAATTTTTTTTCCAGGCACTCAGTGAGTTATGGGTAGGGTTACATCTCCCCGCTTTTGCTTGCAGGTCCCTATATTTCTTTGTCTTTCTGCATTTACCCGCTTCCTCTTTTTCTTCAACTGAAAATAATACAAAGTCAATTGGTCTACATAACATAGTAGAACAGAATCCTGCTTATAACTGAGATTCCTATGTGTAGTACTACTATTACTACTAGTGATAATTCTCAGTCCCAGGGATGCATGGAGAGACGTAAAATTTGATTACAAGAGGATCTCTGATCCAAAGGCTTTCAGAAGCTGGAAGGAATATTGTGATGCTTTAAGCTGTCATTTTCTGGACAGACAAAGAGATTTTGAGGCTGATTCATTAAAATGCACAGCCCTTCTTTTTTGCTGGTTGGCAAATACTTAGCAGGTATGTCAGGCAGGAGAGTCACCTCTCCACACCTTTTGATCACCCCAGAATGTAGAGAGATTTTTTTTTTTTAGAATGGCAGTTTTGCTGAGACTCCGACTAGCCTTAACAAGTCCTACAGTCATGGACAACATGATCACTGAGCCAAGTCCGGGTAGCTCCAACTGGTCTTAACAAGCCTTGAAACTGAGAGCTGTGTGAGAGTTAATGTTTTTTGAAGCTACCTTTATTTAACTGCCAAAATTTAAAAAACAGCAGGAGCGCCATTCAGGGTTAATCTGTACATAGGTTTCACAAATTAACCTGGAGAGGTATTATTTGCAAAACAGTACTGAAGGAAATGATAGTTTCCCTCCAGTTAGCACTGGTGAGACCCATCTGGAGTGCTGGGTCCAGTTCTGGGCTCCCCAGTGCAACAGAGACATGGAAATCAATGGAGTGAGACCAGCAAAGGGCCACAAAAGTGACTGAGGGACTGGAACATCTCTCATATGAGGAGAGGCTGAAAGAGCTGAGACTATTCAGCCAGAAGAAGCAAAGGCTCAGAGGAGTCTTATCTATGTGTTCAGATGCCTGATGGGAGGAATAAAAGAGACAGAACCAGAGTCTTCTCAGTACCGCCCAGGATAGGAGGCAATGGGCACAAATTGAAACACAGGAAATTCTGCTTAAACATAAGGAAGAATTTTTTGGAACAGGCTGCCCAGAGAAGGTGTAATGTCTCTGTCCTCTAGCTGACCTTTCTTTGAGCATGGGGGTAGTACCTACTGCATTAGGTGTTAGTTAGATACTTTTTTTTAGGAGGTGTGATTGCCCTAACACTGAAATACTTGTCAGTATATTTTTGTTAGCTTAGTTGAAGTATATATCTAAAAGGATAGCTTCTTTACTATTGACAGCCCTTTGACATCTTAACTCTTCCCTACTAGATAGATAGACTTTACAATTGCTGAATCAGCATTGTCAGTATAGTTGCAGCATGCCAGAGACTTGACTAATGTCTTTGGACCTTGGTATGGTGTTTTTATTATTAATATTGAGAGTGATTACCTGAACGTCTGCAGAATCATTCTTTGTCAAGAAGATATCATGCTTCAATTAAAAGTTCGTAATTTCTCTGGGTTTTCACCAAGCTAACAACAGTAATTGTAATTAAATGAGTGTATGCTTTCAGCTAAATTTGGCTAATCATCTTATCTGGATTGTTCTCCTGCAGTCGGAATGTCTAATTTGCCTCTATTTGTCTAATGTCTATCTGTTTCTCCTTCATGTGGAGCTTCTGTCTTGATAAGAAAAAAGTCAAGTGTTTTCTCTGCTATACAGTTTTAGGAATGAATTCTTGTGTTATCTGTGAACTATTTTTGTTTTGAAGATCCTTGCATTGTAAAATACACTGGCAATTTGTAGGATCTTCTGTAACCTGCAGTAGCACCTATACTGCTAGGCAAGGAAGGAAGCTGGGGCATGTCGTGTGACGATGCATGGAAAGAAGGTTCTGCTTTGGGCAAGCAAGATATGCGTTTTAAAGGAGGCATAAGAAATTGGTTTGAGGTCCTGAGTAGAAGATAAACAGAGCCTGCATTTGGACAGGGTGCCTGGAAAGGAAAACCAGGAGAACTTTCAATCTTTGCTCTTTGATTGAAATGTAATATAAAAAGAATCAAATTTAGATATTTGTCTCTTCATATGGAAACTGGAAACAATTTTTATTACCAGCTCACTCTCATTTTTTTTTTTCAAGTAATGTTGCTTGGCAGGAAGAAAAGTTCTCTATCAGGTTGAAAAACTGTTCCATACTCTACCACTGATTTGCTAAGTTATGTGGTGAGATGCTTGCTTTGCTTTGTCTTTTTCTCTTATCTGTAAAACACCCCGGGCAATATCAATGCTGTTTGTAAGGTAGATAGCGATTGATGTCTCTACAAACTGAGAATTGTTATTTGATCCAGTGTTGCATTTAACAGCTATTTCCAGCAATGCAAACCTGAAAATTGTTCAAAACTTCTGACAAGTTTATTTCATCCAATTAACTAGAAAATGTCATTGCTGGGGCCAAAGGGAGCGGAATAACACTAGAAAAGCCTTCCCTTTTCACACCACCTCCTAGGTCTAAAGCCTTTCTCTTTAAAAAAAAGATCACCTGTTGTAGAAATGCTTGGTAGGACCAGGAAAATTGTCACTGCTCAGAAGTAGGCCAGGAATAATTCTCTGTGAAGAACAGAGCCAGTGTGATGGCTGAGGAATAGACACAATAAAGGACGCTGACACATAATGCCGGAGGCCAGCTGCCAAGTCTTCCAGTGTCTCAGACTACTAGAGAAAAGCAAAGAACTTCAGAAGTGCAGCTCAGAATAGGGAGCAGGGAACTGTTTAAAAGACATGCAGATTCACATGTACGCATCCAGAACTAAATGTGGGGGAAGTCCTAAATTCTGCTCTTTGAAATCCTCAGATAACAACCTTCTTCATCGGCTTTCCTTGTAAAAACAGAGACGATCTTGTCCCTTTAAAACTTATCACAGCACAGGGATAGCAACCCCGACGTGCTGTGGATGGAGTTCAAGTGACTGCCGCTACCTGGGGAGCGAGCTCTGGGAGCTCTTCTCCCATCTCTTCCCACCTCTCGTCTTTATCTCTGATCTGCAGCGGTTTAGGGGGGAAGGGAAGAAAATCTCTCCTCTTCCGGTGGGCTGAGAACAGGTTTACAAAGAGCAAACTTGGAGGGAAACTTGCCCAGATGTGTGGATGTGAGAGGTGGAGCTGGTGAAGAGAAGCCCCCCCGGGCCTACAACTGCACTCTTGCACCAGTGGGTACTGTCCACTCCCAGTTGCTCCCAGCTTCCTGACCAGTTTCGAGTGTAATAAACCAGAGTCATAGAGCTCTAACACCAAATCATCAAAGCTACAGAGAGCAAGGCACATTAAACTTCTTTCAGTCCTTATTCCCAGAAGAATGTGCATTACAGGTAGCTGACAACCCCTCCCGTCTCTGTCTTTTGTATCACTTACAGTCTGATTCTGCTTTATGCCCACCTCCATTCACCTAACCTGGAAAACAAGCATAATGCCCTCATCTTGCCACAAGGAATTAGCTTTTTACCTGTGAGAAACATATTCCTCCTACTCATTTGGGTTACCAGCCTGAGCAGTCAAACTTTAAGGCTACCGTGGATTTGGTCTAGTTGCTTATGTGGGACGGATGTCACATTCACAAGAAGTGTGGCAGATTCCACAGCCCACTTCAGTATGCCTTTCACTCTGGTTTTTACTGTGGGATACTGAAAAGCCTAATTTTTCCCTTTCTCTGCTTTTCCTTTCCTCTCCTTTGAAGTATTTGTTAGCTGGCCTGCACACAGACACAACAAAATAAAAATAGAACTAAAAGAGAATAAGAAAAATTGACAGTTCACTGTTTTCAATTTTGTTATTCTAATGTATTTCATTTATCCTTGCCATTTTAATCTATCTCATTTCACCTAAAACTACTTACTAGTAAGTATAACTTAATTGTGTCTTCACTATTTAATGTATGAAAATAAATGCCAGGACCTTTTGCAACATAATATTTGTCTTCTAGAATCTCAAATTCATGTGTGCTAGAAGAGTTGCTTCTTTGCTGACACAGTCCACTGACGTTTTGCATGACAAGTTTTTACAAAGTACAATGGGGTAAAATATTAGGTTTGGGCTTAATTTGTTCTTTTCAATCAAGGAAAAAAAATCTGGCTGCTTTTTAATTAGAAGCCAGTCCAGGCTTTTGTCTTCTGCTTTAATCAAAAATTATCCCAAACTATTCCTAGCAGTCCTTAAAAAAATTAATTAATTTCTGTTGTCACTTTGTGAGGCTTAATAATTAAGTGGGATCATAGTAATTAAAGCTGATTCTGATTTATGAGGGCTGTCTGCAAATTACTTCAATATTCTGAGGGTTTGGATGAAAACCTAAACTGGCGAGTGTTTTCCTTTAAAGAAGAGAATGGCAGGTTTTATGAAAGCTATGAAAAAAAAAAAAGAAGACAAAAAACCACGACAACTTGTGTCCAAATATTTATAGGTAAAATTGAAGCTGAAGCATTCTGTTCACGCAGGCCAAATTTCCACATTATTTAATTTATTTGGAGAAAATCGAGGCTTCAGCAGGCTCCATTAATGTTTAAGTAGCATACGGTATATACTAGTGTATCTATACGTGTTTGACATTTTTCCCCTATAAGTCTGCTTCTGACTTCTGTAAGTCTTAAAGAATAATAGTATACACTACTGTAACTGAGAAAGCGTTAAACTAGCAGTTTATCCGGAATTTATATGCATTAACTAGGCATTGACAGCTTCATTTTGTAAACAGAGACTATTTGTAAAAATATCAAAATCTTGCTGTTCACTTAGAGAACTCCGCAAAAAATGCGGAGCCCTGGCAAGTTCCAGACACTTTTCAACAGTATATATATTCCTCTGAAGGTCTCTTATTTTCCTGAAACTCGAAATTCTGTAGAAATACTGTATCCTTAATAGTTAAAGATATGGTTAAGGGAGCCGATTCTTTATCCATATTCAAAGCTCAGCCATGAAATTGTGTTACTTCCTTCTCTTTGAAATCAATTTACGGCAAAAATACCGAAGCTGCCCCCTCGGTTTCTGTCCTAATCTGGAGAAAACCCCCTAAAGAATAAGCCTGCATTACGGGGGAGACTTTTTATCTGCGGGTTTTATTTTAATTTAGAAGGAAAAACAAAAGTTTGCCATTCCCGGGGTCTCCCTGCCTTCACAACGCGGCGTTAAACACATCTTTTCTCTCTCATCTGGGGTCCCAACAGCAAGAAATTCCCCCGAATGAAAGTCCACCGTCTTCTCTTCGCTCCCCGAAGAAGCTGGGGTGATTTCGTGGCAGGCATTTTACAAAAAATAAGCATTTATAACTCCGAAGAAACACAGACTCGGAGGACGAAAAGCTCTTCCTGGCTAACAGTTAGGCGGGCTCTGCAAAGCACCAATCACAGATCACCGCTTCGCTATAAATTCAGGCATCGGGGTTACTGTAGCCCAATTACTTTCTTTTGATTAGGAAGAAGTCTCTGCAGCGATGTCGGAGACCGCTCCCGCCGCCGCGCCCGCCGTCGCGGCCGCCGCCGCCAAGAAGCCCAAGAAGGCGGCGGGCGGCTCCCGAGCCCGCAAGCCGGCGGGCCCCAGCGTCACCGAGCT
>JANXJC010000064.1:16269293-16280956 GCA_027564655.1 Leptodon cayanensis | reverse complement strand
GGACCTTAACGCTGTCAAAACACCAAGGCTCTTTTCAGAGCCACCCACACGTTTCACAACGAGAGCTGTTAATTGCTGAATTTGAGCTTCAAAAGTATCAAAGCATTTTGGATTTTTTGACGGTTCTTAGTGCTTCTACAAAGTGTTATCCTCTCCTAAGCGTCCTAAAAAAAAGGTCCCCGAGTTCTGCAAAACACCCAGTGTCCTAAGATCAGAGGTTTTAAATAATTTCATTTGTGAGTGCAAACTAGTGCAGCTTTTATGGGGTATTTAGATTTATTTTTTCTCGGTAGTGGAGGCAGTACTGCCCTCACTGTAACTGCAAATCACGACGATTGTGTACATACAGCGCC
This sequence comes from Leptodon cayanensis, assembly GCA_027564655.1. Lineage (NCBI taxonomy): Eukaryota > Metazoa > Chordata > Aves > Accipitriformes > Accipitridae > Leptodon > Leptodon cayanensis. Next base: position 16,280,603 of record JANXJC010000064.1, on the reverse strand, counting down.
CAAGCTGTGACGGTTGCAGGGCGGAAGTGCCTGAAATTACGTTAGTATTTTTTACTCCAATAGGAATGGAACAATTACAATCCTCTAATTTGCATAACACCCTTATAAATAGGGGGGGCAGGAGCCATTTTCGGTGTTGCTGAGGTACAGTGAAGATCTTGGAAAGAAACTTTTAAGGATGCCTGAGCCAGCGAAATCCGCTCCTGCTCCGAAGAAAGGCTCCAAGAAAGCTGTCACCAAGACGCAGAAGAAGGGCGACAAGAAGCGAAAGAGAACAAGAAAGGAGAGCTACTCGATCTATGTGTACAAGGTGCTGAAGCAGGTGCACCCCGACACAGGTATCTCCTCCAAAGCCATGAGCATCATGAACTCCTTCGTCAACGACATCTTCGAGCGCATCGCCGGCGAGGCCTCGCGCCTGGCGCACTACAACAAGCGCTCCACCATCACCTCGCGGGAGATCCAGACGGCCGTGCGGCTCCTGCTGCCCGGCGAGCTGGCCAAGCACGCTGTCTCCGAGGGCACCAAGGCCGTCACCAAGTACACCAGCTCCAAGTAAAACGGTTTTGAATTATAAAGCAAACGGCTCTTTTAAGAGCCCCCACGCTTTCCTAAGAAGAGCTGTAATTGCAGCTAAGGCTTTGCTCCCCGATTCGTGAATTAAATTTTCGTGTACATTGTCCTAACTTCAAGGGATAAAACTTCCATTTTGGATAAATATTTTTGTAGCAATTAACAGCTCTCGTTGTGAAACGTGTGGGTGGCTCTGAAAAGAGCCTTGGTGTTTTGACAGCGTTAAGGTCCGAGATGCGCACTTAGCCGCCGAAGCCGTAGAGGGTGCGTCCCTGGCGCTTGAGGGCGTAGACCACGTCCATGGCCGTGACCGTCTTCCTCTTGGCGTGCTCGGTGTAGGTGACGGCGTCGCGGATCACGTTCTCCAGGAAGACCTTCAGCACGCCGCGCGTCTCCTCGTAGATGAGCCCCGAGATGCGCTTCACGCCGCCGCGCCGAGCCAGGCGGCGGATGGCCGGCTTGGTGATGCCCTGGATGTTGTCGCGCAGCACCTTGCGGTGGCGCTTGGCGCCCCCCTTGCCGAGCCCCTTCCCGCCCTTGCCTCTGCCGGACATGGCAGCGCTACCCGCAGCCTCGCACTACACGCCGCCAGCGCCGCGGAGCCGCGGTATATTGCGCGGGAGCCGACCTGGTTGAGGACTGCGGCGGGAGGCGGGCGGCGGGGAGGCGGGGGCTCGGCCGCAGTCCCCGCCCTTTCCCCCGCTCACCGCCCCGGGCGGCCCCCGCGCGCCCCGGCGCGGGCTTCCCGCCAGGCGGCGGCCGAGGCGCTTCCCCCGGCGCCGGCCCCCGGGACGCGTCCGCCGGCTCTGCGGGCGGCCGGCGGGGCCGGGCCGCCGCCCCGCGCTTCCCGCGCTTCTTCCCGCACTCGGGCCGCCCTGCGCGTGCCCCTGCCCGCCGCCCGCCTGTCTGCTTCTTCCCCGGCCCGTCCTGCCCCTGCGCGGGTGACGGTTCCGAGGCAGCTCTGGGCCCCCGCCCGCGGCAGGAGCGGGGGTGGCGGCCCCGGCCCCGGCCCGGTTCCTCCCCGCTGCCCGCGGGTCTGCGGCAAAATCCGACCAATCCGGGGCCGCGCTCGGCGCTGCCGCCCCGCCCCCGGTTTTGACGCTTCATGTGTTGGTTTTTAATTTTTTTGTTTATTGGTATTTGCCTACCTAGTGGCCTTCCCCAGCTGTATTTAAATAATCTCTGCCAGCCGCGTCCTCTTCGACCTCCAGCTTCTTTCTGTTACTAAGTCCTTCTACGCGTGGCTTAAAAGAGGAGGGGAAGGAAGGAAGCGCTTAATCTCGTGAAAAAGAGGGGTTTTTTTCTTTTTTTAAACGTAACGTACTATTTCTTTCACGCAGATTAAAACGTGGTCAGTTTTTTTTTCCTCGCAGCACGTGCACACACACACACACACATGTCTGTCATACCTTTACCTATTGAGCATATTTTTAACCCTTGTGAGAAAAGCTGAGAGCCTAAGGAATACTTCTAAGAGAACAGACCATAAGGAAGCAGCACAAGTTGCAACGTTATGTTCTGGGAATGCTTCCTACTGGAGAGGCAAAAGACCCATTCTTGCTCAGCCCCTCAATGGAAACAAAAAACTATTACAATAGTCTCACACTAATGCCTGGGTTATCCCCTTGCTAAACACGTGCCTCATAAGAGGAATGCTACTCATATTGTTAATGGTTAACAGCAAAATACAGAACAGTGTTCTAATATTACTAACTTTACTGGCTTAAGGCAGACTTGGTGAAACTTTACTCCCTGACACAGATAATATTAAACTAATTTATACCGAGATTAAACACAATTTCATAGTCAAAAAAAGAGAAAAAATTGGTTTGGGCTAATTACGGATTTTCCTTTCTTCTTTTTAACAGCACAGAGTTTTACAAATTTCTAGTTATTTTGGCAATAATAAACCAATTTCCCATTCAACAGACCAATAGTGAAATAAACGTCAATAAGTCTTCAAGAAATGTAAAACTTAGAATTTCCTGAAGAACTTTTCAGGGATTTTCTTTTGGTGTGGCTTCTGTTTTAATTTGCATTTAGTCTTCATATCCTGAGAACTCATAGCATTATGAAAGATCTTCACTGGCATAATTTTATGCAAGTTCTTTGGCAAACAGGAAAAAAATCATGTGTTTCAGTTGCAAACCTCCCACCCCCCTGCATCTTTCTTTTTTATTAATCATAACGGCTCACACATTTTTAGGGTAATTTACCTAGTTCTTTCCCTTTGCCAACCCTCCCTCATGCCCCAGAAAGTGTACTAGATACATGTGCAAAAAGGAAATTGCTATCCTTTTAGAGAATACATATATTTATATGTATCTTTTTATATATTACTTTTTCCAAACAGAAACGTAAGGCAGCATGTTTTTTTTCTTTAAATATCTGTTGTTATCTTTTAACTTTTTCCATTTCCCTCCTCACCAGACAATCTTGTTCAAAACTCTTCAGTTTTCTTTTATGAAATTATATAAATCTATTAGTAACATCTGTTTGTAATTCAGGCAACCGACTGTTTTGGAATTGCGAGTACAGCATTTAAGGAAGTGTGTTAGCCCATTTGATTTTATTTTTTTAATCCTTGATATGAGGCCCTCCTGGCTTTTCTGCTTAGTCATCTTCTTATAAACACCACCAGTCAGCTCGGTTTGATTCGTACATTTAAAGTAGAGTCTTGTACAATTAAGTGTTAGATCCATTAGCATGTGGGTGTCAGACTCCAGTCAGATAAGCCTCTTCTATTTACAAAACAAAAGCAATTAGCAACTCCAAAACCCAAATCAGAGTGTTAAGTAAAGACATTCATAGGACTGATAGATAAATGAAACAGTTATGGAAAGATATCTCAAGGAGGAGAAAGGATACAATACCATCCCTCTTGCAACAGCAAAGAGCTAGAGGAGCCTCATGGGGGGTCTTAGGGAAGTTCTGGGAGCTCTGCTTTGCATTTCAAGGGGACATGGGTGAGGGTGGCTGTGCTATACAGTACAGTAGTGGAGCTCTGCACCTATACTGGGACAGTGTGGTGAATTAGCGGGAACTTTAAACTGTACTTTTAGTTAAATAGCTGATAAATAGTAACTCCAAAATGTTATGCCTAATGTGTTTAAAAAAAAACAGCCAAAAACTAAAAAAAATAAACCCAGCCCCCTAAAAACTCTTGAGGATACAAAGTATCAGTATCTGGACGTGTTCTTAAAATACAATGTATACAAGTAAGTGTCCATTAAATACAAGGTATTTTGAAATACCTCTAATGTGGTCTTAGAGCCATTCATTCTAGGGCCCTCACGCCACATAAGTTTTATAGGGATGAGTTAAGAACTTCCTATTTGGGCTAAGTCTAAAGATACAGAAGTTACAGATACCTGAAAATGTATAACTGCATATAGACACAGACACACATATACATATAACAATTGCTCTTCAGTCCTCATAGCACGTAATCAGTATTGACTACTTCACATTACACCGGCTGTTCATTTTATTTCTGTGTAGACTGTACTTGTGCTGCTGCAAGGTGAACTCAAACTCTGCACACACTTACCTAAACAACCAGTGAAACAGCAAGAACTGGCCTGGCAGCACTGCTGCCTCTTACAGTTTTTAGGCATTGAATGCAGAGGTGGGGTGACATGTTTGGTCTGGTGAAACTTCTGTGTTATATTGGCCTAGACTGAGATTACCGAAGTAGCCTGAGAGCACCAAACATTGGCAACCATTGCATTTTCTTTGGTGTCTGTGTAGTTACCCCTCTTAGGCTTTTAAAATCATCTCTCCTGGAAGTGGACTAGTCCATATCCATGTAAAGGAGCTTCATTTTTTTTTTTCCCTGGATATGTTCCTTTTCCCTAAAAATATAACAGAACAACAACAACAAAAATCTGTCAGGTCACCCTGCCTGGGAGAACTAATGGGAAGATCAAAACTGGCAAAACTAAGGAAAATAACATTCAGTTTCAACAACTAACACCATACTTCATTTAGGAGAAAGAGACAAAAAGAAAAAAAAAAAAGAAAGAAGAAAAAAGGTTTCTTAACATTTTATTTCACTATATAAATAACTTGAATTGTAGCTAGCATGATTCTTTGCTCGGAAGTCTTTTAATCTCAGTGTGATAGTGATTTTGACAATGAGCTGGTTGACTGCAGAAAAGCTTACAGAAATTCTCAAATGTTACTTATCATTGCATTGCTGGAGTGGGTGTCTTACCTGCTTTTCATGGACAATGAGTCTGAATTAATGCTGAAAATGTTCGGAGCTCAGCTCATTGAATTGGCATCTGAAACAGACAGAAAGTTTTACATTTGATTTTTGGCTGTTCCTGAAAGGCTGCATCCCAGAAACCTTCTTTCCTTTTCTGTCATGCTCCTTGCACCATGCACTAAGCTCTGCATCCACACGTACATTGCAACATTGGCATACTGTGCTAAAATCCATGGGAGCTTACTGAACATTTCTCAAAAATTATCTTGTGTGCCCTCTGGAACAATTTCTTCTTTATTAATGGCCTCACACATTGAAGCTCTTACAGGCCAGCATTCTGTATAGCTTTACTGGTCCATCCTGATGGATCAGCAATGTGCTTGGGATAACATACAAAAACACAGGTGCAGAGAGAAAGGGGATGCTCATAACTATCTCAAATATTTGTGATATGAGGCAGGCATGCAAGGAAATGTTGGAAGGTCTCAGGAAATGCATAGCAGTGGGTCAGGATAAATGGACAAGAGAGCAGCAAAAAAGATACATGCGAGATTTGAGCAGCTTTTTTAATATCTTGACTACATTTAATCTCCAGACATGCATCAGAACAGATGACAAGCACAGCATAGTACAGTCTTTGCCGATGTATAAAGATGTGGTGACCAAGCACAGTAACACATTTTCTTCCCAGCCCTGTGCTAACAACTTGTCACAGTGCTTGGGGGTAAAACAGCCTGCAAGACAGAGAATCAGTTCTGGAACTGAAGTCACACACTACCACTGCCTGGAAACTAGGTAACAAATAGTTCTTTCTGTATGATTAACTATTAACTGATGCTAAGAAAAAGGAGAAGAAGAAAAAAAAAAAAAAACAAAACCCCCAAAAAACACATCATCTAAACATTGATGTGCTGCAGCAAAGCGCAGTGCAAGAACTTACAAGGAAGGAAAGACATTTTTATTTTAAAGCAAAAGTGATTTCACTCGCACATCTTAACACACACTTAAAAGACCAAGTTCGCAAGTGGGCAGGCCAGTATTGCCTGCAGGGACAGGTAGGACAAGGAATGCTTGCTGTGAGCCCTCAGCAGGTCTCCAGGGCAAGGGAGGTGTTGGCTATAACCTGCTCGTCTTCAAATGGCCTCTTGTGCAGTTTAGAAGCTAACGGCAATTCTGTTCTTCTGTCTCTCCAACTTCTAACACTTCTGTCACCATCAGGATTTTCTCACCGACTGTTGTCTCCATAGCTGAATGCCTTTTTGGTCCAGGACTGATCATTATTTTCTTCTCATCTTCTCTCAATTGCTTTAGTTTATACTGTCCCTTGCTTTCTGCTCCACTTTGTTTTCACAGCCTGAGTGTCCCAGATGAGCTGCAGGTAGATATTTTGAGATCTTGATTACCTAGTACCTGGGTGCAATTAACACCTTCCATACTTACAGCTATTCTTCTGCTCTTCTTTCTGGTGCTTGCATATCCTGCCTACTTCCAGAGTTCTCAGAATATTGAATTTTCACATTTTTGAGCAAATATGATTTTTTTTCCCCATCTCACTATTTCAGTTACTAATGCTGTATGAGTACTCACTGGAGTTGTAAAGGTCAACAGTCTTTCCTGAAAGAGTTTAAGGCTTCAGAGTTTAGCAGTTACAGAAGAGTGAAGTGTTCACCAGAAGTCGGGAGGGTGTCTTTGGTAACACTGCTGCTCTGTACTGTCACCCAGGAAATTAAATCACTCCTACAGGGCATGAGAGTTTTCACACAGACTGCAACCTGGATGCTTAGGGAGTTTGCCACAGTGCTGTCCTATATGCAATAACTGTCCCTGGATAAAGGAGATTAAAGAAGCTAGAAAGGTCTCCTCTCCTGGACTTTCACTTTACAAAGAAATTTATGTGCTGACAAGCAGTACCTGCTATGGTTCTTTGTGGCCTATGCTGTGGTATATCTTCCTAACTTTCTGAAAGGTGTTGAAATGCTTGTTAGACCCAAGTTTAGGAATAGGGCAATGCATCTTTTACAAGACATAGAACACTATAACGCCACTGTCTTACAGTTAGAAGAGTTTGTTTCTCAAAGCCAAGGTATCAAATTGAGCTTACAGTTTTAATCTCCTATCTTTTTAATCAAATTTGGTTTGCATTGGTTTATATATTATGTTCCATGAGTAGGTTGCCTTTTTAGCACTAGTCATTTTTACTTCAGTAGCAGGTTTGCTGAGAATAGCTTTCCATTTGACTATTGCTTCATAGTGTTATCAAAGAAATTTGATTTACCGTATTCTTCTCTCTGAATACTCTCATTTAGCATTAGTAGCTTAGCACTAGTAGCTAAAGTAGTTGAAGCATTAGGCCACAAGAGCTGACCAAGAGTAAACTTTTTGATAATACTAATACTGTTAACACAGAACCAGCTGAATCCATCGGATAGGAGCAGAATTAAGAAGATAGGGACCAAGGAAACAATTCCAAGAGAATGAGATAACTTCAGAAGGCAGCCAGCCCAGCAACACTGAAAACCAATAAGAAATCAAGACCACTGACCAAAATTAAGTGACTGGACTTGGGGATCAAGTGCTGCGTGGTACGGGTACAATTGAGGGGTGTGATATACTGTAGGGGTCCCTCTTTGGAGGCACCCAGCTCAAGCTGAAAGATGCTTATAGTCAGCTGAAGATACAACATGACTTAAAAGTAGGAGAGAAGAGAGAAAAAAAAAAAGAGGCAGCAAGGCAGTACTGCCCAGGCTGGCTGAGCTCAGGCTTCACTGTTTGTGATTACTGAAGAGTGTAACCACCAGGCGATTCACTTGTGAAGCAGCCCTGAAGACGGTTTGCAAATGAAAAGAATGTGATAGGTTGTTTAGGATTTATCTTTACATACTGGCTTGCATGGAAGCCACCATACCACCTTTACAAAGTTTTTACATTACAATAGTTAATTCAAATGAAAACTCACGTCTTCTTTTTCAGATGGATATATCTATTCAGAGATTTTCAGAAACTAGTAAAGTGTCAAGTAGGGCTGATTCAAATATTTTTGTTCTAGAAAGATGCTTCATCAGACCTTCTTTTATATACTTCTGATGAAAGGAAATATTTCACAAGGACATCAGTGGTTATGTTCTATCTTACCCATGGGACAGAAAGGAAGTATATTCTTACAAGCAGTGATCTGAGCCAGATAACTCACAGAGGATAGCTAAGCAGCCAGGAATGGTCTTAGCCAAATATCTTACTAAGCATCTAAAATCACCTGCAAAAGCACCTCACATGTTTACCAACAGGCACAAGGGCAAAGCACCAGCAGTTTGCAAACCAGTCCTCAGCTAGTCAGCACACTGGTCTTGCTCAGAGCCAGCTTCTACCTGGCAGCATTCATTAGCTCAGGCTCTCCTGCAAACAGCACAGAAATGCTCCTGGACCTTGCTGGTACCAGAGGAGCCTCCACTTTTACTCTCATTTTGAGTTAGGAGATCTTGCACTAAGTCACCTGTGCATGTCTTAGACTAAAGAAGTGTTACATCAAATAACCCGTGTATGGCAAATTCAGTTTTATTTCTAAATCATAGTGTGTTTGGGGTTTGTTCTAGCAAACACCTTCCAGGATCTATTCTGTATCAGTCTTATCTGATAATCAGTTTTTCCTCTGAATTTTATAGCAAGTGCAAGATGTCTTTCAAATCTTTAAGTAGTTTATCTTCACTCAAGAAACTCAACTTAAATACTCATGATATCAGTTCTTATTCATACCTTTTGAAAGGATTTTTTTTTTCCCAACCAACATCTGATTTCGGATTTTTGTTGTTGCTCTTTTATACTTAAGTGATTCAACACCATATGCAAACTGGTGGCACTCCAGATAGGATTTATCACTTGTGTAGGGAGGGAAGAGCAAAGCCCACTCTATAAGCTAGAGTCAACCACTGTTCCCCATATCACTACTGCAGCCATCTGCAGCTGTTACAGGCTTCAAAATCCACACAGTAAATTCTTCCTAATTGCTAGCCTGGTCCACTAGGACAAGCTATGGTAAGTTATTATTAGTGTTCTTTCAGAACATATTATACCCCAAAACTACTTCAGACTCAAGCATTATAATTTAGAGTTTATATGAGCTTACCCTTCCTGCAAAGATCCTTGCACATCTGTTTTCTTCTCAGCTGATAGAGTGTTAGTGTTTTTTACAATTCAAGCATTCAACTCTCGGAATGAGTCCAAAATAATACCATATTTATTCAAACAGTCCACAGCCTTCAAAAACTAGAGGGAAAAATGATAGAGATTAAGGCATATAAAAACCGGTTTCCCTGTCTCACTCCTCAGAAAATCATTTATTTCTTGAACATGCAAAAAATTGTCAATTTTTACCTAAACTTCTGCTGGAATTTAAGTATTCTGACCATTAAATTATACAAGATACTAAATATCCACTATACAAAACATTAAAATTAGCTATTTTATTAGATTTAATTATAAATAACTTTATCATAAACATGTGTAAACAGGTTTAGATAAATAGATCTCTTGCTATCCCAGAGAGTACTAGGAAATGAGTTTGCTTTTACTAAGACTCATTTCTGCAATCTCACTGGTAATCATGTATTTGAAAAAAAAAAAATCTGTTCTGAAAAACACGAATCCTATGTCAACGAACAAATGGGGGGATCATATAGACTATCTTAATTCCAAAAGTACTATTCTCGATGCCTCCCCCCCCTCCCCTTTTATCTCTCCGAGGTTAAGTAACAGAAAATGGCTGAAAGTGAGAAAAACAAGGGAAAGAAAATGGTGTCGAGGCAGTTGATTGGTCAGATTTTGCTGCAGAGTCCGAGTTCCTGACACAGAGACAGGAAGATTTCCTAAGATGAAGCGTATCAGCAGTTAAGAAAAAAAAACAAGAGCCTTGCAGATTTAGGCTTTCCAAAAGAAATATTTTGTCTCCGCAATTCTCCGTGGCTCCTTGTTTCTGAGTTTAAATGAAGGATGTAGTCAGCTCAATCTGACCGCTTCTTAAAGGCACAGCTGCTCACTTGGAGCATTGAAAAACCAGAAAGACATTATTTCCAATACTTCAGTGGAACAGCAAGCTCTCCAAATCACATAACACGGCCTGCAGTATATAAAAAAAAATAATAATTGAAAGGCGACGGAAAGTCAGAGATAATTTTGGAAATCTACATTTTTCAGGCACCAGTTGCAGATTTATTGAGTAGGAGAGCAAGGGGTTGTGCAGCTGAACTTAGGGAGAAACCCCGTTTTCCAGGTAGGTTCACAAATACCATCGAATATGATGGATAGGGAAAAGTTTCCATTTAATCATAATTCTGGACTCGATGTCAAGTTTTTAATCACTAATACTCCTCGGAAAACACTTCCTCTGTACTTAGTTCAGCAAATATTTTCGGGAGCCTAAATACTGATGGAGAAAATTGATCCGAATAGGCGTCTATTCATCATTCACACGGGATACCCAGAACCATCAACTATGCCACGAGTATGTCCCCGAGAAAACACCAGCAAAAAAACACACCTCTTTTGAAAAAGGGACTTGCAGAAGTTACCCTTGCCGCTGCCCTACCCCCAGCTCTCTCTGGTAACACAACACTTAGCTCAGGAACAAAATAAAAGTGCTTGAGAAGGGCTGAAGATGCCCGGGGGACATCGCTCACGACGGGGACAGACCACAAGTAATAAAGCACTGAGAAAACTACCAAGCCAGCGGGAACGGACTTCTTGTGCCTTTAGAAATAAGACAAACCCCCCATGCACACACACACAAAACCCAAACAAACAAAAACCCAGGGGTTTGGAAAAAAAACACAATATTTCATTCGGGACAATGAACCATAATGTTGTTACCATAAGAACATAAAGTAAACGCAGCACAGCAGGAGACAACTTATAATAGCATTAACTCTGAACACATCTTCTCTAATTGAGAACGCAAAGTTCTGTAAAGAGTCACTTTTACGAATTAAAGGTGTTGTGCGTGATTGTTTAAGACATACAGCCAAGCAGATTAAAAACATATACAAATTTTTAGAGCTAGGTATCTTCTCCTTCAGAAAAGGAAAGCCCAGTTAAAACATTTTCCGTAACAGCTAAAAAAAAGAAATCATCGGGGAAAACGCGTAGAAAGGAATTTTCACTCTAAACGCAGACTTGCCCTAGCACGATCACCTCAGCTGGAGTTAACCCCACCATGCCTTTTCGCTACGGCCAGGATCCTTTTCAACCACTCTGGAAACGCGACTTACACCTTTTGCTCGGTACTTACTTGGCGGGATACGAGCTCTTGGTAACTGTAAAGCTACCCGAAAAGCACAGGGAAACACATCGCTGCCCACGCAGAACTACGAGTTTACAGCTCTCTTTAGTGGCCATGTGGTGGCTCTTAAAAGAGCCTTTGGGTTTTCGATAGTCTGAGAGATCCGTTCGCTAGAAGCTTAAGCGCGCTCGCCGCGGATGCGGCGGGCCAGCTGGATGTCCTTGGGCATGATGGTGACGCGCTTGGCGTGGATGGCGCA
>JANXJC010000064.1:16238132-16249884 GCA_027564655.1 Leptodon cayanensis | reverse complement strand
GGGGGGCGGGGGGGGAGGATCGCTGCTCGGGAACTAACTGGGCATCAGTTGGCGAGTGGTGAGCAATTGCATTGTGCAACACTTGTTCTGTATATTCCAATCCTTTTATTATTATTGTTGTTATTTTGTTATTGTTATTATCATCATTATTAGTTTCTTCCTTTCTGTTTTATTAAACTGCTCTTATCTCAACCCATGAGTTTTAGCTTTTTCCTTATGATTATCTACCACATTCCACTGGGTGGGGGGGAAGTGAGTGAGTGGCTGCGTGGTGCTTAGTTGCTGGCTGGGGTTAAACCATGACATGCTGTTAACTGCTTAACTCGTCTTTGCAGTGAGAGAGAAATACAGCATGAAATAGATTGCTATTTCATGTGTGTTATACAGAAAGAAAAGGAGATATAGCAGTCTTTGAGAAGCAGGGGTGTTTCTATGCAAAAAGAACCATAGGTAGCAAAAGTCATAGTGACATGTGCGGTCATGAAAAGATTGCTGCCCAGAAGCTGAAATGGAGTCAACAACAGACAACGCACTTTAAAAATACGTAGGCTTTGAGTATGCATCTGAAATAAAGCATATTCACCGAGGAAGTCTGGATTTTCTGTATCTGCTTAGCATTGGTAACATCTGGCATGTTACCAAAAGGGAAAAACAGTTAGACAACTCCCTCATCTAACCAGAGCATCTGCAAAATTTGACACGTTCCTCAAATTCTAGCCTTGGACAGATGAACTACATCCCAAGAAGCAGCTTGCAGTTTAGCCAACAGCTAAGTACAAATACCTCTGAAAACTGACAATTACAGTAAAAACTAAGAGTTAAATACGCAGAGAAGCAACAGCATGAAAGCAAGCAGCCTCCTCAGAAGTTTTTATACCAGCCAAAACTGAGATAATATTTTTCAAGTTAGGGAAACTCAGCTCTGATTCCCAGGTGAAGATCTTATCCTCAGAGAAAGCTTTTTATCTGCTTCCCTAGGACACCCCCTCCCCGCCATTCCCATCTGCTTAGCTTTTACAGATACTTACGGGCCTGATCCGTGGGATTCATAAACTTCCCACTCTTGGTGGATGATGTGGATCTCCGCCCCATTTTGACCTTTTTCCTTCTGCCTCAGAAAAAAAACTTTAAAAAAAGAGGGAGAGACCTGGAAAAGATAACATGGTTTCAGGTCCTATGCACCAGTAGCTTGAGTATACTTATTTCTCTTTTCTCTCAGCAGGTTCCTCCCTCAAAAACCTCAAGTACTTGTAAGGTCCTCAAACCCTACTACAGGCTCCTGCGTTCACATCAAAATCACCCTTTTTTAACTAAGCACTACTATTTAACTAAGTACCTACTTACTACTACTTTACTAAGTACCTGTTTTAAACTAATCAACTAGTTCATTATTATTGACTCCAAGACAAACCAAGAAGCTTCTTGCTTACACTATGGAGGGGCACAAGGGACGGAGAACTACACATTCTACTTTTCTAAGAGCGTATCAGAGCCATTCTACCTTTTCATTTACTCTCATAAAAGCTCTCCAATTTTTATCTTTCCATTCCTTTCTACTTCAAATGTTTCCCACAAATTTCCTCCCTTCTTCAGGCTTTTAAGCTGCCCTTGATTTCTCTCCCCTGCACCCACTGTATCCATCAGCAATTGTTCTGTACACATCCATGTCTTCTTCTCCTCCCCATAGACCATTGCTAGCCCACTGCCTTTATGCTCTCTACCTCCATCAGTATTATTGCAAGCTGTGTTATGATGACCGGAGAAGAAAAGGTTACTCTGGAAAGGATTATTTCCTATCTTTAAACATCTCTTCAACTTACAGACAGCTACATAAGTGTCCAAACTACAGCCAGGGATGGTGCCTCTCACAGCTTTAATCTCTCCCCACCTCCACCCCTACTTCCCTGCCAAAACACCACCAGAAAAACCAACCCAAAACCAAAAAACACAATGCACAACAGATTCCACCCCAAAATCTAAAACATCCTCTGAAATTTGGGAGGGGATGGGATGCAGCTTTCTAGTCACCATGCTGCATCCACAGAGATCATGACCAAAGTGAAAGTATTCACAAGTCCAGTCCGAAGTTCTCTGCAGCCTCACTGCAGTCGCCATGTGCATCCTTCTTCCCTAATTACAGAAAATGCCACTTTTAAACCACTAAGGTGTTCCTACCAAGCTCCAAGCACTGGCCACATTCAATGCACTGACTAGTAAAAATCTACAGAGCACCGATCATGGCTCACACTACCAGGTTACGCTCACAGTCGGCCTGCTGTTTTCAAGAGTACCCCATGATTTTTGATCGCCAATAACATACCTCCTGCTTACAAGATTACACTGATTTTTTTTTTTTTTGCAAGACACTATCATTTCTGTAGGTGGGAAGCTCACCAAACAGAGGTAGGAGTTGCATTTCCATCCCGTATTTCCCGCATTTCTAACATTAAAAGGGTAATGGGAAAGAGAAGCTTCTGAAACCTCGATCCCAAATCCTTTCAGGACACAACGCAAAGAGCTTCAACGCAACGTTAACAGCCGAAGGAGAAAAAACCCCAACCGTTAAATTTACGCTATTTTGGCCACTGGGGAACGAGGGAGAAAGCCTCCCATGAGGCACACGAACGCCTCCCCTCCGCCCCCGACGGAGGAAGAGGAGGCGGGAGCGCAAACCGCCTTCCTCCTCCTCCTCCTCCTCCTCCTCTTCTTCCTCCTCCTCCTCCTCCTCCTCCCAGGCCAGCACCGTCCCGCTCCTCTCACCCCTCCGCCCGGCCGGGGCGGCCCGGCTCCCTCCCGCTGCCGCGGCCTCTACAACCCCGTCGCTCCCTGCCGCCGCGGCCCCGCCGCCATCTTGAGCCGGGACCGAGTGGCGCGCCGCCGTGAAGCGCGACCGCCGCGCCGCGCGGAACCGCGCTCCGGAAGTGGGCGCTTCAGCGCGCCAACGCCAACTCTATGGTTTCCGCTGCTCTTTTCTCTCCCGCTCGGAGGCTCCGCCTCTATGGTCGGGCCGCATTTGGGGATCAGCTTTGCAGAAACTGGTGAACCCTTGGTAGGAACTGGTCTGCCTCTGTGCCCAAAGTGCCTCTCCCAGCAAAATTCCCCAGGCAGATGAAGAACCAGGATAAAGACAGATGGAACGTCCCCTTGGGTACCTGTTGCATCCCTGTGAACAAGCAGAGGGCAAGCAATAAAGTGTGGGTGCAGGCTTGAAGAATTATCGGGCGAGGGGAGGTGCGGGAAGGATGTTTTTCCACGCACAGATGCACCGGGGAGCAGAGGTGGTCCGACCTCTGAGCAGGATTTGTAGAGCCCCTGCCCTGGGCCAACGTGCCGTGCAACAGGATCTCGTTACGTTTTTTTCAAATAATGGAGATTTAGCTGGCAAACTGGGAACTTTATGAAGGATCGCGGCAGGGTGGGTAAAAGCATGGCTATGAGCCACGCATTGCATTAACGGCACAAAATCCAAGTTAGCAGACGGCCAGCCCCGGAGCATCCTCAGAGCCAGGGCTTCGGGATCTCCCGGCGCCTGAGGGAGTCTTGCAAACCACGTTCACAGCCGAGTCCTCCCCGCCTTGGCCGCTCTTTTGTATTGTTCTTGTTACCAGAAAGAACGTGCTGCAGGGCAGGTTTTGGTTGCAACCACCCCGTGTTTGTACCCCAGGTCTGAAAGCAGCTTAGGCTGTGAGAGTTTCTTTCCTTCTTTGGGGCTGTTCTTGTTTGGAACACCCATATTCTACAGTTTTAATCCTTCATCCTTTGTCCAGAACAACCGCCTGAGCAGAGGGAGAATGCTTGAGGGGGTGTGATGGGGATGCCGTGGCCACACGTGTCCCTATCATGTGCCGTGTCACCAGAGAGGGGGACAGCCGAGGCCGCTCCTCCACGGGGCCGGGGGTCTTCTGCCATGACAAGTGCCTCTAAACTGAGTGCCGCTCGTGTCAGGAGACGGGAGATGTCACATCTCGGAGAAATGGTGTCTCAGGCCACCATGTCACCCACCACAATACCTTGTGTGAGGCAAGGCAGTGCTTTTTGCTTCCTCTGAATTGCCTCTCCTGAACCACATCGCCCAGTCTACGGCTTGTGCTGGTCCCAGTTTGTCAGTCCCTGGCACCCGTCCATGCTCCTGAACCCTGGGCTTTCTCCTCGATGGCTGGCAGAGCTGCTTGAGAGCTAGCAGCTTCATTGCCATCTAGTGGCTTTTGAGCACAAAAGCAAAGAGGAGTCAGAAAAGATGATTAAAGGTGGGAACAGTAGGGAAATAAACCAAACCAAACCAAACAAACCCCACCAAAACCCAGAATGGAAGGGTTATGAAGCCAATGGAGAGCTTCCCTGTTGTAATCTCACCCATCTTTTTACTTTCACAGGCATGACCTAGTTAATGTAATCATCTAATATTGCTAATATTGAATATTAATAAACAAGTATGAATTCAAGTATGCTTTTAGTATGGGGAAAGCTGGTACTAAAAAAGGAACCTATACACAATCCTACTAGATTAGTCTACCATGGAGATAAAAAAGCATTTATAAATTGCATCTGTAATAAAGATTTTAATCTCTTTTCATGATTTGGTTTAAGATTGTTTTTTCAGACAGAACAAAAAAAAGCAAACCAAGTACAGGAAAGAGAGGTCTTACAATATTCAGGTACTTTTTTTTTATTAATTCTTTATTTGTTTTTTTTTTCAAATATCAAAACAAAAAAAGCAAACCACAGCAAATCAGAGCAAGAGACTGCAAATCATGTTCTTGCCTCCAGCTTTGTTTTTAAAATCTGAAAAATAAGGACATTTGGCAGCATATTGTGAAGTGCAGAATCTGAGCAGGCTCTTGGCAGTCCCACATTGGTGGGACTGGGTAAAGCACGTGAAAATAAATTTAGTGCATTAATAGGGCTGTAATCCTACTGACACTTGTACGTGTGTATAATCCCATTTCAATCAACAGAGCGGCAACTCTCCACAGAAATATTTACCTGTGGGTTGACAGGAGCAGGGCATTACTGAGCATAGGAGATTATTCACAGCCAGGCATGCCTGGAACACTGTAGCTGGTTTCTCTCCATTTTGGGGCAAGGTTGTGTGTGTTTGCCTGTAGGCCCACACTTCTCTTAACTGCTAATCTATTGGGATTAGAGTTTATTTAAAGAAGATCTCCAGCTGGCTCCTTAGGCAGTGATGGGACAGGAAATATCAGTTAAATATGCTTCAGCTAGTCCTTGTAAGCAGTTCAATGAACAGGGAATTCAGCCCACCAGATTTAGCACTAATCCACACTACGAGTTTAGCATCCACAGCTGTCCTGATGAGCCCTCCAAGTGATGACACGGATGGGCTTGATGAAATTGTTTTCTCACATCATGTTGCCATCTTTGACATAGAAACACAGTAAGAGAAAAATCGCACCTTCTCACCACTACAGCTCCAGGAATGAATATTACTGTCACTAGTACGAATTACAATTCAAGGTTATCCACAATGCATTCCAGAAAATAACTGAAGGAAAGGTGTGAACTATTTGAAGCGTTGCCTCCCAGAAGCACCTATAAGCCTGTTACCTATTAATATATTTCAGTGCCAATTCCCTGATCTGTCACATCTCTTGCTCTGCTGCCACTAATAAGAAAAAAAGCCATCAGTAGCTCATTTACCATAACAAATCAAAAAGGATTCTCCAGGTGTAGCTGCTGCAGCCACTGTCACAGCAGGAGAGAGAACTCCGACTTCATTCACTGAACCTGCTGTCTCACCAAAGAAGTCACTTCCCGAATGGCACGCTGGTACTTTTCTGAGGCTGCTTTAAACTCAGCCAGGTGCTTCTCGTAGCTTCTCACGGCTGCCAGAAGCTGATTCCTCTCCACGGCTCCCAGGATGGCGTGGAGGATCATTTCAATGCCGAGCCCGAGAATGGTGATGCTGATTCCCCCAAGAACAGATGCCCCAATCTGCGCGAGGAGACTGACGAGCTTGCTCACAGTGAGAGTTATAAGATTGGAGCCAAGAAGTTTGATAGCTACCATCGCAGCTGTTGAAGTCGCTTCTCCAAGAACAATGGAAAAAACTTTATGAGCTATTGCAATTTTCTCCAGCTCGGGCTCTTTGATGTCATACAGCTTCTGGTACAGCACGGGCTCTAGCTTTTCCTTCATGTCACTATCAATCTTCTGTACCTGATGCTGAATCTCACTCATCGCTTGAATGATAATGTCACAGTTTTCCTTGACAGTGCTGTGCTCTCTCATCTGAATGTGGGTAATGGTACAGCCCAGGTGTTCATTCAGCACTCCAGCCAGCTCATTTGTTGCACGGAAATTCGCAGACATGCCATCAAGCAATTCCTGGTGCAGATGGATCAGTTCTTGCCTTCTCTTGGGGTTATCTGGGTAAAGGAGGTCACTCAGCGCCATTCTTCAGAAATAGGCTACTTCAAGGGAGAAAAGAAATCTCTTACTCGGTTCAACACCCATAACCCTAGCCCTTAAAGAGCAGTGAAATGTCCTTTGTCTCTGCCTCACTGGTTCTTTTTACACTCAGCAAGTCAAATCCCAGGGCATAGCTTGTAAATGTAGAAATCTTAATTCTTGTTTTCGATCTTTAGCCAAATGATTGGAAAAGGACCTTATGAGACATTGGACATACTCAGAGCAACAAAAATAGCTAACAAATATGTGGTCAGCAGTTTGGTAAAATGAACATGGATCATTCTTCACCTTGGAAACTGAAGACTGTAGAAGCTGAACTAGTTCACTAAACATTGGAACAATCTTATCTAATCAGCAAAATCTAAAATAAGCTGCGGAAATGAAAGGCCTATTCTAGACACACTTTTGTATCAGCCTATTTTTTTCAGTTAGTGACATGTAATTTTTCAACAACTGTGATGACTGGTGGAGTGGGTGCAGTCTGTATCACCATAAGGGTGTTTTATACCAATGTAGCTTATTTCTCCTCACATTTGAGAGAAAATGTTACTAGTATTGGCACTCTGTGCTTATACTAATAAACTCACCCTTGGGAATTCACAGAGAACAGTAAAATTATCTATAATAAACCCATGCTAACCTATAACACCTTACAGACATCTCCCACCGTGTTTCCTTCCCTGATATTTAGCCCCTTCCCTCATTGTTTATTCACCTCCCTAACGCTGTAATCGATTCCCCATTGTTTTTGTCACTCGTGAACACCAAACAGCTGCCGACAGCCCCGTGACGTTCAGCCTGCTGCGTAAGCACCGTGGGGTGCACCCACCGCAGCAGGATGTCTGTGGCGGCAGACTGCCTCGGAGCAGCACGCACCAGCTTGCAGCCACATTCCCTCCAAGGCCAGGGTGTCCTGCGTGGGGGTAACACCAGGAGGTGCTCACCAAGCTCCTAGGACACGACTGAACAGGGTCTGGCCTTCCCTTACCACTGTACAGACCAGAGCACAAAATTTAAGTGCTGAGATTCCTCCACCCCAAACACTTGTGTCTAATCCTTACGGTCACCGTTCTTCTCTGAGCTGTCGCTGGTTTGCCAGCAAAAGGGCATATTTAGTACATTTTTCTTCATTACCTGCATGTCAACATATAGAGTCCAAAGTGGCTGAATTACCAGTGATCATGGAGTTACTCCTTATCACTAAGCTTCTGTAACCAACTCTGTGCCACTTCCCTTTAACACATCACCAGCTGCAAAGTAAAAATGCTTTAGCATGATTTTGACTTAAATGCATATGGCTTACTTCGCAACAGGTGCAAACTGTGAATGAGTAGGATGACTAGTTTCTTTGTTGGTACTTATGCGTTCTTGGCCCTCTTATTGCAAATCTGGGCCACTTTTATGCAGTGCTTTGCATTTTTCCAAGACAAACCTCTTCTTGCTGTTGGTGGCTACATATTAGAGTTATAGCTACTAATAGTTATGTGTAGGGGACTAGCTAGATTTTCCTTCTTAAAAAGATAACTTTGTGTCATTTTGGTCCTTTGTAGTTCTTGCATTATCTGCTAATTGCAAACCATCTGATGCTGACCCAGCTGTATTTTACTAAACACACCCTCCCCACAAGATCACTGTAGAAAAACAGAATGATTTCAACAGTCCCCTGGCCAACTTTTAGTCTCAGTGTTGAAATACAAGCCAGTCTGAAGAGACAGTATATTCCCACAGTATTTTGCACAGCACTGTACAATTCTTTCAGCCACTTACCTTGTAGCTCTGTCAAAAGAATAAACTCTTTTAACACATCTCTTTAACTCTTTAACACATCTTTCTTTTTCTTCAAGCTGGAGGGAGCAAAGTACATATACAGTAAAGGTTTGTGATTTTCAGGAAACATAAAGCCATGTCAATGCAAGGTATGATTTCATATCAGTCCTGCCTCAGGGATGTTGCTGGCTTGCTCTCTGAATCAGTGTGATATTAGATCATTTCTACTCCAGTGATGTTTTGTTGAAAGGTCATTTGGTTTTCCTTATTTGTAGAAACTGAGAAGACAAAATGTTCTAAGAGGAATAGCACTTCAACAAACATTTTACATACTAGACAGGTGTGCAGGAGACTTTTAGCATCTCTTCATTATGCATGATTATTTCAGCTTCCTGTAACTGCTCTAGATTTTACGTCTCTTAATGCTAAAATTATCTTTTACTCTTCACATTAACACTTTTGCTAGTTTTTACATTTGCTTTCTAGAGTTAGGCAGGCCACATGTATTTCCATATTTCTGACTATTTCTCCAGCTCCAGGGAGATTTTGCCCAGAAGCTTTTCTAATTAAACATTTAGACTGCCTACCTGATTGTGTCCGAGTGCTTCTGCAATCAGCTGAAATGTGTATGGGACAGTGATTTCATCCTCTTTTCCCTGTGTTCCTCTGGTGGTTTCCAGCAGCATGTGATGAGTTGGGGATCCAGAGGCTGGCCTTCAGCCAGCTGTTGCCTGCCTGCTCATCATTAATTCTATTGTGTGATGTTTACCCAAATTCATCTTATTTTCTTCCTCCTTTCGCCTTCCTTCCAATTCTAACAGATTTCAGTTTATTTAATGCTAGTTCCCAATGGTTAGATCCTCCAAAGGCCTTCTGTTCCTGGAGGCAATAGGTACAGCACGAATCCTCCTGCCTACGACAAAGGTACCGTCACAGGTACCTACAGCCGTGGCTGAAAGGGAATGGTATTACTTGCCGTTCTCAGAACATGAAACACGTAGGACAGCACTCTTCATTCATACAGGTACAGGATTAGGGTTTGTACTGGGGTTTATAAATTTCTATTGTTTATAAGTATAAACAATAAACACTAATGCAGCCAGAGAATCAGTCGTTGTGGGCCAAGCACAGGAAAACTCCAACTATGCTAGGAAGAACAGCAGAGGCGAGGGCAGTGGAACCGCTGTTCTTGCTTCTTGAAGCTGAAAGAAAATCAAGAGAGCAGTCATTTAGACCTCTTTTGGCTGCCTAAAACTTCCTGCACTTGCTAACACAGCCTTTGCCCAGAAGAGCCATTTCCTCAAGTCTGCCTACTACTTCGGCTCAGGTCCAGGCACAAACTCTCATTCCTGAACGATTGTTTTGTGCTCAAAGGTTGCATTGGCACACTATGGCTCAGAGAAACAAAAGCAAAAGTCCTGTATCGGCGGTGGACTCGCAGAAGGACAGGGCTGTGGAACAGGCCCAGTGAGGTCTTCAGCACAGACCAGCTATCCATGCAGCCAGGATACTACAGTGTGTGCTGTGCCAAAGGATACCTTTCATCCCTTCTGCCACAGGAGAGAGAACATGACTAAAGCAGCAATAGTTTTGTCCTGAGGCTTGAAGTGTAGCAGCCTTGCAAGCCACCAGAATAAATATCTGAATTCAAGCTGCCTTCAGATCTCATCTGCCCTTGCAGTAGGAATGCTGGGGACCCACATGCCTGTGTCCTGTGGCATCCTTGCAATGGCAGATGGGATAAATGGAAGCTACAAAGAACCCTGAGACCTGCTGTGTATCAGGGGGATTCGTCTTTAGTCAGCTGTGGGGTGCTCCCAGGTTTCGTGACAAATGGATGAGAGGTGGTTCATGTGCCTCTTGTAGGCAAACACGGCGGGCAAGCTACAGATTTGGCCTTGAGCGTTGCCCCGTGTAGGTGCAGCTGGTGAGGGCTGCTTGGGGCACTCGAGACCGGGCTGCTCTGCACCCCCCTGCATGAAGGGCTATATGCAATACCTGCCACGAGCTGGCACTGGTACTTGCTGTAGTTCCCCACGGACTGCAGGTGCAGCCGGTTACCGTGCTGTGTCCGAAAGAAGCTTTTGACAAGGAATATCTCGTAAGGGGGAATGAGGACTTCCTTCTCAGATGTGTAGTAAGAAAAGCCTTGCACAGCTGCTCCCAGGCAAGTTGTCACCGTGAACAAAGTTTCATTCCCAAACTTCTGGGCTTCATTCCAGAGGCGGGAGGTGGAGGTGAAACGGCCGAATCGCACCCTGCTACCTACCATGGCCTCAATATAGAAGTCTTTCACACCCCTGTGCACCCGGTAGCACTTACGTTTCCCCATGCTCTCCTTGCTGCTCTGCCATTGCTTCATTATCTGGATAGCGGTTGTCAGGTAAAAGTGAAAATATTTGAAACTGAAGTTGTGTCTGTAGTACTCTGGAGAGCTTCCTGCTGTAGATGTGGCCCAGTTCAGCTGAGAGTGCAGGGAAGAGTTCATGGTGTAAGCCATGAGCACTATGGCATGGCTCTCATGCATCTCCCTCAGGAGACCTACGGGGCTTTTTAACAAAGCCTCCTGAGCCTTCTTCCAGAGACTCAAATAGTCCTTTTTAGCAGCTATTTCCTTTTGGAAATAATCTCCTCGCTCCAGTTCTTCCATCACCTGCTCTCTGCATCCCAGGTACTGGTCATCAAAGGAATGCAGAGCCATATCCATCGTGAGGTGGGACATAGGCTGCAACATAAAAGCAAAGGAAGATTAGCATCAGAAGTGTGAACTTTTTGTGTACCTCTATGGATGCAAACCAGGTTTTCCCCTACCCTCTTCTTGCTTCTTTGTCATTACTGGCAGAGCAAGCACAGCAGGCAGGCATCTTTGACAAGCCCTTCCTGGGCAACCTCAGGTTATTGTCCAAGCCCCATCTCAGGCATGTGCCAGCTAGGATGCCAGAGTTCCTATTTTATGTGGATCAGTAGCATTAAAATCTTCAGGAGAGTTTGCTCTTCAGAGGGTGGGGTATAAAGCCTGCAGGACAGACCCATGGTCCATTTATTTCAATATTGTGCTCATGATTAGTAAGTGGGTTTGAAGGGAGAAAGAATAAGCAAAACAATGTGCTTGAGGCAGTGCAGCCTGAACACATCTCAGAGGTGAATTTATTCTTCCTGTCTCGCCACACCTTTTGGACATGTTTTGGCTCCAGAGAATGATGTTCAGTACTACCATATAGTAGCACTGTGCCAAAACGTTCATTCACCCAGTTTGTCTTACTGAGGCCAGCTGGGCTTGTCATGTAAATAAACATTAAAAACATGAATAGGGATTTACACAAATGGGTGCTATAACAGGAAAATAACCTCTAATATACCCTGTCTATGAAGTGGCACACTGTGCTGGTTTTGGCTGGGATAGAGTTAGTTTTCATCATAGTAGCTGGTATGGGGCTGTGTTTTGGATTTGTGCTGGAAACAGTGTTGATAAGACAGGGATGTTTTAGTTACTGCTGAGCAGTGCTCACACAGAGCCAAGGGCTTTTCTGCCTCTCATCCCACCCCACCAGCGAGC
>JANXJC010000064.1:16188666-16237947 GCA_027564655.1 Leptodon cayanensis | reverse complement strand
CATTTGTCTTCCCGAGTCACCGTTTCGCGTGATGGAGCCCTGCTGTCCTGGGGATGGCTGAACACCTGCCTGCACACAGGAAGTGGGGAATGAATTCCTTGGTTTGCTTTGCTTGTGCACGCGGCTTTTGCTTTACCTATGAAACTGTCTTTACTGCAGCCCACAAGTTTTCTCACTTTTACCCTTCTGATTCTCTCCCCCATCCCACCAGGGGGGATTGAGTGAGCGGCTGTGTGGGGCTTAGTTGGTGGCTGGGGTTAAACCATGACACACACTAATTATCTGTTTCTAGCATTTCTAATTACTAAAAACCTTGTGTAATAAGACCTAAGAAATGCTGTGACTTATGACACTGTTCTTTTTGCTTTTTGATCTCCTAGTAGACTAGTCAAGTACTGTAGTCAGTTGATAGTTGAATTCTACAAGTAGATATTCACATCACCTCAAATATTCAACCTAGATACATAACCAAATTGATACCTTTATTAACCCCTCAAGTTACACTGGCCCATAAACTATACAGAGATCCAGTTTATTTCTCCATGATAACATAATTACTTTGAGACAAAGCTAAAAGGCAGCCACAAATAATAGAGCAATATTGTCACTGTCCTATCTAACAACACACTGCTTTTGTCAGAGCCTCAGCTGAGACTGGCTGGAAAAGGAGAGGAACAATTCCATGAGATGTACTCACAAACACACCCTGGGAAACTACCTGGCTCCAAATGAGAGGAGATTTCCAACCAAGTAGTTAAAAGGAATTAGGACAGGTAAGAAACTGAACAGAGCAACTGAAAGCAGAAGAGTTTAAGCTGAACCCAGAGCTCCTTAAAGAATATCTTTCAAATGCAAAAAAAAAAAAAAGTTTCTCCCAGTAGGATGAGCAATTTCACCATTTTACATAAAGAACAATGTTTACCCCCTCTTACCAGCCTTTGCACGGAGATCAGCAACAGAAGGCTGGCCAGCAGCACTGGCATCCTAGAGTCCACCCAAGACACTGTAAAGAACATTAAGCTCAAGCAGAGGTCCTTTACATCTGTTTCTTTCCCTTTTTTCTTGAACTGGAAAATTCTGCTGCTTGTAGTTTGCACTCAGGTTTTGGTGACAATTCTTCAACCAAAGATCATTCACCAGATTCTTACAGCAATTCAGAGGTTGTTAACCAAACCAAACAGACAGTTTACTGGTAGAAGTGGGCTCACAATCCATAAGGAAAGGTCTGATTGCACCAACTCCCACTGCTTAGATGTCCTTCACCTTGATAATTCTCTTAATTCCAAGGTATCTGGTATTCTTCTTGCAAAAGGAAGAAAACCCTGGCTTGGAGAAGTCTAAGGCAGTCCTTTCCTGAGGAGTGATGTGTCAGGATGAGGTGGAGAGCACTCCCTGGTCAAGAGCTTAAAAAGCCCTTTTAAAGAAGTGCAGAGCCCTGATAAAGCCAACACAGAAATGCAGGGTAGGTTGGGATCCCATCTGGAAGCAGAGATAACGTAACTGTCCTTCTCTTCTTTACCTCCCGCTGGTTTCTAATAACCTGCTGCCAATCCTACCCTTCCACCACTGCAGAGTGGCACTGTTGTTGAACTGTTTACATCGAGTACACCCAAAACGAGTGTGTAAATACAGATTCTATACTGAGACTAACCCCTCGCTAGTAGCTGCTTTCCAGTCACCCTTCCAAATAACAGCAGTGAGTTACTCACCTGCAAAGCCGCATGGCCTCTAATAACTCTTCTGCATGGAAAAAGAACCAAGACAAGGTGTCAGGGCCTTGTTCTGACTACAGAGAAGTGAAATCCATTTTCCATTGCCTGCCAGTGACAGGCTGGCTGAGTGGGGCACCTGCAGACATGGTCCAATTCCCTGAGAAAAGAGATGTTTGTGCAGCTGCTTGGATTCTGTGGACGGAGCGCATTTGCCAAGTATTGCTGAAACAGGGTGAGAGATGGCATAAAGGTCTCATACAGGGTTGCTTTCAAAATGATCTATTACACTGCACCAGCCGATGCCGCTGACAATATGTGCAGCCACTGGTGATACAAGATGATGGCATGAAGGCTGATGCAGAGTGATAAATGCAGCCTATGTACTTCTTCTTGGAATTGCTCTATCATCTTGGGCTGTATGTCAGAAAGTGGTTCTTTGGCCGCTAAAAGTGAGTCCACAGAAGGGCCTGTGACTTTATTCAGAGACATCTCCTCTCCTGTCTGTGTAGAGATAAAAAGGAACTGAACTGTGACAAGCTCCAGTGGGAACTTGACAATCGGGCTGACCAGCCCCACTAAAATGTCAATTCAGCTGCATATAATCCAGTCACAGATTATGTCCCTGTTTTTCCCTTCTGGCCTCTTAGTGTATGTTGTAGGATGAAGTGAATGAGGAAGAAAGACCACTGGATTTGCATTTTCAAATGCTTCAAAAGCAATGTAGTGTATTATTAAATACAATAAATGCAATGGCCATAAGATGGCAGCAGAGGCTGTTTAGTGGTACTTAAATCTGCATTAACTAGGCGAAAACCGAGTCCCTCCATTCCCTCATTCAATTTGTAAAGTGTTTTGTGCGCTCAGATCCCCAAAGGTCGGACTGACTTCAGCCCACATAGAGATCTGGTGGCACAGAGCAGATAACATGATTGAGGTCTTCATGTGCAACTTCGCTGAAAAAAAAATTTACTGAAAGGGAGAGAAAAATATAAAACTAACAGAAAGATGCAAATACAGACAGGAAGCTTGATTTTCTTTTTGTGCCAACAATCCTGTACAACAACAACAAACCCCCTGACTTGTTAGTATGGCAGATATTAGGATTTCACTAATCTCTCTAGTATTTTTTCCAGCAAAATTTTCACTGCTTTCAATGAGCCCTTTGTTCATTTTTATTAGATGGCATTCGGAGACACTTTTGCTGGAAGCAGTGAAGCCCCATCAGTTTATGCCAATAGGAGAACCGGTCCCAGGTATTTGACCAAGACAAGCAGATGTACTTATTAACTGTCCTCCTTGGCCAAGGTCAGCATAGCCAATGCAAGTCACAGCAGCTTGCCAAACAAGAGATGCTCACACTCACACTGGCATCTCTGGGCTTAACCCGTGTCCTTACTGTAGGGCAAGGTCCTTCAGAGAACTGCTGAACTCAGCAGATGGTGAACCGGGCAAAGCCCTGCTCTCCTCTCCCTCACTGCCACCGCGTACTGGGAGCGTGACCTGAATTGCAATGTCGTCACTTCTGATTCACACTGGGGCACAGGAGGGGAGACGGAAGCCTCACGCACCTGGATCCTGCTCCTCAGGGTTCATAAAAGCAGGGCTTTCTCTTCTAGGCATCCCTAACCACAGATCAAGGTTGTACAGAGGAAGAGAGAAGCAGCACACCAACCTGCTTTCCATAAGCAGTATTTATTGCCGTCAGCAGCTGGGGATGGCTGCACCACCCTACATGCAACCAGAGAGATTCGTTCGGTCTTTCTCAGTCTCCGGAGGGTCAGCAGTCCCTGTCCTTGGAGACGGGGTCTGCCATCTACCTCTCAGGGAAGAAAAGCTGACAGAGCACATCAAGGGAGGCGGTGCAGAAAGCTGCTAAGGTATAATATTCATGCCAGAGGACAGAATGAAGTAGTGCAGAGGGAAGAGGATATGTATATAAATACACACACTGTTCTTTTTTATATATATAAGCATGAAAGAGACACAAGTTCCCTTGAATAAACCAAATGCTGACCCAACTTCAATCCATCCTTAAGCTGATTTTGGTTTTGTTTATTTCATAAAGTTGCTTGCTTTTTTTTTCTTTGCTTTTTTTGGAGCTGTTTAGACACTTTTACTTTCAAGTATCAGTGCTGAAGCATCAGAGAGGAACAGTTTATTTTCTTGTTCTGCTTGGGTATATTCAGTTTCACCAGAAACCAATTGTAACAAAAACAACAAGAGATTTCCAAGTTACTTTTTACAGACAGTCACTGAGTGCATCACACAAATGGAAGAGCTCATCTGAAAGGACTCCTTAAACACACCTTTGGGGATTTATCTGTTGCTGCTGCACAGGCAAATTTTGTGACAGAATAATCAGCAGAATGTACCAGAACCTGATTTCTGGCTACGTAATAGTATTTCCACAATTCCATCTTTACAAAATGATCCTACACTGTCATATATTTAGAGTGATTATACTGCCTGAAAATACTGAACTTTCCCAGTCACTGTACCGGGAGGCAGCCATTCTGCCTTCTTCCCAGTGAGCATCCTGGGATCAGATCCATCACATTTACACACGTTGTGACATTCTCCTTCTACAGTACTGCTACATTTTGTACAAGAGGACAAAAGGTCTTGTTATGCTTCTAAGGCATACGTTGATTTTCTTGAGAGGAATCACAGTCTTTTCACCTACTGCATCATGGGGATTCGAATGGAAGGAGGTAAGACAGAGTCTTCTCAACCATTTCTAGTGATGCTCAAAATACCACAAAAGATGACTGAAGAGAAACATTTTTGATGAAAGGAAGAAAGTTAATGCAAGCTCAATAAGCGGGATAATTATTGCCCTGGTGTTCCAGCTGGCTAGGGAGACAATGGAAGAAGGGCCCAGTCTAGATGTTTTTCTTCCCTCCTTCCCACCCGCAACCTTCTTTCTCTGGGGGGGTTCAGAGTGTTCCCAAGCAAAATGAACCAAGTGACCATCCCTTGTTCAGTATCTCCTAAAGAAGTAGTTGTAGGCCATGGGAAATCCTATTTGGTCAGAGAGATAGTCACAGGGCGGGTAGTTTTCACAACGCTCATGCATCTGCTCCACTGGATTTTTGTAATGCTCAGAGTACCTGGAGTAGACAAAGACAGATGCCGTTCTGCAGATTCAGTTGATGCAGCTGGAGAGGTTTCACACCCATGACACTAACATGAGAAGAGTGATTCCCCAGGGTGCCCCAACAGGGGACTTCTCATGGCAAGTTAAACATCTGCTTACGTGGGAATAAACTACCTGATTAATGCTGCGAAAAGTTGGAACTGAACCCAACTTAAAACAATTGCTCTTGAGGTTTTATCACTGAAGGAGACCACAGAAGCAGTTAGTGTTGGGTTTTTTTGTCCCCAACCACCCAATAATATTTGTTGTTGTTGTTTATTTATTTATTTATTACCTGGTTACCTTTATTTGCTCCCAGTTTCTGCTCACTTTCCTGCTAGCCACTACTTTCCTTTAGCTTAAGGAGTTTCCTCTAATCATCTCCACTTCTGTTGTTGACCACAACACTGTCCCCACTCAGCTTTTCTTTTGCCAGGCTAAGCAAGACCAAATATTCTAGTCTCAGCTATACACTCTGGATGCCCTTCTCAGCTCCTGTCCCAGGTTTGGTTAATCTTCCCTGGTGATTGTACACAATGCTACAGGAGAAGTCCCACCGGTATCTCATTAATTGTTATTTTATTTCTGTATGGTATATACCCTGCAGCACCCTTGAATTCCATTTTTTGCATCCATATTTCCAGACTAACCTTACCTCACAATCAAATAATACCCTGAGCTGTCTGCCTATCTCAGTCCCTCCTGATTAATGCTTATAGCAGAAGCTACTTTTATATGCCTCACCTGTAAGGGTGCAGTCAGTACAGCCAATATAGTTGCTACTACTGACTTTCATCTTGATTTTAATCACTGAAGGTTTCAACATCACCCAGTTCCTCTGCTACAATACTCTGATCCTCTCTTCCAGAGATGGGGCATCCCAATCTTCTATTATCTAAAAAACAATATCACCCTTCCAGTCCAAGGGCAGACTGAACAAAAATTCTTTTTGTACAGGCCTACATGAGACGGTAGCTTAGCAACCTCTTCCAGGAAATACGTGAAGAACTTTCTTGGATGACCTCAAATTTCTCCAAATATTTGTAGCTAGGATTTCTCCAAATCTTTGTGCCTAGGATTTCTGCACAAATGGATGGAGGCTCTACAGCTTCAGAAAGAACAGCCATTCTGATCTAACCTCATCCCTGCAACAGAGCTCTGCTTCCTTTCTAGGGAGCCAGAGGCAATGACCAAGGCTCTGTGATGCTCATTATCCTGGAAGCTGGCTCTGACGACCCTACAGGTTAGAGCGGCTTCTAGCTTGATTCCTGGTGTCCCCATGACTAGCCCAGACAGCTAGTACTGTCTTCCTGCCTGGGAGGAATATCAGAGTCCAGCTGTGAGCTCCCAAAAGGATATTTATGAAAAAAAGAACTATCTGTCTATCAATAAGTGTCTCCTACAGCCTTTTTGCTTCAACAGGTGAAGGTAATAACACAGATGTACAACAAATTAATGCCTCGTCATGCCCTGTTGCCTTCCCCACCCCCTCAGAAGAGGTCCAGAGTCCAGCTCTCAGCCTGACTCGTGGGTTGTTACCATTCATACAGGCTGGATCTCTTCTGCCTCTTCACAAAGGCATTGGCAACTTCTTTTGTAATCTTGATGCCTACCAAGAGAGGACACAGCGGGTTAGAGCTGCAGGGCCATGGTCGGTGGAAAACAGAGACCAGTCTAACCTCTGAAAATGGACAGTCTACTCTTGCTACTAGCAGATGACTGCCATGAACCATCCTACTTGCCCATTCATCTCTCCCCACCCCACTGTCCACTCAAAGCCCAACAGCTGGGCTCCCTCCTCACTCCAACCTGCACATCTACATGGAGCAAGGGCTCTTCTGTCATAAGCTCCATTCCCCTATCGCACAGCACGATCTGAGTCCACAGCAAATGTGCAGAAGGCAAAGTCATGACAGCATAAAATATGAATAAGGAGAAAATGAAGGGAATGGCACCCTCTCTCCCCAGCCCGCTTAACTTCAGACTCTTGGCTTCCTTTCTATATTTTTGACTTGGACTGAGAGTGATGTGGGATCCCAGCCACCAGGCCTTAAAAATGCCTCTAATGAACCATAAGCAACAGGCGGTGCATGGAAATACTGACGCTCACATGTGCAGAGTTCCATGGAAGGTGAAGGGTATAAAATAATGACAGTAAACATCTCCCAGGGAGAAATACACCCAGGAGGTGCGAAGATGCTGGTGTTCAGGACTTGGAGAACATGAGAGGTCTTTCTGCCATGGCAGCATTGGCCCCTGGTCTCCACTAACACGCTGCGTCAGCGCAGTTGCTTCGTTGCTCCCTTGGATTTGTGGCTGCGCAAACACTGGGGTGCTGCGGAGCACCCCACAAACAGCAAGCAGAGCCACTGCGCTCCCCATCCCCGGCCAGGGCTCGGCACAGCCTCGCTCCGTGGGACGGACCCGCAGCAGCCGAGGTGTGCACAGACGCCGGCACGCCAGCAACACGGGCAGCTGCGCACCAGTACACGTTTCGGCAGGGAAACGGGCTAACTGTCGCTGTCACTGGGGGAAAAGCAGTTTCTAAGACTTCTGTCTGTGGGGAGACGGTGGGGCTTGTGCCCTTCCCTCATCATCATGGGGTGTCTGACTGTGTTTCTGTTTGGCAGGTGAAGAGGTGCCCCCCCTCTAGCAAGCTGGGGTTTAGTCTGGATCAAAATACCAACTACACAGAAACTGCCAGTTAATGAGCTGTCAGAAGTCAGCACCTTTCCCTGAACACTCTTCTTTTTTTTTTCTCTTTCCCAATCTGTGTTTGTATTGGCTCACTGGAGAAATACCAGCTTTCACGCTCCTCAGCAGCAGTGTTAACCTTTAAGGTGTGAGAAGGAGAGACAGGGGAGAAAGAAAGGGATTTTCCATACAGATTCCTGCCAGGATCAGCTTGCCGCAAAAGCTGTGGACATCCCAAGGTGTGTACAAATCCCCATGTCCCAGGCGACCCGACAGGAGGGACTGCAGCCCTCAGGAGCAGCCGAGGCAGGCGCTTGCTTCCAGGCTCTCCAGGCTGTGGGATTTGGCAGGGATGTCACCTCCTGTTGCCGCGTGGCACCAAACCTTTCTGCTCTGTGATCCTGCACATCAGACCGACTGCTCAGCAGATGCGAAAGACCCGTGCCTGGGGGCCCTGGGGCACATTCTGCTCTCTCCACAGCCTGGGGACGCAGCAGGCGCTTTGGAGAGGTCTCTGAGGGCAGCTCACAGAAGCAAGGAGACCGGCCGCCTTGCCCCACACCTACCACCCTGCTTCACGGAGGGCAGATGCATCCGGCTGCTAATAACCTGCAGGACTCACGTCTCGCCTGGCGGCTGCTGGAGGGTGCGGGGGGAGCAGGCTATGGCAGCAGGGCACCCCGAGCGATGCGAGGCTGCGGGGACAGGGAGGCTGACCTCCCTGGGGTCTCCGACCCCCCTGGCTGGGAAAGGCAGCCCCTCTCTTTGCTGTAGGTGCTCCTGCACCTCGGGGACTGCAGCACCGAGGGAGCAGAAAGGGAGCGGCGTGGTCCTGGTCCACCCCTTGAACGCAGCAAAGGGGAGAAAGGGGGCAGATGCGGAAGAATGGAGCTGGGCATCAGTCACTATGATATACTCACTGGCAGCGCTGGGAGATCCTGGGGGGTCTGTGGGATCTGGAAGACAGAAAGGAGCTTGGTTGTGAGTCCTCCTCCTCTGCTCCACTCTGTAACCGAATCCCTCTGCCTACTGCCTGCGTCCAGCTCCCCACACGTTCCCAGAAAGTCTGTTCCTCCCAAAAAGGGTTTTACTAACAGCCACCACTTAGAGATAGACTTCACCACCACAGCAGAATTCACCCGTTATGCCTGGATTTGTTTCATTTCAACTTCTTCTGAGCCAGATTAGATGAGACAATAAACATATGACCACTATGGAAGCTGGAGGAAGACCTTCCTCCTTCTCCCTCCCCACCCTTGCTAAGAGCAGGGACAGCCAGAGCTATGGGACCACTTGAACAAAACCCCGAACGTGGAGAGAACCTGAAGATAGATGAGCATCTCCTCTATCTTTGGAAAGTGAGGTTTCCTTAGCTCTGCGGAGAAATCACAACCCATTGATAGGGAAGAGAAATAGGGCCAAAAATTAGGAACTAATCTGTCCTCTCAGCTTTCTGGCTCAGGGTTGAGGTACCTGGCTCACCAGCCCTCCCAAGAAGAATTTACACGCTGTATTTCTGTGTGTGTTTCTTAATCCTTAATGCTCCCTGCACATACCCAAGGAAAGCGTCCTCTAAGAGAAATGGAAGGTCTCCTAATCTTGGCTCTCCCACACTGCTCTATTTCACATTTTTTTCTTCCACTCTTTCACCATACTTTTTTTCAACAGTGTCAGTTCCACCCAAGTCACCAGGTATTTGGCATAAGTGTATTTATGGGCAGAAAGAGGACTCCAGAGACCAAAAAAATAACAACTGTGCTTAAACAAAACTTTGTGTGAAAAGGGTTGTGTGTAGTTCTATTTTTAAGCAATGTGTACATTCCTTGGATTAAAAAAAAAAAAAAGGAAAATTAGAAGTTACTCCAAAGCCATTAAGCATTCTGAAACATAATAATGACTCAAAAAAAGCAGATATATACTCAAGAGTGAAAAAGTAAGAAAAAAACTGACAGAAGGAAAGCAGTGATTAAACAAAACATATTTGACAGTATTGAATCATGACATACCTGATGCCAAGGAATGAATGAAATTTAACTCTGAATGAGATAATACAGGAAAAGACAGAGCTCTCTCCTGCTCAGCTTCTCTTTTCCTGCTGTAAAGGGAAAACACTTGTTTTTCTGATCTTTCCCCCCTTCCCTCTCTCTTCATCAATGATAGAGCTGCCACTACATGATCTCTTCGTGAAGTCACCATTGCTAAATCACCTTCAAATGTGATGTGCTCTTATTTCAACGGGACAACTCCCTTTTTTTTTAACCACCAATAGAAGGCTTCTTTTCCTCCAGAACTTCTCCACAGCCCACATTTCCCTGCAGGGGAAGGCTTGACTGGGTGCCTGTCTCTGATCCCACAGCACTCCAGGGCTGGCAGGCACAAACCCCCTCTCCCTCTGGTCGACAGGTCTGCCTGCAGCTCAACCCTCTTACTCAAAAGTGAGCACCCAGCCTACCTTTGCCAGTTCACCTAAATGCTAAACCGGTTTAGGTGGTTTAAACATTACTTATGTTTATACTTAAACATAATATATGTTTATATTTAAACACTTAAACATATTAAAATATTTGAATTCTCTGCCGCAATTCAGTGGTGCAATTGGGGGGGGGGGGTTGACCAGTGGAAGCGAGTGCCCAGCAAGACACGAGGCAGTTTATCCCCAGCCCCCCCTCATCCGTGACTGTCTCTGGCAGAGAGCTCTGAAGCTGCGCGATGACCGGCCGCGTTCCTCCTCCTCCTCCCGAAGCCGTGCGTCTCTCCCAGACCCGAGGGAGCCCGGTGGCAAGCTGCAGGGCTGAGCACCACTCCCGTGAGCCCCCCCGGGAAGACGCCCCCTTACCTTCCTCACAAGAGCAGAGAGCTGCCAGGGCCAGCGTCACAACCAGTGGTGCCAGCAGCCTCCTCATGTCTTCTTTGGCTGCCCTGGTCTCCCCAACCTCAGAGCTTTCCTGGAGGTTACCGAAGTTCTCCAGAGCTTGCTTTCGGGCAGTGGTTTATATCCTGTGAGCGCCTGGAGAGATCGGGGCTCTGGCTTGTGTTCCTGTGTCTGAGCTCCAAAAACAAAGCCCGTCCTTTGGGCCAGGAGATGTTGGGTCCTGGCAGGCATTTTGACATCTATCTTTGGACTTGTGGCGTTTCCAGAAGATTTTATATAAGGTTTTGAATGGGAGTGGTGAAGAAAAACAACTGGTTTAAAAAATCAGTTTTATTGTGAACATGAAAGTCATTCAGCTTCGTGCCAGAAAGCCAGGGAAGAGACAGCACACCCTGAAGCAGAGCAGCTCTTTCCCTGTGATGGGGCTCTCTCATGAGGAAAATCAAATGAGACTGAACCCAGTGGTGACCCTTCCCCCCCCACCCCAACCTGACACATTCCCCTGAAGGTAAAGAAACCTATGAAACAATTTGCATAGGGCAAACACACAGTAGATTTTTGCTTCAGACAGTTTCACCAAACTAATTCAGAGAGCTGAGATTTTTATACTGTTGGGAACTTTGGGAGTTAGTTTGAGGGAGGGTCTTTCTTCCTGGAAATCTTCCTAGTTTGGAAGCTTTAGTTTAGCTTCTACTGTCGAAAAATCAAATAAACCTTTGGACTCCAGAAGTGTTTTATTCTTCAGGACTTGGGTGGCATACTTGGTATGTCAAGAGCCCTGCATGGGCTCTTCTACAGCCTATCGACCAACAACCCCACACTCCCCAAACCCACCATCCAAGTTCCCAAAGCCATGTCCCACAAACAGCATATGGGTCACATCTTCCTCCACCTCATATCCAGTGCTCGCCAGCCCCACATGCAGGGCACATGTCCAAGGGTTACAAATTAAAGTCTAAAAGGGCAGTCAGAGCCATTAGGGATTTTGCCAATCCTTAGAAACACTGTCCTTTAGCTTAGAGAAATTTCAGCATTTGGGAAAAAAAAATAAAAAGTTTAACTTTTCTACAGTCCAGGAAAGACTGAATATACATACTAACAACTTCCAGCAAAAGTATCTTAAAGCACAACAGTTTCACAATAAATAAATATCTAAAAATAACAGGTATTCTAGGAAAGTTATGCTTCCAAAAGAATACTTGAAAGAATGTAAATATACAGTTCTAGTAATCCAAACAGCTTTACTTCTCTTCCTAACTTTTCCCAAGCTTTCTAACCAACACATAGTCTCTTAAACATGTTTGGTTATTGCTTACACTAACGAAATCCCACACAAATCTCTGGTATTATTCATTATTTATACTGGTAAACTGGAGGTTGGCATCGCGAGATATTTCTGGACACAGACCCAGACAACACTAACCCTGTGCCTTCTGTTCTGGTAATGTTAGTGTCAAGTCAAACCCAGACACTGCAGACTTGTTGACTTTAGGGTATGAAAGTTTTGCTCCAGTTTGTGATCATAAGATCCACCTACTTGGAAACTTGCAGAACAAGCGTGGGTGCAAATATACCTAATCCATATGGCGTTTTTCCCTTAAACCCATTTATCTCTGACTTTTTCCTTTGGACAAAACTTTAGTGACTGTCAGGGTGGAGTTTCCTATCATTGGAATTGTTTTCAATAAATAAATCATATTTCTTTCCAAAAGTTCAACTTCCAAGCTGCCAAAGCCTTGAAGCATATTTTGGAGGAAGATGCGTGTTTATAATGTGACAGGTAGATTTGGCTCTGGACTTAATTTCACAGATTAGTCAACAATTTGATACTTTATACCTCACAGCCTTTGATAGCCTGCCATGAATCTTTCCCACTTCTATAACTTGCAGGTGCCTGTGGAAGCCTGGAGATGCAAATATTGAAACCAGCCATGCTGAGCTGAGATAGAAGATGTTATGTCTCCTACACACTCCACACCAAGGAGTGTCCGAGCTGCTGTGGCTGCTGACCAGCCTAGAGAATTCTCTGCTGCCTCTTGGCCTGGGGACAGGTTCTGCGAGGTGCCCTGGGGCTGGTGACAACTCAAGAGCAGCCACGCTCCCCCCTCAGTGGGCCAGGAGGTGCTCTGCAACCTGTGCACGGGGTCAGGCCACATCTTGGTTTCAAATGAGTTATGAACAGTAAACTGAAATTGTTCTAGGTGAACAAAGTTGGGCTTGACCCCAAACACCGGGTTTCTTTGATTTGTTTATGTGCCACCTGGAGCCGCTCTTCACCTTTAGTTTCTGCAGCTTTCCAGCACTAACCAGAATCATTCCATGTGGAAGTAAGGGTATGAAAGGGGATTCCAAAAGGAAATGTGAGTAGTCCATAGCACACGCTCCTTTCTACAGGAGCACTCTGCATCAAGGCCTGAGGGTAGCTGGATACACAAGATGCAATTTACAGGCTTTTTCTGTCACTAACTCTTGCCCTAACCTTGTTTTTAAGATTAAACAGCACCTTCTGAATTTTGTTTCCCCAGCTGAGGAAAGATTATAGATTTTATTTTGAAAAAGTGCATCTCACCCTGCCTTCTGAACACCACACCATTTTAAGATGTCTTAACACTGGGAACTGAAATTTGCCAGTGACCTCTAAAAGAAGCCACTTGTAGAGCCTGGAACAAAAACACTGTAGATCCTTTCAAACTCATGTGATTGCAAGGTAGTGACTTTTTTCCATAATCCGCATCAGATTCTATGATAAACTCAGCTTCTTCATGGAAAATTGCACACACACACACACACACACACACACACAAAATACTGTAACTGATGAGAAGATAGTATCAAACCAGCAATTTATTGTGTAGTAAACACCCACACCCTGAACTCTCTCTTATCTCTACTATATCAGCTCAGCGCTAATTAACACACTGTAGGAATCCATGGCTACATGGGAGAGAAGCAGCAGGCAGGATAACATACAGGGACACAAGCAACTGAATATGTTTCAGAGCCATTGCATTTTTTGGGAGGATACCCAGGGCTCCAGCCCCCAGGGCAGGGACAGCTCATCCTTTACTTAGTCCTCCTCCTCCCCATATCGTGCCTATAAGCAGCAGCATAGCCATGTTGTAAATTGTACAGTTTGCAGGGATAGAAGTCCTCGCAGTTCTCCCTCTGACGTTCCTGGGTCGCCTTATGACGCTCCCTGATCCTGCAAAAGTAGGAGAGATGATGGGTAAGTGCTGTCATCTTAACTATCTGTCTACAGCCCCTTCCTGCTCCACAACCCCCCCACCAGGATTAAGGGTCCATCACCAGATTCCATCATCCAGCTACAAAGATCTTGGCACACCAACTTCTGTGCTCACCGCACCCAGGGGAGCGATGTGACTGCAGCAGGAACGTTTTGCCTCCTCAGGTCTGAGGACTAGAACAAGATCTCAAACTGAGCTTCCTTTCTGGCCATCCCACACTGATGCCCTCTCCTTCTGTTGGCATTTCCTTCACACAAATTAAGCAGAGCCCTGCCAGCACATGACGTGTCCTCAAACGCAAGGACTCGCTCTGTGCTGCCCGAGTTCTGGTTTCTCCCAGGGTTGGGGACTTCACGGGCACCTCACACAGAGAGGGACTGAGACTTCTCAGAAGTCACCACAGCTGCCACCCCTGGTACCAGCCTGTGCGTGGCAAGGAGGGATCTCTCCCACTCCCACCCTCAGTGTCCTGAGGCCATAACATACCTCTCCTGAAAGATGGCTCTTAGCCTTGCATCAGCTTGTATGAAGTCATTAGCCCTTCGCCTGTTGATGAAGGGATCTGAGAAGGCAAGGGGTTGTTCAGAGTAGATGAACACTTTTTCAGGGCCAAGTTTCAACAAAAGCTAGCTTCCACATTTATAACAGCCTCCTCGTCTACCCTCCCACACGCAGTGAAAACCAGGACCTTTTAACATTCCCTGCTGTCCACCCCGCTGGTTCGTGCACAGGCTCTCCCTCAGGCTTGCACAGCCTGTACAAAGTGCACATGCTGCTCTAGCTTCGCTGTTACTCAAACCACCCAGGGTAAAGCTACCGTGATTTTGCTGCTGCAGCCCTTCTGCATGAGTGGAGCTTGGCCAAGAGATAGGTGCCAAGCTGCGCAGACCGCAGGAGGTCTGGGCGTGCTCAGCAGAATTAGCAGAAAACTGAAATTATAGGTAAAACCAGAGAGGGGCTCAATAAGTCTATCCACCTCCAAGGTTAGGCAGTCACTGAGCAGTCTGTGTGGCAGTTTTGGACTGAGGTGCCTGAAGGTCCCTTCTGTCCTTTTTGAGAAACATCACAGTCCTATTGCAGAGTTCAGGAGTCTGTGGATGTCTTTGGCATTGGCTCGCACATGTGCCTTTGTGCTTCTGACTAGCTGCTTGTGAAGTCCCTCTCCCTAATGGTCTAATTTCTTTTTAGTTTCAAACCATCTGCTCTCTAACCTCTCCAGGTTATTGCTTTCTTGGTGAGACCCTCCACCCTTTCCTGCTTCTCCTGTGACACTAACGCTCTCTTCCAGACCAAGGATCCCTCCTGCTCACACATCCCACCTGCTTCTTCCAAGATGCTAGAAGTAAGGCTCTCCCTGTCCTTGGGGAAGTACAAATCATGTCACTGGCTTCTGCAGTACCTCTTTCCATGCTCACAGAGCTTTTTGAGCAATGTCCTTTTTAGTGCCACTTAACCTGTTTTAGGAGGATGCAGCAGGGATTTAAGTTCATGATTCTTTGTTTTCCAGTTCCCATTATACTCTTTGCAAAACAAATCGGTATGCACTTGTGCCCAAACACGTGAAGTGGTTTTTTTTAACTCTTCCTATTCATCCTGCAACTCCATCACCCACTAAATCAAAATTTCCCTGGTCTGAGTGGTTCTGCCTATTTGCTCTCCACAGTCAAGTACAAGGAAATGGTCTTGGAGATGTCTGTAGCACACTTCAAATTCAAGAAAATAGTAAAGCAGTCTCTTACTGAGATACTCATGGGATTCGATGCTCTCATGGGACTCTGGGGAAAGAAAGAGTAAAACATGTGGTAAGACACTGTATTGATGGGATTCACAGACTTTCACACACCACAGATCAATAGAAAAATGCACACAGAAATCAGAGAAGCCAGGTTTTAAGGCATCTGTTTAAAAGGAAGAGAAAGGGATCAGTGGCGTGACCTAGCATTTATATGAGGAGTTCAAGGTGTTCAGGAGTTTAGAATAAAGCAGCCTGGTATCTTAGCCAGGACTTCAAGGCTTGTGCTTGGTCTTCCAGTGTGTGATTCTCAAGCACAATTCCTCACCTTCATGTTCCTGACACTACAGTGGATATGATACCTCTTACCTTCAAAGCCTGCATGTGTGCTTAGGGAATGGATTAGAACAGTGAGATGTGTTTGGCTCTTGCTGTTTCATACAGCATGTTAATTCCCACAGTATGGAACTGTGTGCCTGACAAGAAAAGGGAGCTGATATTACAAAAGGAGAAAGGGAAATCTCCCCATTAACAAGTAAAAGTTAAGAATAAGAACTCTTATTGTAGTCCAGACAACAGTCCAGGAAGAGGAGCAGCCTGCAAGGTGAGCTGGAACAGAGAGGAAGGGGCTGAAGCATCCTGGACGACAAATCACAATGACTGAAGCTGCCAGCTCTGGAGCAGGACTAGGAGGGTCTGACACAAGGGCAAAAAAGCAGGAAAGAGATCAAGTTAAGGGGAAAGAAGACACAAAGCTGAATAAAAAACATCTGAACAGACCCAAAGATGTCTGCAGGTTTGGAGGTATCTCTCTACCCAGTAAAAAAGGTCACCTACCATAGCAAGTAGCAGCCATCACCAAGACAGCCAGGAGCGTAAGGATGATGAGAGTGCGCATTGTGCCAGTGCGGGGAGGAATTTCTCACTGTCTCTCTCGCTGTGTCTCGCTCTCTTCCCACTGAGGGCAGCTGGAGATCCTGGGCCGCCTGCAAAATCAGCAGTGGAATGTTTATTATGAAAACAGAGCCAGAAGGGGGCCCATGAAAGAGCCTGGGGAAGGCAACAGCTGGCTGGTACACACTCTTTATGGAGCCATTACAAAACATCCTCTATTAGCAGATTGAATCAGGTTTCAGGAAGGAGGGGGCATGACCCCTTCCTCTCCCAGTTCAGGGCTGGGGGCCATAATTCACCGACAAGGATGTCGCTAGCACTCCATGCTCAGAAAAGCTGGCCAGCACAAGTGGAAGGAATTTCAGGGGCTGCCGGGGGCCCAGAGGGAGAGGTGCATGCTGATCCCAAATGTAAATGTTTACCTTTCTAATTTTTCCTCTGATCTGCCCTCTTTGCCCTCGCCATCCTCTGTCTGGATACACCCAGCCCAGACTGTTCTGTCAACTTGCTGACAGGGACATGGAGAATGAGGCTTCAAACACTCCCTCCCCACTCGACCCCCCTCCCTCCAGCTGGCCCCCGCTTCAGTCCCAGCCTGCCAGTCACCAGAGGAGGAATCCAACTCTACTGTCCCTTCCCCTCTCCTATTTTACTGCTCCAGGAGTGACAAGCAGCAACCTAGAAGAATCCCTTCTGCTGGAGGGATCATGATTTTTGCATTGAGATTACAGCAGCACCCAGAACTCTATCTCTGCAGGTCCTCACTATGGTCCTACCCCTACATTCCTCTTCCAGCCCAAGAGACAACATCTTGGGGAAGGCAGAGGTAACCACATCTCCCAGGACTGCTGCCTCTCTGGTCTAGCACTAGCAGTCCTTGCACCAAAGTCAGGTGTTAATGGAAGGCTTTTCAGGTGGGATGAATCTCCCAGGCCAGCAGTCTCTGGGAGCATTACCTCACCTTCTAGCACCCAAAGAGCTTGTCTGGGACCAACGTCATGGACAGCAGCAATGGACAAAAGATGGGGTGCTTCCCTCTTCAGCTCTGCGGTACAGTAGGAGAGAGTAAAAGAAGAAAGGAGTTACAGAGATGGCCATCCCTGCTCAGTGAAAAGCAAAGGGGAGTAGTTTGCTAGAGGCAAGACAGGAGGGAAGGTGGGTACCCATCGCCTACCAGCCATCCCCCATGGCAGTGCTGGGGCTGGGACCATGCACACTGCCTGGGGATGAGCCTAGGGAACAGCAACCACTGTTATGTCTGATCCAAGCTGTGGTGACCGCCTGTTCTGTCCACATGTACATGCAGGCATCAGGATTTCTCACTCACAGGGTGCTGAGTGCACTCTGGGTGCAGACCATTCCCCCCAAGCCACTGTGGTGGTGTCACTGCTGCCACC
This sequence comes from Leptodon cayanensis, assembly GCA_027564655.1. Lineage (NCBI taxonomy): Eukaryota > Metazoa > Chordata > Aves > Accipitriformes > Accipitridae > Leptodon > Leptodon cayanensis. The sequence continues at coordinate 16,220,265 of JANXJC010000064.1, read as the reverse complement.
TGCAGAGGCTGGACTGAGGAACCATGCTGCAGGTGACACAGCCAAGAACTACAGGGACAGCTAGCCAGACCCTAACACTTCCCCAATGGGGAGTAAAACTTCAGTGGAACAAGATTACTCTGGGCTTTACAACTTACCCTTCCAATGCAAAACTCATGGGCCTTGCCTGAAGCTTGTGGTCTCTGGGAGAGAAACTGAACAGAGCCTTCAACTTCAGACCAAAGAGAAAGAATTGCTTTTCTTCCCCATTATCCCACCCCATGTGGAAAGCAGCTGAGTCCTGCACCATCAATGCCCCCCAGACCGTCCACCTCCTGCCTGTTCAGCACTCAGCCTGAGATGAGGAGGAAAACTAGGTTGTGCTGGGGCAAAAGCCAGAAGTATGCTATAGACCCAAGGTCAGAGGAGAACTGAGACTTTTCTGCCTTTCCTCCGTGGCCTGTCACTCTGGTCTCTTTAAGGGATTTCTCTGCTCTGGGATTGTTTGCATTCCTTCGAGCCCACGGTTTTGGAGTTAGTGTTGAATGTGGATTTTACAGGTTTCCTGAATGTCTTGTACACTCTGGGAGCCCATGGGAGCTGCCAAGAAAGGGAAGCTTGAGGGAGAGGCTGGAGGAGAAAGCGCAGCAGGAAAGCACTGGGGAACAGAGAGGAAGATGCTGGGAGTACTTTGGAATGAAGGTGAGGCTGCGCAGTGGGAAACTCCAACACACTTTCCAGCCAAACCCTCTTTATTTATCTGTCTTCACTCAGCGCAGAGCACTCTGCTCCCTGGAAGACTCTGCTCCCATTTCAGAGGGCTCTCATCCCAGAATGCCTGGAGCATCCCTTGCCATCAACCACAGGACAAGAGCCACAAACACCACTTTAACCCAAGTGTTTCATTTTTCACCACAGAGGCAATGCATTTTCCAAGGGATGAATGAACATGCCAGCTGCACAGCCCTATACCAACAAAACTCCTTCGGGGAACACTTTTCCTTGCAAAAGTACATCTCCTTTCTACTCCCCCGGCACTCCATACTTCTCCAGCACACTCCTCCCCTCCCCAGCATCAGCGGGCTGCCCCAGAGGTAACACACCACGCAGCACAGTGAACCCAATCCCCCTACTTTCTAGCAGCATCCACTGGTTAGAAATACAGAAAGAGGAGCTAAGATGAATTGCCTGCAAATGCCAAGGAAATCTCTGCAGTCCCCCAAATAAAGGGGAGATCAGAAAAGCAGTCCTCTGACCTGTCTCCTGCTGGAGAGGAGAATCACAATGTTATGCACGCCATAGCAACCACTCCTAACACTTTGCAGCTGTGAAGCACCAGCGAGGCATTAATAATGAGCAGCTGTCCAGGAAAAGCAAGGTAGTCCCTGCATACTCACTAAGACGTTGCCTCCCCGTCAGCCTGCAGCTCTTGTCTGAGGGGGCAGATCTCACAGTGTCCTGGACCCAGGACTGAAGAAGATGGGCCTTTTATTTATTAGCATTGATCAGTGACTCCTCCCACCTTCTGCCTCCCACCCTCGATCCACCCCCAGGCCACCACCTTCTCCGTCAAAAACACCTTCTGCCCACAGCCAGGAAACGAACAACCTCAAGGAACTGAGCCAAGAGGGAGAGGAGGGAGCCAGGGTGGACACCAGGGGCTGGTGGGGGCACAGGCACAGGCACAGCCAGGCTGCTTTTCTGTGCCCAGGAGCAGTGAGTGGGCAGAGGTCTGAGGACAAGCTCCAGCCTCCCTCCTTGCAGCAAGACCCTCCCTCTTCCACCTCCCCCTTCCCTGGCCCTGCTCTAACTAGAGCCGTGCTGCTGGCCAGGGCACCTGTTCTGCCATGGGGAGGAGGAGGCCAGGTGCTTTCTCCCATCTCCTTTCATGCTGCTTTTGCAGCTCTCTGATCCCCCTGCTCAATGGCAGGCTAATGTCAGACTGGAAACTCACATAACAAAGGTGTCTGCTTTTGGAGGCAGTTCTGACACCTCCAAAAGTGACAAACCCTATGAGGCAAAGAGCTGGTTTACATAAACCCAGGCTCCTGAGATGCCCCCTCACTGCTCACACCAGACCCACAACAGTGCTGGACAACACATCAGACAACCCAGGACGTGTGCTTGCTGGACTGGGCTACTGGGCTTCTGGCCCTGCCTACACCCGAGCCAAGAGCACATGTGCACCGCGCTGGGATGCTGAACCCGCGTGAGTAGCAACCCTCAGCAGAGATCCCCGCCTGCTGCATGCTCAGCGTGGGTGCTGGCAGGTCCACTCCTTAAGTAAGGGTAGGCACAGCCTGAGGGACTGAGCTCAGCAGAGGTGAGATGGAGAGGATGACCAGCTGCAGAATCAGTGGCTCAGGAGGTTAAGAAAGAAAACCCATCACATCTATTCACTAACAAAAGAGCTGATGAGTATGGCTTGGCTGGATCAGAAAAAGATCAAGTGTGGCCTGACTTACAGCCTTGGTTGCAAAATGAAAATAATAGCATAACTGTGGAGTTAAAGAACCACCAAATGATTGGGGCAGAGGTGGGATTTGCTGCACTTTTATAGGACACCTTGTCACCTTACAGCATTTTTGACCTATGTACTTTTGCCTGGTTCCCCAAGAAGAGTGAGGGGCTCCTGTCCAAGGGTGGGATCTTTAGCTCCTACAGTGCTCAACAAATCTGGGGAAAGTTCAGACCTACCTGTGGCAACAAGGTACCATGTTACGTGTGTCCTTGTGCAAGGAGCTCTTGGCCCTGAGAGCCTGAGAATAGCAACCTTGAGCTGTCCTCAAGGTATAGGGCACATAGTCATGAGCCACCTTTGAAAAGCAGGGCATTTCTTGCCCTTTTCCACCACCTTTCAGGGACAGCTGAATATTGAGCCCTGTGACATGCTGAACCCTGAAAGAAATCAGGACCCAGATCTAGTCATCCTCATCTACCTAGATATTGGAAAAGCTTTGGCCCCAGTGCCACCTAGCAAGTTTTTAGTTAGGTGGGAGAAAATGGGCATTAAAGCCATAACTGTGAGACGGTAAGGAACCAGAAAAATGGGGCAGAAGCTTGAGCAATGGAAAGGAGAAATGTTGAGAAATTACTAATTGAATTTCCCTTGGTACTAGTTTTACTGAATACTTCCATTAACAACTGGCTTAAAAAGGGAATACTTGTTAAGGAAGTTTGTCGATAACACGAAGCAAGAAAGCAACATCGGTGGAAAGGAGGCCTGAGAGCTCATATGGGAGGAAGAGGATGACCTTGAAAGTTGGAGTAATGGAAACAGGGTAATATGCAGTAGTGCAAAGGCAAGGGCTTGCATGGGGATTAGCAGTAAGAATCCTGCTGTAAATTAAAGAGTTCATAAACTGGAAGTAAATGGGGAACAAAAGGAACAACTATGAACCAATAATCATAAAGGTGACCACAGAATACCGATTCTGAGATGTCCACTGAGAATGTGCCGGCAGAGATGGGCAACTGTTAGTGCCACTGGATAAGATACCAGTGAGATCTCAGCAGGAGTCCTCTCTATGGCCCAGGTCACCCATGTTCATGGAAGAAGAATTCCTGTAGGAAGTGGTGTAGATGAGGACTAACAAGGAGAGGTGATCTGCAGTTACCCCCAAAATGACAGACCTTTTCACCATAGCCTGTGGGATTCACGAAGCCTCTCCTTCCCTGTGTTGTCCCCAAGGCTTTTCCAGCAGGACAATAGACTAGCAATTAGATTTTGTTTCCAGTACTCTTCCAGGGGCTGTTTCAGAGCCCACAGCTCTCCTGTTTAGGAGAAGTCCCATTTCCAGCCTCTGTGTCTTTAGGGCCATAATCCATACCCATGTATCCCTCACCAAGTGCCCAGTTCATGCCAGGAAGGCTTCAGCAGAGTCTCTAAGCACTACGGCAAGGGAATAAACACTATCAGCTCTGAGACAGAGCAGGGTTTCCAAACCCAGGTTGCCCAGAGTATCAAGTAACTGGACTCACCAATCTGGACAGACCTTTCCAAGCTTTCTCCTGTGTTTCAGGATGCAAGTTAGTCAACCACCACGTGGACTATGGCTTAGGAAGCGATTTCTCAACTTGATAAACAAGTGGTTTTTGGAACAACTAGTTCTACAGCACATGAGAAAACAAGACTTTATTTTTACTTTTTCATTTAGTCCTAAGTAATACCTAGGAACTGATCCAAGAAACAAGTATAATTGAGCCACTAAGTAACAGTGTCTGAGTATCCACAATATAATTAAAGTCAACAACCTCATGGAATAAATCGTGCTGAAAACTAGCATACTGACACTAAGCTTTAGAAAGGGAGATGTTTTTTAAACACAGGAGCTAGTCAAAAGACTATGAAATAAAAATAAACAGAACACACTTCAGACATTTAAAGGTCTTGATATACATATCTGAATGTGTGTTAACTCTGGCAGCAAACTCACTCAGCTACCTGAAATTAACCCTAAAACTAGTTCAAAAGTTAGTTCAACCTGGGAAAAACAGATTTAAGCACTTCAAAACTAGATTTTAAAAGTTCCAAAGATTAAAAGAAAGGGGGAGCACCTAAATAGGAGAAACCTAGTTTCATAACCATCAAACAATTTTTTTTCAAAATAACTGAAATGATTCATTTCCATTTCAGTGGTGGGGTGGGGAGAAAAGAGTAATTTCATAACAAATAAGTGGGGTTTTTTTCCCCCCAAATACTTAAACACATATATCTGAAATCTGTTTCCGCGTTTCCCCTGAGAAGAATTTTGCCCCCAGCATTACAGCTTTGTGCAAAAATAAAAGTTTCTAGTTCAAAAATACATATTGGTTCTAACTGAAACTTCTTCTGACAAAGTGAATCTATGTATAGTCTTAGGAGTGTTGTAGAAACCACCGTCTGAAGCTTACAGATAATGTCAGTCTCCTGTGGGGGAGGAAGGTTCCAATGCCACCCTACAGCTATTTTCTTTCATGCTTCCTCCAGCGTTTTGGGCCAGGGTGCATTTTAGAAACTTCTCTTTCCATCCTGCGCAATGACTTCCAGTGACTTTCTCCTGCCCACAGATGCAGAGCACACCTGCACATTCAACCTGAGGGGTGTTACTGGACTCTGGGACAACTGGTTGCTCAGTATCCCAGCGCCAAGGAGCAGGACTGACATTAAATACCATGAAAATGCCCAGATCCTTCCTCCCTACCAAAGCCAGAGAGTAAGAGGATAATTCTTCTTCCACCTGCAGTGTCCTACAGAATTTGGGCCTGCCTCCACATTAGCCGTGACCATAAGGAAAGGTTTCCAGCTGGTGAGCTGTGGGGTTTGGTTGGCTGGTTGATTGGTTGGTAAATTAGGGAGGGTTTTAGCCACTGCATTCTGTTGGTAGTGGCAAATGTTTAATCTATTGAAATTCAGAGATTAGTGGCCAGACACAACCTCACAGCCATGGTCTACGGAGTTGTGATCCTCGAAATTATTCCTTGTAATCCATCAGACTTCAAAATGAACCCCAGTGTCCTGGAAAAATCACAGTCTGGGTATAAATACAGGAGCATTTGGGGTCAGCAGTACAGCTAAATGGGAACTCATTGCTCTCCATTTCTGCTTGCTGCAAAAAGTGAGCCTGGCTCAAGCCTTCAACTCCAATACTCAGCAGTCTCCATGGGATATCACTGGGTTACTTTAAAGACTGACTCTCTCTGTTTGGCCAGGACTTCCCAGAACAGCTGTGTTTGGCTGAAACAATGAAAAAAGATTACTGGTAACGGGAAGTTCTTGAGCACAGAAGACTAAAATTTCACAGAAGCCAGACCAAGTTTAATTCACTGAATAAAGCAACCAAAGCATTCAGGGCTAAGGGCTAACTCTGTCACTTCCTTTGGCTTCACCCCCACCCACCCACACATGTCCACATACACTGATCAGCCTATTTCTACTGCTGTCTGGAAAGGAAGGAAGAGAGAGGATAATGTTAATATTATTTGGATGTTGAAAAAATTGGCAGAGGCTCCTGTGTAGGGATTAAATAATCCATACAAGTAAGTAGAATTGCTTGTACTTCAAGTATCCCATGAAAAACTGAGCAAGCAAAAAGTTTGAACTCTGACTATAAAAACAGTGTGCTTCTGGGTCACACTCTTATGGGAAAGGGGAGCAGAAATCTCTCTTCCTTTTCCACCCCCACCCTCCTCGCTTCACCACATGAGCACAAAAATGTCCTGACCTGATTCATTCTTTGGGATCAGATGAGATTTACCCGCCTTATTTCCTGTCCAGACATGCAGAGTGATAAGAGAGCAGCTGTGGTTTCACTCTTCTCATCCATCTGGTAAATAAAAAATAACAATAATGCCTCTTTTTTAAACAGCAAATTTAGATAGCATCTTAGATCCAAAATCTGCCAGTTCTTGTGAAGCCAACATTGAACTGAAACATTTCTGTTCTGTCTGTCTTGAATGCAGGAGGCTACTGAAATATTTACAAGCATCCCTGTAGTGTTATACACATTCCTTTGTTCTATCGTGAGTTCAGCATCTATAGTATCATAAATTTTGTCTTCAGTAAGTAAATAACTTTTTCTGTGGCACACCAAGCCCCTGGTCTTGGCCTCTGTTGTCAATATCTGATACAGTTCAAAGGAAGCCTAGGGGTTGGGGAGAAATGCATGATAGCCAGCTAATGGTGAAATGCTGTTTATGGCAAGAAGACAGACATTCTTATTCCTTGAAGCTCAAAATCTGATTACTGTTATCTTCCTGTGCATAACTACAAATCATATTAATGTTCCCAACATCACATGCTAGCCAAGTCATTTGGCATGATGACCTTCCTTCATAATGGATTTCACACACTAATTATATGCTCTTTGGATACATATTTATTGTTTATTTGTATTAAATTCAACAAGTGATTATTTTTATGAACAAATTTTGTGTTCTCATAAAGTGGGAAAGAATTTTTAAAGGAGAAGGAAAGATAAATCAGAACGATTTTTATTGTTTTTCAATTAGCTTTTCCTTCTTCCTAAAATGGCACTGGAGTCCAGAAGTCCCCACTTTACCAGGGACGTCTTTGTCATTAGTGGTCATAATTTCCTTTAAATTATAAAAGAAACAATAAGAATAGTATAAATGGAGAACAAAGAAGAGGTCTGGGTGTGGAAACACTGGGAAGAAAGGTATAAGAAGAGCTACAAGAACAGCATGTATTGATGGCACCTAGATTAGCAGATCATTAAGATGTCAGCATATTGACACATGGATCCTCTGGACACCCAGACTGGGAAAAACAAAGCACAGTTTAAAACAAGATATGTCCTGAAACAAGGGACAGAGTACACCTAATACTTAATAAAAGGAAAAATTCAAAACACTAGAGATGATGGTGCTAAGATAAAGAATAGGATTGAGCCATAAGATACCTAGATGAGGAGACAAAACACGATGAGACCTAATGATACCCAGAGGAGGGAAAAGGTGGAGAGACAAAAGATGACAGTCACTGCCCGTTCCTGAAGGATGTGAAAGATGCATCTAAAATGAGTATATGGAGGTCAAACTAAGAGAAACCCAGCAGACATGATGAGGACTCCAGACCCCATGCCTTGAATCTTCTATGTGATTGCAAGAAAACCAAATAGTATGAACAACTGCATCTTGGTGCTTGTGAATATGTGGTTATGAGAGTCTTAGTCTGAGTGACTGAAATCAGTGTGGCTTAAAATAAAGTAACCTTCCCTTTCTACAGTGTCTCATATTGACCTCTGTTACTCCAATATTGCAACACTGTTTACTACAAAACGAGGTATCAAAAGGTAACACAAAGACTTTTTATGATGTCCTCAGTGTGGAAAAGTCTTCATCCAAACCCATCTCACATCATTCTGCAGCTTTGGCATTGGCCTGTGTGGTAAGAAGCTTCTTTCAGAGCTCTTTCCACTTGGGCTCATGCTCCTTTTAGCCAGACACGTGGAGGAAACCCTGGACAGATGCACAAGAAAAAGAGCAAGGCACCAGTGCTGTAGGCATGAGGTGACATTCTTGGATTCAACATCCTCCCTCACTTGGCTTGGTCAATGTTGGTTGGGGTCTGCTGTGCTGAAACTATCTGCCCTTTTTTTCTCTCCATACCTGATAAATGATGGCATTTTGAGACTCAATACAGGTGCCAAAAATCACATAAAATCACACTTACGACTTATAGCATATATCAGCTATATATACAGCCTTTTGCATAGCAGGACCTTTCTTTAAAGACTCTTGCCAACAAAGACACTTTTGTCCTTCCTGGGCTTTAACTGATGTTTTTTCCCCTCTGTTCTACTAACAGGATCTGCTTACAATACTTGCTGGCACCAACTGGGCTGTATTATTTGGGATTTCTCTTCTCACTGTCTCCCACCTACAGCCATGCCTGCACTGGAAAATGTTGCTGTACATTTATCAGCAAAATACACTGCATGAGTCACATATTGGGTACACAAGCATTTATAACTCTGCTGGCTGGCTAAGCTTAGGGTTAATGAGGACATTGTTTAATACCATACATTTTCCTAAAGCAGACATTGTATGAGAATCTCTGCTGCGCATATATTATTTACCAAACATCTGTACACTTCTATAGAACAAGCCTTCCCCCATGTTACTTGGCCAACCATCTGCCTGTCACTTCAGTTCTCTGAGGTAGGTGTCTGTCTTGATGGTCATTTCACCAATGAACCTGCTGGAGGACCTAATAAATAAAATACCAATGCTACCCAATAAATAAAACACACTCACCAGCTCCCAGACAGACCCTTGTCTATTTTGAGACCTGAGTGTACCTGAAATGAACGGCTAACTCCAGTAAGGACTGCAGTCAGGACAGTCATTTCATTACAGTCCCCCAGAGACCTCATTAGGTGTAAGGTCCCATTTGTGCCAAGTGCTGTACAAGCCCCAGAAGGGAGAGACCTGTGGGTACGTGCCTGTCCTCACCCCTCCATAGGAGAAGAGGCCTGTCTGGCAGGAGCACCTTCCTCAGCCAAGGACCCCCTTATCACTGCCTGCCCTTCCCAAGCCTGGGGCTTGGTGATGACAGATGATACACAGGCATCCCAAAGGCTGAGACATCAAGTTCACCCTCTTTTCCAGCCCCTGGAGCTCTTCTGCATTATCTGATATCTCTGCCCCCCTCTGCACTATCGCTCTAATGATAATCTCTTGCTGACCCCCAGCAACTATTGCAGGCACTGGGCTGCTAAACAGAAATTTGCTGACATTATAACTTAGCTGGGGAGATCTTGAGATAGTAAGAACATAAGAAAATAATTTATCGCCCTGGGTTTACACTTCCAGAGAGGGGCACCACCAGTAACACAGCAGCAGGACTTGTTATGAGGAGCTCTGTACAGCCCCTGAAAAGAGAGATCTGCAAGGCTGGACTCACACCTGAGAGCTTGGCTTTAGCTCCTTCCCTCCTGCCTGAAAGCAAGCACCCGAGATTGCTTTGGTCAGGTTTCTGCCGCCTCCGTGCAACACTCAGCACTGAGGCACAAAGCGGACCTTAAGCTCCTCCTGAGGAAAAGGCTCCTGCTGGCTTGCTGCTGAGGCTGTTTCGTGCCCATCCCTGCCTGCCTGGTGGCTGCTATCCTTTGTTCCTGCAGTCTGCTGGATCGTGTGAGCTCCCTGAAAACCTGCTGGGCCCCAAGAAGGGTTTCTTCTGCGCTGCTCTCCTGCAGCTGCTCCTGCGCTGACATGAAACCCCACCACCCGAGCTTATGTCCAGCAGTTGCAGTGGAGAAAAGTGGATCAGGAGACGAGGGAAAAGGGCACAGGGACTTTCTCGGCAGCCACCAGGTTGGGATGACCACCATAAGCGAACTCAAACCTGTATGTCCGAACCCCACTTGAATTCAGCAGGCTTTGATTTTGTTGGGATATAAAGATGCTAAATAGGAATGAAGTAACAAAATATCCTTGTGGGCCTGAACAGGTAGAAGAAGACATGGATTCCAGTTAACTAGCTAGATCTAAATTCCTGTATCAAGGTCTCCAAGGTATCAGAGGGAAAGGAGCTGCAAGCAGGACGCTGAGGGCTGCACGCAGCAGCAGGGCCATTCCCTAGGGAAGAAGGACAGACCCAGCACTGACCCTGTGTTTGCAGGAAATACAAAACAAGGTGAATGACCAGATCAGCAGCTCTGGGCAAGGCAAGGATGCTAACGCCAGCCACAGGGACCAGCTCGCCCATCCCAGTCTGCAGAAGAGACGGGCCCATGACCTGCCTTCAGCTGCAGGACATGATGGGGTCTGTCCCACCTGTCACATCGCCAGTCCCCTGCGACCCCCCTCACCGCTCACTCGAGCACCCCAGCTTCTCCCGCAATAGCTGCATGTCTATGCGTCCTCCTGAGCATGCATTTCTTCTACCTGATCTGCCTTGCTGTCCAGAACCTGAATCAAAAGGCAGAGGGACACCCAGGGTGTACCCCCAGCCCTTTTCTGTCCTCAGGGTTGCTGATGATGATGGTGAAGTTGAGCCTACGACTGGTGCTGGCTCCAGGACTGGGGTCCCAGTGCTGCAGGGAGCCCCAGTGTAACACAGGAACAGCAGCCCCAGGCAGGAGAGGGGTCAGGCTCCTCACTCTGCACCTGCCATAGTCACACAAAGCCCCAAACAAGATGATGAAATGTGGACTCTGGCCTAGGAAGAGAGGGAAGTGGGTGACATGAAGGGTATATAATACTCATAACGCAGGGATAGGGAGAAACCTGGAGTGCACACACAGCCAATGAGTTTAGGCTGGAAAGTGGATGGGTCTGGCTTTTCACCCTGTACATGGACAGCATGGGGGGGGCTCCAGGGGCTGCTGTGATGCACGAGGGACTCAAAGGCTTGAGCCCTGGTGAGCACATGAGGAGGAGGACACAGTGCTGGTTGCAGCCGTGATACAGAAGGCAACAGCACCGCTGCCATATGTGGAGTCCTGGGGCAGGCAGGGAGACAGTTATCTATGGGCCTTTCCTCTAACCTGTAGAAATGTGCTGCTTTGCGCCTCATGGGACTAGCCTGCCTGCCTGTATGTGTAGGTATATTAGCAGAGAAGGGAGAAGTTCAAAGGGGAGAACAAGTACTTTCTTCTTCAGTGTGCATCTTGTGGCTTTGCAGGTTTTTCCACTGAGAATATTCCTCAGAAGTTTCCTTAGTAACTGAGCCAAAATGGGTCAAAGAGGTACTTGATTCACAGCCCCAGAAAAAACACTGCTATGTTCTCCTCTCCATCATTATCAGTTCCCTGTGGTACCCACCCAGCACTCTCCCTCACTGACCCTTGCCTGTCCCTGGCCACATCAGCCCCTGGGCAAGTCCTTTCCTCCTCCCAGACCAGCCTCTGGCTCTTCCCTGCCCTCCTCTTCCACGGTCCTGCAAACCACTTCCCCGGTCACATCCTTCAGACAATATTTCCCCCTCCTGTGTCAACTGCCCACCCCTTCGCCAGCCTGTGGGCTCCCGTTAGTGGTACTGAGGGGAAGCCATCCTGTGCGGAGGTGCAGAGTGACTCAGCCCTGCAGTCTGTCCACCTGCAAGAGAGGGTTTGCTTCTACTATTGCTGCCCAGATTTATTGATTCCTCTTCCTTCCAGATGAATAAAGGTGTCAGACAGCTGTGCCCTTCCTCCTTTTATTATAAGGAGGACATCAGTTCCTACTATATCTTATGCTAAATCTTCATTATCCCCTCCCCCTCCTGGGAACTCCAGCCCAGCTCAGTGCTGGACTTCTGTGCGTGGAATGGGATCTGACCCAAGCACTATAAAGTTCACCCTGTGACAGCTATTCTGGTATATACCAGAGAGAATTTTTAAATTTTTATTCAAAGTTGGCAGGGCCCTGGTGCCTAGCACGGTCCCTAGAAGAAAGGCAGGAGGTTCAGTCAGGACTTCAGCTGGAGAACAAGCCAGGCAGCCTCGCTGCACTGGTGGCTGTCCTGCTCCTCTGCACGCGTAAGGCACTGGGGCTGTGAGCCCTGGGAGGTGTCGCTTCCCTTCGTGCCGGCAGTCAGAGGCCTCTCAGCATCTCCCAAGTACCCCTGAGAGCAGGAACAATCCTGACCAGACAGACTCACATGCAGAGGCCAGGGGCCAGCTCCTCTTCTTCGGTGCGAATGCCGTTCTGGTCCTTCACCTGCTGGGCAGACTCCCTGTGGCTTGGCCAGACCCAGCGCTCTGTGTGCAGGGGACTGGAGCAACAAAGCTGAGGCGCAGAGATGTCCGTACTGAAAGTCTTGGTTCAACCTGCAGCAGATAAGGGCTAGTTCAGAGGTCTAATTCCCTTGCATCCATTCCATCCTTGCATTCAGACTTTGGTTTGGGCCCACACTACACAAAAGGGAAGAAACAAATTCTGTGGTCAAGGGGAGAAGTGAGCAGAGATGGCAACCCCAACAGCTGATACACCACACATACCATGTTGAAATCCCCCTTCCTCAAGCAGCCTTGCCTTGCCCAATCTGATATTCAGTATAATTTACATGAAGGTGGCACTGCATCAGCTGCTAGAAAAGAGGGAATAAAAGCAGCAGAGAGCTGAGCCTGGCCCTGTAGACCTCAGGACAGAAGAGCAACAACTCTCAGCACCAACTCATCCCTCAGGTCTCTTGCTGCCCAGCGGCATTCCTATCCCAGAGTCAGACTCCTGAGGGATGTGTGTATCCAGGCGAGGTGCTGATGAAAGCTGAACACTGCATGGGGAAACACCCAGCCAACCAGTAGGAAATACTGAGGAAAGGGCTGTAACATAAAACTCTGCATCCCCAGGGCACTTGCAAGTACCAAAGGGAAGTACCCAAGAGAGCTGAATGGTGCCATTAGGACCTGGTAGTTGGTTTCTGCCCCAGTAGGGTATGTGTGGAGCATTCCTGGGCCCCAGCCCTCACCTCTGAGGAACATTTGCTTATTTTATGCCACACACAGCAGTTTGGGGGGAGGGGAACACAAAAATGTTAGTCCCGTTGCTGAACCTCCAGGTCTTTGTAATATTCTGCTTCTGGAGGCATTCAAATCCTTTCTCACCAAGGATGAATGCAAAGTTGCATCTTCCACAGTGCAACCCAATTCCCTCTTCCCTGGGGTAAAGAACAGCAGCTTTCGCATGCCTCTGCAGCCTCGCTTTGCTGTCAGGCAGGCTCAGCTGCTATCTTAGCTATTTTGAATGTCCCTTGAGTTCAGGCGCTGCTGCAGAGCAGGGGCTCTCACACCACAGTATCTATCTCCACAATACTGAGGGGAAAGGGAACCCCCTCATCCTGCCTTCTGTCAGCTCACATCCAGCACCTCCTTCCCTCGAAAACAAGCCCAGCCTCCCTGGCCAGCTCAAAACATTTGGGCCAAGTACATCACAAATTCAAGTCAGAGACAACGCAATGGGGGACAAAACCCAAACTAAAGCAACAAACAAGAGATTGCCTCTCCATGAGATTCTGCCTCTGATTTCTACCTCGGATGCCCCACCGCAGTGACTAAGCCCACCAAAGCTGCATTGCAGAAGCCTTTGAGCACAGGGATTAATTAAGGCAGACCCCCTGGTTCCACAGCCAGTGCTGTCTGTGCCCAGGGCATCCTCAGTGCAGCACTCTGGGGCTGTCCATGCTGTGCAAGCCCTGGAGAGTACTGCAGAGCAGCTGGAGGAGGAGGAGGCTTTTTACTGTGGCTCCATTGCAGCTCCCAAGGTTGTTGGTTAGGTGCAGAGCTCTGGAAGATGCAGAGGGAATTAAACTCCCCAGTGTACATAATGAAGCTCCTGAAAAGCTGTCCCTATAATTAGCTGTGTACACAGTGAACACAGCCACCGGGGAACATTGCTTTTGCTCCCAGGCTTGTTTGCAGAACCAGAGCTTCATTCATGTCCTGTTTTGTTTCCCTCCAGCACTGAGGAAGAGTCACGTCGCTGTGCCCAATTCCTGCAGCTGTTGTGTCCACGCAGGGCCAAGGCACAAACCTCAGACACCCATGCAGCAGGCCAGGTCCCCCCACACTGTTTTGTCTGGACCACAGAGGTGCGTGACACTGGAAACATCTACGACGCCAAGGCTCCTCGCAGATCTTCCCACTTTACCTTACTGCAGAGAAAGCAGTACAACCCTTCCTAGGGAGGAATGAGCTATAGCCATAAAAAGAAGCAATTTGCCCATCGAGGGAAAGCAAGCAGGGTTCTTGCTAGGAGATACAGCCCTGCATGTTCCAGGACTGGTATAAAACCAGGAGCTCAAAACCATCACACACCGCTGACATGGGGATGTTGGGAGGCAGGTGTGAGTTTACTCTGCTGGGGCTCTGGGCCAAGTGCGAGGCGAGCCATCTCTGATCCTCAAAGCTGTAGTGCGTGATAGAGTCTGGGATGAGACCCTGTGGCTCCCCAGTGCTTCGGAGGGGCTGAGCCCTGTGCTCACACCTTCACACAGCCATAGGGTCAGAGACAACTGAACCTCCCACCACCATGCCCCTCGCACAGGGCACACACAGGCCTGGCAAGCCTCGTGCCTTGCACAGGGAACTCCAACACCAAAGATGAGGCTTCATTCACGCTCTTCCAGTCCAGCACTGCAACCTCTGCCCACACCCAGGGGCTGAGCCACCAGCCAAAAGCAGTGAGACTCTCTGGCACCTTAGACCCTTCCTCCCTCATTGGGGCTCAGCCTCCTGCTCCCAGCATCTTTCTTGTGCTTCTACAGCCCTTCTTCAATGCACAAAAGCCACAAGAGCATCCAGCAGGATTCAAGCATATATACTGCCACTAGACGCACGCTTATCCAAGAGGTCATCTGGTGCAGACAGTTCTCTGCCCTGGCCCTACCAATGGTGAGGGCATGCTTTGCTCTGCCCACCACCACCACCACGTCCTGGGTGAGCTCACCAAGCAGGAGAGACGCTGACATGCAGCCACATGATGCTAGCAGGCGAGGTCCCCCATGCCAAGGACTGCCGCCAAGAAGCAGTCTTCACTTGCAGCTCCAGGACTAGCATGTAAATCCAATGCACCAAACACAGTGGCAGGTATGTGACCCACCCTGAACAGTCTCATGCTTCAGAGAAAAAGACACTTAAGAGATCTGCAGAGGTAGCTCACTCCAGCTGTTATGTGAACACTACACCCATGGGCCAAACCGTATGGCCTTGTAGGCTCCAGCTGATGATGGTAATATCTCCACTTCTGGGACTACATGCTAGTGGCAGAAGGTCACTGTGAAATGGCTGCTCAGAAGACAGGACACCTGAGTACAACAGTTTTATGGGCTAAGGGCAGGTGCCTCCACTTTTACCAGCCTTAAGAAAGAAACATGCAGCATGTAATGCCCCAAACCCACCTCCCCCTTGACATCTTCAGTGTTATTATCTAGCTGCATCCAGAAGCAATACCACAGGTTCTCATAAGGCCACATACAAACCAGAAGTTAGGGAGCACTCAGCTGTGGCAAGGGGAGAACTGAACAGACAGAGGTTTGCCTCTCTCTCCTCTCCCTCTTCTCCTGCTCTTTTCTGAACTGCCTCATTTAGGAAACAATTCTTGGCTATTGTATTGACCATGGAGCTTCTGAGACCCCCTATTGCCTACCGCACTGCCTCTTAGGGGAGAGCACGGAGACAGTTTCCCAGCCTTGCCAACACAAGGCACAATCCTGAATACTATGTTTTGGTCATACCACTCTTCCTTGGAAATATGCAACAATTTCAATCCCCCATACCAACTGTTACAGCATTGGGCTTGCTTTAGGTAAGCAGAGAAGGGAGGGTAGAGCACTAAAGGAGGTAAGTCCAGCTGCATGGCAGACAGAGCCTTAGGGAGATTAAAGACATCAGCTTGATCCACATGGAAAAGGCAAGAGCTAATGCAGGGCTGGTACCTGCCTCTCTATTGTACTGAGAGCCTCCTGCCGTGGCCCTCATCATGGTGGCTGGCAGTTACTTTGCATCCCTTCCAGCTCCTGACTTCTCCCTCTGCGGTGGGGAGCTGCATTTGCCTCATTCGCAAGAACAACTTATTTCTATTCCCAGTTCTTTGCCTTGGGCTAATCTCTGAGAAAGGGCTGAGGTCTCTCAGCTCTACACCTCCTAGGCTCCCTGTCCCAAGCCAAGTCTCTCAAGCCCTGAGAGACAATGAAGTCACTGTTTGACAGGAGCATCCATACTTCATGCCAAAGGATGCTGAGCCAAGTATGAGGCAAGCCTACTGCATGCATGTAGTACAGCAGAACGGGGATGGCTCATACACCTCGCCTGCAAAGTCTCCATCCCCCATAGGCCAGCACTGGGACCCCTGAGGGATGTCTGAGGTCAATACACAGACATTAGCCTTTTCCTCTAATGCAGTGTGGAGACATCCCCTATCTTGCAATGCAACTTTCTACTGCCCTTCTGCCACAGCTCCCATGCCTCTTAGGCTCATTCATTTTTGCTGCACCAGCTCAGACCTGCTGTACCCAGTGCTATTCTGACCCCAAACCTTCATAGAAATCTCTCATCCTGGTGGAAATATCTCTTGATGATGGGTCCAGTTCCAAGGGGAACGATCCTTAGCAACCAATCTGACTGATTAGGCATTGCAAGCCTGGTTAAATTCAGAGAAAGGAGATTTTTGAGCTCACTTACTCAGAAATACACACGCTTTGTCCTTAAGTGAAAGACATGAGGAGTGGGAAATCACAGATTTGCATAAAAATTCAGGCTATTCACTTTCTGCTTTATTTAGTAAAACAAATGGAAAAGTTTATGTGACATCAAGCAACCAATCTGTTCATAGTGTCAGGAGAGGCTGACAGTGGATCCCAGCATGGCAGCAAAAGCAAAGAGAATGAAGGAAACAGACCTCTGGGAACTACAAGCTTTATCTCTGATATTGCCATTGTGCTATATCACCCTTTGCTCCAACAGAGGTGGTATGGAAGGACACAGCGTAGGGCAATACCAGAGCTCCTGGAGTACTGAGAAAAGGGTGCTGGAGCCAGCAAATGAGAAGGGAGAAGAGAATCCTAGAGAGGACAGACAGCATATACATACAAAGCATGGAGATGGGAATCCGTGACTGAGTTGGCCCTTTAATCTTACTATCCCAGGAATTCCTGAGCTGCGGGGCTCAGTGAACTCTTCATACACCAGAAACAGATGACTCTGGGCAGAGTCATCCTGTCGGCTGAGAAAGAATCAGAGCTCCTCATTGAGGGTCTTCTCTTCAGGTTCATCTTCTTTCTAAAACACATCAGAGGCATGAAATCAGTTTTGATGTTGCTTGGTTTCTTAGCATAGTGATAAAAGGAAACAAACCAACTTAAATGCCTCCCTCTGCTGTCTGTGCCACTGCCTTGCCTATCCCATTTCAATCGCACAACACAGGCTCCTGACACACAAAGCCTCTGTGCTATAGGAAGATAAGCTTTGACAAACAGAGTACTCTTAACACTGAATGAACAGGGAGGTTAAATTGTCCCTCTCCCAGCAGAGACCTCTGGTAGAGTCCTGACTGTATACTAGTCTGTATACTCTGTTCTGTGGCCTTCTTGATAGATTTCCTGCCTATCCATGCCACAGTCTCTCTGATCCTCTCCTATGGGCTGCCAGCCACCACCCCCATTCTCGGTGTCCAAAAGCACCCTTCACTCTGTCTCCCCAGCTGCTGTTCCCAGAACATAGATGCTTTGCTGAGACCTTCATACAGTTGCAGAGGTCAGTGAAGTCTTCTTGCTGTAGACTAGAAGGTAGAGGTCAATGAAGAAACAGGCTCTGCAAAGACATCCATCTCTGCTCTGCTCTAGATCTAATGCTTTTCTGATATTCAGGTGCAAATGAAAATGAAAGAGGAGGTGGCAGGAGTGGGGGGGGAGTTCAAAGAACTGAAGTCATTTTCTTCAAGAGCCTTGTGAGCAACAGGATCATCCTACAAGATCCCAGCTTCCTCTAGACTGTACAGGAGTCCCCCTTTACCTTCTGCATTCTTTGTAAGAAACGATTACAGAAGTCCTGTACACGCTCAACAGAGACTTCATCCAGAGTCAACACATCCTGCTTCTCATCTGGTGTGTTGAATATAGCCAGAGCTGGCAGCTGGGACTTCTTCAGTTTGAAGAATGACACTGTTTGTTCATTGCTCTTCAAGTTGCTGTCTACCAGGATAAAAAGAATCTGTGATGGAAATAGGAAAGGAAACGTGAGCAGAACAGAGACTGAGAGAAAGAACAGATCCCCAGACAGTGATCATAGGAAGATTAACAGTGATATTTTTATAAAGAGGTAGACTCTCTTAGGACAACAATTTCCTCTACCACTAACTCCTCATGCAGTGCATTTTTCTGTATTTAATCAAGTCCAGACTTACACTACCAAACAAAATGTTTTCTTTCACCTTCTTTAACAGTATATATCCAGTATGGCAGGAAGGCAGTCTCCACTTCTATTCTCTTAATAGATGAGGAAACAAGATGTCTTTTATCTTAGTGGCATATGTAAAAGAAGCTGACTCCTCTACTTGCATGTTATTTGGATAAGATGCTTACATCCATGCAAGACCCAGAGTGGCAGAATAAAAAGGTGTTTTGGTGTGTGGAGAATCAAACTCAATTGCAAGAATGCAGGAGTGAAGTATAGGGCAGCGGGAGCCTGCAAGGATAAGAACATGAGAATACCAAACACAAAGGACATATTTAAGTGAGCTGCAGTGAATAGAAATGAAGATGCAACCATTTCAGAAACAGGAGTCGTTGGCTATGGACTAAAGTCCATACAGCCCAGCTCAGCAGAGGGTTGTTCAGACCTGGGGAGAGAAGCCCAACAATGAATAAGCCAGGATGAGAATGACCTACAGTTTTCTGGGCTCCCAAATAGTCTAAGCGAGCAAGATCAAGATATGGGTTAGGATTCTGCTGGGATGATTCAATAGTATGTATTTATCAGAATTGGTGACCAACTCCATGATTTTATTTTAAGAGTAAAGTTCAACTGAGATCTTACGGGTGCAGTAGGAATTGGTACAAATTTAAAATTCTGGAATCTGAAAGATTATCAATAAAATATACAGCTATCTCAAAAATCTTTGTTAAATTATCTGTTAATACTAAACACAAACATTACATATAGATTTTATAAAAGAAAGTAAATACAGCAGCTGAACAATTTAATCAGTGACTGATTAAATGCAATCCCTTGGCAGGTGACATCCAAGACAATGAAACAAACATCCAACTAACATGCGTCATTTTGTCTTCTCTTTATCCTGTACAGTCTACTGGGCCTAGCATATTCAAGGTACCTATAGACATGGATATGACTTAACTTACACAAGGAAAAAAGAGAATTTAAAAAAGAAAAGTAATGCAATGTGAAGATAATGTGCCCAGTTCCCAGGCTGTGACTCATGTTTTTCTTTCTTTTCAATCAGGAACACTCAACTTTTTTCTTCTCTAAAAATAAACTTGATAAATCTCAAATTCTTTACTTTATTAAATTTATGTTCTATAAAAAAACAAATACATCTGGAAATTTTCCTAGGCAACAGCCTATGGGAAGGAGGGATAGTTAGGCTGGTGTAAGGTTTAACTGCAGTTAATCACTGCAATACAGAAGCAGGAACGACACTTTCAATGGATATGTGATATTTACCACTTGCAATCTCTTCCAAAAGTCAACTGTGCCCCAAGGGCAACAAGCTAGCGAGCACACAGGTTGTGGGGAACTTCTCCCAGAATGCTAAATTCACCCTTTCACAGGATAAAACATGAAGCTAGAGAAGGGTTACAAATCTAAGGGTCACAGGTCTAAGGACCTGATCTAACAGGCTTTCAGTTGGAGCAGCAGTACTTATGTTTTAGGGCTCTCCTTCCAACTGGCAAGCTGCAAACAGAGGCTGGTGTTGGAAGGAAACACTTTTAGAGGGTTGGTACAGGAAATGGTATCACATTTTCACCAGTTCACTCACCAGTTTTTGGGTTTCTCTGTGAAAAATCCACTAGACAACAATTTTTTAATCAAATGTTAAACAAGAAGTTAATAAAAAAAACATTTAGAATACCTAGGTTGTTAAATGCTGTCATTTTCTATACAAAAATTCTATACAAAATCTCCTCCACCTTTAAAACAGATGAATAGCATTTTAAAATGGTAATATAAATAAATGTTAGTCAACATTCTTCACTTTATCAAGCTTCCAGCCTTTGTTAAAAATCCCAAAACTAAAAAGCTGTACATAAGAATAAAAAGGTTGGGGTTTAGAACTCCAAACACCTTTTTCCTTGCAGAAGAAAGCAAAAACACACAAATAACTGGCCCCTCAGCTACAAAGGCTGAGATATCATCATTCACAGTTCCTGACTTGGATCTCTCTAATGACTCACATTTGGGTCACAGAGTTACAGGGTGCCAAATACAGCAAAAGTTTCCTTCCCCTCTTATATTCCAAAAAATACAGGAGAGACGGCAATTGCGTTTGTCCACTATTGCTCGAAAGAAGACCTTAACGCCTATCATATGCGTTTTAGAATGACACATCCCTGGTAGGTGCTGTGACGTGGGATGAATCCTCCTTCAGCAAAAGGACAGGCCATGCGCTCTACACTGGACGTGCTCCAGGAGTCCTGCCAAGGCCCGTGTGGCCTCAAAGTCACACCTGCGAGGCAGTCTGTAAGGTCTGCTGGTATTGAGGCCACAAGCACTGGAAGCCTGCTCCCCTCAGCAGCTGGAAACCAAGCAGGTTTCTCCATGGGGACACTTCCACGAAAGATGCCGCCTGGTGGAAATGGCATTTTCTCATGAGGAATTTATTTTGTTCAAAGATTCCCAGCCAGCCCTAATCATAAAGAATGAAAGCAGTGACCATGGCAAATTATACTGACCATGAGACAAGATTCACCTTGCTTAACTTCCACCATCCAGACCTTAGTCTTGTCTCGGCCAGCCGTCTAGGTAACCTCTACAATAAACAGTGACACGCACTTTATCCCACCTATTTTAGAAGGGAAGGAAGGACGTGCCTTTCCTTCTCCACCAGTGCTGAAAAGAGCCTAAAGCCTTTGCTCAGACAACTTACCAAAGCTATAATGCATCAAAACAAATCCCACTTATGATGCCAACTCTCACGTCACTGCTAGAAACCAGGTAGTTCCATCCCAAACAGAAAGTTCGTTTTCTATTTCATACTATCCTGTACAATAGCTGTTTTTTTTTCTTTCTGAAACCACTTCCATGAAATGGTTTCATTTTGCAGCAATCTTCTTGCCTGTGTTCAGAGGTCTGCTGCTACAGGCAGTGAAGGATCTCCTGCACGGATGAGGAACTCCTGACACAAATTCTCCCCTCAGCACATGGTATTATCTGTGCACTGCCACCTGCAATAAGGTCTCTTTCAGAAAATTTTGTACACTGGTGCTGTCTTGGTGTCTTGACAACTTGATTCCTAGCCCAGTGCTTTTAGAACATTGAGTTCCTGGTAAATACTAAGATATGGAATGATGTTACTGCCCAAGGAATTGAAGTTAACTGAAAATAGTACTGCAATAGTAGAAACCAATTTGATGTTGCTTAGTTTTTCCTCTAACAAAGACAAACAGGAAGGATGATCAAGCCTCATATCCAGTGTTTGACTTTGAACTTCATGGAGCTGCAACTTTCATTCTTGGAGGAGATTTTAGAAGCAAAAAGATCAAGTTCTGAAGTTTGAGTAATTTCATACATAGCTTACATAGTACATCAAAGCAAAATGAAAACATCAATCATTAATAAAAAAAAAAGCAAGCTATAAAAACAACTTGACTGCAGATATCTGTTAAGTGACATAGACAATCCACATTTACAGGTTCCCCTATTTATGGCTAAAAGAGGCATCTCTAAAGATTATCTCTCTCAGTTCTGGAGCCATCAATGTCTGACAAGAAAAATGAAAAGTCTATGAATGACTCTCTGCAAGAGAAAGGGCACCGTCCTTTCGTTTCCATGGAAGAACACCTGAAGGACTCTCAGGAGTTTCTGAGAACCCAATTGTAAATGGGCATACATATAAAGTAAAAGGGACTTTGCAAACATCTCTACCCAAATAATTTTGACATCGTAAACCAATTATATCAGTTGCAGCAAAAGTTGCTTTTGTTATTCCCAACATCACCTTATTGAAACTTTTGCAAACACCCATGAGGTACACCAGCTGTAATTGTCATGTTATATTCTGACACTGTGGAAAGAAAACTGAAGATGCTTATGCTAGTTTGGCTCAGCAATGCAAATCCTGACATTTCATTTCCAGCAGAAAGCCTGGACTCTTGGCAGTACTTTCTCAAATAAGCACATATTTGATTGCAGTGGGATCCTTCCAAGAAGGCTGGTGGATTCGGTCCTGCAGCTGCAGTGCTCTGAGCTCTGCCTATTCGCTGTCACCCACCCACAATTGTTTCTCAAAGTCTGCTATAAAAGTACCATATTTCTTCTTATTCTTGTCAGCTCTTGCTGGCTTAGCATCATCTAACATTTGCACTTTCCTTTCCAGCATTTTATAGCCCCCAGGTTCCACGATAAAGTCTAGAGGAACCTAGACTGCCTTCAGACACTCACTGCTGCTCAGGGTGCAGTTCTGGCTGTTTTCAAATAACAGTCCTCACCATACAGCCTCAGGGATCCTCCAGCTGAAAATCTCAGCTTCCTCTGAGGCAAAAATGAAAAGATCATAAACCAGAGATGAAGAGACCATAATCCAGGAACTGGCAGGTGAATCACTTCCTCGTGATCCATTAACGGTTGAACTCAATGATCTTAAGGGTCTCTTCCAATCTCAATTATTCTATGATTCTACAATTGTCTTCATTCTTTGGGGTCAGCCACTCAGCAGCAGCAGTTCCTCTTCATCACTCCATCAACCCAAGCAACAAGTTTCTCTTCTCCCTCCAGCTGGCGACGACAACGACAAGGACTCCTCTTCCCTCAGAGCGCAGCGGAGATGTGTGAAAGGATTGGTACCCCTTCTCCTGCTTGGGAACACTCTCAAGGCTCTGTTTGTCTTCTGCACTGGCTTGTAGAGAAGTTGCAACACACGCCGAGTCTCCCCACTCTGTTCTGGCACTCTGCAATCGCTGTACAGTGCTGCTGGATGCAGTGGTACATGCTCACAGGGAGCCTGAACACCTCTCCACTGCATAGCAATGATTCCTTGCTCAAACCAGTGACAGCACTAATCCCGCAGCACAAACAAGCCTTTCACCACCAGCCCACAGGCTATGAATTATTTTCTGGTAATCCTGAATAAAATTCAAGTCAAGAATCTTGCATTTATTCACAGACAATCTGCAAGCTCCAAAAAAGCAAAATCTACTCAATACTTTACTTGTTTTGAAGTAAACCTGAGTTAACTTGGTAGTCCTGACAACAGGTAATTCTGCTTAGGGAAATTAGCCAGCAGAGATTTCCAGGGTATTGTGCAGTGGCTGCCTCTGATACTGAAACTAATTCATGTCTTTCTACATGACAGAGCAATGGAGACAAACCTAAGTGAGCATACCGCTCTGCTTACTCCTCAGTATCCAGATCTAAGACCCAAACAGCAGGATCCTAGCTCTCTCTTTTTTCTTTGTAAGAGGGCAATTCAAACCACAATTTACTCCTTTGAGTGCCACTCCTTTGGGAAAAAAAACTTATTAGACTCTAAGTTCCTTCATCCATGTGTCCTGCAGTACCACTCCAGTAAGGTGGAAATAATTAGTCAAATCCCCACATCTTTAATCTCTGTATTTTATTCTAGCAAAATTCTTCTAGACTGATTGGGTGGGAAACTTACCTGTATGAGTAAAAAAAAAATTAGACTTGGCTTGCTGGCAATTCATAAATTATCTGGACTTCAGTACAACATTTTATCCAAAGTTTTGTAAAGTATTCCTAGGAAAATCATTCACATTTGCTCAGATCTGGGCATGTCACATGAAGAGAAAACTGCTTGCAGCCACATCAGCAAAGGACAGTGATGCTAAACAGCAATAACTGTGTTAGAAGAATTAGCTGCCTGGGGAGAGACTGGTATCAGACTCTGCTGCTTATGGAGGACAGGGATAATAGGGTCATTATAACACACACCTCACATGAGACGGTGGGAATTTTTCAGGTAAATGAGTTCTCTTTTATCACTATGTATTCATCGAAGCAAAACACTTTTGGAGAGACCTTTTGACTTTGATGGCTGGTTTCTGCCTGGTCTCTTGCCGATGGGTGGGACAGATGGCAAGGTCCAAAGTAGTCCTGCCATAAACAAACCTCAGGACTTCTGAGGGTGCACAGTTCTGAGGTGGTCCCTCCATTTGCAGATGAGGATATACTTAATTAATTTAATCTGACCCGTCAGTACCACAAACAGATCCATGCCGATGTTCATGTTCTTAAACTCCAACTCCTTCCAGCTCCACTCTTCTCCCAGGAAGATCTCTTCCACTGCCTCTCAGCTTAGCCTTCTCCGCTGCTGTGATCCTCTGCCCCCTCCCATCTGCTGTTCTCCCTTGCCCCAAATGCCTTCCTGTTGCTCCCGATCCTCCTCTGCTTGCCAGTTCCTTCCTCTGTTCCCTGGACACAAATTCCCCTCTAATCCAGCTGCTGGCAGAGAATCAGCCATTAGAAGATTTACTGTCTGGGAAGCTCTGCCCACAGAGGGGTGGGAACCATGCAAATTTCTCTAAAAGACCCCACCTATCCCATCATGTTAGTGTGGGAAATCCGACAAACCCATTTGCAACTCCTTTAAAATAGCTATTTCCCCAGGATCCAACCAGAAGGCTAAGGGTTAAGAAGCACCGCAACATTAATTGCTGTCTGGTCACTTATATAATGCTCCTTGGCATCTTGCAGGCTGTACATACAACATCACCTCTTACACCAGTGGAATGCAACCATCACCAGACTGAAGCGCAGCAGCTGTTTGTCTTCTCCCAGTGCAAAGGAACAAAACTGGACTAGAGGCAAGGAAGTACATAATGTCCCACTGAGGGAGTACAGGAGTAGGATACCAAGGATATTTTCCCCACAAAGAGGCAAAATGGCAAAAGATGAACAGATCCAACCCCTCCACTTAATTACCCAGCTAATCCTCTTTTCCTGCCACTTGGCCTTTGCTCCCCTAATGCACAGAGAAGGAGATTATGCCCTCCTCACCCACGGAAGCAATCACTGTTCTCCCTTTTTTCTCCCCAACGGCTCCCTTTTCTCTCTGTTTGGACTTACCTTCCCCTTGAAGAGCTCCGCTGCTGCCCGATATCTGCGCATTCGCTCAGGGTGCCTTGGGGACATCTTGTCTGTGATCAGGAGGAGGTGAAGCTGGAGTGAACTCTGCATCACACCTATTGCTGTCTGCAAAACACACACAGACAAGGAGATTGAGAACATTCAATCTGCGTTAGATGCACTGCCAGAGGGAATAAATCCTCATGTCTCACCTAAGATTTCTTTGCAAATCAGCCTCGCAAGCAGGACAGCTTTCTTTAAAGGAGGAGGGATCCAATCTGGGTTCTTTGTGGAAGTGCTTAATCTCCTAGCTTTGCTTATTCCCCGAGATGAGGGTCTGAAGACCACAAGGGTTCATCCCTGGCCTCAGGATAGTCAGTGACTAGGCAGGGGGACTGCCTGGATACAGCAAGCTGAAGTCTAGAGGAGCAAGGAAGTGGAGAGGGAAGTCCAGCAAACACTGAACATCAGGGTGCCCTGAATCACTGAGGTCCAGCACTTGGCTGAAATGGGAGCAAGAAAGTGGGAAGGATTTGTGGTGTCAGGGTTGGTGCCTCCCCTTATTTCCTTTCTTTAAGGTTAAGCTGTGCACAGGATGGGGATGAGTCCAGAGTTTCAGCAACCCCCAGGCCTGGGCATTCCAGAGCACTGAGGGTTAAAATTGCAATCCCACACTGGGAGAAAACCTGGAGCTGGCTGTCCCTCGTCCCCTGGGCAAGGGCCAAGCAGGCAGCACACACTGGCCCTCTGTGAGGAGACAGGTCTGGCGCCGCCCAAGAAGCCGCTGCACCATCTCCAGGCACTCACTCACTCACTCATCATCTCGCTTCTCCTTCCACCCGCTTCCTGCAGCCTCTCCCTCAAACTAAACAGCAGCCGGGCCAGACCTGCTGCCTCCCCTGTGCCACCAAAACCACGGAGGCACAGACCGTGCAGCTCCCTGCCAGCTGGAGAAGAAAGTTTCCACACGCTCCAGGAGTAATAAGGAAGGGGTCAGGGAGTGCACGCTGGCAAGGGCCATGCACCGCAAAGCATCTAGTTTTCGGCAGCCGGGACTCTGCCATTAGCCTAACGTTTATCAGTCATTTTGTATCCCTTCACTTCTCTGGTGGTGTGCGGATGGGGCAGGGGAGAGTGGAGGGGATGCAAACCGAGGCTGGAGAGCATTGGAAGACCTCATGGGAGAGGACAGGGCTGAAGGTGAGGGTGAAGCCAGCCAGCACGAAGGGCCATGACAAGGCTGGGCTGAGAGCAGGCAGGGCTGGAGCAGCAGTTCCTCCGGCAGCTCCACACAAAGGCGTGCCTGTCCACGCAACCTTGTGCAAGAGTGATCAGCAGAGCTCATCAGCATAGCTGGGTCACATCTGACTCTCCTGGAAAGCCCACAAGGTAATCTTTGCCTAAAAAATGCCTAAAGTATGTGGGAGAAACAGTAAGGGCCCCAGGATGGGGAGAGAAACTCTTGGCAGCACTCGGTGTGATCTGCATGACCCCAGCCTCTGCTGACCAGCAGCATGGATGTAAACAGCATATGCGCTGGGAATAAATATTTATGAAAAACCAAGCTACATTAGTGGAGCTGGGAGGGCTTTGGGCCAGTGACTGCAGGAGGCACTGTTAACTGCAGCACCTTGATAGGACTCCAGAGTGTCTGGAAAAAAAATGGAACAACATGTGTACTGCCAGTCAGGGTGGAGGGGACTGGCTGAACAGCTCAGGACTTCTCTCTCAGTCAGGGAGATAGCCTGGGTGCTGAACAGGAGTGAGAGCCCAAAGCATCAGCAGAAATGCATGAAGAAAGAGCCATGATTGCATGAAGAGTGAGCCATGATCTAATGAATTGCCAAAAGATGCAGTGGAGGCTCCAAGAGTTCAGAAGGCCTGGGTGATTATAAAGGTAACAAGAACATCCCTGGTGATGTGACTTCGGTGATCTCAAAGGGCTGTGAGGACAGTGGGGAAGGATATACCTTTTCTGTCCCCAGAAATATTCTGTGATTTGGAAATGCATTTTTCACATCCCTTATCAAGTTGAAAAACAAATCCACTTTTTTTTCCTTTTTTTTTTAACCAAAAAACAAAACTTATACTGTATTTCATTCTGGAAACAAAATGTTACATTTCCAAAAGAAAATGCTCTCTCTACTGGTGGCCTGCACTTGAACTGGGAAACGTGTCAGCCCTCTTAGCTGATACTTGGCATCAGCTTGAAAAGGTATAGCTTTGAAACAGGTTGGGCCGTTCTCCTTTGATTAAATTAAGCCTGGTCAGCACTGTTGTAGCTATCCAGAAGTCCACGAAAGACCCCATTGGCAATGACAAAGTCTCAGCCTTGCGGCCCTCGGGGTTTCTAGGATCTACTGACTCCACAGCAATAAGCCCAGTGAACTGCTGAGATTTCAGAGCAGCCTAAATCCTTGGTCACCCTCTATAGCGGGGAGGAGCACTCAGACCCTGCCACTGCCAGTCAGAGGGGTGAGCTAATGAAGGTGGCCAACATGGAAGCATCCTATGTCTGGAGGGGGGGTTGTTGAACTAATGAATTCTGAAGTAAGGGATAGAGGGGATGAGAAAAATTTTGCTTGGGAAGTTTCCAGCTGGCTCTTGAATATGCTTTCAAATAGCCGGGCTTATGTCAAGCCCTATGTGCTGGTTGATGAAGAAAAGCCTGTCTTCTGGGAGTTAGGTCACTCGAGTTTCCATGTTTCTCAAGGCTTCTCAGCCAAAGAGAGGGGATCCTGGCTGAGCAGGGTCTGCAGGCATGGCACAACATGGCAAATGCCCATGGGAGGAGGCAGCACAGCCAGCAGGAGTGGTAAGAAATGGAGCTCTCTGCCCACCAACACCTCAAATTTGCTGGAAAGCTAAAGGCAATCACCATGCCTCCCTTCCTCTCCCCACCCTACCCACACACGCCAGCACAGCATCTGCTTCCAGTCCCTGTATGAATTAGCAGCGAAGAGCTGCGTGGCTTCCCCAACCCCATGCATGCTGTTGCCGCAACCCCCGCACACATCTGGGTATGCCAACTCTCGGGCCAGAGGACACCCATGAGGAGGAGGCCAGGTGCCAGAGTGAGGGCTGTGGGGAGCTGATAATTACCACAGGGTTGTACTCTGTCACCAGGCGGAGCTCGTTCATCCGAATGAACCGAGTCATCTTCTCGGCATCAACATCTTCGCTGTTCACATCCAGATCCCTCCGGTCATTGTCTACCTGAAGACACACAAGAAACCTACAGTCTCAGCTGTCCCCTCCTCTCAGCACCCCTTTCCAGGGGCACTGATGGCAATCCCTCACAGAGACACCCATCCCCTGGGACACTGCCATCCTCTCTCCCCCCACCACGTAATCCCCACTTCTGGAGGTCCAGAACCTACAGAGACCAGCCTGCACTTTGAGACAACCATCTACCACCCTCCTTCAGTCTCCCAGTGACACGGCACACTCATGGCATAACAGAAATCACTGAGGACTCCAGACATCCCTACGGTATCAGCTCCTGATGCACTGGAGACAGGGAGGATTAGCTGATAATTCTAGGCCTTGTGGGGAGAGATCATTAAATAGCCCAACTCCTCCCATCGATTTTGACTTTATATCCCCTTTTAAAATCTTCATCTGCTTATTCTTTTACTTCTACAAGTAATAAACTTTGGCATGGGCTCATATGGATTTCCTGGAAACATTGTGCAAGTAGGAAATCTCTCCAATAAAAAGAGGATTTTTTTTTTTTTCCAGTACAGCAGAAAAAAAAATAGTATCGAGAACAGCACATTTTAGCTTTAGAGGAAAATTCATCCTGCCACACATCTCCCCACACTTCGCTCCCCCATGCAAACAATGTGATTTTATTGAGGTCTTCATGACCTGGTAAACAACAAAAAAAGCAGGCAATCACTGAACGACAGCTAAACCACCTGAAGAGTTGCTGTGCAGTACCATCGCAGGACGTGACCGAGTTGAGCCATGGGGACGCTGGGCTCTGACATGCAATAGGATCAAAGTTTGGGATTTGAAGGCCTTTGATAGCCATGTTGAATGAGGTTCTTGGGGCTGAGGAAAGGTCCGCATGCATGGCCCAGATTTTATTCTCTGCATCTGTACAACCTCTGAAAGTGCTTGTGTTAGTTTTTCCCAGTGGTGTGCAGACATCTAAAGCCCTTTTTGCTGTTCTGTGGTCATTGGCAAGGTCTTTGATCTGGTAGCGGGGCACAGTGCCCTGTCTGGCAACCCAAACTGGTGCTTTTCAGACTGTGTGGCCCAATTCCTCTCACAGATTTGCTCCTGCATAAAATGAAAGGGCAGCTCTACTCAAGTAAACGAGATCAGGACAGTGCAACACCAGAGATCAGACAGACCTTGGAAACCAATCTAAAGTACCTTGCACTCCAAGATAGTCTTCTCTTGGCTTTCATGGGCTTCTGGAAACACCTGATTTCCATTTTGGGATAACAACATCTTGAATCTGCGTTCAACATTTATGATTTTCAGAAAATAAGGCTGGAAAATAGCCGGCATCTAGTAGTTGAAGCTCTAGTCAAAATGTCTTTATCACTTCACATAATTAGCTTGTTAGCATCTGTTAATTATGTTCTTTTTAGGTCTACCAGGCCAGATTTCTCACTAGAATAAATCAGTTTTCCTCCACTATATGCAAAGAAGTCACCAGCTGACAGCAGCCCCTCCTACTACTATAATTATGGTTTAAACTTCTAAGCATTGAAAGTGTTTCATACTCTGCAAAAGCAAAGAAAAAATGAGTTTATGGCTCTGATTCACTGCTATCCTGGTCACGCATCTTTGTATTCTTCAAATGAGTATTTGATTCCACGTTCTTGTCTCTTTTCTTTTTTTTCCTTTTTATCTCTGACCCCTCACTCCTACACAGTATTCAGCACAGAATAAAAGGAAAAATAATGTGTCTGAATAACTTAAGAAACACTGACAATTAGATGAGCGAATTGTCAACCACATTTGAATCTGACTAGCATATTACTTTTTTGGCTGGTTTTTTTTCCTATTAAACAAGAGTTCAGCTGCAAAAACTGGACTGTGAACAAAGACTATTCAATACAATCCAAATTCCAACAATCCAGACACTTTATTTTATCAAATACCCTCCCAATGCAGTCATCCTCACTATCTGCAACAGCGCAAAAACAAAGGAAAATTTCAGTATTTTTGGAAGAAAACCACCATGACTAAGAACCAAAACTGAGATGGATGTTGCTTCAAATTGCAACATGTGCACATAGCAAATAACAGGTTAAATAAAAGGACCTGCCTACCTATTGCTCACTCTTAGATCATTCTCTTTGAATTATTTGGATTATGCCAGTGGTAAACACGGTGCAGGAAATGATGAGAAAGAAAGGGGAACAAACTGGCTTTGTCCAGTCTTTGTACAACCTGGGTCTAGACCTTGGGCAAGCTGCCGTTTAGTTTCTCTAGTACATGTAGTGTGTCCCTGCGTCCGTGTGTCATGTCCACCCCCACCCCCCCGCCATGTGCTTAGAGCTCTGGTGACACAACACTTCACGGGCTTCTAGGACATCTTGTGCTACCTAGGGCCCCTCTCCTCCTCAGATACACCTCACTCTCCAGTTTTCAAGTGCCACGCTTGTGTGACAAGGGGCAACACAAGGAAATGGCTATAACTAGTAGAATACTTGCTCTCAGCTTTTTTTAGTAGTCTTGAAGCGAGTACACAGCCCTTCGCAGTATTGTCTCCTTAAATTTCAGCAAACATAGCTTTAAATTCAGTGAGGCACCGGCACTCACAGCTGGAGTCAACAAAGATTCGACCTTGCACGGCATCCATCCCTAAGAAACTGCAAAGTAACATTCTTAATGGGCCCATGCCCAAAGCGTATTTAAGGAAAAGCTCTGCAAACCACAGTGTAGAAGACAGAAGAGAGCGTTTGGGATTTCTTTGGGTGGCAGAGCACCTGTAACTGCAGAGACCCACTCTGGATCTGCTTTTGGTCACGATGGAAAAAGTTGTGCACCCAGGGAGATGGCCTTGCCTGCCTGAAGTGACACCCGGCAAGATTTGGTATCTAGCCTGCTGCGTTGATCCGTTGTAACACGGCCTCTAGGTGCTTTTTGTGCATCTCGGGAGTCTTTCCAAAACCACAGAAACCCCATCCAAGTAACACTGAGCTCCAGGCAGGTCGCTCAGAGACACAGACACCGTTCTTCGCAAAGTGCTGGGTGCTGGACCAGACCCACAGGGCAAGCACTCAAAACGGAGAATCTCGTCAGGTGTAATAACTGTCGCATGTCTCAGCGACGGGCACGCTGCAAGCGACAAGCGGCAGACCTCCTTGGGGCAGGAAGCTCTACAAACGTGCTTTTAGGTGGGCAGCGGAGCGACTCTCGACGACGAGCCTCTTTGGGTTTTGGGGTTGTTTTTTTTTTTTTTTGGCTTGCT
>JANXJC010000064.1:16176125-16188022 GCA_027564655.1 Leptodon cayanensis | reverse complement strand
CGCCAACCATCCCCCCCCCCCCCAATAAATAAAAAGTAAATAAAAAAGGGGTAAGTGAGCAGGCGGCGGCGCCAAGCAGGCTGTCGGTGTGAAAGCCGCGGCGAGAAGGTGGCTGTGGCGGCGGGGGGGTCTGGCCCTTGCCTTGCCCTGAAAGCCGGCTTCTCTCACAGGGAGCGCCGGCGTGATGTGAAGCCCTAGAGCTCTCACAACGGGGGGGGGAGCCCAGAACCTGGATGGAGCACGCCTAAATACACACACGCACGTGTGTCTGTGTAAAATAAATACGTAAAAAATACAGTTTTTACGATAACGTTGATTCTAGAGCCAGGGGTTTACAATTGTTGAACAGCTTGCATTAGCAGTGCCCTGGTTCCTTTTAAAAAGGCGCCTTAGACGTATCCTTTAAAAAGTAGCTAGTGCAGGCACATCGAAGGACAGAAATGTGCAATTTCTCCGTGATTTGAGGGCCATTCTCCTTCTGGCAGTGAGAGCGTTAGCTACAGCCTTAGCCCGTGTTAAAGCCTCCCTTGTTAGTCCCATTCCCAACTTTCGAGTGATGTATTTTTGATAGGTCTACTTTTTGGATTTAAATTCTCGAGACACAGTCTCCGCTTGGAAATTGGTTTGTTTTTCTTTCTAGTTTCAACCTTCAGCTCAGCTGTTTGCGAGCCCAGAGAGAATGGAAAACAAAATTCTTTCTTCATTCAAAAGAAAAACAACTCTTCGTGACCTGTTTTGGAAATGCCAGCGCATCCGCGTGGCTCTGGTGAGAGTGCTAAAGCCTGGGGTGGGAATAACCTCACTGAGTTTTGGAGCATTCCTGGGAAAACTGGGGTTTAATCAGGCCAAGCATGACCCTTTTTCGCAGACAGGCAGGGTTTCTGGAGCAGCGTGCTGTTTTTCCACCATGGCGTGCTGTTCCCAGCCAGGGAGGCCGTGCTCATTATACGGGGAACTCGCCGAGCCGCGCGCCGCAGTGAATTGAAAGGCTGCAGCAGAGGAATAATTTAGGGCGAACGGAGAACATGGACATTATTCGGACAAATATACTCTCAGGCAGAGGGCCACGACAAGCCCTCATGGCACGCATGTGTCTTTATCTACCGTTCAAACGCCGGACACGACGCCGGCTGCAGCCTCGTGCTCCCGGCAGCCGGGGCCGCATGGCAGCGGCCCCCCGTCTGGCTCTGAGGAATGGAACCCTGCCGCGGGAGGAAGGCCGTCAGTGGCCCCAAGACGCCGGCGGTCGTGCCCCCGCGCCGCTTGGCCCAGCAAGAAGCCGCAGCCCCTGCCGTGGCTGGTGGGGAGGCTCTGTGCCCCGGCTGCGGCGCTGCCGCAAGCCCAGCCGGCTGCTCCGGGGGGGGAAGGAGGTGTCTCAACGCTTTCGTTCTGCGTGTGCAGATTGCCTGGCTGGTTTGCAGGACTGTAGCTCTGCAAAAGCAACCCTCCGGCAGCTCTGAACGCCTGCAGGCTCCGCAGGCGAAGGGCCTGGGGGCTCTGTGAGCAGGGCTCAGCGGGGCCCCCCGGGGCATAAGCCTCCAGATGCTGCCCCACCGTCAGTCCTCACTCTGCGGTGGGCTGCGAGATGCCCTTGCCCTATACCAAGGGCACGATGGACGTCCCGAGGCTGCCCTCCAGCCCCGGGCACGGGGCAGAAAGAGGAAGGAGCTTGCAGAAAGGAGCTGTTTTTCAAAGGCTGACGTCTTCTCTGACAGAAGCCACGAGGCAGTGTGTGGGCAGCAGAAGCCCAGGGGAGGGCTCAAAGGAAAAGGGGAAGAAGTGTAACTTGGGGGCCTTAAAAGTAAATGAGGATCCTGTCAAAAAGGCCTCTGTTTTATGGTGCTCCAACTCAATAAATATTTTTATCTTGTTTCCTAAGGAAAAATATTCATGCCATCTTGGGGGCAAGGGGCGCATACCCATCACTCGCCTTTGAATTCAATTGAATTTAGACACAGAGAGGCAGAGATCTCAAGGGTATCAACTCTGGGGAACAAAGCAGTGAGACAGAGAGACCATGCCTACACCCCCCCTGGGAAGAGGCTGCCGCTTGAGCCCAAACCCTCTTGGACTCCAGAGGACCAACACCAGCACCGCTCCCTGAGACACGGCTTCCTCGGCCCCGTCACGCAGGCAGTGCCTTGCTCTGTCTTTGTTAACTAAAGCAAACAACTGACGTTCCCACTCATCCCTCACGTTCCCACTCATCCCTCACCAACGCTGTTTCTCTGCCACCCACATTCCCGTTTTGCTCCCCCTGCAGCATTTCCCTTTCTCCTGCTCCAGGGCTCCTACGACCTCCTTCACCTTCCTCCCTTGCTCCATCTCCCTTTCCACACACGGACCAAATCCCCTGCGTTGTCTCTGTGGCCTGTCACAGCCCCTGCACCTCTGGGAAGGTGTTTATGCCACATCCAGCCCCGCGCTCTCGTCAGGGTGGGAGAGGGCTCACGGCTGGTGGAGGGGGGGTTCTGTGAACACACCTGGAAGAATCCAATGACCGCCACCTCTGCACCGCTGACGAAGGCTTCGGCGTCCACGACGTTGTTCAGTAGGACAGGTTTCCCTGCGGTGCCGGCTGTGCCTGGAGGGCAGAGGTCAGGGCTGGACAGAGGGTGCACAACGAGCAGCTCAAAGAGGCCCCCCCCCACCACGCACGCAAGCATCCCACCCCTCACGAGCTCACCCACGCATGTCTCCTGCGAGCTCGATGCAGCGCGGGCGCAGCACGCCCTGGCTCAGGAGGACTCCCCGCGGCAGAGCCGGCCTTTCCCCGAGCCAGGAGGAAAGCTCACTCACCGTGGGACGCAGAGCTGCCGTCTCCGGCACAGCCCGCTGGGGACCCGCCGGCGAGCAGGATAACGAAGAGGCACGGGAAGACGGAGGTGCCCATGGTACCAGCTTGCCCTCTCCTCGCCGTGCCACCCCGCTCCGGTCCTCTCCGCGGCAAGAGACACGTCAGCCTTGGCGGGGGCCCGCAGCCGCTCCCGGGGCGGTGGGAAGGGAGCAGCTGGCCCAGGGCGAAGCCTTCGGCTCCCGAGAGAACCGAACCCTCTCTGCTGCGCGGGCACCGGCCCTGCAGAGCCTCACCGACACCGCCGCCAGCGCGTCCTCACCCACAGCGCTGGACATCTCGGCTACCCTGCGCCGGCGGGACCCGGCCCCCCGGCTGGGTAAGAACATCCCTCCAGGCAGAAGGAGCCACTGCACTTCTCCAAGCGCCGCGTCCCCAGAGGCTGATGCCCAGCGGGCAGCCGCCGGGACACGCGGCTCTTGCGTTAGCTCTGGCTGCCGGGAACAGCCGCCGTGGTAAGCGTTAAACATGAGAAGGGCCGTGTTAGAGCTCCCTGGGCTCGTGCAGTTGCCCCCCGGGATGAGAGGTGGGGGCTGTCTACCCCTGGAGTCTACCCCCATCGCGGGCCAGACTTTGGGATTCAAGGAAGGTTTCATGAAACCCCTGAAGGGAGCAGCTCTAAAATAATTTGCCTATAGAGTGAGGCTGATGTTTTGGTGGAGGAGGGCTATTTCCCTGCTGAAACATGCTCTCAAGCCTTCCTGTAACGCATTCTCCACGTACACGTCACTGAAAAACATACTCTAGAAAAGAACGTGACACTCATGCAGAAAAGAAGAAACTGATTTTATTCTTGAAACACTGAAGTCTTGTTACAGCATCTAGCTGCATTCCCCCTGACTGGTTTTGCCTGCACAAGGATGGATTTTAACGGGGTAGGGCACCAGATACAGACCAGGAGACCATCACGGGAGGTAAGTAACCATTTACAATGAGTCAGAGCACATGGCAAGTGTAACTCGGATAGGGATTTTCCAGGGACCAGTCCGCCCTGCCAGGTGATCTTGTTTCCTAGAAAAGGCACTTCTGGGACCGGAGTTGGTACAGGAGAGATGGAGGCTGCAGGAGGAAGTACTGGGAGAGAGGGAGGGAGATGCTTCCCAATTTAACCCACTATGTGTCATGATGGGGTGGTGGTGAGAACGGGCGGGTGATTTTCAGTGTATCAGAAGCAGCAGCAAAGGCCGCCTGCAGGCCTGTGCGTCGACCGCGGCTGGCACAGAGCCCCGGTGCCCACGGGAAGGGCTGCCAGGGCTGTGGCCGGCTGCGGTGGCTGGAAGGAGCAGCGTGGTGGGCATGGCCCACCTGGAGACTGGTGCAGGAGGCAAGGGGATGGGAAGGGGGAAGGCAAACTGGGTGAACTCATTCCGTCCATTCCTTCTTGATGGACAGGTTCCACTCCCAGGTGAGATGGTCGTGCTTGTCATCATCCGTGAAGAAGGACTTGTTGTGATAGGTGCCTCGAGCCAGCATGCCCTTAGGAGCCTCCTCAATAGGCGTCAGGAACTCGTACTCCTCTGGCCGCGGCCCGTAGCTGCCAACCATGAACGTGGCTTTGTCCACTAAGAGAAAACAATCCACAAGGGATGAGCCCCTCAGGTGGGGAACGATCAAGGAGGGAAGCAGCCACGAGCATGAGCACAGATCACAGACAGAAAGGAGATAGAGGGGAGAGAAAGGGATGGTCCGTGTCAGCAAGGGGAACAGAATCAGTGGAAAAAGTGGGTTAGTGAAGCACAAGGACAGCTGGGAGGACAAATGGATGGACGGGCAGACGGAGAGGCGACTCAGTCTGTACCCTCTCACATGTACGTGCTGCTGGAAGGCAGTGGAACCCAGCACATGGCTCGAGATCCCTCGGGATCCCTAGCAGGCTACTTCTTTTTTCTGGTGAGAAGACACTACTTATGTGTGCCGAACAGAACGCTGGCGCCTTAGAGGTGGTTGCATGCAAAAATGCACGTGGGATGTGTGCACGCACAAAATGGGGCTTTCCTCTGCCTTGCCCGGGCAGGGCAGCACTGCACAAAGAGGAGAGGCCATGGGCAAACACGGGGCTCTGCACACAGCAGGGAGCTTCAGAGAGCAGCTCTGAATTTTACCAAGTGCATCTGGAAGAGCTTTCGGGGGTGGGAAGCTCCACACAGGCTGAGGCACTCTACAGGGGCTGGAGGGGAGGTGAAGAGCTCTGTAGGGAGAGGAAATCTGTGGCAAGCGCTGTCTAAGCAGCGTCTCTGGGGACTCTGCTGCTGCAGACGTGGTCTCGCGTACAGACAGCAGAGCTGGCTCCTACGGAGTTCACGCAGGAACAGGAAACAGTTGGCCTGGGTGATGCAGAGTGCAGGCTAATGCACTCTGCTGAGAAGTCTCACCTCCTCCGTGGTGGCACGGCGGGGGGGGGGGGCTGTGCCAGCCCAGAGCTGCCAGAACACTTCTTTGAGCAGAGGGAACACGGGGCTAGGAGCACTGGTGTGCAGGGCACGAGGGGCTCTTACTCACCCTTCACCCCTGTCCGGTAAGTGTGCTGCACATATTTCAGTCCCGACACAATGTCCCTGTTTACCTGCAAGAAGCGACCAGAAGTAAGTGTCAAGGGAAGGGATTTGGTTCTCTGTCTGCTGGGTTTCTTTCTCCTTAGAGACATACCCATCTTGGCTCCCTACACCACTGCTCTCAAAGGCTCAGCACAGGACACATTGTGGGGGGTCCTAACGTGACTTCTCCACAGGCACCGGGAGACCTACAGCATCCTCTGTGCATCTCCTGCACTTCCCCAGCCTCTCCCTGACTTTGAAGCTGACTGGAGTACATCAGTCAGCTCTGCAAGATGGGCTGATGAGGGCAAAGAAAAGCAAAGCAGGTAGTTCCCGGCTAACAATTCCCACATTGAAAACCAGACATGGGTGACTAGAGTCATCCCTCCAGCACAAGCGGGTGGGCAAGATTAGCTGAGCGCTCCCAGCTGCCCTCTAAGCTCCACGCGGAGCTGGCGAGCTTCTCCTCAGGAGACAGAGGGACACAGTTTTGTTCAAAATCTTTCCTCAGATCTCCCATGGATAGCTTGGATGTATCCCTTGCTGTCCCCCTCCAGCATACACTGCCTCCCCGCAGCACTACTCAATCTGGAAACAAAACGGGCAGATCCTTTTACATCCCAGGGGAGAATTCACATGGTGCCAGCTCTTACCAGCCTTGGGACTGAGGGAGGGAGTTAGAATAACTTGTCTGGCTCCAGGCGTCTCCTGTCAACAGGGCTCAGATACAGATGGAAATATTTCATAGCACAAAGGAGAGCTGGAGGTGTCTCCGGGGACAAAGTCATCTCTGAGAGAGCAAGCCTCAGAGAAGAAGGGAAATCTTTCCTACAGAACCCACAACATTAACACTTTCCCTCGTCTGTTTCAGGAGAGCTATCCCCCTTCCCTTTTTGCCTGCTCTGCCAAGCCCAGCTTTGCCTGCGGCAAACATTTGTGGAGATGATCACTTCAGTGCTGGATGCCACACTGCAGCGTGGCCAAGTTTCATTTCCAGCTGGAAACAGAAGAAATGGCTGACACGCTACTTAATGGGAGAGGGGGAAAAATGAACCCATTTGGGTATATCGTGATCCAGAAGAACTCCGGTATCCCCAGCGAAATGCTATGGCATTAAAACTTTTTTATGCATACATGAAGCCCAGCAATGCTGACTTAACCAGTGCTTCACAGAAAGCCATTATCTCTTCTCTTCTCCTGTCTATTCCCACTTTGTGTGAAGTACAGATTTTTCTGGTGGCTAAAAAGCCAAGCCAACCTCAGTCAAAGCTACCCATCCGGCTTCCAAACCACCTGTTGTTCACCATCGTGAGTGGACAGAAAGCAACTTCTTCCAAGGGGTGAGCAAGCAGAAGCAATTCCCTGGAAATACCCAGTTCCTTGTTGGGTAGAATGGCACCTGAACCTAGGGGACCTTTACAAGCGCCCAGCTTTTGGGCAGGCACGCCACCTGGCTCCAGTTATCTGACAGACTGCCGCTGACTGGCCTCAGCAACTGATAAGAAGCAACAGGAAGGAAACCAACTCACTCTGAAGTGGATCTTAACTCTGTATTCCACTCCTTCCTTTAATACGAAGGTCTCTTTCTTGAGTGCTTCAAGGTCACCTGTAAGGGGAGGATCAAGCCATTAGCTAGAGGTGTCACAGCGAGAAGAGACCATGCACGGGGGGCGGGGGTTGGTGTCGGAGGTGAGCATCCCTCGGAAGGACGGCACTCCTGCAAAATGAGTACGTATAAGCAACGGCACTGTATAAGCGCACACACAGAAACACCTGGGTGTACGTATGCGTCTGTGTCGGCATCTAGGAAGATAATGCCTAAACGAACACAGGTCTGGGCACCATCGCACAGAGATATTTATGCACAGGCTCGTCGCTGGGCACCTTCTGCGGGAGCGCGCGCACGCTTCTACCCATGCCCAGCCCCGGCGTGGGGGCGCGGAGCGTGTCGCGCAGCCCCTGCCCCGGCTCTGCGTGTTTCGGTTGAACAGGAAGCCTCTCCGCTCCTCCGGGCCCAGCTTCCTCTCTCTGCAGAAAAGCCCATATAAGGTGAAGCCTGGTTCTCTCCCCATGTCCCCAGGAGCCGGAACTGCAGTATTGCTTGATTCTGAAGTTTCAAAACAGCCCGTTACCCGAACACACGCACATCACTTGTGCTCATGAGGTCTCATTGAAAAGAAATAAGAAGAGAAGGCAGGAGAAACCCAGGAGCTCCTAGAGCACTCTAGATGAAATAGACCCTTGACATTTCCCTCTGTTACATTTCGTACGTATATACCTTAAAATAAGAAACAAGGCTAAGATGCCCTCAGAGTTCCTCTAAAACCCACTGTAGCATCCCAAGGACAAACTCCCTTCCAACTGGAAGCATGCCAGGGCCTTTGCTTGTTCCCCTTCATGCCCAAGGACAGAGTCTGTGCCTACCTGTAAGGTCCATAGTGATCGCTCCTGGCGCAGAGTCACATACCAGGGTGAGTCGGGTGACCACCACATTGGGAGCTGTCGGGTCTGCAGGTAGGAAAGTCAGGGGGAAGCTGTCAGCTTGCAAAATTAAATGCAGGGGAGGGCAACGACACTGAAGAAATGGAGCTGCTTTCCCACATAGAAACTCCACGGAACACCCAGCTTCTTTTGGCACAATAGGACCACGCATCTACCCTAGTCCTTCAGCACGGATCCCTCCAGCCTCCAGCCCAATACCTAGAGGAGGTCTTTCCATTACAGGAGAGTCCCCTCTTAAGATCACTCTGAGCAGCAAGACCCCCTTTCAGCACAGACTGGTCCCCTCATGTTTCTAACCCCTCAGGAGTCCTGCAAGGCCCACACGCGTCCCACCACAAGTCCCCTTCCAATGCCAGCACCCCCTCGTAACCTCACACCTAATGCTCAGAGCATCCTCCCCGCCTCCTTTACGCGCACCTCTCCACCTGCCCATCCCCAGTCCTCCAGCAGAAGCAGTGCACGTGGCTGGTGAAAAAAGCTCCCCCTTCTTCGAGGCCACCTCGCCCCATCCCCACAGCACACTGGTGTGGCGCATCCCCCCAGTCCCTTCCTATCAGCGTGCCCCAGCCTACCTACTACCACAGGTCCATCTCCCAGCAGGGACTTCTTGTACTTAGCGAGGCTTTCATCGTCCTTGTCCAACTCCTGCAGCTCCTGCAGTGTTTTCTGGGGAGGAGGTTTGTAGTTGAGTTTCCCATCCAGCTCATCATCATCTTCCTCCACATGAGGTTCTTGGGTCTTCTCAGTCATGGTCGCTTGGTCTGGGTAGCAGAGGAGGGGACAGTCAATGGGACTGCTCCGGAGGGGGGTAGCGTCCCCGGGGGCACTCGCTCTGGCCACGGCGAGGCTCAGTCCCCGTGGGCAGGCAGGCACCCGCCCGGCGCTGAACGCAGCGGGATCGTTACAGGCAAATGGCGACGGTGATCGGCTGCAATCCCGACACTGCCGTGCTGATATTCTGGCTCGAGCGCAATCCCCCTCTGCCCCCGCTCCTCTCCCTGCAGGCACCACGCACACACGCAGACCTACACCATTCTTCCCTCCCGGGGAGGAGGTGTGGGAGCGGAGGCTGAGACCGGAGTGATTTACAGCCACTCTGCAGCACGGTTGCTGGCCGGCAACCCTGCAATTACAAGCCGCCGTACAAGGTTCCAGCGCTTGCCAGCAATCTGGCACAAAGAGCCGCTGCCATGCTCAGACGTGAATAGAGCCCAGGCCAGAGGTTTCATTCACCCTCTCGTAACAGGTTAGAAGGCATGGTCAGGCAGAATTTCGTACAAAGATCAAATACCTGACAGCAACTCCCTTATATTAGCAAATTAATCGAAGCCCTCAAGGAAACGCACCCGCTACAGTCTATCTGCTGGCGTTCCCGGCGCTTGCTCCCAGGAACCGCTCACCTTGCGCACCCATCAGCTCTCCTTCCCGCCGAGGAAGGAAGCGCAGTGGGGACCGCATCCAGCCTGGCTGCAGAGCAGCCCTGTGTACCTGCGCTGCATCGGTGGGGCTTCTCGGAAAGCAGAGGCAGGACGGCTGGAACCCGCAGCCAGCACGGCCGGTACACGCGTCGCTGAACGCAGGAGAAGCTCCTTGGGTGGCATCCCGAACGGGAGCCAGAGCGGGGAGAGATCAGCTGATGGGCAGCCAGGCGGAGGGCAGGGAACGGGGAACAGGAGACAAAGGCAGGAGAGGTGAGCGGTGCTGTGCCGGGTCCCCCTTAGTCAGCTGCCTGCCTCACGGAGCCAGCCGCGTGGTCCTAGCCACCTTCCCACTCTTCAGAGGACGGCTGACAAACGGAGCAGTGCCCTGGCGCGGTGACGGTTGTCATAAACGGCCAAGCCATCTTGCCGTTTGGCAGCAAGGAGATTTGGTCAAGCTACGCAGATCATTCCGTTCACTTCAGCTTGCCCTTACATCAGCTCCTTCGCAGAGGCTGTCCCTCCTGAAAATTCCCCTTTTGCCTGCTTATTTGCAATTTCTCCAGCAAGCCCTTTATCCCTCTCTGCAGCTGTGGCCTTAACATTTGCCCCTGCTCCCAAAAGTTAAATTGGGAGTTACCAGGATAGTTTTCTCATTCATTAAAACAGAAAGGAAATACAAAAAAAAAGTGTATGTAACAGTTCAGGGTGAATCAGCAAGTGTCACCAGGCAGCAATGCGTAATACGCAGACCTCCCAGTGCAACCCCAGCACAGGTGAGACCCGTGGAAAAAATTCAAGGAGGGGTATATTGGCATGGTACAGAGGGACAGAGAAGGATGGAGCAGCACAGGAACAAGACGACTCAGTCGGGCACGGTAATGGACAACGGCTCTGATGCAAGACTACTTTGCACTGGCATTTTGTGGTGAGTCAGGAACTAGCGCAGAGCGGGCAGCTGGGAAATAAAAGGCAGTCCCAACTCACACGAACAGGAAAGAAAGCACGTCCCAGCAGCTGAAGAACCTTGGCTGAGTTCACGCTCAGCCCTAGGAGCGCTAAGGACTTACACACCTTGGGAAAGGCCCTTGAGCTTGTCCTCACGAGGAAGGAAACCAGAAGCTCCCTCACGAAAGCAACGATTGCTCACGCCCCACTGCTCGGCAGCCCCGGCGCAGTCACCTTACAAAGCCTCGCCATCCCCTCGGTGCCATCCCACACTCGGCACGGGAAGAGGACGTGAGGAGCCCCGGCAGCCACCGCCAGGTCTTGCCTTCCCCTTGGGCTCCAGCTGCAGGTCTGAGTCATTTCCACTCTCCCAAACTCTCTCGTGATAACTAGGTTGCATCTGCCACCGCTACAACCAGGGAGCAGAGCTGCCTGCCTGCCCCCCAGCCTCCACGGGGGTTTTGTGGTTTATCACAGGAGAGGGGGAGACCCAGGCAACGGAGAGAGAGATCTCTGGCCAGGTGTGGAGAAAAGGCAGAGAGTCAGGGCTGGGCCGGCAGGTTGTTTCCCATCCCTCAGACCTTCCCTTTGCATCACGCATGCCGCAGAGGCTTTCCCTGCCAGCCTGCGGGGGTGGCTCGCTTAGGGGAGGATGCTTTTAGGCTCTGAAAACCTCCCCCAGAGGTGGCCGGGCAGCCCGCAGTGCCAACAGCAAGAGCCCGAGGGGAACGGGACCAGCCGGGCTGTCCGGGCTGAACAACCCCTGGCTCACACGTGTCTCAGGACGGCACCCATCAGAACCAGTCCGGGCATTTCTCCCCGAGTTGTGGACCTGACCCTGCCTCCCTGTCAAATTCCCAGGCGGCAGGTGACCGAGAGGAAAGCTCCCATCTCAGCCGTGCCTGCCTCTGCTCGCTCCGGTCCTGGGACTGGTCCCCTCCGCAAGCTCAGACACGCTACCGGGCTCAGGCACCAGCGTTTCCCCGGAGCGAGCGCGTCGGTGCCCAACTGTCGGGGTCCCCGGGCTCCTGTGTCACTGCCCAGGCCAAGGGCTGGGCTAAGACGGAGACCCCCTAGGGCCTTCAGGCCGCGAGCCTCATTAAAAATGAGAAAATTAACCTATAAATGCTATCCATACAAGGAGAAATCTGGGTGACTTGTGCCCTACCCCGCCACGTTTTTCCCGTTTTCCTGCAGCCCCAACCCGCCGCCGAGCATCACCTGCACCCTGCGGCCCGGCAGCGCCCACCCCGCAGCGAAGCGAGGGGCTGGGGCAGCGCCGGGACCCCCGGCCAGAGCGAGACCTGCAGCGGGCGGCGGAGGAGGAACCGGCCCTGCTGAGGGGGGCGACGGGCTCTGCCTGGGGGGGGGGCAGCAGCCAGGCTGGATGGTGGGCACCTCCTCGCCCCCCCCCCATGCCACCACAGGGCACAAATTGGGGTGTCACAGGAGCAGCATCTTATTTGCCCTCGCTCTGTGCGTCACTCCCCCAAAGTGCACACACACCCCCCCCCATGGAGGGCTCATCTCCAGGAAGCGGGTTTGGCAGGGAGGAAGCAATTTTCCTCCATGGGGGGAGTAACCCCCCGCCCCCAGCAGCACCCCTGGCCCCGACCTCCCCATCGCACCCCCCCGGGGTGC
>JANXJC010000064.1:16147569-16173506 GCA_027564655.1 Leptodon cayanensis | reverse complement strand
CTCCTCTCCTCTCCTCTCCTCTCCTCTCCTCTCCTCTCCTCTCCTGACATCTTTCCTGCAGCATCGGGGGTTCTTTGCCGATTCTCTAGGCGCTAAGGGAGCAACTGCAACCGAAAGCTCATTTGGAAAAATAAATATAAAAAAAAAACAGCAAAAATTGAAGGCTCAAAAGAAACGGCATGGAAGTACATGAGATATTTTCACTTCACTGATCAGCAAGAACTGCTTCTTGGAAAAAAAGAGTGAGATTTTAGTTCCACATCCTACCTTTAGTGCCAGATTTCTCCAATTTGGAAGATACAAGATGCACCTCATTGTGCCTAATGCTATGATGCGTAGGTTTTTTTCTTGGCTCCAGTCTGGGACCATTTCCCTGAAAGGCAGAATAAAGATTTGCAGCTTTATCCCAGCCATGTAACCTCTTTGCATTCATTCATGGTAATGCCTAATCCCATTTTTAATCTTAATAAGCTCTTCAGTGCAATAATATCCTATGCCACTGAGGCATACAACTTAATTCCTTGACTTAAAGCCAGGAGTGCCTTTGGAGTTTTTCCACTGACTTCCACAGGCCTTGGCTCAGGTCAGGCTCCAAAAGAAAATCCAGCCCACTGGAAACCAGTGAACTGCCTGACTGAAAAAGTGCTGTGGTTTTATATCCTTTTAACACACAGCTTTTCTAGGTATATAAAATCTGCATTCACAAGAACTTC
Source organism: Leptodon cayanensis (assembly GCA_027564655.1). NCBI lineage: Eukaryota > Metazoa > Chordata > Aves > Accipitriformes > Accipitridae > Leptodon > Leptodon cayanensis. The sequence goes on along the minus strand of JANXJC010000064.1, from coordinate 16,172,793 downwards.
AAGCAGTGTTTTTAATCTGAATAATTAGCTACCCTGATCCCAAGATGCTCTTGATAAACTCTGCAGGAAGGAATATTTCCTTACCCTCGCTACTTTGGCCCTGGGCTGATATGGTGATTCAACATGAGAAGTTTGGAGACTTCGGGTGCCTACTCACAGAAGAACTTTATCTCTTGATCTATCTAAATTAGTCAATTAAAAAGAAGATTCCCATGTTCACAAAGAAAAAAGTGATAGAGATAAATTTAATATGAACTAAATTGCAAGCAGGAGGAAATTGCTGCTAGTCATAATGATTTAATTACAGAGCAAATTTTAAATCACCTCTTTTGAAGGACTGAGAAAAGTCATACTGTGGAGACCACCTGGAATTTCTCTGTGAGCCCCAAATAAAAGTCCCAAGTGATCCCAATAGTACAAATCTTCCGGCTTGCTTTCAAATTGGAATTGTGGCCAGGAGCTACACAGCAGTGTGAAAACCATTCACTGCCCTTCCTGCATCTTCACTTTGACACTACTTAAAAACAAGAAAAGAAATCTGTCTCCACGGCCCCTTCAGTCCCTCGAGCTTTGTGATGAGGCACCGAATGTGCACAGAGGGGGCAAATTGGCTCAGGGCTCAAACACACATCCACGGCACGAGGGTTGCCACAGCTTTAAAAGTTACTGCTCATTGACTGGGTTAGAGAAGGTGATCTCTTTAGCTGCTCCAGCTGTCAGATAAAATACAGGTCACCGTGGCTTATGCTTGCATGTATCCCTTCTGCTTGCAGCAAGCTCAGAGCACAAGCACAACTCGTTGCTGCAGCTCAGCTGCTGAGCACTACTCAGTAACCCTAAATGGCTTCATTACTTTCCATCAGGGATCCATAACCCCAGTTTGGTTTCCTAAAGAGAGGGTCAAAAGACCATTTGATCAGACCCAGCAATGTCTTCATGGGAATGCTTTTCTGATAGGAGATGAGTCTATCTTCCAAGCAGCAAAAGTAAAATCAGATCTGGTGACTGGAAACTAGTGTTTGACAAATTCAGACAAGAACCACATTGCTCAGTCCTGACAGAGGAAATAATGAACCTCAGAGACAGCTTTCCACGTGATCTGTGCCCTGTAGGTCTTCAAACCAAGACTGTGTGACAGGATGGAGGATAGATATGCTGTGGCTAACATCTGTGGCTCAGGCAGTTCGGAGCTCTTGTGCAGGACCACTGGAGAAGTTTTCAAGTCAGAGCTATACAGGATGTCACTAGGATGATCCCAGCTGGTTTTGACCGTCTGTCACCCATGCTTACCCACTGGTGCACAGGTGGGAGCCCATGAGCAAGAGCTGTGTTTAAATATGATAGCCTTTATACTTATACATAAGTATTTGGAAAAACGGAGATTGGCATGTACGTTAAACCAATGTCACTGAGTCTGACACAGGCACTGTAAAATTTCTAGCCTGTTGCTATGGGACAGACAAAACAGGGCTTCATTGCTGCCTTCTGCACATCTGATTTAAATCAGAAACATTCAGAAAAGCTTAAGAAGGCAGAAGCGTCTCTACCAAATCAGACAAACGGTCCCTCAAACCCAATACTCTGTCTCCAGCTGTGGCCAGTAATGGATGCAAAGGAGAAGACACAAGAAGGTGGCAATATATACGTCACTATGTAATCTAGTAGCTTCCAGTGATTTGCACTCAAGGACATCCTGAGCCAGAGTTGATGTCTCTGTGTTTCATAGCACTTGGTAAATATTTGTTTCATGATGCAGTAGAGACACTTTCTGAACCCATAGAAACCTTTACTACCCACAGTACCCTTAGGCAAGGAGTTCACACAACAAAGCCATTCATACCTAATAAAGAAATAAATAGAAGTTTGACCTTTCGCTTATTTCAGAATACAGAAAAAAAAAAAAACCCACCTCATTTGGCTTGCTGTCACCTGCAAGTTTCCTCAATACTTGCCTTGGAAGAGACAGTAGCACTACACTGACAAAAGCAAAGCTTTCCTCCTTCTCTTGGTGCTCTAAAGCAGAGGATGCTGTGGTCATTCATTTTTTTGGCCAGTCGTAATCAATTGCAAATGCTGGGTTCCAGGTTAGAACATTATTGCTTGAAAAATATTACAAGCTTTACATTATTCCTCACCTAGAGAGGTCAGGAAACTTTCTGCCTTTAAATATAGTTACAAAACAGTGTAATAAGTGGCAGTGGGAGCTTGGTTTTTCTTTTAAGTCAGTGTTACTTCAGAGCAGCATTTCAAGAATTCAGATAGGACATGGTGGAGATTAGTAGAAGTTACTGGAAGTTGGGTTAGTAAAGTTCCTGTGGGCAGATAAAATAACCTCTACAGTTACAGCATTCTCCCAGTAGTTTCAAGATAAAAAAACACACTTCACAGCCTTCCCCTACAGACAGGGTCAGAACCTCTGCTGCTGAAAATTGACCTTGCTCCCATAAGTCACCATACACTTACTGCAACTGGTCGCAAGACCAGCTTTCCGGGTCCTTAGGAGAAGCTCAGGTGCTCTTGTGTGGCCTGTCTCAAGGAACTGTGTTTTCTTCCAGCAAACAGTCTTTTTCCACGTTTGGTTTTTGAGGCACCACCATTCACAGTTATCAACCTTGGGCTCCTCCAAGGGTTGGCAGCTGATCCCAGCAGTAAAATCCAGCTCAGCTCATTGAAACAATGGAGCTGAGGGCTTTACTGTGGAAAGAGATGTAAAGTTCTTGGCCTGCGTGAAGTAACTAGCCAGGAGGAACATTTTAGAGAAGACAAGGCAGTTTGTTGCTTTAACATTTTATCCAGCTATGGCAAACCAGAAGGCACAGCCTCGTGCTCACTCATATTTTAACCTAGGATATTACATTTCATGGGTTGCGCAAAGCAAGGCTATGGTGGAGAATTACTGCCTCAGAAAGGCTGGCAAGACACGTCTAGGACAGAAACTGGGTGATTAACGTTGGGATGGGGGAAGTGTGTCCAGCAGGCAGGGTCCACACCTGACATAGCAGAATCAGAGGGAGAACTGCAGATTCCTGTGGGGATCAAAACAGGGAGATGCTAATAATTTATTTGTAGCAAAAAAAGGTTTAATTAACAAGAAGGTAGCCAGGACACCCCTGTTCCCTCAGAGCAAAGTCCAGCTGCAGAAGAAGCAAGGCCACCCCTTGGATTTGCTGTCAGTACCAGTAAGCACAGACTGGGACTGACCTGGCATTGCTTTTTTTCCAGTGCTGGAGGTGGCGAGGCTGCAGGCGTGTGAGTGGGCACCCTTTCCAACTCTTGCTCCCCACCCCCTGTACACAACTGCCTCCTTTAAGCTCCTTTGGAGGATGATGATGGTGGCTGGCAAATACGTCCTGCTCTCTTGGGGCTCCCCACATGCTTGTACTGGTTCTGCCTGCTGTTCATCCAAGGGTCACTGTGCCCTGCTCCCCCTCTGCACCCAGTGCTGGGGGCTCAGCTCCTCACCATGCCAAACTCAAGGGGGATTTCCTTAACACAGAGATGTCCTTATTGAGGACACGGCTTTGTATGGTTAGACAGTAATGTCCGTGGTGTATTGTGAGAACTGGAGCTATAAATACCGAAAATAAGGGTGACTTTGGTATGTTTTCCCACTTAAATTTTTATTGGACTTTTAAAATCCAGAAATACCATACAGCTCCTTTTATGACAATGGCATTCTTTAAGAGGCTGTAAATACAGAGCCCTGAAATCTCTGCCCTACCAGCCCATGCTTCTCAGGCTTTGGTGCAAAATCGTTCTGAGTGAGGCTGTGCCAAGGGAAGACCCTCCTGACACAGCATCACTGTCCCACCCCGCTGCCCTTTGCCATCTTCCAGCCTTTATCCACTTTCTTGCTGCCCTGTAAGTCCAGCTGAAAGTGGGGAAAGGAGAGCCGGAGTAGCTTTTGCCTTCCAAAATGCACTGCCAGAACTGCCCAAAAGCACAACGGTTGGCTTGCAAAGCCACGGCTGGCATGTGGCAGCACGCTACGTCCTCAAACAGAGCTTGCCATTACTGGCACCGAAACACAGGGAAGTTCCTCATCCATAGAAACATTTAGAGAGTTTTTAGAAGAGGACCCATGGGATTAGTAATACCCGACATGTGGATGCAGAGCACGGGAAGCCCTGCTGCCTCCCACGACCCACCCCACCGTGCGGGAGGGCAGCAGTACCATAGTGTCTGGGGCCAGCAGCAGCACAGAGGGGTCCGGGATACTCTTCCGCAACGATGTGTGTGTATCTCAGGATAAATTCCCCCTACGTGGAAGCAGTGATTTCTACTCTAGGAAATGCCAGCTGCTGGTACGGACTTGGGAAAAAAGTGGTCTTCTAACATGAGTTTCATCTTTTGGCAGCTGTCCCATAAATAAGAACTTTCTCTTACTGGAAGCAAAGACAGGGGGCTTTGGGGAAAATATAGTGTGCCTTCAGCACTATAAAGTATTATCTGAACTCTCCACAGCTGTAGAAAACCAGCTGTTGGGTCCTGTTTTGACAAGTGAAAGTCATAGCTATGACTTTGAATGACACAAGCACAGAGATACAAATAGCCTGGTCTTATTTATTTTGTTTTCTGTAATCTATAAAAATAAGCATCTTCAAGACTGTGAGACTTTGCCAAAAGTTAAAAATACAATTGAAGAAGAAACAGCTCGGGACTATTCCTAACCCCAAGTCAACATAAAAAAAACGCTAGCCACAGCAGCGTAAGTCTAACCAGTGTTTTCTACCCTACAAACTCACCTCTCAGCTCACCTCCCAAAGAAAAGTTTCAAATGGAAAAAGAAATGAAGAAAATAATTCATTGTCATGCACTAAATGTCACTTAGCCCTTTTGTTCCCTGTCAGGTTCTTTTTTCCATGCATACCCCACTGTCCTGACCTAAAACACATGCCTTCTGTCTCAAATAAGCTATGAATGCATTTGTGGCTATATCACCCTGGTTCTTCTGCTGAAAGAGATGCTGTGTCCAGGAATCTGCAAGGCACCAGGAAAGAGAATTATTAAGTGATTTTCAGCCTGTGGTCTACAGACCCCAGGGACTCCGTGAACTATTTCTAAAGGGTCCAGGAAAAACAACCAAGGCAAGCAGGAACTCACACTCCATTAGAAAAAAATTTGAAACATATTGGAAAAAGACAAAAGACATCATCCAAAATGGGAGGCTGTCTAGAAGAGTCCATGAACCCACCTAAAGAGCAGGAACCTGCTTCATACATACCACATTCTGGATTGTAAGTGTTTCAACTAGTTGAAGCATGAAACTATGGTGATTTTATACAGCTTCTCAGCAGCATTTTGCAGCTCATGCAGCATTCTTGCCGCTGCACCAATTTCCTCAGCAGCATCCATGCCAGATAGCTTAAAGCTAGTGCAGTGGTTTCATCACTTCTCTAGTGCTACTTTATCTGAGCTGTTGTTATTTCACTGAGTCAAGAGGCTTTGCTTTCATCTTAAAAGTAGGAACATTATTGAACTGTTTGTTTTCTGCATTATAGATCTGCTTTGCTGATTTACCCAGCCAGTCCCAGATCTTCTTGACTCGTTAAGCATCACCAGATCTACTCCATATTATCCTACTCTCGGTACAGCTATCTTGCAACAGACAGACAAAAATAACCTCTGCTGGGTTAGTAATTGTCATGTTGTCTGTTACATCACGGATCTGTTTGGTGCAGAAACAGGCAACAGAGCATACCTGCATTGTACAACAGAGCCTGGTGCAAAGGTTGCAGAGTTAATGCCCACCAAAATAGCTCTGAATCGGGAAACAGCCTAACACCTCAGCACAGCAGCCTGGCCAGCTAATTTTCCCTGCAGAGAAATGGAGTCACTAGTGAAACTGCTGTACTGTTCTCTAGATCCAGACTGCTATCTCAGCACAGCACTGCTCAGCTATTCCAGCTCTAAGTGGAGCTAGCTCCAGGACATCTGAGCTCTGAAGTACAGCCATGCCATCTATGTGCTAGTCCAAAAATCACTGGAGGGATGCTGAGTATTTCATACAGAGCACACCACCTTTAGACAGCATGTTTCCATAAAGAAATGAATCAGCAAATAATAAAATATTTTCCATGCTCTTGTGCAGCAGCATAAAACAGTGCGGTACATTAGAAATGGTGGTACATTAGAAATGTAGCAGCTACAAAAAGCCATAGCAAAATAATCTATTTGCCATTCCACCAGGGAACCACTTGGTGCCATTCCCAGTTTGAGTTAGGCAGGAAAGCAGGCTGCAAACCACTGGGTTAACTTCAGAGGCGTTTGGTTTTAGGCTGTCACTGATGCTGTGGAAATATAAACTCAAGTTCATGCTCCTTAACGGGGTACTCAATCAGGATAGCTGTTCTCTAAATGATCTCGTTTATTGATGCGGTGCTGTAGGATCGGAGCTTGCCATCAGTAAGTATATACTGTGCCTGCCCACCTTCTCTTTTGTAAACCAGGTCTCTCAACTTTTCCCTCCCCAGAGCATCTTCCCCATCAGCTTTTCCCACTGCCTCCCCTATTTCTGTGCCATTTTGGAAAGCTGGTCACTGTTCCTCCCAGCACTGCTGTCATATTGTTGCTTACGATCAGCCTGCATTTTACAATTTGGGGATGTATCTTCTGAGCTAAAGAACTTCTGGCTGGACTGCATCTTACAGAGGTCTTCCTAAGTCACAAGACTCTTCAGAGCCTGGTTATCCCAGCAGGTCCATGTCCTGGGCTGAGTATTAAATCAGAGGCAATCTGTAGTGCAAGTCACAAACTCACTGACTCTGTACTGACACGGAGATGCATCAGCCCTGCTACCACTGGTTTCCCACAAGGCCTTTATCACCCCTGATGGCAATGCTTTCACTAACTGCTTCTCCACTCTCTTACTATAGCCAGTGTCTCTGGAGTTTATAGCTAAGGAAAAATTAATTATTATTTTATTTTTAAAAATCAAAAGAAGTAATTGAGTTGGTTCCTGTAAATAAACCCCATGTTTACAAAACAGCCACACAGCCAGCGATGCCCAGTCAAGAGCGAGGAGGGTAGAGGAGGGGTTAGACATGTCAACCTCAGACCCACAGCCACATCCCCACCTTGTTTGTGAGAGTTCACGTATTTAGATTCAAAGATCATGTCTCTGATTTAGAAAGCTTTTGAGCCAGACCTCTGCAGGCTGAAGGAACCAGCATGGGCTTGCCCTGCACCTTTTCCAGCGTTCACTGTTGGCAGCTATCAGAGACACAATAGGCGGCTGGGTGAACCTGGGGCTGGCCCCGTGCAGCTTGTCTTACGCCCTAAGCTATTTCAAAAGTTGAGGGAGGAATTTCTCTTATTTCCACTGCCCCTGCAGTTAGAAAGACACTAGTGAAAAACGCCCAGTGGAAAAAAACAGTGAAACCAGTGAAAAAACAGGTAAACCAGTAAAAAAACGGTCAGACTGGGTAGAAGGCAGTGTGGGCACAGGCACAGCACTGGGAGGAGCGGCAGCAGAGATTAGCCAAAGGGAAGAGCAGGACAGGGCAGGGAGGGAAGATGTGGCGGAGGGAAAAAGGGAGAAAGATGATTGTCTGGAGTTCAAGCTCTGCCCCAGCTGTGCCCACTCTGTGGGCCTGGTTCCGACAGATTCACAGAGCAGGGAAAACCTACGGGAGCCCCTTTGCTGGGCCGGGGACACAGCCCCGGCAGCACCCAGCCCTCTGCTGGGATGGGGTCAGGCACCCTCTGCAATCACCTGTGCAGGCTTAGTTATACAGGCAGCACGGCAGAGGGCCCTAAGGGGGGGATTCATCTCTCCTAACTTCAGGTTATCTGTAGCACGGCTGCCAAGGGGGGTCTGGTCAATAAAACCACCGGAGCTGAAGGACAGTTTCGTCTAACCAAACACAGGCATCGTACCCTAGCCTCAGCTACATCGATTAATCCTCCACAGACAAGGGAAAAAACTTAAGGTGCCTAGCTCAGATGCAGATACTTGCATGTGATTAGAGGTGAGTGCCATACTCAGAATCCAAAAATAAAGTCGCCCAGAATGCAGTGACGACCAATCCTGGCACGACAGTGACAGCAACAGTCACACCGGCACGTAGCTGGGGAACATGGATAAAAATAAAACCTGCGGGAACAAACCAAATTCTCAAAGCACTACAATAACCGTTAGTTAAATAGAGCAATTTTGACTGGCATTCCCAAAACATCCAAAAACCCTTAGCGGGCTTCAAAGCTTTGCTGTGCTAAGCACTGTACAACCATAAAATAAAAAGACACTCCCTATCCCTGGAGAACTTGTGCCGGAGCAGTAAGATCCGTGCATGGTCACCACCCATTTTCTCTGACTTTTTTTTTTTCCCCAACCATTTCCAGGAGGGCCTTACCATTTCCCATTTCTCTCAAGGGTTTGTGCTGGAATGAAGTAACATGATTTGGGGAAGCACTTGTGTTAAAACAAGTTTGCCTCAGAACAGGGCATACATTGTTGCTTGCAAACTTTCTGAGGCTGCAAGGCCAAGTTTGTAGCATGACATTTCAGGTTTCCTTTTGGGTGATCTCAGGTTGTTTCAACATTCTCAAGAGCTTCAGCCAAGGCTTTAAAACAGAATGAGGTAACAAAGAAAAATATTAGAAATATTCCCCAAGTATGTGGGAGAACTTTTTTTATATATATAACAACCAGAGCATTTGGGGGAAAATGGGAAAGAAACATACCCCCTCTAACGAAAAAATTTACAGAACTCCTTTTTTACTCAGTAAACACAGGAAGGAACTTAAACATTACAGCAGGCTCAGAGCAATTTGTTAATGAAGGCAGAAAAAAAAATAAAAAATGTGTTTACTTTTTTTCTGTACTCCAGGTTTGAGTTCAGGTGTGTGTTGAGTACCCATCTCCATATATCTTCAAGAGCTCTTTGTTCAGTCTTTAAAACAAGGTCATTTGGCTTTTTAATCCAAATAGAAGCATCAGAGTACACAAGGGTTTATTTGCAGTTGCACATGAAATCTTCAAAGAAAGCCCAGGAGACTTATTAAAGTTGGAGCTGGGAAAAGGAAAAAAAAAAAAAAGAAACCCAAGCATGGACACAAGAATCAGTATTGGCAGCTAGGGATGTGACGAGAAGAGAAGAAAATATCTGCAAAGAAGAGAAAAGAACAAAGCGGAAATAACTGGATTTAAAGGAGTTTGCTTGACTAAGAGCTTCTCAAATACCTGTAAAAATTCATAGAGATTTACTAAATCCCTCAAGTAAGCCGCTTGTATAAGTATGTAGAGACTATATTATTTTTATTTAGCTAAAAGTAGCTGGAACATATATTCTTAAACAGTTTGCTTTCTGTAAAATGGAGGATGCACCTTTGAGAATTGTGAAATCAAAGGAAAACATGGAAATTAAGCCAGAAATAGAAAAATGTATCAACGATTGTATCAGAGAGAAACAAACTAGACCATTACCTTCAGTGCTGCATTTTATCACTCCATAAGCTGATTACAGCCAAAGGAAAACAACAATGAAGGGAATCAGATCAAGTCAGGACATGATTTATTTTGAAACTCCTCTATAGCGTGTTTAACATAAGCACATTTCACTGTACCGCTAAGAATAGTCCTATAGAAATGGAGAGAAATGTAAAGCATGTGTGCATGTTCGCAGCACTGGGTGAAAGGGACCCAATATAAACCACGAGTTCATTCTGTGCAACATTAAGTGACATTTTTTCACTCCTTCCTTGCCTCCAGGGACAGAGTCTTACTGAGCAGTAAAGGGGTGTTTAAATCATTAGCACTGAGGAGAAAAACTTGCACAAGAGTAAAGATGGACTCCACGGAGGAAACAACAGTTCAGACTGTTGGTTATGGCTCTCAGTAAGCAAATGACAATGAACGTTGAGTCCGCACCGGTACTGCCATCCTTTTTTTTTTTTGCTTTAAAAGGTTTAAACTGCATGCTGCAAAGCGAGCATTCTCATCCGAGCACCATGCCCAAATGAATCTATTGCTATTCACAGCACAACTAGCATTTGTACATAGAAATACAGCAAGAAATGCAGGGCTTATCTTCATTGCAGAGTTAAATTAACCTTATAATGTCGTAAATTGAATGTTGCCTTTACATTAAGTCCTGCTGACACACAAAAACTTCACTCAAGTATGATGTAGAGCAGACAGCGCGTAGAAATAGGTTAGTGCTGCCAGTCCTCACACACCTTCCCACAACTCCCATGCATCAAATTCTCCCAGAATTCACAGTGAAACAGCTTACAGAACAAACTCCTGTGTCTTTTCTGGTAATTGTAACCCAGACCAATCTGATCCCTGTCTGCCCCCAGCTCCTCTGTCAGGAGCTCCCCTTTCTCTCCCGGCAGGAGCAGCAGAAGTAAGAGCATATTTTTTTGCCCAGAACTGTTGCTTCATGCGCATTAATAGGGTTTTGCACGCTGCCAGATCGCTCAGCAGCACAAATTTAATCTTGATGACGTGTGGGCATATGACTGCATTTCTGCCAAATCAGAGAGAGCACATGATGGAGTTTTCACTCGCGTTTTCTATTAACACGAACTTTACGGCAGCCCGGGAAGGGTGGATGCCGCCTGGTCTCTCACAAAGCCAGGCAGTACGAAGTTAACCCGCTACGTGACTCCGAACCGATCCCAGCTGGCAGGAGGACGTAGGAGGTCAGCACTCTGCAGCCTGGGGCCGTGCCATCCTGGATGCCATTAGGAGAGCCCAAAAAGCAGACGGACCGCGTGAGCCAGCCAAGGCCTCACGGCAGCACGCAAGCCCAGACGCTGGCTTACGCTGGCAATTTGAAAATGGATTTGCACTTGGCATCCTCGGCCAAGTCAGGCACTGCCAGCCTACGGGGCGAACAAGAGAGATGCTGCGGTGTTATCCCCCATTGCTCTACCTCGCACGAGATTACGTCCAAGTGAAATAACTCAAGAAAATAGGTCTAAAATAACTCTGCTTGAACACTGCGAATGCTTCACTGTATGGCCTAAGGCACACAGGCAGTTGTTTGCCTCCCTGGCTCAAGAAGCAAAGCTCAGAGCCACCTCCTGGCCCTCCCTACAGACTGCTACCACCTCGTGGCCATTCTCTTCCCTACGTTGACAACAGCCCCCGAAACCTTTAAAAGTTCATTCTGTTTTCCCCGTTAGCGGTTGCAGGGGAGATAAATGATCTTTAGGGAAAGAAGTAGCAAACCCAAAGCACTGTGGGAGAACGGTGTCACTGTAGAAAAAGTCACGCTGAAGAAAAACGTGTCACAAACCTTTTTCGTCAAGTGTGCACAAGGATCGCAACATAGCACCTCTCCCTCCATCTTGCAAATGCAGATGAAATTCTTTTAAGGAAAGATAGCACAGATGCTTTAAAAACAAATGAATAATTTGTGAAGAAACGATTTCTCTAATATCAAACAAAGCACTCATCCTGGAATCCTGCCATCCTCGATTCATTCAGGAACAAATTAAGACTGAAACAGGGAAACAGTTTGCCATATAAAGCTTAAATAAAACATTTTAAATCAAGCCGCTACCAACACAGAAGCTTTTTTTCCCAAGAAAGAATATAATTTCTCACCAGAGGTACCCAAAGGTTCCTGGAGACCCCAGACTAAAGTTCAGGCTGTGACCTTCCCCCTGCCAGCCCAGCAGCTCACTTTTGAGCTCCCATGAGGGACCATGCTGCCCAGTGGGCAGGACAGATTCCTGACGGTTTGCCACTCGCAGTTCTGCCACTCCATCCTCTGGGCAAAGTCACTCCTGCCTGCTGTCCCTGCCCTCCCTGCCTCTCCTCTTCACCTCTCTAAAGGAAGGGTGGACTCCTAGCAAAACACAGCACCTAAGGCAAAAAGAATCTAATTGAGATGATGATTTTTAAGTACCGTTGACGGTAGAAATCCAAGTGAATAATTGAAATAAGAGCTTACAATTGATTTTATTTGTTTTGTGATTAGATTACAGAGTTTATTGTTTATACAAGGGGAGCAAATCTGATCGTTCAGCTGGCATTTTGGGAAGCCAAAAAAGCAATTCTGGAAACACTAGGATAGTTATCCGTTAATACTACTTTTCAGCCTACAAAACTGAATCATTTTAAGGCCTGTTTCAGGAGTTTTCCCACTATTTGCTCATATTACAAAGGTTTTCTTGCGACACACAGTAGTACTCTAAATATGGTTACATTAAACGCACAGTTTTCACTCATCATAAATAAGGAAACACTATGGTTCAAATCTCTTTTCTCAGAGACTTAATTTCTTTCAAACACTTTAAAAGCATGGGACAGACGTTCCACACCTGCAAGCATCTCAGGACCGTCTTCACTATAGAGAGAAACATATGCATTGCTTCCCAGTGATGAAGCTGCAGGGTCTGCCTCTCGAAGGGGTTGTATAATATGTGGAATGAGATTATTGCAGGGAGGAACTAACTTTCCTGCATGTGTTAAGACGCAGCGATCCCCCATTTCATGTACAAATTGATACAACCGTAGCACATATTGCTGATATAGAGGTCTCGGCATTTTTCTTGTGGCAGCAAACAGCAAAACTCCCACGAGTGTTTAGTCCTGGAGACTATTTGTGGAGCTATTAGGTGTTCTGTGATTATACAGGTGTGCACAGTAGCACGTCACTACTGTAAGAGGCAGGTTCAAATACTCTCTCTGCTGCTCAGTAGAAGAGTATGCTTACTGCCCACAGTCCTTCTGTGACCGCCTGCCACCTCTGTGACTTGCTTTGGCCAAGGTACAGTCATGCCTGCCCGTAATTCGCAGAAATCCTGGGGACAGGTATTCACACTCAACCAGCTTGGACTCCTATTTTAGCCAAGGAACTCTCCACCAGTCCCTCTACAACCGATGGAGGAAAAGCAGGTCTTCCGGAGAGCAAACCCAAGCAGATCCAAAATTTAGTGCTCTGGACTGTTATTTGGGAGAACCTACCTTCAGGGGCAACAGAGGAAGCTGAGGGAGTTCAGCTAGTTTGCTTAGGTGACTGCGACTTCCAACAGCACAGTTATTTCTGAACTCCTGTATATGTCTCCCTTTCTGTCAGATCTTCGTTCCTCTCTTCAGCCACTGACCTCGTCCTAGGAAAGCAACACATAGGTCTGCTTTTCTTCACTCTTCCTTCCTTTACTTTCTGATCCCCTCAGCCAGGGACGGTGAACCACCAGCACCGTCGCCAGGCTGGTCACCAGGAGCTGGGGCTGGCACCGGGAAGCGAGCTTCAGGGCTCCAAAATGAACTTGGCACTGGTCAGCAAAGAGGTTAACCCTTCCTCCCCTGGGCCCTGGGCGGTCTCTGCCCAGGCTCTGGACTCTGGGCACTTCTCTGGGCCCCGTGCAGAGGTGTTGCTCGGGAAGCTAGCTCGTTTGGGAGCCAGCCATCCAGGCACTAGAAAGGGTGGGGAGCTATGGCAAGGAAGCTAGAGACGGAGAGGGCAGCCTCCTCTTAGAGACGATGCCAAGGAGGAAGGAGTCCCACTACACGTGAATCGTGGTGTTTGCAGCCCCGCTGTGGCACTGGTTCGGGCACACCCAAAGCTCAGTGCAATCTCCTACATCCCTTTCTACCTATTTTAGACAAAAAGGATGCTGTGAAAAAAATAGGAAATCTAATTACTGTAGCCATGAGACTGAAGTGATAGGGTAACATCGTGGTGTAACCCCAGCCAGCAGCTAAGCACCACGCAGCCGCTCGCTCACTTCCCCCCCCACACCCCGTGGGATGGGGGAGAGAATCGGAAGGAAAATGGTAAAACTCATGGGTTGAGATTAGAACAGTTTAATAGGACAGGAAGGAAAAAAATAATAATGAACCCTTACCAAGCTTCCCCTGTCCTAACCTAGTGTACACTCCTTGAACATGCCATAAAGTGGCTGACTGATAATACCTTTCTGTCAGTCAGTCTTTTGGAACTTAATAATACTAATAATTCGTTCGTCTTTCTATTCTGTTTCACAGACTCAAGGCATTGAAACTCAACATAAGATATTTCAGGCACTTGAACCAGTGAAAAAAGGTAAACATTATATGTTTGTTTAATTCTTAAAATCCCAATAAGCCTTTTTTTTCCTAGAATCACAAGCTTCAGTAGAGAGTATCTTCCAAAAAGATAAGTACAGAGTTTCTTGCCTGGGATTTCACTCAGTCTCAGCATTTGGAAGAGCTCATTTTTGTTTAGTTTAAACTGTCCTCATCACATTATTACACTCTGCTTTACTGATTGGGAACAGTCTCACTGGAGAAAAACAACCCAAGGCAAATTCCAGAGAGGTGAAAAAATATTTGCTCCTATTGGCAGTAGGATACATGCATTTGTAATAATGTGCTCATTTGGTCTGGAGAAACCAGAGGAAAAAAAATTCATTGAAGTCAAACAAGGCAGGCCAAATCCTATGGAAAATTAGGATCAGCCAGAACTTTTTGGTACCAATACAGACAAAATGAAAGAAGCAAATATGGAGGCCAGGGAAACAGAACTGGAGGACTTGTGTCATTGCAAGCACTAGGAAATCTAGGAAAGATTTAGGTGTCAAAGTGAACAAGTAGCTCAACGTGAGTTATCTCCATACTGTGCCACGAGGACAAATACAGTTCTTCCATATGTGAAAATAGGAGGGAAAAGCTATTTTGACTTCTTTGTAGAACTTCTCTGAGACTAATACTGACTGACTTTGACTGCTTCTAGTGTCATCATTATTTTAAAGAATTTTTTAAAAAAGAATGCAAAAGAGAACCCCTGAAAGTATTTAAGAACTGAAGACAACCTCCTGTCATGACACTTAGAGAGTTCAGCCACTTTATGATGAAATGAGACTTTATGGGATGAAATACAAGGACATTCTGCAGCAGAGCAGCTCAGAGTAGCAGGGATAGCCTCAGTCGAAGAAAAAGAAAGCATGAGAAGCTGTGACTGCAGTTGATAAGACAGAAATTTGCATTAGAAGGAAGAGATGCATGTTTTGGCAGGGAGTCAGAACACCCAGTAGTGCAAATCCCAGATGTAGTACGTTTTCTGTCTCGCTTCAGTCGAACACACAATCTGCAACAGGGTTCACAGAAAACTGAATGAAATTGCTAGCCTATTTTTCATGGTAGGGGAAACAAATTATGAGATAATCTGTGGTTCTTTCTGGCCTTAAAAATCTGATTTTCATAAAGTTTTAATTTTTGACATTGAAACAGAATAGGCTTCTTACAGGAACGTAGAGTTTATTGAATTCAGGAGTTTAAGGGTAGGGTTTGGTAGAGTTTTTGGTAGGGTTTTAATTGAAAACATTGATGTGGACAGAGTACTGAAAAAACGACGGAATTTGTTATGCTTACTGTCAAACTTTGTGGCTTCACAGATACGCACAAAGCTGTGAAACAGCCTGCTATCAAGCATACAAAACCAACAAGTTAATCTATGAGGAAAATACGAAGTAGAAATGTCCTGAATACGAAGCTGCCTGCCCTCACCTCACAGTGTCATAAGTCAGTATTCATTGATTTTAGCCATTGTTATTATGTTTACTTATTCCAACAAATACCTGTGAGCAGTGTTAATTACAGCATCATGTTACTTTTTAAAAATCCTTACAGCTCTTATTCTTGCAAAAATTTTGCAAAGCTGATATTACATTTCACTTCTGACCTCTCCTACACAGATAAACAAGCCTTATGAAATATTCTGAGAATTACAAAAAGGATTCTTCTCATTGAAATAAGAGCTTTAAAATCTTTTCCAGATGTCACGTCAGCAAATAGTACAGAACACTACTTCAGCTGTTGTTTTCATGAGCAATCTAGAATTCCTCAGTGAGGACCGGATGAGAAATACTAAAATAGTCACTATTATCTGTGGTTTTATATAAATCTGTGGGGTTTATGGATTCGTACGGAACTATCACAGATCAGTTAAACAGAGGAATGTGAGAACATACTACTTATTCTCTGCCTACATTAAGGATACTGGAATTAATTCTCAGGACAATCCTTATTCATGTGATTTTCACACTTCGGGTGATGAAAATCTAACAGTGTCATGCTGTAGTGGCATGTTTTAGTAATGACTTTGTGCTTGGTTCTGAATTCCTGTCTTGTTTTTCTCAGACATGTATCCAGAGCTATTCTGCCTTATGACTACTTTGTTTTTGTCTTGGAGAACTTAACCAGAAAAAAAAAAAAAAAGAAAAAAAAAAAAAAAAAAATAACTGAAAAACTAACAGATGAATATTTGATTTGTGAAAGGGTTTGTTGGAAGAACGTGTCTGTGATAGGAGAGGACTGGATTCATTGATTGAGGAGATCCTCTGTTCTTAATGTATTTTTTAAACCTATATAAACATAACAGGAAGGTTTCCCTGTGTTTTGCCCTCCCTACTTTATTTTGGCCAGGTGGCTTAAATATTATTAATGAAATTCAGTATCAACTGTATAAAGCACCTCTTCACTTAGAATAAAAGGAGCTTCAAAATGTTGTAAATGTTGTGTCCAAGGGACATGCCTCCGCATACAGCTGTCAGACCTGGTTCATCTCACCCACGGACCTTACCCGGGAGTTTCCTGCCTCACCGGGGCCATGCCTGTCACACCAGCCAACATGCTGGAGTTCCACGTCTTGGGGAGGAAGCTAACTGGGCCACCTGCAGCATGGAGGGAGAGGTGAAGTTAAAAGTGACTTCCCCTCTGCCAGCCTCTAAGTCTGGGCACAAACCATTACAGCTGTAATTGGCTTCTGTGGGACAGGCAGTCCAGTTAAGTACAGTTTAAGTACAGTTTAAGTACGGTACAGTTGAGTACATTTAAGTGTTACAACTGATAAGGGCTTGCCTGCCAAAGAGGAGATTAATAAAGAATGCATTTTTAAATGTTTTTGCAGTCTTGGGTGACTTTAAAGAACTTTCTTCCCCAGCTGCAGCTGTTCATTCCTAGCTATTGTGTACCATACCCAAGGGTAAAAATTTAACAGATCACATTCTTCTAAGCTTTCCTGGAATTGATGTTGCTTAGAGGAAGGGAAACAAAAAACAACCAAACAAAAATACCCAAACAAAAAAAAAACAACAAAAAAACCCCAAACACCAAATCCTGGCTTTTAATACTTTGTTACTGTGGTTTTTTTAGATCTGGACTGGATCCGTAGTAGTTGATATGGGTTTGTTTTTTCCTCCTTTTTGGCTCAGGCCATGATCGTACTGCAAGTAGCAATTCAAAAAAGGAAGAAAGAAAAATGAAGGAGAGGCTCCCCTCAGAAAGTACAAGGCCCAAGAAAACCAGGACAGCAAGCCAGGATGCAAATTTTGGGAAGAGTAAATCCTGCCAGCCACAAGACACACTTCCACCCCCACCCCTGACTTCTCCCACCATAACCCCAGCCCAAGCTAGCTGTGATCCGACCCACCTCAATCCAGATCCTTGTCCTTCTCAGTGCTAAAATTATTCCACGTGCGCAGGCTGGGTAGGAAGGCACCTCCGCACCGCTACCTGCCTGACGGCTCTACCCACCGAGCTTCTCTTCTTCCTCCCGTACTTCCCTTCACCTCCCTCGTGCTCTTGGATGCGAGTGCCAACATCACAGGCTCACAACCTCCGTACCACCCGGAGGTTTCCAGACCATGCCTAGATGTGGAATCACTAGGTGGGACCCCGTGAACAGCTTCATGGCTAGGTGTCCCACACGTACCCCTCCCCAACACACACCTCTCTACCAGACCCACCACCAAGGCTGCTTACAGGGCAGGACAAACGGTTCTGGACCTGGCCAGGAGGACTAAAGGAAGGAGGGTTTTACCCCTCACATCACTCGAGGTTCCACAGGTTTCCTGTCGCGGCCGGCAGCTCGCCGCTTCTGCGCGGTGCCTGCGTAGGCGCTGCGTCTGTGGGCGAGGGGGGGTCGGGGCAAAGCTGGGACCGGGAAGCGGAGGGAGGGCAGCAGCGTCCAACGGGCAAGAAGGGCGAAGTGGTCGGTGAACGCCGACAGTGCTGCAGTACTGGGGTTGGCACTGGGATGGTCGGTCGCCTCTACAGAAGCGTGCAAACAGAACAAACGCGTCTCAGCCCCCACGGACACCCAAGCCGCTCCAGTAGCACAACTTTCCTGGGCGAGCTTAGCCCGGTCAGTTATTCGCGTCGGTCAGCACAGCTTGGGAGAAGAAAGCGCGAACCTGCCACCGCTTCGGATGGCGGTGGCAGGGCTCGTCCTGTTTTCTTGCTCATATTTATTAGATGACGCAGCATCAGGGAGGAGTATTGCATCAGGCTCCCACGACCTTCAAAACCGAAAGGGAAAGCAGAGGCAGCTGCTTGTGACACACCAGGGGCTGCGGTGTCAGAGCCCAGAAGGCCACAGACCGCTCAGCTCGCCGGGGTGACATCTCGGCCCTCTCCAGCCAGTTTCAGCTCCGCACCCAGCCAGATGGGCAGCCCGTAAGTATCCTCCACTGGGTCCCCCACCTTTTTAACGCCACTGGCATCGGGGGGAGCTGCCAGGAGAAGAAGTGGTGCTGCAGGATGCAAATGTCTGGGGGGGAGCAGTTCCGTCCCCAGCTGTGGCACGCTTCTGGGACAGTTCTTCCGCAGCCTGGTCCACGTACCGCCGGCTGGTGTCTGTTTGCCAGCAATCCCTAACTTGGCAGCCGCCTTTCTTCCCCTGTGGTTTCCCTGCAGCTGATCCTGCCTGAGGGGGAAAGAGGGATCCTAGGGAGCAGCAGGTGGCTTAAAGGAAAGGTTCCACGTCCAAAGCTGCCTTCCTTTCCCACCACTCTCCCACGGCATTACTCCCCCCTCTGCAGCCAGGGAGGGGGGATGCAGGAAAGCCAAGTCTTCTGGGGAGCTCTTCAGCGCAAGAGTAAATACCCGTTCCCTCGCCCCTTTGCATCCAGCCTGCTCACTGCAGCGGGGTCCGGCGGCTCCGCAGAGTCGTTAGCCCCTGCGCAGGGGCCAGATCCTGCGCCGGAGCTGCGAGCCTCGGCATCCCCACCCTGTCGCTTCCAGGCGCTCCAGCCAGCAGCCGGCCGGGGGGGGACGCACAGCCCCGGCCTGGGAAGCCGCTCACCTGCCCGTGAGTCAGCAGCAAAGAAGGGCCACGCAGTCCTGGCACCACAGAGGGTCCCTACCAGCCCCGTCTCACCCACAGACACCCCAGGGAGCTCCCGAGCCCTGCACGCGCAGCCTCTCTCCGCCCGGGAGACGGACACAGAGCTCTCCCGGGGTGCACTCCAGCGCTTCCAGCCCCACCAGCCCAGAAACAAGGGGGCTGAAGCTGGGCTGGGGCTCCCTGCGCCCAGGTGGGGTTCCTCTTTCTCGCACCTTTGCGGGAGAGCCGCGGACCGTCCTGTCCAAAGGCACAGGCGGCTCCCTGGAGGCGGAGGGGCTGCAGAGGTCTGGGAGAAGCCCCAGCTGGACACGGGCTGGCAGCTCTTTCCTGTTTATCCCCTGCGTCCCGGCCAGGGCGCCTCCAAACCGGCCTCGGGGCCGAGCTGCAGGACTCAGGAGCTCCAAGCCTGGGACACCGGGTCTCGGCGCTCGTTACCCAACCGTCCATCGCCTCCGGGCCAGCCGTGCGCTCCCTGCCCCAGCTGGCACCGGGCACCCGCGGCTGGGGGGGTTCTGTCCCTACCACGGTCAGGTCTGGGGACAGGGATTTTGCCTGCTGGGCTGGGGACACAGCGGGAGGCTGAGGGGGAAATCTGCCCGCGGTTTGGCGGAGCGAACAGGTCTTTATAGACGTGAGCCTCAAAGCAGAGGAGAGGGCAGAAATACCACGGGATTTCCCCGGGCCCTCATACACACAGAGATCACGTAACAGCACAGGGTCTCTGAGGCGGCTCTTCTTCACCCCTGCCATGTATTTCCACAAACCTGCTAGGAATTTAATTCTCTGTCCCCTCTCTAGTAAACATGTGCAACTTTTAATTACTTTTATGTTTTATGGAGGTGGGGGAGGGTTAATAAAAAGTAACATGAGATGATTGAACAAAAAGCCCATGTTTCTACAGGCCTGCCTGCCTTAGGGAACGGGTCTAAAGAAACATGACAGCAAGGGTTAGTGGGTGAGCAGGGCCAGAAGCCAGCTGGGCTGTACCGGTCCCAGCTCTGAGCTCCAACACAAATCCCTGGGGAGCTGGTCAGCTAACCAAGGGCCCCCTCCAAGCCCAGCTTGTTCTCCCTCCGAGGGCTGTGAGGCAGGACGGCAGGGAGAACGCTGTGGGACGGGGAGAGGAAGAGCAGCAATGCCTGGCTGCAGGAGAGCACGTGTAAAGACAGACAAACCAAGAGGCAGCACCAGGGGCGTGACAAACCCTGGCACAATTACGTGTGCAAGAGGTCTCATTCTGCAGCACGCTCTGGGGCCGAGCACAGACCTTTTCCTGGTTGGTTGTGTCTCCACTGTAGATTCGGAACCATGGGCATCCTCCGGGCGACCGTCCAGTCTCTCCAGAAGCCTGTTGTGAAGACCTCCAAGGGAAGCTACAAGAAGTAGTGAAGCAGTGAGCAGGGGAAGGAAGGGGACAGGCTGGTGTCTGGATGCCGTGACGCCCTTCCATGGTGTGTGCGCTCCTCCCGGCTCTGACTGTGGAGGACGAGAAGTTTGGGATGGAGAAGCTTTATCCCTGTGCACATTAAACATAGGTGCCCCACTCCCAAGTATCCAGGGAGTGTGGGGGGGATGCTGAAGGGTCTCTACTCACCAGCACTGCAGCCAGGCACCGGGTACAGATTGAGTGGGGTCTCTCCTGGCACTCTAAATCCACAAGCAGCTGTGGGGCGATGGTCTGGGACATCGGGATGATATACCACTGGGCAATGGGCAGCGGAGGGGAGACAGCAGGACCAACGTTTTGAACTTCTTGAGGGAAGGCGGTAAATCACAGGAGGTAGTGCTTGGCAAAGGCAGGAAAGGGGTTATTTGCAGAGCCTCAAGCCAGAGGCTGAGCTTGAAGCCAAGGTCTGAGCTCCTTGCCCTGTGTTTGTGCCTCTGTACAGACGCGGGTGGGCTGTGCTGCGATGCCGCGTGGCTCTGCAGCCAGCCGTACCCCTTCCTCATGCCGCTTCCCTGTTTTTCAGTGCAAAGCAGAAGCCTGCAAGAGGGCACTGAGGACAGTCCACGTTTCCAGGACAGAAGCAGGGACCCGGGTTTGCCAGGCAGTCTGAGAGAGGAGTGAGGAGGATGGCAATTGCAGGTCTGTCTCCATAGCCTCAAAGGAGGGCAAGTGGCTGCAGGTGGGTCCGGGGCGTCTCTTTGTGATGGACGACTGCCCGTCCGCGTGGGGCATCGGTCCTCAGGCAGCCGGGACAGAGGAGCACCACGTCTGCCAGCCTCAGCGGGGAGCAGCGCTGCAGATCAGCCCTGCTGCGCCCAGAAACGTGCAGGCCCACAAGGGCCTCAGGGGCATGCAGATGCTGGAAATGAGTGGCATCAATGGCATCAAGTGTCCCAGCGCTGGGGGCGGGGGGCAGGGGGAGCCCTGCACTTCAGATCTTGTCCTGCCAGCATTTTACTCACTTGTCCAAAGATTACAAAGGATGTCCTTGTCTGGCCAAAACTGAAAGAAAAGCACTTTCCCAGAATAGCTCTTAACCCCTTCCTTACCACACAAGTGTTTTGCTCCCCTCCCATCACTGCAGTTTACTGACAAACGCTTCTCTTGTCCAACGTGAGACCGTGGTGCAAAGGGCACGTGTGGGGCTAAGGGAGCCGTACTGTCCTCCCACTGATGGTCCACGCACAGAACACCATTGAAGCCACCTTTGCTGTGACCAAAAATCACCCCCCTCTGTCGCGGTAGAGACGGACAAAGCGACACGTACACCTTCTTATAGTATAAGCAAAGAAAATTTATAGAAGCACAAGCAGAGAAGTTATAGAGCTTTTCTTTACATCCTTTAAGCCAGCATTTTTATACCTATTATACTTATTACTTTGTATATTTGTCTGTCCCTTATTGGTCAAAAAGTTGTCAGAGGTTGTTTTTCTCACCTCTCATTGGGTGACTTTTTTAAGTTCCTTATCCCAACTGCAGCCGGTCAACACATGCCTTAAACTTAGTTTCTCAGGCAGGTTTCTCATTATCTCTTGTTCTCTTATGGGAAAACTAATCTCGTTAAGGCCAATATCCTCCCCAGGCCCCTCGGTCCAGCCGAGGTCCTCCACACCCCTCGACCCAGTAACACATGCACAGCGCAGTCAGAGACGCTCCTGCTCTACTTGCAAGGGGAGTCCCGAGACCTCAGGGACACAGGCTCAGAGCACATCTTGGGAAGGGTGCCATAAGACGCAACAACCGACGGGTTCCCCTCCTTCATGTTTTGCAGCAGGCGTCCCCACAGCAGGCTTTACCACGGTATCAAGAGAGCATGCAGGCGCCAGGATGGGTCTGCTGCAAGAGAGGTGCACCGGGCGCCTGCTCTGCGCACTGACCTTCCTTGAGGCTGCCGGAAACTTGGCCTTGATGTTCTACGCGCTGCTGTGGGAAGCTGGGAACCTGGTCGACCTCCCTGACAAACGCATTGGCTTTTACAACTTCTGCCTGTGGAACGCGACAGCTGGGGAGCTGCAGTGCCTGGGCTACAAGCATCTGCAGATGATGGGCATCAGCCTACCAGGAATGGTGCTAGCCAGGGTTTGTGTGTATGGCTGCCTGGTCTTCAGCATCTTCTACCCCATTTTTGTCGCACACGCAAAGTGCAGAGAGGATAGAGAGGGCTGGAAGGCAGTCCTCATCATACTCATCATCAAGATGATAATCCTGTCTGGAGGCTTGGGTACATTTCTTTTCCAAACCTCGCAGTGGATTCACCTCTCTGATTTCACTGGGGGCTTCCTGGCATTGCTTGGGACTCAGGCCCTGCTACTGCTCCAGATTCTCACTGCCACTATGTACCTCAGCTGGGCCAAGCAACACAGATCCCTGTCAAAGCCCTTTTACTGATGGGGCCCTGCCCGTTGGGAATTGAAAGTGAAGAAGATGCAAGCGCTATTGCTAGCATGCTTTAAAACAGTAATCCCACTACAGCTCTAGTCACTGGTAGGAATTTGATCCTTAGTCCAAAGGCCCGTATCCAGCCATGCTCTGGCGAACGGCTGCGTGCAGTGCTCCTGCAGCAAGCAGGCAGCAGACACCAACACCCACAGCACGGCGCAGAAGCTTCCTGGGAACAGCAGCGCGTAACACAACCCTCAGCCTGGGGCACAGCATCATAAGCGACAGCATTTCTGGCCCTGACCCAGAGGAGAGTGAAGGGGACAGATCAGAACCAGCACGCAGCAGACACAACCCTCTGGCCGTATCTAGCCTCAGCATAAGCAGGCAGAGAAGCAAACAGGCTTCCTTTCTTGGCGTTGCCCAAAGAGACTCTGCTCCTTCTCCACCTCCTGGACTAACCGGGGACACCTTCGAAGCAACTTGAGGAGCTGTGGCTTCACACTGCCACCACAGCAGTGGCAGCCCCAGAGGTGCACTGGAAATACTCTTCAGCAGGAGCACCTGTACTTCACCTGCTGGAATAACACCTGGAGTGACTCTGCTTTAGTTCATTAGGGTACAGTGGCCCACGTCCAACCCCAAGCAGCAGCAGAGCACCTGGAAGGCCAGCCCAACAACTTGCTGAACACAGCTCTAATGAGGAGGGTTTCCACAAGGAAGCAGAGGATTTTGGTGCAGAGCCCCAGGTTTGTCCCCACTTATATTACGGGGCTGAGCCCAGCAGCCTTTGAGACTCCAGGAGAATGGGTTCTGTGTGAGGGCAGGTCACCGCAAAGCTAGCTCAGACCAACGCACGCTCTGTGCAAGCGTGTGCTGGGGGAGCAGGGCAAGGGCTGCCAAAGGCTGGGGTGCAGCGCCCCAGCTGGGCCATCACAGCCAGCACACTGGATGGGGGCTCTCCGCCTTAGTGGTGGTGCGCAGCACTGCTCTGTGCCACATCTGTAACCTCGCGCAAAGAAGCGCCTGCTTTCCCCTCATCCCCTTCGGGACATGAGGGTCTGTTTTCTCTCCTGCTGCCGTCTTGGCGGGGATGTGGCTGGTGACGCTGGTTTGACTGATTCTGCATTTTATTAAAGGCTCTCGCACCTGCCCTGGCTTCGTGTGGTTTGTTCATCCCTGCTTCAGACTGGCTCTTGCCACTGAGCCATCCTTATCCCTTCCTAGACCCCCACGCACAGTGCCATGGGGTCAGCCCCCTCAGAACGGTCCCTGCCCCTGCCAGTCTGCTCCCACCCATGTCTTCCCCAGCTATGGGAGGCCTGCCTGAGCCTGGAGGCAAATTCAGCATCAGGCCCAACGGGGACAGCCTGCCAGGCCCCACTGCAGCTGTCACAGAGGGACCGCAAGGACAAGGGAGCCCCAGGGCTGAACCGCGACTATCCGGCTCTGCAGAGCCAGCAAAGGCCTTCCAGGGCCAGCAGCTCCCTGCTCCCCTTGAGTCCCAACACTGACCCACCAAAGGGACACTCATGGAAACCCAAATGGCCTCTTTAATCTCTCCATGCTCTGAGATGCCAAACAAAAATGAACATAACCTAATCTGGAGCCAAATCCCGCTGAACCCAGCAGACACTGGGAGAAGCGAGTGCCCCCTTCCTTTCCCCCATGGCTTTCATGGGCCTCCTACCAGCTCCACAGGCTACCAACACAGCAGGTACACAGCCCGCTCCAGGTCCGCTTCCCACCGTCCTTGGTGTCCCCTTGGCTCCTGGGCAGCGGCAGAGCAGGCAGCGTTAGCTGAAAAAGATCTCCCTGACGTATTTCAGAGCATCGTCCTCCGAGTCCTCCCAGCCTGTCCTCCCTGCGTCGGCACCGGGAGGGGACGGGAGAGCCGGGCTGCGGCCGCTGCCTCCCCCGGTGCTGGCTGTGCTTCCCGCAGCCTCCTCTGGCCGTGGCTGGAGCTCCTGCTCCTCTTGGCTCCCGGACCGGGCCTTCTCCTCACCTTCCTGTGACTAAGGGGAAAAACAACCAGACGCTGCTGTGCGCGAATTGTCACCCCGAGAGGTAGAGGGAGCAGCCCAACCCCCCCCGCGGGACACAGCGCTCCCTGCCCGCTCCCCCGAGCCCTCCCCGCTGCCAGGACCGTGTGTGGGGGTGTGTGTCCCGCCCCGGGGGGTCCGGGCTCACCTCCGCCAGGACCGCCAGGGCCACATCCACCAGCTCCGCCTCGTTCATGCAGTACACCGCCGCCCTGCCAACCGCACGGGGAAGACGCTCAGGGCGAACCGGACCCGGTCTCGGGCCCCCCCCCCCCCCCCCCCCCCCCCCCCC
>JANXJC010000064.1:16129615-16142298 GCA_027564655.1 Leptodon cayanensis | reverse complement strand
ACCTTCGTTGCTCTTCTTTGAAGGCACTCCAGCACTTCAAGGTTGGCCTTGTAGTGAGTGAGTGAGGGGCCCCAAAGTGAACACAGTGTTTGAGGTGCGGCCCCAGCAGTGCCAAGTCCAAACGGACAATCGCTTCCCTTGTCCTGATGGCCACGCCATTCCTGATACAAGCCAGGACGCTCCTGGCCTTCTTGGCCCCCTGGGCACACTGCTGGTCATATTCAACCGGCTGTCGACCAACACCCGCAGGTCCTTTTCCGCCAGGCAGCTTTCCAGCCACTCTTCCCTTCTCTGAAGGAGGCAAGGGGGCCCCACGGGGCTCGCTTGCTTCTGAGCCCGTTTCCCTCTGCTGCTGCTTCCACCACACACTCGTAAATGGGACCTTGACATGCCGGTGCTGCAGGGAAGCTCTTCAGTTAGGAGTGGGAGGAAGTGAGGCCAAGCTAATGACCCGCGTCTCCTAGCAGCTGGCCTTTCAGCTGGATTTCTCCTATAGCTCTGAAGCAGTAAAGCTTCCTGCCAGTTACAGTCCTCTGAAATCCTAGAAGGCTGCTGCTGTGAGGATTGCTTGTTTTCCGCCACACAGCTCTCTGCTCCGGATCCAGTCAGTGTCAAATGGTTGCCCATAGGGCCTACACTCTAGACGCTGAGCTGCTTCTGCCTAGGTCCTCTCTGCCTTGGGCAGGTGTACATCGGCCCCTTTTGAAAGCCCTGCTCAACAGAGATGCCTAACAAACACGCTGGTTGTGTTTGCCCTTTTCGTTCTTTCCGTCATCTGATACCACGTTACGCGTGTTGGCTGAAGCGGGAGCTTTGTGCGTGGAAGCGGGTTGAGAAGGAGTCTGTGCCAGTTCTCACGCGCGTCTATTAAATTACACAGATCTATGCTGATTCTCCAAGAAAAGGGTCGGCCTGCATGCAGCTTCCAGCTCCATACAAACTTGGAGCACGGGCGCAGTCCGTTGCAGAGGAGAGCGGCAACGGTAATTTCCTGATGCACTAAATGGTTACCTTTGTAAGATTCTCTGCAGTGAAGCAGATGGGGAAAGGCAGAGTGAAGTAAGCACTCACAGCAGCGTCTCGCTTCTTACCTCCTTTGTAGGTGTCTCGCCAGCAGCAGGAGCACAAGAATTGGGAGGCTTTGACTCTTCTGAGAACAAGGTACTTTCTTTTCCGGATGTAATACAGAAGTCACGCTCCTGTATCCCCGGTGCTGAAATGCAGTGTGACGCTTCAGTCTTGCTGGGGATTCCTTTCCCCACGGTCTGTCTATGTGTGTTCTCACTTGCTCAGGTTGCTGCACTGGAGAGAAAAGAGCTTCAGCTAAAGAAGGATGCTTCATGTCAAACTGACTTTGAAGTCGACACACAGGTGACTGTAGTAGAGGCTGATGCAGATAGCCATAAATAGAACCAGTCAGTGTACAGAGATCTGTTCTTGCTACTGTGTTCATTTTGGAGTGCTGCTGAGAGGAGGTGACTGAAACTGGACCAGAGGTGTATTTCGCACCTCATTTTGTTCCCTTTGTGAAGCAGACGGGCTGCAAAAAGAGGGAAAACAGTGGGTTGGACAAAAGCAGGTCGCAGACTCTTGTCCTATATTCCAAGGAGAAGAATATTGAAGCCTTTTCTGTGTATTAGGAAAGAGAAAGCCTTATGAAGAGCTGCCGATTCTTTAGATATGCTCAGCTGAGAAAGTTGCCTGCAGATGCCTGCTGGTGGCAGCCAAAATCTCTTATCTGTGAATTCACTGAGCCATAGAAGCATAGAACGGTTTGAGTTGGAAGAGTCCTTTAAAGTTCATCTAGTGCAACCCTCCCCTGCCATGGGCAGGGACATCTTCCACTAGATCAGCTTGCTCAAAACCCCATCCAGCCTGAACACTTCCAGAGATTCGGCAGCCACAATTTCTCTGGGCAACCTGGTCCAGTGTCCCACCATCCTCATTGCAAAAAATGTCTTCCTTATGTCCCATCTAAATCTACCCTTTTTCTGTTTAAAACGGTTGCCCTTTGTCCTGTCACTACAGGCCTTAGTAAAAAGTCTCTCTCTGTCTTTCTATTTTGAAAGGCTGCATTGAGGTCTCCCCAGAGCTTGCTTTTCCCCAGGCTGAACAACCCCAACTCTCTCAGCCTTTCTTCACGAGAGAGGTGTTCCAGCCCTCTGACCATTTTTGTGGCCCTCCTCTGGACCTGCTTGAGCAGATCCATGTCCTCCTTGTGCTGGGGACCCCAGAACTACATGCATTACTCCAGGTGGGGTCTCATTAGAGCAGAGTAGAAGGGGAGAATCACCTCCCTCGACCTGTTGGCCACCCTGAAGACCAATCTAATGATATAATCCCATGAATAAAAGCGTCTCTCATGTTGTCATCTTCTCACTGATTTCTCCGTGGTCATGGAACACCATTTCTTTAGGGATGGGTCAAGAAGCTGCAGCAGGAGCCTGCCAACATTCTCGGAAGGATCTCCCTCACAGAAGCTTCACCTGAAGCTATGAAGTGCCACAGCAGGTACCTGCAGGAACAGAAACTGCAGTTGCAGAAGAAACTGGACAGGTCTAAAGCTAAGGTATGGAGAAAGCCTGTCTCTTGTCTCTTGGCAGGGGCCCAGGCCTTTTTTGTAGCAAACCAGAGCGGGGAACTGATCCTTTCTTGGGGGGGGTTGTGTAACCCAGGGTGGTTCAGAGTGCGGTTAGCTGTGATAAGCGGGATGGAAGGGAACAGCACTGCTGCATTTGGTGCCTGCCTGTTTGCACCACTTGAAGTAACAGCGGAGGGCTGCACTAAGGTGGTCCTAATACAATAGACAACTTTGCAACAGGAGTAGACTGAGTGACATGTAATTGACTCGCCTTGTTTTATAAGCCTGGCGCCTACAATTAGTAAGGTCACTAACCATGAAGTCACTTTGTCCTTGATTGGAGAAGGGTGCATGTATTCCTTTCAAACAGCTGCTTCTCAAGTTTCACGGATCACGTGTATTTGCTTCTTCTCTTTGGCTTGGCAAAGCGGAGTGTGTGCTGACAGAGAAAGAGTAGGCATACTGGAGTGTTGTGCTCATGCTTTTTTTGCATTTCCTCATCACATCATCATTGTTATGGAGTTGCAAAGTCACTTTAGGAGCAGGAGGAGCTCCTAACCATGTTGGAGTAGCCAACAAGTGGCTACAAAGAGCGTTTGGAGTCCTTGAGAGAGGAGGAGGAGTGTTGTGGCAGCATTTAGGAAACGCTTTAGGAAATCGTTTTAGACATAGGAGAGGGGCCAGTGTAAAAGATGCAGAAGTAACGTGGGTTTTGAGAGTCGACATGAGAGTCAAAGCAGTCCGCTCCTTTTTATCAATCTTAAGTTGACTACTGGGGATTCTTGTTGTGGTTTGACAGCTGCAGAAATCAAAAGAACAGCGTATCCAGAATGAGTGTTATGATGAGTCCCTAATGAATGCCATCAAGGAGAAGGAGAGGGAAATAATAACTTCCAGGAACCTGCAGGGCCTTCTGACCACGTCTTCTAGAACTGCGGCTAACTCAGAGCTGGAAGAATGCATGCAATGGTAAGGAAGTAACACAGTGGAGCAAGGCTTCACTTTCTGCGATTGTGTGAAAACAACAGGACTGTCTTCTTGCATCCCAGCAAGATAATAATACACAATTTTCAAAGATGCTTTTGTTTTAGATGAGATTCTTTCACATTCTTCTTTGGGGATTTGTGCTCTTGTGGACTTCTGTGATAAGGCCTGTACTTCTTTTCCAGGCTGGAAGCCCCAGTCCAGCAACACGCGAAGACCACTGAAGCCCTTCAGAAAAACCTGCAAGCCTCTGCCTCAGTAAGCTAGTCAGAGCCTTCCCTTTTCATGAGCTACAGAGCCTAATTCTGTATTCGTGTGGGAAATTTTAAGATGACATTTTCCTGGAGAGCCTAGGAGAGATCAGTTTCTCTGTTCTACTGACTACAGGCTGCTCTGAAAGTCCTGCTGGCCCATTCCCCCAGCTTTCTGGCTTTGAGAGTTGTTCCATGAGACTATAGCAAGTCCTTCTTAATGCCATCTTTGTTGAGGACTTGACAGCAATGCACTGGCTTAATTATTTTCTGCTTTAGACCAGTCGTGAGGTTGAGACCTCAGGCAGCACTTCAGACAGTCCTGCAGTAGAGGGATGTGGTGCCTTCGGTTGCGGACACTCCTTGGGCTCTGGTGGTGCTGAGCACTTAGTCCTGGAGGCCTGACTGGCATCATCAAACTGTGACAGGAATTCTTCCGTGGCCTGTACTCTGGACACTTTCCCATTACAGTGACTATGGATTCCTTGGCCAGAAGGTATAGGTCTGTAATGCAACAAGAAGAGCTGCAAAGATGAAAATCTGCAGCTAATAAGGGAATGACACCTCCGTAGGCCATATTTTGTATGCTTGGTTGGCGCTGCCATGAGGTAGGACCTTCAGTCAGGGAAGTCCTAGTGTGACTTCTTTTTTCTTCTTTTAATGCTGCTGTAGTCTCATAATGGCCTGGAGGACTTGGGAACTGGCTTTCAGACAACACGGACTGCAAATGAACGCCAACATTGGCAGGTATATGAACAGCTTCTGGGAATGACTGGTTTTAGTCTTTGAATTTCCTGTGGGCAGGTAATTTATGAAAAGATCAGGTGGGCTGTGGGGAATCCCCTAGGTTTTTGGGCAGGACACCCTCAGAGGAAAAGTCTATACGTTTCCTCATTCCCCTGGTGCTACTGTGTTTTGCATCTGCTTGGTAGACAATATGCGGGCACTCGTGTTCATCAGCATGACTCCTTTGACGGGTAGGCTGTGTGCTGTGGACAGGAGAGACATTTGTGGTTGAGAGCTGTGAGAGGAGACTGGACTTGGGAGATCCGTGTTTTCTTCTTCTTTGTGGAGAACGCTGTCTGCAAATTCTGCATGTGGATCCTGTTCCTGTGCTCTGTGTGTGATGTATCTTTTCTATTTTGAAAGCGTGGGAGTGAAAGCAAGGAAGTGAAGAAGCTGGCCAAGAAGAAATGCCGATTAGCAGCGCTTCTGGATGAAGAGCGGAAAAGAAATGCCGCACTGGACAAAGAACAGACCAGGCATGGCTTTTTAGTGCTTTAAAGAAATACACATTAAGTAGAAGTCAACCTTTACTGAACCCTAGTGTAAAAGCACGTACATAACCATTTGTGAGCAAATTCAAGCCTCGCATTCGATCTTGCAAGGTGCTTCTGTGCATGAGCCTATGGTTTTAAAAAGCTGCAAAAGGTCTTGCAAATGCAGGCTGCCTGCACTTCTCCTGGGTGGGAAGGAAGTCTTTTCTTCCTCTGTTCAGATAAATTTTGGGCCCTCCAAGTGTTGCGTGGTGCTGGGGAGCTGGCTGTTCTCAGTAATTCCTGGCTTGTCAAGCACGTTACAGATGAAGCAAGCCACGGCTGTGCTGCTTACATAAGAGTATGTGGAAAAAGGCCGACTGCTGCTTTGCTTCACGCTTTCCTTGATAATTTGCTGTGCAGGTTGCAGATGCTTCTGCAGATCTCTTCAACAATCCTGACTGCACATGCGGCGAGAATGAGAAAGTCCCAGCTCAGTTTGCAGGGAAAGATGGAAGAAAACTGTTCCGAATTGACTAACTAAATTGGTAAACTAAGAAGAAAGGTGAGCTCTGGTTTGTTTGGTGGATTTGAGGCGATTATTTTTTTCTGCTAGAACCTGTGTGATTCTTTTCCTATACTTTTTTTCCGTGTTGCTAATTATCTTTTGGCTGTATTTTGCAAGTGATTGACTGCTCTTGATGCTCCTGCTCCTGTTGTAGCAGTAGATGATGATGATGTTGATGAACACAGATGTAGTTGTCACGATGGGTAAAAACCGTGAGCTAGGAGTCCCAGCAGGGCACCTGCGGTCAATAGCCTCACTGGCCAGGATGCAGTCCCAGGGGCCCCGAGCAAGAATAGCGGAGCTGGTCACCACACATTGAGGTTTTAATACATTTTAATATTCTGTCTGCAGGTGATGAATGCAGTTTCAATGGCCCCCCACGTTATGGATTTCCACACAAGTGAGTAACTTCAGAGCTCTCTCTTTGAGTTCCTTTTGTTCTGCTGCCTACAAGTTGGCGACATTTCCCAACATCTGGAGATGCAGTCAAAAAAACGCATGCAGTGGGCAAGACAAAACCAGGACCTGTGAGAAAAGTTGTCCACTCTGCATGGGACTCAGAAAGAACTGGGGCAGAACCTGGGCTTAACCTCAGAAGTCACTGGGAGACAAGCATGATGGGTCACAGCCAAACAGAGCAGTCTAAAAGAGAGATGGGAGAAGGAGTCGGACAAGAAATAAGGCAAAAACTGCAAGAGATTAATCCATATTCTCCATCTAACACAATTTTCCATGTGTGTCTGTACCCCACACGCTGTAACTTTGCTGTTGACATGTTTGAGCATTTGGTTTTCGGTACCTGGATCCGCACGTTAGTGCTGTACTTCCAGGATCCACTTTGCAGCGCTGCCTTTGGCCCAGCCTGCCTTAAAACTAATGCACAGCCTTTTCTTTTCCCTCGCTTCCCCAGACACAGCTGAACCTCCAAGGCGCTTAGCAATGAGAAGATGCTGGAGCAGAGGAAGTGCCAGTGCCAGAAAAC
The DNA here is from genome assembly GCA_027564655.1 of Leptodon cayanensis. NCBI lineage: Eukaryota > Metazoa > Chordata > Aves > Accipitriformes > Accipitridae > Leptodon > Leptodon cayanensis. The sequence goes on along the minus strand of JANXJC010000064.1, from coordinate 16,135,676 downwards.
AGAGTGCTCACAGGGAGATGAATGAAGCCTTCAAACCTTTGCCTTCCACCTTGTGTACCCACTACCCCGCACAGAATTACAAGTGTTCTGTTGCAGTTTGGTATTTAATAAACTGTGTCATCTAGTACGGGTCTTAGTTTTGTTGCACAATTGGAGCTCTTCGGACCTGGCGTGTCTGGATGAGGAGAGTCCTGTTTTCGAAGGCTCACTCGGGCTCCCTTCCTGCGCAGGCAGTCAGCACATCTCTCTCTGCCCTTGCTCGGAATGAAAATCAGTCCTGCAGACATCTCCGACAGAGAGCACGCGTCCGTGTCCTTTCCCTCTGCGGAGGCTCGAACCACGATTGTGCTCAGATCAGGGACTAGCGCTGAGCTACTGCTCCTAATCAGTTACCAGACTCCTCCTGCCTTTCTAGAGCAATCCTCCTGGTGGTCTGGGCAGAAGGTGGTGGGCGAGCTCCTGGTAGCCACGGAAGCTTTGCAGATCCCACAGGCATCTGATGGATTTGTAGCCTGCCGAGAGGAAAGGCGTGAGGAAGCGGGCTCAAGCGGCAGCAGGGAGAAACCCACCTCAACCCGAGCAAAAACCTTTTCTCCTGCGAGGGTGGCGAGAGGCCGGTGTCAGGGAGCAGCGCAGGCACGCTGCTCCCTCAGGGACCGGCAGCCCAAGGGGGTCCCACAGCCAGCGGGGCAGGGCCCAGCCTCGGCCTGCGCGAGCGAGGGGAGCAGGGCCGTCCCCGGGCAGGCGGCCGAGAGCCCGCCGGGACAAACGAGGGCCTGGGGAGGCGAACCAAGAAGTGGGGCCAGGCCGGGCTGGGGTTCAGGCCCGGTGGTGGTGGCCAACGGGCTCGGACACAGCCCAGCGGTGGCCAAGCAGGGCCCCGGGGCGGCCAAGGGCAGGCTGGGAAGGCGGCCTGCGGGCTGGGGGCTGGCGCAGCGAGATCTGCGGCCAGCAGAGATGGAGCTGGACGCAGGGATGCCATGACAGAGCTCAGGCAGGGCCGGCAGGCCTCTGCCTATGCCTCGGTGGGCCTCCTGAGCCCGTGGGCCAGAGGCCCCGGGGACCTGGGGTGAGGCCGCAGGCCCCAGCTCGGCCTACTGGTGGCTTGTTTGTGCCGCAGAGAGGGTGTAGAGTCTCTGTGCTTGGAGATGCTCCAAACTGGACGTGGCCCTGGCTGGCCCCGCTTTGAGCAGGGCAGGGGCGGAGGCGGACGAGACGAGGCCCCTTCCAGCCTCGAGGGTGCTGTGCTTTCAAGGCACAAACGGCTCCGCTGATCTGGAAATTTCACGCTGCGGGCCCCGTTTTATTCGGCTAGACCTCCTGCCTGCTTTAATGAGCTTTTTGCCAGAGTCTGACCGCATCTTAGCTGTAACTGCGGTCTTCCTTGGGCTACATGCAACAGACAAAACGACTGCAGACCGCATCCAGCATCTCCGGGCACAAAGGCGGCAACAACCTGCTCAGACACCCAGTCACGTTGTGAGGCGTGATGCCACCAGCAAAGAACGGCCGTCGAGTTAGCCGAGAGAATCTTGATTTCCAAGCCCCAGTTTGAGACCTGGAAGTAGGAAAGAACCACTACGCTCCCAGTCTGGCTGGGCAGCAGTGGAAGCTGCCAGCTATGGAGGTCCACCTGGCCCAGTCCCCATCTCTGCAAATACAAGGAGATAGCTAGCTAGGCATTACAACCTTGACAAACCCGCCTTCATAAATATGCCAAAGCACGCTTGGCAAAAACAAACTGAAATAATGTTCCACCTCCTCTCCGGGCAATCAGCCGTCAACACATGAACAGATATCTGGGTTCTAAAATCAAAATGGCTTTCGGAAAGTACCAAAGGTATCTTCAAACAGTGAATTGGACCCATTCTACACATAATTGAGAATGAGAGCTCTGCCAAGGAACAACAGTACTGTAGACTCCCAATAAAGGCCAAGAACATAAGCAGCAGTGAGCTCGATGGCAATGCGTAAGCAGATGAAATCTGGCTGCTTAGCAGTCCATTCAAAGACTATGCAACACCCGAGCACAGCACTTCCCCTGATGCTGGGGGGGTGCAGGGGGAAGAGACAGCTCCAGTGACAGAGAGCATGCCTGTACACGACTAGACTGGTTCTGGCCCCCCCCTCTTCCTATCCACCATCAGGTAGCTGCTAGGCATTATGTAGCTTCTGAACTCCAACACAAGCATTTCAAAAAGTCTGACTAGGGATCTCTCCTCTAGTTGGTAGCAGGTATCTATCGCAAAGGAACACAATACATCCAAACAAATGCAATTATTTTTGTTCCTGGATGTCTTGCACTGGTTCCCCCCAGTGTGTGGGTGTCAGTGCTGGAAGCACCTGGTGAAATCCCAAGGGTCTTTTCTCCGTGCAGACCTTCTTAGCACATCACTGCCCCAGCCACCCTCCCCATGTTTTGCGGCAACAACTGAACAGAGCACAGGAATCAAGTGCAAGGGAGTATTTTCTTTTTATGGAAAACAAAAACAAACCAAACACACAAACAAAAAAAATAAAAGCACAACAACAAATGCTATACTGAAAGAATACTCTGGTTTTGCACTGGCCTTTCCAGTTTGAGTCATCTTATCACCATGCACTGTGCTGCCTCATGCATGCCTCCTCCAACCTCACCTTCTTCTGCAGAACCCCCGATGTGATCCCAGCAGCCTTCTAGTCACATGGCTACTCAAGACTCCCTAACAGAGCGGGTCCAGCTGCCGCTATGGATCAGTGAAGACTTATATTTCAGTGCTGCCACTGACCCGGTCCCATACCAGCATTCTATTGCACAGTGGTTTGGCAAACGTATTTAACTTTTGTCAAGAGGCAAAAGCTACAATGAGAAAAGGGACTGTGGTTTGCCTTCTCTCCCATGCAGTTTGTTGTTCCTGTGGAGTTCATGCTGTTTTTGTCAAGTCTTTTGCTCTTTCCCTTCGGCACTGTCCAGGTTAAGACTTTTGAGCCAGTAGGGTTGTTAATTTAATCTTCCCATCCATAGAGGCAGTGAGGCAGGTCCCGCAGTCCATGGCCGTGCTCCAATCCACTGTGACAACGGGAGCTCTGTGTCCTCCCAGGGAAAGGCAGCTCTCCAGAACCTTTTCCTCACCATTCAACTAAAAGAAGGAAAGCATAAGATTTTAAGGAGGCAAGTTTCTGCAGTGGGGGCAGTGCACCCACAGGAGAAGCCAAAGCCTGCTACAGACTCCATATCCCCATCAGCATACATAATTAAGCAGAAAAATCAGAGAGATGTCGAGATGTATGTAGCACACATGAGGAAGCACATTTCCAGTCTCACAACAGAAGCACGCAGTCTCAAGCAGCTCAGCTTCTGCTATCAGCTGAGCTGCAGTAATTGAACAAGGCAGGCTAAAAGCACATGCTGATGAAGAGCACATAAGCCTAAGCTATAGTTCAAGTTAGTGCGGGTGCTCTGAACACCCCAGATGCAAAGTAAAAATTCCATCTAATCTGCCTTGCAATGACTTATACTGATGGGTATTGACTCAAGAGGAGGCAGGCAAGGGGCATGCGATCAGTAACTGCTTGCTACTGCGGCACAGAAATTTGGGTACTTGGAACCATTCAGCCTTACCCTTCATTTCATTTCAGTACACAGTAAGAGGAGAGAATCAGGCTGGGATTAACATAGCATCAGCAAGCACACAGGGCAGATTAAAGATGAGCATCAGTCAACAATCACACTTTTTGCATTGAACTGGCATGCATCAATATATCAAAAAAAACCCAACCAAACAAACAACTTTGTCCTAGACACTTGGGTACTAAGGAAAACTGCTGCAGCGAAGCTTCAAGAACACAGAGCACACATACTCTAGCTACATACAGAGGGCCAAACGCTTACAGAGGGTTCAAACACTTGCTAAACACCACACACTGCTAAAATGCATGCTGTATGAAACTGAGCAGCAACTTGCACAGAGCACAGATGGGTAGGTGCTGCTCAAGAACTTCAGCAGCTGCTCTTGCAGCCTTGTAACAACAAGAGCTTATATGGATGTGTAGGAGTACTCCCCATCACTTCTCAGACTTACCTTAAAAATTACTCCCCCAGTAGAAGAACACGTCAACATATAGTTGCCCTCAGAGTCAAAAGCAAAAAGCCTCCCTCGTGGGAATTGGACTTGCTTGTAGCCACTGTACCCGGACAGAACAAAAGGACCTGTAGCTTCGCTGGGAAGATCGTACTCAGACACCTTCAAGCCACTTTTGTGAATATTCCACTGAATAAACTAGAATGACAAAAAGAGATGACAAAAGCCCAGTTTAATGGACTGGCATGAAAGCAGAGAGGCCATTTGTGGTTTTTAAGCAAAGTGGCTATTCCTCACAAACAGAGGATGGCATTTTGACATATTTATCTAAGTGGGTATATTTATAAAACACAGGCTGCAAAAGCTGTAAGAGTGCCTACTATCCAGACAAACACAGGCTCTACCTTCCAAAAGCACTGCTGCCTATGTGTCCTTCCACATTGCATGCAGGATCCTGGTGGGAATTCACTTAACTGTCATCAGCCAAGGACCCACATCTTCAGGCAGTCTCCTGCCCTGAGCCACACCTCTACTGCTGAAGACTGGAACCACACAAATTGAAGCCTTTGTTATAAGCAACAGGGAGCTGCTGACAAGGAAATTTATGCAAAGTGGTCAAGGATCTGGTCCCTGGTGAATCCCAGATCTCAAATGTGGTGATCTCAGAGGCATGGAAAGGTCATCTTCACATTCCATAGGAAGGGAATGTCGCCAACAGTAGGATTTGCAGACAAGGTCCAAGACAGCTCCAGCTGTTAACATACTTTCCAGCCACTCTCTCTGCAGACTGTATGCAGCAGGGTGGTGCTGCACAGCTAAAATTACAGTTAGCAACTCACAGATCCTCCAGATTCTGAGGGTATTTTTACTGCTATCCCCACCATATGGAGAAGACTCCAGAAGGGATCTCGCTGCCAGCTGACCAGTAGAAGGTCACCCAGAGCCTACCTTGCCATCCTCGCCTATGCTGTAGACTGTGTTCTCATCATAGCTGAACTCAACGGAGTAGACTTCCCCATCGTGTGCCTTCCAGCTCATGGCGCACTCGTGCTGCTGCATATCTGAGGGAAGAACCGGTATTGAACACTCCTCATAGACACACAGAACTGAGGTAAAGACAGAGAGGCCCTTTACATTCATAAGGTCTCTGTCCCAGCCCTCTAAATCAGCCTTGGGGAGCCCAATCCAATGCCAGCACCCTGTGCTTATTCTCCAGCATGTGGCTTTTAAACTGGCCACAAAAATCATTGCCTGTAACTAGTCACCTCTTCCTCCAGCTTTACAGGGCTGCTCACACGCTCACTGTCAACTGTAGACATTCGGCATCCAAGCCCCACTGCTGCTTTTTTTCTTCTCCTCCCCTTGCTATCCTGTCCACCCTGACAGCTGCTGCCGGTTCTGCCCTCCCACAGACATGGGACTGCAGCCTCCAGCTCACCACCCGGGCCAGAAGCAGATCTCTCATTCACAGAAGAGGGAGGCCTGAACTGCCTTTATCACAAGGACAGGCTGAAGAGGACAAAACCTGAGAAACAGAAATTGCTTGGGAAGGAGGACTGAAGCGAAGCCCTTGCCTTCAACTGGAAGGTCACACATTTATTCCTTTCCTGAAGGCTCAGCCTCTGGCAATGGTACTGCTATCTGGCACAGCCAAGACCACATGGCTCAAGGGCAAGTTAACTCTGCTCCTCAGCAGGAGGGAAACAACAAATCCAGCAGCACTACCAGAGTCTCCAGCCAATGTACCCCAGAGAAAGTTTATGTCAATTCACTCCTGATAGCTATTGTGGAGGAGAGATAATAGCTTCCACCTTGGTGTTCAGGCATGTCTCACTGCTGCCTCCCTGCTGGCAGAAGAAGGGTGCTAGGGGCAGCCACGTGGGGACACTGATGGGCCACCTCACTGCCCAATTTCATAGAATCAGAGTCGTTTAGGTTGGAAAAGACCCTTCAGATCATCGAGTCCAACCGTAAACCCAACACTGCCAAGCCCACCCCTA
>JANXJC010000064.1:16114218-16129111 GCA_027564655.1 Leptodon cayanensis | reverse complement strand
AAGCCAGGACGCTCCTGGCCTTCTTGGCCCCCTGGGCACACTGCTGGTCATATTCAACCGGCTGTCGACCAACACCCCCAGGTCCTTTTCCACCGTACCAAAGAGACGAACAATCCCATCTGCAGCCCCGGTGACCAGCAGGTTGCCGTTGTGGTTGAAGGCTGTGCAGTTAATAGCAATGGGCTCAGGCTCCAGGGAGAACTGCAGCTGGAAGAGAAAGTCTGCATTAATGCTGAGAAACGGAACTGGGGGTGGCGAGGAGCTGATCTCCAAGGGAGGGACGGACGATGGTATCTACTAGTAAGAACTCCTCCAGTTTGGAGCCCTACACCTCTTGTGCCTACAGACTTCAAGGTTGGCAGCTGCATTTTACTATGACACTAAACCAACAATTCACCTCAGCCAAGCCACAGCTTTCTTGGCCGTGGCCTCAAGGCTGCAAAACCAGCTTCTGGCAGGCATTAGCTTGAGTATGTTGCTTTCTCCTACACGACAGGGTCGGCATTTCTTAAGGGCAAAGGTGAGGGATGGGATGAGATTCCCTGTCAGAGTCTGACCCATCTAAATCAAAACAATGGAGAAGATGACATGAAATTAAACCTCTGAAGGAAGCACTTCACTTAAAAACAGGGAGGGCAGAGGAAATAGCAAAGAAAACCCTTCAGTACAGCTCAACCGGAGAAAGCCTGAGCAAAGCGTCATTCAATCCTCTTGGGACATTTCCAGTCACAAACTGTGCAGGCAGGAGAGAAACGAGGCTATGGACTATTTTGAAGAATTCCTCAAAAAAAACCAACACACCAACAAAACAAAAATACCCCACCCAAACCCAGCAGCTACTTACATTATTCATTTTTATCCTGCATGTGATAGAGGGGAAAGGAGGAAGGGGGGAAAAAGAAAGTCCATAATTTAGAAAGAGAGCTCCTACGCACTGAAAGAGAAGACACTCATTCTCAGCAAGCAGACTAAGAAATAAAAGAAACTCAGCAAGTACCTGCTGCTTCATCGTTTTAGTGTCCCACAGAAGCAACCTCCCAGGAACTTGGTTCATGCTTTTGCCCCCAGAGCTGACTGCTGAGAAGTCCGTGTGGGAGAAGGGGCTTTGGGCTGCCGCAGAACAGACAAAGGAGGCACCACTTGGGCTGCAGGCAAGCGAGAGGATCCTGAAACAGAGTGAACAGTTTGAATTGCCTCTCTCCAGCAGCTGCCTCAAGCACAAAACTTGCCTATGAGCTCTACCATTAAGACCCTGCAAGACAGGGTGCACTGTAAAGGAGGGCAGGATTCGTGTGCTTAGACAGATTTTGAGTGTCTCCTGTTTAACTGAGCAGTTTTACACTGCTCAGGCAGGGACTGCCCTCTGGATGAAGGCTAGATAGTCCTGCAGTTACAGGAAAGCAGCAGGAACATTGAAACTTCACCTACCTTTTCACAGTCAAAACCAACAACATTTATATTTACACAGAAAAATCAGTATTCCAGAGTTACCTGGGCATGTCTTCATCAATGCTGATTTCACAGAGATTCTTCTTCGCTTCTGTGTCATAAAGACGAACCGTCCCAACCCCACTGCCAAGCAATAGCTTGAAACCAGCAAGGAGGAGATGGAAGAAGTGTGAGTGAGGAGTACAATGATGCTGTCCAACAACCATCAAGACACAGAGTAAATTTTTTTCTACTTATGCATTTGGATTAAACTTCACTCCATTAGGGTACATCCTGTCTTTCTCTACATATCACACTGAGAAGGACTACCCCAGAGCCACAGAAGTCAGAGTAAAAGCACTGCTTTCCAGTGAAAAGAAGATCTGATAGGCACCGAGATGGAGTAAAAGCCACTTTCTAGAGTATGGCTCAACATTATAGGATGAAAAATGTATGTGCAGTCTCATTATCTAGGGGAGCAAGGAAAGAGTAACAGAATTAACCATCTAAGTTTAAGAGAAAACCAAGTAGAAGCCACCTCCTTTCATCCAGGGGAGAATGAAATTCAGAAGGGCTCACATATGCTTTATCAGTGGTGCTACAATTTACATCAAAAGTAAAACCATGGAGGGATGCATCATCGAAGAAAATTAAGCAAGCCAGATCCTTCTCTCTTCAGATCCTGATTTGCTGCTGAATCCCCATATATTTCAGAAAGAGTATTTCTTTCAGCAAGCAGGAAATAAACTTCACAAAGCAGAAGAAACATCAGAACAACTACATGGACAACTTCCTTTCTAAGAGCAAAAGAAAAGAAAGAGACAAGCTGTAGCACCAGCTCTTCACAGGTGGCATTCTGGGGTTAGCAGTAACACATTGTCAGCACCAGAATGTGAGGAATATTCCCTCAGTTGCATGCCTGCCTTCTCACACAGCCCTCTCTGTTCACCAAGGGAGGGCATGAAACACTAGCAACAGTTCTAGGACTCAGAAGAATGCATATAATTTAAGGCTCCTCTCTAGTAACAGAACTAGAGGAAAAGTGCTATAGGAAACATTTAAACTGTCATGTTATTTAAACAAGCCCCGAGCTCCTTAGGCACACACCAACCCGCAAGTCATAAGGCACCAGTATAAAACTGGCCACGGAGCCCTTTTCACACCTGCTCAGGTAGAATGCCAACACTACACCCCTGCTCTCCCTTCCCTGCTTCTGGCTCAGGGTGTGAGTAAAGCTCCACAGCTCCCTCTTGCAGGGTTCCCATGGGCTGTTGTAAAGGCAGGCAGAGGCAACCAGGTACAAGTGGCTGCCTGCTCTGCCTGAAGACAGGCACTTCTCTTAAAGGGGTTACTTCTATCCTGCAGCTGTACCCACACTGCAGCCTGGGAACCTCTCTCTCAGGGCAACCAGTGGTGGTTCACCTACTGCAAGGTGGAATTCCTCACTCAATACACAGAGCACACTCCCCACTCTAGTTTTTCTTAGACCCTACAGGCTTCAGGTCCTCATGTGCCACTAAAGTGGAAACTAACTGTCACCCTGATCTTATCCACAATGCATCTGTCTAGAATTTAACGTGCAACACATAGCAACACAGCCCCAAATCATCTACTGTGACTCTCGAGCCTCCACACGCAGACTACTCACCAGCCGATCACGCTTGGTCGCCCATTCCAGAGACAGCAACGGAGACTTGGAAATGGATGAAGCTTTAGTTTGCATTATCGGGTTAAAAGACCAGACTTTGATGACCCCGTCCACATCCAAGCTGGCCACCCTCCGTCCAGAACAATCAACCCTATGTGCAGAAGGAAACTGATTGGATATTTTTCTCCCTAAAGTTCTTAGATGCGAGTAGATATGTCAGTAATCCTTCCTGTCCTGGCCACACACCAATTCCTTCTGCAGGAATCAGAACTTCCTTGCACCACTTCCTGTTCAGTCCACAATAACTGGCACAATGAAGCACACCAAGCTCCGCATGCATAGCATAACGCCCTTAAGCAATATCATCCTGCTTTCCCAGAGAGTTTCTTCCTGGCTGACTTCTCCCAATCACAAAAATCTCCATCCATTCTCACTGCATAAACTACAGGCTATTTTCAGTCACACTGAACTCAACTCCCCTACAACCGAGAGCACATGCACAATGTGCTGGACAGAACAGAGACTGGGAGAAAGACACCAGACGCTGCTGGTCCTCTACAGCAGCTTGTATGAGACAGCCCTCTTCTGCCAGTCCACTACCTGCAGTACATGATGGATGAATGGTGCTCCCCATACTCCTCCTGGCTCAGGACGATGAAAGGCTGCTCCTGCCGGACCCCCACGGCCTCTGCACTGCTGGCAGGCATTTTGGTTGAAGTCTCTGTTTGCTCAGCATGCAGCTCTGAGCACAGTTCTGTCTCAGCTGTGCTAATATCTGTTTTCTTCTCAGCACTTTGGCCCTGAAGGAAGAAATCCTGTGTGAAATACAAGGAAGCACAAGCTCCAGATCAAGCTCTTCAGCCACCCCAGCCTGCTGGGAGAAAAAAAACCAAGAAGCTGCACTGAAACAGAAGCATTCTCAGTTCAACACCCCTCCTACCAGGGACCTTTCTGAGAACAAGGACAGCGTGTTGCACAACTGCACCATTTAATATGGCCTCCTTGGTTGCAGAGTCCCTTATATCCCCCTTCCATGTGCCCAGCCATACACTTTCCTGCATTAATTAAAGGAACCGTAACATCTGTTTGGCATACCTCAGCTGATATCAGAGGACTATTTTGATGCCATTAGAGCACAGAGTCACAAGCAAATCAACATACTTCAAGGAATTCTTGCATTCAGCAATGTAAGTTAAGTCTGTATAACATGCAGTTCAGTAAACCTAGACAAAATCTCTTGTTGGATGGTGAGCCCCAGTGGATGGATTATCTTTGCCTCCCAGAGATTCAGTCTGCACGCAATGGGGCAACCACAGCAGCCAACTGACTGATGACAATGGTAAAGTTGACGTGGGCCCAAAAGCTTAAAACCCAATTTGACAAGGCAGACAGAACAAATGGAGTTCTAGGAGGTCAAGGTATCTGAATGAGACAAGATCTGCATTGCAGCATGCAGAAGTGTTTGAAAGCAGCTTAGTCTTCCCTTGGCACCAGAAACTGAACAAGAAGCAGATACAGCACATAAGCCAGTAAAACATCTGCAAGCATTCCCTTGCTAAACCATCCTCTGAAGATGAAATGCCCCACAATGGTATTGGTAGTGATGGTTTTGAATCCCTGTTCCCTAACACACCCTTGCCTTATTTACAGTAGCTTCACATCTTAAGCAATGGGTCAAACACTGCATAATCAAATAATCTGAAATCACAAAGCTGGAAAAGATTGGGAAATAAATCCAAGAATGCCTCTCTCTGTGTTAGTTAGTGTGGGGAGATAGCAACCAAAGAACGACACTCATGTGAAAGAAACAGTGCTGCCTTTCAGTTTCCTTTTTGCTCACATGCATTGACAAAAAAAGAAAGTTCTCTCATAGCCTTGAATGCTCAGTCGAGGAATAACATCTCCTCCCTAAAGCAGCGCTCCCCAACACAGAGAAGCCACACATTAACAGGCCAATAAGCAACAGTCCCTCAGCACTGTCTCTCCCCCAAGGCAGAGCATCTCATACAGCCAAAATAAACACAGCTGAGATGCTGCCATCATTCCTCCTGCGCTCTGTATCCTTTGACCACATGGCTGCTGAAAGCCAGACAACACACAGGTGGACAGAAGTAGTCTGCTGACCTTCAGCAGTTAAAATCCAGAATACAGTTTTTTAATTTCATTAGACTAGAAAGCAGGGCACACCCCTACGCAAAACTGCAACATACAGTGCAAAAATCTCCAAGAAGCAAAGATTGCTACAAAGGATATTTCCACTCCTATCCAGGAAAACTTTCTATCAATTTTTATCTGTCCCACGCAGAGCCTGTACAAACCAGCATAAGAACCCACAGGAAAGAACTCACTTGGGCAGGATGGGTGAGCCAAGCCCATTGCCACTAAGTAATTGGGTTTATAACAGGGTATTTCGAACATAACCATTAAGGTGGAGGAAACATACCCTCCCCAGGACCAGGCTGCTGAAAAGATCATGACAAAAGACAACTCTTCTTCCATTTGAAATGTCAATACTGATTCCCTTCCAGGGACACAGCAATAAACCGAGTGTGGAAGGAGTTGATTAACTACAGAGATTAACCTTTGATACAGTTAGAGCTGAGTAGCAATTCAGAAGTTTAACAGGAACACTTGCACTTGTTTTACCACCTAGCACAACAAACTACAGAAACACTAGTCCTCTGCTTCGCAGCCTTGCAGTGTTGCCTGGTACCTGAAAGGTCCCTTTCGACAGTAGTTCCTTCCTTTCCTTCCCATGCTCTTGCAAGCGCTTCTGCCGCTGCTGCAGGGAACTTGACTCGCCTGCTGCTAACCCACTGAAGTGGCTCTTCCCGTCCTTACAGCTCACTGTTCCTTCTTTTCCTTTGGCACTCTGGAAGGCAGAGGAATGATTTGGCAAAGTTACGCTTGTGCTAGGCTGCAGAACAAAGAGCAAAAGAGGAGGCAAAGAAACCAAGCACCTGCAAGGGCTTCACAAGCCCCCAGACAACAGCAGCTGTTCTTGTGCTGCATTCACACCCAGCATACACTTGCAAGGAAGGAAAGGACATTTCCTTTCTTGCAGGTGGAAGCAAAAGCTTGGAGCGGTGCTGTGCTGCAAGTTAACTCCTTGGATACTGAGCACCTTCCAACAAACACAGTTGAGAAATACCTGGTGATTTGTTGGTTCTTTCTTCCCTAGCAGCATACTGCCAGTCTGCGTTGGAGATGCCCCACTTGGATGGGCTGGTCTGGAAGGGCCCTTTTTACTTTGGGAAAGAAAAGAGGACAGAAAGCCTCCCCGGGACTGAAGAGAATGTGCAGTACTCCTCTGGCTGCAGGTCATATCGCTAATTAAAAAAACAAAACAAACCAACAAAAAACACCACCAAACAGAACATGAAAGTGTAGCCAGACAACCTGGTGAAAGACCACCCAACAAGCGAAGTGCTGGCTGTTTGAACCACCGGAGGACACATGTTCCTTTCCAAGCTGACAGACCACTGTGCATTAAAAAAAAATGTTTTAAAACATCCTGTTAGTGCCTGGGGCAGATCACTATGATTACTGTAACCAAAGCTCACTTCTCAGTGATGCCACTGAGACAGTGGGCTCAACTGTTGCTGAATCCCCTGTAGGGCCACCTCCAACTCCTTCCACTCCATCTGGTTAGTTTAGAAAGAGCCTAAGGGAAAGGCAGGGGAATCCAGACTTCCAAAGAACCTATTCAGCTGGGATTCCCAATTCAAGGCATAAAACAGACCTACTTCGAGAGGCATTCGGTATCCAGAGTTTCACTGAACACCCTTAGTTACTCAGCAAGTCATGTTCAGCAATTTGGAAGCACAGGCCCTCAATATCTCAAAAACCAGATCCAAAGAAAATAAGAAAGTTTAGGTCCATTTCTATGATTACACACACCTCCCTTCTTAGACCACAATGTCAAGAGCAGCAGCTGCTTCCCAGAACATAACTGTCTGACCTCACTCTGCTACAGCTTCCTCTGAGAGCAGAGCAGCACCCAGGGGAAGGGGAATACAATCATCTGCACTGTGTCTATCCTCTCTTCTAGGAAGGAACGGTTCTACCAAAGCTGGGCTTTGGGTCGAGCAGAGACATGGAAAAAGCAACCAGAACTGGCCCCCAGACTAAGAGACAAGTTGCACACACAAGAAATGCCACTTCTAAGGCAAGGTTTTCTAATACAAATGGACAAAAATTAATATGGGAATAAAGTATCCCATCCCTCATGTCACTCTCCCCCATGTGTGCAGACGAACATCAGGGCTTTCCACACAGAGTAGTTAAAACAAAACACCCCCCTCAAATTAAACTGTCCCATGCAGAGAGTGCAGAGCAGTTATCAAGACAGCTCACCAGGCACTGAAGTCTATTTAATCAGACAACTTTTAGACTAAAACAAAGACTTTGCGTGTGGTCTCTGCTACAACTTCTATTTGTCACTGTCAGCAGGATAATTTGACCAATCCCCCTCCTGTCTGAATAGAAGTGAAAGAAGCACATGAGAAAGTCAAAGGCCCAGCAGTGTTATTAAGACCCTGTGGCTAAGCTACTTTTGCTTTCAGATCCTTTTAAAGCAAGAAAAAGACCACAAAACCTCAATAACACAATAAATTCAAACACACAGACTTGCTTTGCATGACTGTGTACTGGGGGAAAAATAAGAGTTTAAATAACAATCAAACAAGCTGTATCACTGTGTATGTTGCCTAATTTCCACAGATAAGAATACCATAGATGTAGCCATAAAACACACTAACTGCAGCAATTTTATGGGGAATTCTGTGCGTAACTGAGCCTTGCAGGAGAGAAACTCCTTTTCCCTTGACTTTGCAAGAGCAAGAAAGCATCTCTGCGTTAATAATGACCCCTTTGGGTCATACAGTAAGTGTCTACAAAACAACACAGGGCATTCACCTACTGCACCGCAGGCACTAAAGTAAATAGGAGTCAAGAGACAATCCACTTCGGTTGAGCAATACTGCAAGGTATTGTACTGCTACCTGTGCCCTGGCTGCCCAGAACACCTTGGTGCAATGCTGAGAGCAGAGCAGAATCACCTCCATGTGTGCTTGGGTTCTCACTGATTGGCAAAAATCTCTCTCCCAAATAGCAGGGGACATGCCCATCATGAATTCTGCCACTAAACCCACTTTGGTCACCAGAATTTCTGCCTGGATGTCTTTCTGCATTGATTCCCAGGGCAGGGAACAAGGAAATGACCCTCCAGAAGCCTCCCTGACCCAATAAAAGCAGCAGAGCCTGTCCCCAGCTCCTCCCCTGCAGGCACTCACAGCTCAGAGTCCCCTAGTCGATCCATGTTGGCCACATATGCGGGCAACTTGTGATGCACAACTGCTTGTTCCACCTCCAGTTCCTCTTTCTTCATGCGGGAGGATTCAGCCTGCAGAGCAAACAGCTACAACAAGAGAAGAGAGCCAAGTAAACAGCGGGTCACTGAGATTCACCTCCTTCCCGCTTGCTGAAGTTGTTTACTCCTTTTATTTCAACAGCCCTGGAAGGGTGGGGAGGGAAGAAAGTTGCTCTGACTGGCTGAGCATCACATTAGTCCAAGTAGTCAAAACAATCAGTACTTTACACACACGAAACTGGAGCCTACTTAAAACCCTTCACACCTCTCCTTGGGCTGTTGCTGTAGGAACGTTAATGGTGCTGGGAAACTAGAGCCAGCCAGGGCAGAGCTGATCAGGCACTCCATGCAGGCAGTTCAAGGCCAGGGCAACGCATGTGACTGGCAGTAGTGATGTACAGGCACTGAGCCTAGAAGGTAATCTTCTTCCCACAGCCAAGGGTTTGGTGAGCTGTCAGGTTGCACTGAGCCAACGCCATCAGGTCACCCTGAAATCCAGCTCCACACCCTGCCCAGCTCCCTCCCAAGCATGACAGGGAGATTAGATTTATCTCCACATCATGGAGAAAGACATTTTTCTTTTCCCCCCTTAGCAGAGAGGAACCTCAGGATGCAGCTTTCTGTGACGGATGTGGTTTATGCCTGTGACTCTTCTTCACATGAAGAGTTCCTCAGGCTTTTCTGCTTCTGTACATTTGTTTTTCAGATATAATTCTTCTTCTTCCTTTTACCATAGTATTTAAGGAAAGAAATTACAAGAAGAAAAAGGACCTTTAGAAATCCAGCTTGCTGTTTACGTATATGCATTGTTTCAACAGTGAAATCAGAATCACTACTTAATTTCAACTAGCATCAAATTCAATGTTTATTCACACCATTTTTTATTTAAACCTGTATTCTAGGTGGCTGCTTTCTTTTCTGACCTGAGCAGTTCTCCAAAAAGGAAAATCTATAGTTTTACCTCTGCCAGTTTGGAAGAGAATGCTTATCCAGTCTGTAAGTAATATCGATCAACATACCACAAACAAAAAACAGCTTTAATTTGACTAAAAGTACAGAATACAAAATTGAAGGAAATAAGAGCTCTACTTCAAAATATACCTTATCCTGCTGTCCCTATTCACTGACCATCTTTGCAGAACCTTCTTGTCAAAGTTTGCCTGATCCAGTGACTCCATACAGTACACAGTGACAAACCTCGCTTTTCTTTTGCAAAAAAGCCTCCTTTTTGAAATCAATTATTCTATTTTACTTCAACATTTTTAGGACAAATGAACAGTGCTGATCAGCTACCAAAACAGCTGAAACAGGAAGCACAACATACAACATAATGTTTTATAATACAAGAGGCAAAGCACAAAACTCACTTTACTGAAGTATTCATACAGAGCGAGCTTTTACTTGATATGTTTAAGGAAGTGAAACTGAAGTCCTGCTTACATGAATAAGGCTTCCCACTTGTATCTGATCATTCACATGTGATCTGTAGTTTAGAAAGTTCTTAAACTGTAGATTTCCAAAATCTCTCGTAACAGGAAGTTATACTGGGAAAGGACTGACCCATGTTACATACTCTTACACCCTCTCTCTAAGCATCTGCTGACGATACCATCAAAAACAAGACATGGAGCTGGGCAACATTTTGTCTGAACTGGTCAGCCCTTCCTATGATTTACTCTAAGGTCTAGAACTGGGAAACAGACACTCACAACGTTTCCATTAGTTGATCTAAATTGCTTTAAGTGCACTTCAACCATGGTGAAGCAGCTATTTCAGAATTAATAGTTTCTGCCTCTTTGCCAGAAGTTATTGCCCGTTTCTGTTGCTCCATCAGCTAAAACCTGGAAGTGACTGAATACTATTCAGAAGTTTCCATGCAAAGTCAGCCATATATGCCCTTAACCCACCACTAGTTTCAGCTTGTCTTGACTTTGCAGTGTAGCAGGAAAGGAGTTTGCACAGTATGCAGCCACCTGTCAGCACAGGGAGAGAGACAGTCACCTCCAGCAGAGGGACAGTTAATACCCTAAACAGACATTTCACGATATGATCACAACCCTAAGTTTCCTGGAGACAGTTGAAAAGATAAACCAAAATAACAAAGGACTTACAGAAGAATCTGCCTTGGAATAATTGCACTGAACTGAACAGCTACAACCTTCTTGAACGGATGGGACCAAGTTTACAAAACTCACAGCCTCACACAGTCAGCAACTAAAGAGTGACTTCAGTTCTGACCTTATGCCGCAACAATTCATTTTCTTCTTGTATGAGACTGCTCCTGAGACATTCAGCTTCAAAGTTCAAAATGACTGGAACTGGTGAGGAATGTTAAAGAAAACCAAGGCAAGAACTTGTGTGCACCTGGCTTAATTCGAAAAGCCAGTACTCTATAGCGGCCATTGGACTGTAAGAGACAGCAAAGCAAGAAGCATGTGCAGGCCAGAAGACCAGTAACAGCTTAGTTACCCAAGCCAATTCTGTACTTTCTTTGTACTTTTACTGTTGCACAAACTATTTCACATAGGCTTTGCAAGGATTTTTAGATTCTTCCTTTTACATGTCAGAAGCGGAGGACAAGACAGGTTATGTTACTGTATTAGTGTACACTGAAGAAACAGTTCAAGCTGAGCTGTATTCCAGCTACAGTGTAAATCTGCCCATCAGCAAACAAACAAGGTCAGAACTCCAAAGTGTGGGACAAAGGCTGTTATTTCTGCTAACACTGAATTACTCTATTACAGTGACCAGTCACTAGACAATGTTGTGAACATATGTACCCAGAGAGGGTCTAACAGGAGATGCTAGTTCAGTTATAGACTATGACCAAAGGCTGCATGCCTGTTTTGTACTAGGCCAAGCAAAAAGGAAAAGCGTTTCAGAACAAGATATGGACAAGATTTCTAGTCACTAGCATAGGGATGAGCTCAGCATTAGCAACAACCACAACTGCTTGTGCCCAGGGAATATAACATATCATCAGATAATTGAACAATAACTATTCCAACATCCTCTGGTAAACACCAACTTCCTACGAAGTCTTGGCTCTAAACCACCACCTGAAAGCAGCAATACTGCTGTAATTCTGTAATGCTATATTCTTGGCACCACTGTTAATAGTAAGCATAACACCAGGGCAAGGGAGATTTAACTATTAGTTGCAAAAAAGGATATGCATGCACTGAAACAAGACGCTCAGGAAGTTGTGCAGAGACACGATAAATGTATCTGCCCACTGGCGTGAGAAATAGGTGGCGAAGGTGGGGTTGGAGTCTGGGGCAGGGAGGAAGGGCAGGACAAACCAATCCTTCCACTCCGCCTGGTTCTGGAGCTCGGAGGCCTGCTTGAGAAAAAACTCCTGCGCCTTGTCATTGCGGCCGGTCTGAAACACAGCAAGGAGAACAGGGCTTATGCTTCCATTAATGTCACCACATGGGTTCTAGGAATATTTGCTCTGTTATGAACACACTAACTACTACTTTCGCCACCCAACAGAGCAAGTGCTTAGAGTTAATAGATTCGTTGGGCAACAAAAGACTCTCAAATACGTTAAGAGAAGCTCACAAATGCACTCGATCTGACCTTCTTTCTAGTCACCACAGTCTTGTTTAAATGCTGAGGCAAATCAAACTAATCACTTACACTGATTTTCAGCTAAACCAGTGCAGACTGTGCGCTGACACAAGACATGAACATTCATATACAGGACCAAAGTATACTTCAAATTACTCAAGTCTACAGCAGATGAAGGCTGAAAAGGTTTCCATCTGATACATTATTCAGAGAAGGACAGTCATGCCTCAGGGTAAGCACAGAGCAAAACAAAACATGAAAAAAACACACTTCCAGAAACGTGCATTACATTTCAACTTCTCCACCAACACCCATCATTAAAGATTTTCAGTCAGGAAATGGAATCAAGGAGGAAACATGCTTCTAAGTCGTAAGAAATAAAACATGCATTCCTGACAGGTATCTGTCTATTCTGTTTGCCAAAGCCCACCCTGTGTAATATATTCCATTGACTTTCCTAGGGTTTCAAAAAGACAATATCTGCTCCATTTTAAGGTCATTATTTTCTGTTCTATTCAAAGCAAACAAAAACCATTCACTCATTTTCTCTCCCACACTACCTTTTACAGATTTGAAGCCCACTTCTCCCCTCTCTTACAAACTAAAACTCAACTCCACCAACTCCAAGTCACCTTTTTTCCTTCTGGACCCTCCAACTCCCTTGATGCTTTAAGAACTGGGGTGCCAGGAGGGATTGGCTGAGTGGAAGGAATACAGACAATCCTGCCCGTTGATCTCCAGTGCTGCAGTAAGGGCGTTCCCAGCACTGCTGCTGCCTGCTCAATCGTTCCTTATCCTGCATCGGAGCAGCTGACTACTCCTACCTACACACAGGTGCTTGGGGCTTTTTTCTGCCTGTTTCTTCAACTTACAAAGATTCCTTTGAGCACTGTTCTTGTCCTCCTCTGTTCCCCTGGCAATGCCCCACGAGGAGGGGTTTACAAACCTTGTGACCTCTCCCGGTATCCAAGTTATTAACAGAGGCTGAGCAGGACTGAGCTAGGAGTACAGCCATCCTGTCTGAGGGGGACGTGCCTTCATGTCCGAGTGTGAGTATCTTGCTCCCAGCTAACAGTATTTCCCTCTCGCCTGAGCTTCTCTATCCTGTTTACAAGCTCGTCATGTGAGTCTGCATCAAACTCCTTGCTACGCTCCTGATATATGTCACATGAATTGCTTGTCTCTTACACACCAGGCCTGTCAGAGGCTCACAAGAGTATTTTATTGCTCTGGTTTCAGAGACCAGGATCTTTTTAAAACAGAAGCCTAAAAATCAAACACTACCTGAACAGTATGGACGAGGTAGTATCGGAATAAGCTGGTTTTCAGCTTGTTCACCGTTGGGCGGTACACATCTTCCAAACGGCTGAAAAGGCGTCGGTCGAGATAACTCCAGTAATCCCGAAGGGCTGCCAGATCATAGCTCTGAACAAATTGCTGCAGCTGGTCCACTATCTTATCTACCTAAAGAGGGCAAAACGGGGAAGACTGCAGTCACATGAGGGCTCTTCCGGCACAAGAGACTTTCTGTAACTTAATGCTGAGAAGCTTTAACTGCGCAAATAATATTACAATCCAGCGCTTATGCATTAGCTATTTTCCTAATCCTGGAAACACTCTGCATTTTGTATTAGCATTCTTCCGCTCTGCAGCACCCTTCAAATAAAAAAAGAAAGAAACATGAAAGAACATAGCCAAACAGATTTTGACACAAAGATTATGATTTGTTAAACACAGCTGGTGGGGTTTTTTGCAAGTAAGCAAAACTCTCCGCTTCTTTTAAAAGCCAGTCGATAATGAAGAAACAGGAATAATGTGATTAAATGTTGAAAACTTAAGTGCAGCACCTGGAAAATAGTATTATTTTTAGACTAAAAGGAAAAAAAACCTGTATTTAGCCAACAGAAAGAGGAAGAAAGAGCCATTGTAGTGCAATCTTTGAAGTACCTTTAACAATATCATCTACTAACAAGGCAGGCAGAAAAGTTTGCAACAGAAATTTTTTTGTCATTACATCTCTTTGAAAATCATTTCTGCAATATGAATAAGGCAGAATGGTGGTGTGGGAATATATTTTTCATCCAGTGATCTCTGATGGCCGAAACGGGCACCAGGAAAAAAAAGAAAAAAAATCTGCACCCTATACCAAATTCAACTACCAAAGCTGTTTAATACGTGGTTTGCTCCCCTGTCATCAGTCAATGTCTCAGGACATCATCCAGCCTCTACCTCTGCGAATGTCTTAAGACATCATCCAGCCTCTACCTCTGCAGCTTCCTACAGATAAAGGAATCTGAAGTCCACGACCCCAGCAGCCCCTTCTTAGACAATACAGTTCCAATTAAATCAAGTCTTTGCTGACCCCTAAACATTAGCAAAGCGCCGGCGCTTGAGAAATAAAAGCAACGTGCTTTTTGAATGATAAAGGCAGCGGTTGTACTGCTGGCTGAAGAAAAATCTGACCGTTCCAAACACTACACTGAGCGCCCAGAACTGCTGCCAGAGCAACACGGAGCTCGCAGGCAGGACCGAAACTGCGTTTTCCAGGCGGGCAAACCCTCCGCCGCCTTCGTAAGGCATCCCACGGCAGGAGCGGAGCTGCGAAGCCGCCGGCTACCAATGTCACGCCTGAGAGACGACGCGGGCAAGGAGCCGCCGCTGCCCCCTCCTGCGCGCCTCTCCTCCCTTCGCCCCCCCCGCGGACCCAACAATCCTCCGCTGGTTTCCAGCTCGGACGTGGGGTCCGCGGACGGGCCGAGCAGACTGGGCGGGCGGGCAACTGCGGCCCCCGGCGGGGAAGCCAGGCGAGGGCGTGGAGCCCGTCCGTGTCCCCCCCTCTCCGTGAGGCTGCGCGGACAGAACGGCGGCAGGGC
>JANXJC010000064.1:16086432-16114000 GCA_027564655.1 Leptodon cayanensis | reverse complement strand
CCGGGGGGGCACCCGCCCCCCGCGGGGATGGGGGGGTGGGGGGGGGACACGGACGGGGACGAGACGGGACGCGCCCGCCGCTCACCCGGAAGCCTTTCTCCCGGTCCGCCTTGATCTCCGCGTCCAGCTGCTTCAGGGCGGCGGTGAAGCCGCGGAAGAGCAGATACTCCCGCACCAGCTCGTCCGTCCGCTCCGCCGCCGCCGCCATGGGGGAGCCGCCGGCTCCGCCCGCCCACGGGCGGGGAGCCCGGCCCCGAACGGAATGGCCCGGCCCAGCGCCGGGAGGACTACGACTCCCGGCGTGCCTTGCCGCGCCCGCCCAGCGCAAGGCACGCCGGGGCTTGTAGTCCCCGCCGTTGCACATGCGCACGACCTGCCCGCCTTTTCCCGCCTCTTCGTTGCGCCACCCCCCTCCCTACTCCTTACGCCTACAGCCCGCGTTTTTCCCGCTTCCTTATTGGCCGCCGCCGGGCGCCGGCTGCGTCCCGATTGGCCCCTGCGCCACGTGCGGCTCGTGTTGCTGGGCGCGGGCGGGCAGAGGCGCGGCGGCGGCCATGAGAGGGGGCCGGTCCGGGCCGGGCATGGTGGGGTCGGTCGGTCGGTGGATCCCCGGAGGCGTCTGGCGTGGGGCCCTCACGGGTTTCGCCGGGAAGAAACAGCAGGGGCAGGCGTTCTTACCTCTAGGCCGTACTTGCGGTCGGTAACAGGGCAGGGGGCATCGGTCTGATTGCCAGGAAAGGGCTTCCCCAGGCGGGCGCCTAGGGCCCTGTCAGGCCGGTGGGGTGGATCTGGCCCTCTCACGCATGTAGATGTCTGGGGCTCTGATGTCACAGTTAATTGGGGGGGAAAAAAAAAAAGTGCGATGCTGTGAAGAAGTCTGTCTTTTAGTACCGTCGGTGGGAGCGGAGGAGTCTCAGCGCTTTGTGAAGCCGAGCCCTGGATATCCCATGGAAATGGAGCATCAAAGCATTGCGGGGAAGGGTGCAGGAGGTGGGAGGTTTGTCTCGGCTGTCTTTCATGCCGCTCAGTTTATCAGTGGTAGATGAGGTTTTAGTCAGTACTTACAGATGGCATCCTCCAGGCAAAGAGAAGATTTCAAACCCCGTGATTTCCTGTGGAAAAATGAGCAGGAGTGCTCTTGTTAGTCACCCTGAGCTTTCCTTTTTTTGTCTGTCCTCTACGCAGGCTGTAAGATTTCTTTTTCTTCACTTACATATTTATTCAGTAGAAGTAAATGTTGCATTGCAGCTTTTGATGGAGACAGCTGGAGAGTGTAGGAAGACACATGCCAGAGTGAATCCCAGTCCCCTGACACACCTGCAAGAGGTGGAACCCCACGTGGCAAAGCGGCGCTTGGCACAGGCACGCCACCGGGCTACGCTGGCAAGACTCTTCAGTGGATTGCGGGAAGCTGTTTTATCCCAGTCAGACAACTCGGCCTTAAAGGTGCGGAGCAGTGACCATTTCTTTATGCATAGCTACTATACATGGGTATGTTTAAATTTAAACAGGTTTGTTAGGAGGACCACTGTATCTTCACGGGTGCCAGTGCGTGTGTAATTTCACTGTGTGCAGCTTTCCTGGATCACTTTTACTTTAAAGCTGCCAGCTCAGCGTAAGCAAATTGTTCACTTTGTAGTCTCTGGGTCATGGGTTTATCATGTGCCTTATCTGCACTTTTATTATGGGGGTTTTGCAGCTTCTTTATAGCTTTGCGGCTTCTTTATAGTATTCTGGAAACAAACCAAGGGATCCCATGATGAAGCAGAATAGTGAGTTTAGGGACAGAAGAAGTTGTAGGGGAGGGAGTAATTCGTTCAGCTTTATGAAGTGTACTCTGTCTTCAAGACACTCTGGAAAAGTAAGTCAGGAAAAAAACACTAGTACTGCTTATTGGTCTCTACTAAACTAAGGAACTATTTAATTGACCCAAAATGCTACTGAAAAGATGGATATTACCATGTTCAAGGCAGAGGAATAAACATCAGGAGTCCTTTTATTCTCAACTCTGCCACCAGTTCATTTTGTCAGATTGGGTACTTTCAGTTTTCCAGTGTGTAAAATGGAGAGGGTAATGACTGTTTAGGATAGAAATTGTCCTTGTAAAGGGCTTTGAGGCTCTGAACATGCGAAATACTGCTATCTAGGGCTTGTGCCTCCTGAGCCCCTTACCTCTCATGCAGGCTGAGGTGAGAGTTCAGTTTGCCATGTTCTGAACAAGATGCAAGTTAAGCTGAAGTCACCATGATCTCTGAAGGCAAGACTAAACAGATACTTGTTCTGTCTAGTCTAAGGGGACTATCTTCACATACCAATTCTTAAAACTGCTTTTTCATAGTATCATGTGCCCCTTGTGTGACTTTTGGGGGCCAAGGAAGTTCAATATCTTCAAGAGCCTAAATACAGAAGTTCACTTGTAATCCTAGTGCTTAGTGCTGGCTAAAATATCCAGCGTGAAAGCTCTGCGGGGTAGACATCCTGTCTAAGGTGATTGTGGATGGTCTCACCAATCACATAAGTCTTGAAATATTTTCGAGATGTGTATGCTTAAATGCGTTGCCCATATGTTCTCAGTTATGCATGCCCTAAATGATGAAGGAATGATGTGCAGCACTGAAGTTATTCCAGTTTACATCGGTGTAGCTGAGAGCAGAACATGGCAAAGGCTTCTCCTAGCTAAATTCTCATGGGAAATTATTAGTAAAGTATGATGTCTAAAGTTGGTAGACATCCAAGAAGACTTCACAGCATGGTATTTCTGGACATACTTCAAGAAGAGAACAATCCAAACAAGACCATTTGCTGATGAAAGAAGATCAGAGTTAAGTAGCAAATGTCTATGTGACTGGGTGTTCTGTGTATGTAATGCATAATATATACCCAAATATTTATATTCTATATTTAAGTTTGCTCTGGTATTAGTTCTTTCCCCTTTTCATATGGATAAGGGTAGCTGGTAAAACAACACAGTTGTTTTCACAGAGACTTCGAGATAACTGAAGGTCAAAATGAAGGAAGAGTGAAGAAAACAACCAAGGCATGTTAAAACATGAATCTAGTCAGAGCAGAGCGCAATCAGTTCTGATTTCTTCTTATGTTTAGTATCAGGTTTTGCGTAAGGCTAAGAAATCTATCCAGAAGCTGGAGCAAACCTTGGGTTCTTTTCTGAAGATGAAAGGTAACTATGCAAATATTTGCCTTAGACAGAGTGCCTGGACTTGGTTTTTATTTATTTCTTAAATAGAGACAGATAGGTACGCAGCTGAGCCCGCTAAAGCATTAGAGCTAACTGTGACTTTAGTTGTAGCAATAAGCAAGTGATAGTGAAAAGTCTGTCAACCCACTAAGCACTGCACCTCAGATAATCCCCCTCTGACTCTCAGCCATTCCTACCCCCTCCCCAGCCTGGGTGAAGGAAGGAAACAAGTAATTCCTGCTTTCCCATGGCAGCAGGCAGTTCAGGCAGAGTGCCCTTGTCACCCTGCTGCCGATTCACCCCCAGCAGGTGTGGGGCTAGCATGGGTCCCCAGGCTGCATGCTTGGGCTCCCACTGAGAGGCTGCAGGAGCGTGTGTGCTCCTTGCAGCCGCAATGACGTGGGGCAGTGCAAGTCACAGCCGTCATGAGCACCCAGCGTTGCGAGTCGAGCACAGCCAGAGCTTAAATTTCGGCAGGTTCTGGTGTGAGGTAAAAAAGGACAGAGAAGCTGCTGAGGATTTCCTAGTATAAGAAATGGAAGCCTCTATTTAAGACTTTACTCTGATAGAAATGGGTAAGAGAGATGCTGTAGCTTGGCAGGTCATCTTCATGCACTCCTCTGTTACCACCTGTGACACCATGCGTCACGCTGGTCTAGCATGTGCTGTCAGCAGGTGAGGCAGCTCCTGCTGTGGGGCTTCATGCCCTCACCAGCCTGCCTTCTGTTTACTGATGCTGGCCACTGCCTCCAGGGGTGGCAAGTAGGCCAGGGGGCTGATGGGGTAGAGACTTTGGACATACCGTGATGTCCCTTCAGGTGTCCAAATTAGAGTCAGCCAGAAGAAAACACTGCTATTCATGCAACTTGCACCTCCAATAATTTTCATCAATTAAAAGTCCCAGTGCTTAAATTGAGCAGTCTCCTCTGAACCCACATCCTTGGATAACCCATAAAAGTCAGTGATAGGTAGAAGGAATAGTTTGACAGAGCAAAATTGAAAGGGTAACTTCCCCTTTTATATACTTGGATATATGTACAATTCGTACTGCTTGTGAATCATGGGTTGGTTATCAGAGGTTTTTACATGCAATTTCCTCATTATGTGGCAGTCACAAAACACTGTGTTGACTAGTGCTTGCCTGGACTAGTGCTTGCCTGGACTTTGATTTGCTGGTTGTTTTCACCATCAGTTCTATCAGACCAATGTTAGGAAGAACGCATTGACTCTAAGTTCCTCAATGATCATAAACTCCCAATAATGCTAGTTACATTGTAGGAGAGGCAGAAGTTTCTCCTTTCACATCATTTTTGCCTGATGAAAAGCTCTGGCTCATGAAGAACCAGTTGTTGAAATTGTTGTTTGATTGGGACTGAGAGTGAGAGGGAAGCCAAAAGTGCCACTGACGTGACAGTACCTTTCTACTCACAACAGAGTCCTTCAGTCTGGAGGATGGAAACCCGTCCAGCTTGGAGGAAATCAGGGACGAATATGTCAAGAGGCACTTCAGCAATCACAGGTAAGGGCTTATACCAATCAAGGAAAGATGATAGTACTCTGAATTTGCTTCCATCCCAGCATCTCTGAACCTCTTTGTCATTGTTACTGAATTTCCAAGCAGAGGCCTTTCATCGTGAGGAAAAGTTGAAGAGATTTCACCTGGATCCCTGTAATCCTGTACAGTGCACAAACACTTTAAGCATATTGTTGGTCTCATTTCCAGTCAGTGCTTGTGTTTCCTTTCCCTTCTATGTAGCTGATCTTCACCAAGGACTTCTCATTTG
Source organism: Leptodon cayanensis (assembly GCA_027564655.1). NCBI lineage: Eukaryota > Metazoa > Chordata > Aves > Accipitriformes > Accipitridae > Leptodon > Leptodon cayanensis. The sequence continues at coordinate 16,109,020 of JANXJC010000064.1, read as the reverse complement.
CCTGCAAAGCAAAAGGAGGAGGAGAAAGCTGGCTTGGGAAGAATGGCCCTGGACTCTGGAGTGACCATGACAAGGGCCTTATTAATCCAGTTAAGAAGTTGCTCATGTGGCTTTTTTTTCCTGTGTGTTCTTTTCAGCACTGCATCAGCCTTGGAAGCTGTGAGTGAGAGTGACTCTACTGTCTGGTATCTGATTCAAGAATGTGAAAAACAAACACTGGAAGAGGATGGGAAGCCAGAATTGATCCAGTCTTCACAGACTTCATCCCCAGATCTGGTGGAATTTGAACGGTAGGTGCACCCCATGTTGCCTTCAGTTTTTTAACTTGTTGGCATTAACACCGTGCATTCAGTCACTGCCATTCGTGCAGCCCTGCTTGAGCCTGCATCTGCTTTGCAGAAGCCTTGTGCCAGCAGCTTTGGCCCTACTGGTGATGAAGCTGAGCGCCTCCCAGGTTCCTTACCTGTGACTTGCATGTGGACTCCCAGTGTCATAGCAGCCCCCAGTTCTCCAGGCCTTGGAAAATCCCTGAGGAAAGACAAAAAAATTTCTTTAAAGTGTGTCAGTCCCTGTGTGGCCATGCTTTACCACTCTCCATAGGGCTTGCAGAGTAAGATGCAACATACCTGCTACCAGTAGTGGTTTAACAGGCAAGCTCAGGTGGAATAGGAGGTTATTCATCCGGAATGATTTATGCAAGTGCCTGTCCCTTGTGTTTGTTGTATCAGTACCACTATCAAGCTGTATCCCTGCAGTGGGGCTAGGTTTTAGGAATGTAGGAATTGCTGCACCAGATTAAATTGTCAAGAGTCTAGCTATGTGTGTTCTGGGGAGGTGCAGGAACCAGACGTAGGCAGATATTTTCCCCCACACTGATGTTCACCCTGCCTCTAATGGCATTGTTATGAGGAGCTTGAACACTGTTGCTCCTTCCAGGAGTAGACCCATAGCTCCTGGCAGCTTGGAGTACTTTTTTTGTTGGATCGGAGCAGGGTAAGGCTGGATGCGACCAGGGAAGGTCATGTAGTCCTCAGCCTGCGGGCTGCAGAATAGCGGTGGTCTGGAAGATATCAGAAAGCACTCCTCAAAATGCAACACGGGAAGGAGGGGAACCTAAACACTTACATATGTGTTACATTTATATCTAGGGGGTGTGAGACTGTAACCCCCTTTAGGATCAGCTCCTAAGTGCCTGGTGCAGGACCTAAAAATCAAAGACCACTGTTCTCATGTCAGTAGTCCATGTATTTTCGTCTGGGGTTGTAATGGTAAAATTACGTGAAAAAAATAATTTTTTCAAAGTTATTGATATCTTAAGACTGAGTACATAATTCATCATATTCTTCCCCTTGCTGTCAGACAGCACTAGGAGGTACTTAGAAGTCATGGATGCTTTTCTGAAAGGATAAATTATCATTTCTTCATAAAGATTTGAGAAACAGATGGATGTCTAATCTATCCTGTACCATCAAGCAGAGTCAATTTCACCCTAACCATTCCAGAGTTAAGAATATGCAGTGCAGGAGGATCCACAGCTGCAGCTGGCATCCTCTTCCACAGCGTCACCACAATAAACAAAAACTTCCGCAGTTCCTTCTTCTCTTTTGCTTTGAACTGGTGCTTATTTATAAAATTCCCTTGGATTATTGAGTTTTTCATCAAACTGAGACTGCAGCTGTGCCAGCAGATGGCACCAGCCTCCCGCTACTGCTCCTACTTTTGCTCTTGTGAGAATCGGAGATGGCTGTGGTAAGGTATCATTTACAAGACCTTGAAAAGTGCTGAATCAAGATTTTCTGGGGGAAGTAAGCTCTGCTTCATCAAAGACTGCACAACAAAGCTGTAAACACCTGACTTTTTCCTTCTTCACTGACAAGGTAGACCAGGGCCTGTACTGTGTGGACTCTGGCACTTATCCTACAGTTTTATGGCAGATGGCAGCTGGTTCGTAGCTAATTCTTCTCAAAAAATGATTTTTATAACAGGCATAAAACAATAGGGACTCTTCAGCAAAGAAAATAACAGGCTTTTGGTGATTGTCCAATCACATTATTTGGGCAGCATGAGAAAAGCTTTGAGCGTCAGCGGACTAGGTTTTTTTTCCACGTCCAGCAGGAGGAGCTACACTGGTAGGCCTACACAGTACTCTGTCCAGTGCAAAATGTGGTTGTCTCCTTGCAGCTGGGAAGGAAATAGTGAAGTCATGGTTCAAGCTTAGTTTCTTTAGCAAAGCAATCTAATGGTGATTCATATTCTTCTGTTTGAGAAACTCCAGATCCTTTGTTTGGAGCTGGACATCCAGAATCCTTAGTGAGCGCAATACCTTACATGAGAATGCTTATTCCCCTTCCAGTATTTTGTCTCCAGCAATGGTGGAAAATACTCCAGAGTGTGGGAACTGGAGTTTAAACATATTTATACTTGCATGCAGAATTATCTTAAGTTTTTCAATATTGATTTGCTGCAACAAGTAATTTTTTTTTTTCCAAAAAGAAGAGGTTGAACTCTTTTGAGTTACTTTGTTATGCAATACTGTTCAGTTAATTCATTTGGGACATCTTCCAAGGAATCATTTTGAGCCCAAACTTAGTAACAATGACTGCTGTTTATAGAACTCTTGGTTTGTACTCCTTTGATCTTGTTATTTTCATCTGAGAAGCTCTAAGCATTTAATTAACGTAAAATAACCTTCAGTGCTGCTTTCCAAAGTAGACATTCTTATCCCTGGTTCACTGTGCCACACAGTGCTAAGAGAAGAAGCGGGCTCATTCTGAGATTTAGTCACCGGGTTGAAATTGCAACACTTAGGTTCCATTACCAGTTTCACTACAGACTGCATAGAAGTAAGTCTTAGGGATGCATTTCCTCGTATGTAAAATAGAGGAAATTGAGCTCCCGTGCTTATTTAAGTCAGAGCATCCAGGCCTGGGGTAGTCTCTTTCTATCTGCATGTATAGTACCTAATGTGTCAGGATATGAGCTCAGCCAAGGCTTTTAAGTGTAGTGCAATGCCAGTAAAAGTATAAAAAGTGACTTATAGTGTAAAAGCCTCAGGATACAAAGGCAAGTAACTCAAAATTTATTAAATGCCAGAATGAGGTTTGCCTGTGCAACAAGTACAGCCTGCAGCGCCTGGAGCTTCTGTTGTGAGGCAGTCCGCTGAGGCTGTGGCTGGAGCCTGTCTTTTGCAGATGAAATCTTGGCAGAACAGCGTTGCTAAAATCTTCAGCGTTGGGCAATCTTCAGTAATTGTATGGAGTCTTAGACATGGGAGACAGTGAAGTAGTTATGAATCAGAGCTATTCCCCAGTCTCCTGCTGATTTACAGTAGATAGCTGCCTCATAGCCTGCTCTTAAGAGGTGCTCCCTTTCCTTTCATTACAGATACCTGTATTTTTATAAGCACACAGTGGACCTGCTGATAGAGCATGGAATTGTTTGCACTGAGGAGGTGCCTCTTCCTGAGGTCTCCACAGCTATTTCCCACCTCTGGCAAGAGCTTTCTGAAGAAAGGAGAGACAGCATCTTGCAGTACTGTAACCAGAGAGATTTCCTCATGGATCCTAAGGCTGCTTGTCAAGAGCCTGCGTGCACTGAAGGTAGTGTGAGGGACAGCCGAGGTAACAGTGAGGAAGCCAGTGGTTCCTCAGTCTCCACACCAGAGGAAGTAAGTGCTGAGTAACATACATGGTCTGCCTCTGAAACTCCAAGCCTTCAGATGCTAATTGGCTCTGCAGCTTTTAACTGGAAACATACAGTAGTTCTAATTAAGCTTTCTCAAGACTACTTGAATGCATAAGTGGAGACAATAAGCAGTCTTTGAGTAAATGCCTGCACCAAATTCTGTCTTGGTAAGATACACAGCAAGCTATAGGTGTGCAGTGGTAGTAATCCTGCTAGTCTCCACTGACCTGTAGAGTGTCTGTGCTCTCTTACACAGACAGTGTAAGAGTTAAAAACAGTGAAATTTGCTCTAACTTGCTCCAGGGGGAGGGAAGAAGAACATGAATTATACAGTTACTGTGCTTTGCAAACTCTCCAAGACGCACAGATTATCTAAATCCAGAAGGAATACTGAGTTTGCCACGGCCTGCTGTGTTTTGGGTTGGGTGTTTTTTTTCATCAAAGCACTTGGTAGCAAAGAGAAAGTATTTGTAGACCAGTTCCAGTGGTACAGGGCTAATGACTGCCTGTGCCATGCACCTCTGCAGATCCAAGAAGTCAGTGACTGAGTAGACCAGGGCATTTGTTAAAAAGAGATGAAATAACAGCCAACTCTTTGTAAACTGTTCCTGGAGCACTGTTTACTTAAGCAACTAGCTGCTCAAAGATGTGTAATTTTATTAGCTGGAGGGGAGGGACAGATGTCCACCTTTAGCATATAAGTAAATTGCATTGACAAGTTCTTTTCGAGTCACAGGACACAACTCATATTGCTGACCTTCTTAGGAAATGTCATGGGGATGTTGTATGTACAGTACTTTCTGGCACAGCAAATGTGTGAACTGCATTATGGCAGAGTGAACTAATGAGCTTACCGGTCTGTCACAGGATGCATCTTAACTCATTTGTAAGCCAGGTTGCACACTGGAAATCAGATTTGGGGAGACTGGCTGGTACAGCTGAGATCTCCAGCCATAAGGTGCAGCCCATATTCAAGTCTCTAAAGCACTGATATAATTCATGGTTTTTACTGATTTTGGGGCAGATGTAATGTTAAGTCTAATACCTAGAGGTTGAAGCACAGGCCTAGGGAATGGGCTAACCTTGTGTTCCTAGTTATGAAATACAGTTATTCCTATTATTCCTGTCTCCACAAAACCCTCTTGGTTTACTCTATGTTTACTCTAGCTGTAAATGTACCTGTTAAATGGAAAGAAAAAGTATTGTGCTTTTAAAGAATTCATTATTAAAAATGATGCCCTAGGTAAAACTTTTAGGTGGCTGGATATGTTGACATCTGAAGTGTTTTCTCTGATAGGTAATGTTTGAAGATGCATTTGATGTTGCTGCTGGTTTCCTTGACAGAAGCGAGACTCAGGGAGTGTCTAGCCAGAGGTAAATTACCAACTTGCCCCTTTTGCTAGACAGAGTAAGTTAATATCCCACTGTCAATACTCCATGGCAAGTTTTCTGTGGAGTAATGCAATAGCCTACCTTCATTTTTTGTGCCTAATTTTTAGTAAATTGTTAGAATAGCAGCCTCCAGTAATTGTGCTCGCAATAATACTGTCTCTTAATGTGCAAAAGTGAAATGATTAGTAGGCATTTATGGCAGAATCAGTAAGAATCACTTATTAAGAGCATCACTTCAGGAATAACTGGGGTCCTTCTGATTTTCTTCATCACTCTGTGTAGCTTTCCATCTTTCCAAACTACAATATTTGTAATGTTTTCCTTTTCTCTGTCTCACTTACTAGGTCTATAAGGACCATAAGACATTCTCTGGATAAGTCAATTAATCATAAACTGTACTCTCATTTAATGAGACAAAAAATGATAATTTTTTAACATTGTCTCAGTTACCTTTTTCAAGTACCCTAATTCAATCACAAGGAGGTGATCAAGCTTGGAAGTGTGGTTGACCTGAACAGTAACATCAAAGAAACACAAGACCAATTAAATAATAACATTTCTTTCCTCTGCAGGTCAGATGAGTTATCTGAAACAGAACATGTCAGATACAAAGCTGGCACTGCCTTTGATTTTTCCCAATGGACCAAAGAAAGGAAAGGGTTGCTTTCCTCAAGAGGAAAATCACATTATGACTCATCTTTTATGCGTTCTTGCTACTTAGTCTTCATTAGGATTGTTTCACTTTGCAAATAGTGTTTTTAATCTGTTTTTTTTAATCCCATTTTCTACTTAGTTTTCCATATTTAGAGAGTTCTTCAGTGTGAATCTCTTTTTCTTTCACCACCATTCTACCTTGCACTTCCAGAACAGAATGAATGGAAATAAGGTTGTTTTGGCTGTTGATCAGAATATACTTGAATACATAATAAAGGTTAAAATAAGATTATATATTCCTTAATACTGCAGTGTATTGCCATCATCTTTGCAATCTGTTTTAGGTCCCAAATTAGATTAGTATTTCAGTAGTCAACATTTCTCTTGTTCCCTTCCTTCCTTATCACTCTGTGCCTTGTAATTCTGGACAGAGGCGTGATGGCAGAACTTTGTAAAATCCCAGGGAGAATATAGAGGTGAGGTCCAGAATGAATATCTTAGCTTTTTGCCAGTTACCTGTTACCTGAGTACAAACCTGCCAGTGATAGCTAATATGTCATTTCACGACCACATGTTACGCATTCACTCTAAAACTTTACAAAAGAAGTCAAAGCTGTTCCTCTGAACAACCCTACAAAATATACTACCAAATAACCATTGTTGCTCTCTGTTATAATGGATATATACTTTTCCTCAAAACAGTGTTACTATAGCTGTCATGTATCAGTGGATCTCTTTGTTGTGATACTGGTTCCTTGTCTTGCTGTTCTCTGTTCTTACCTATCTTCCTTGCATTTATTAGACAGTATCTCATCAATACGTCCACCTCCACTCCTCCCTTGCTTGGCTATTGTCTTTAATATCAGAATCGTCTTGAAAACAATTTTAATCTATTTGAATTTATAAGTAAAATGTGGAGGAAAGAAAGTAAGTAGGAGGAGAAATGAGGGAACAGGAAATTAAATATAGTATCTGGTTCCATTTTCAGTTCAGTATTTGCAAGCTGCATTTCTGAAAGTCCAGAGGATCACCACGGACTCTATCTGCAGATCACTGACTTCCTGAAAAGCCTTTTCTTTGCTAATACACAGTTTTGCCAGGTAAGCTTTGCCAAAGGATTCCTTGTAGAAGGAGTAATGTATTACTGTCATTGTCAGAAAGGGATTTCTGTTTTCTGTGCTTCTGATCATAATGTCCAGAATCATTACAAATAAGAACTTGGGGTTCATCACTTCAGATGTATCATTCCAAAAGGTCAGTAGAATTGCCTTTGTAAGAGGCAAAGTGTGAGAGGTTATTACTGCTTTGAATATTATTCAAAATGGCAAATGACATGAGGAATTTTTTTTTTTTATTGTTTGCATGAAAGTTTCTTGTGGAAAAGCTTGAGTGATCTCATCTGAGCAGGCAAAGCTCACTTTGCAGTTCTCCATTAATCCCCGGCTGCTTCATTCTGAGCTCAGTAGGACCACCTTCTGCTTGTCTGGGTGCCAGGTTCCCTACCCTGATCCCTCCACTGGCAGGCCTTAGGAGTAGGGTATTGTGTTCTTGAAAGAGCTGATAAACAGCTGCTGAGCTGCCTCTTAACCTCAGCCTACTGTTGCAGGTTTGCTGAGCCAGAAGTCATTGTGTTTGCAGTGTTCTTCCTCCCCTTCTTGCCCTCCTGCCAAGGACGTGGCTCAGAGCTTGCACATGGGTGGAGGACTGAAAGGGAGATATCCCTCAGCCAGAGCATGCTTGTTTGGGCTCAGAGTCAATTGTATTATCTCCACAGTAGCCACTGTTTTGCTATTTTCTATCGCCTAGCTTCTACCCAGTCTCTGTTACTTGAGCAGATGCTCCCTTGAAGGAAATCAAGTGTTAGCGATGAGGGGTAATTAGGACAGAACACAAAGCAGAAACTAGTGTTGTACCACTGTCTGAATCTATCACATAGTGACTGCTGTGTGCCATTTGGTTCCACCATCTCGGGGAGACAGTAGCACTAGAGGAGGTGCAGAGAATGGCAGCAGGCACAGCAAAAGGCATTAAACAGAAGCTACCAGAGTAGGACTCTTCTGCAAAAAAAGACTGAGGGGTACCATGAGAGAATTTTGATCCTAAATGGTGTAGATTTGGTACACAGAATGATTATTCGTTGTGTCTAACACCAGAAGAACTAGAAAGCACTCAATGAAATGAACAAACAGCATATTAAAACATACCTGCACGTGCAAATTACTAGATTTAACTGCTGGGGCATCAAACCATTGACAATTACTAAATCTGAAGGTCCAGATAAAATTTCCAGCTCAGAAGGTCCTCACAGCACGGTTTGCCATAATGTGGGAGCATATATTGTGGAACAGAGCACACTGGATGCACAATTCTTGCACTTTCTGTCTAAACATCCACTCCTGGCCGTTGTCAGAGACCAGGCACTGATCTACATAGCCCTTTGGTCTGTGAATAGCTATGTTCTTCGTAAGAGCAGCGCTCTTCCTGTGTTTATGTAAATGACCATGAACTGAGCATGCCTAGAAAAGAAAGAAAAGCTTTAGGCAAGCTACTGTATATTCCGGTTTAAAATTTCTTTTGTGAGTATCATGCCTGGCAGCATTAGGTGGACCCATTTTGTCCTTCTGCTTGGTGCTGCATTGTTGTATGTGAGCCCAAGTCCATCTCACATGTCCCAGATGAGGTGGTATGAGAAGAGATAGTGCCTCTTTCAAGCTTTAAAGAGGCACATTTGAAATAAGACTAGGAGAATGGAGTGATGGGAAGGAACACAAGCAGCAAAAGAAGCTGTACTGCAAATTGGCAGTTGACTCGGCTCTGTGGATCCAAAAGGGAATAAAAGGCTGCGCGCAATTCTTTTAGGCAGGAACTTTGAGTTGTCTGTGATAAGACAATAAAAAGGGAGTTTGAGCAGAAATCGCCCAGGCTAAAGAGTGCTGATAATATGAAGGTCACAATCGGTTTTGGATTAGATAACTGCAGAACAGCGCATCTAGAGAGTCCTGCCAAGAGGAAAAAAAAAAAAAATAACTGACAAGGATTTTTTGTTTTGAGAGCAGAAATTCAGCTCCATCTCAAAGGAAACAGACTGAGGCAGTTATGGAAGTGGTTGCAGAGTGGGGATAGGAGATGTTCCACCTAGCTTGAAACACACCAACTCAGGCAGCAGCAGAGAGCTCAGTCTAAGCTACTTACCCCAGAAATTGGGCTGCTCAGAGCATCGGAGACTCCTGACCTTCACAGGGAAAGGAGGCCTTCCTGCTCATCTTATGGGTCTGAACCCCCGCAGACCATTCCCCTTCTCTTGATGTGGTACTTGTGCCAGTGCTACCCTAGCTCAGGAGTTTGGGCAGTGCTGGGATAAATTATCCCAAGGATAAAGTGATGCCCTGGTGCACTGTGCACACACCTTGTAGAAGATAGAGAGGTGGGTAGCAGGTACATTACCAAGGCAAGGCATGTGATGTGCACCTGACTGAAATACGAAAGGCAGCCTATGGTCTCCTTTCCTTTCATCTGCAGAGCTGATGAGGCGACAGGTTTTATTGCTGGTCATTACATGTCAGTGCTGTGTTATGCCATTTCTGGTTAAGTGTCCAGGTACACAGTACTACTGTCGGATCGTGTATGTTCACTGTTTCGTAGTCACAACTCCACTGAGTGCAGCTTCTCTTGAACCGCTGCCCTGGCTCTCAAGGCTGCCAAGGGCATGCACCCCACTGGTATAAAATGCTTGAGAAAGACTCACACAAGAGGAGGGAGGAAATCATTTGGACAAGGAAAGGGAAGGCTCTTAAAAGGACAGTGACCCAAAAATGAGAACAGGAGCATGTTTCCATGGTACATGGTAGAGAAATATTTCTGAGCATGAGATTATTTAAGCAATTTAGTAATTTTTCAAGAGCTGTTGTCTTAAGGTCACATCATAAGAGATGCTGAGCAGCAAAGGCAGTAAAGAATTAATTTAGATTGAGGTCCAAAGGTTTTACAATATCTAAGTGAAAGACTGGTTTTTTTTCTAAATAGCACTGAGCACCTTTGCATCTTCAAAGGCACATTTTCTTTTAAAATTATGGATTTTAGATGAGTCACTTGACAAGCAAGTGGGATTTAGTGCTCCTTAAGCTATATATTTTTTAAACAGAACCTATTTTTAAACACAGTCTTGTCCTAAAGAGTCTTGCATCAATGCAGAAGGTGGACTAGATGAACACTTTCATCTCCTAGACTTTGATTTCTCAAGAGCCACTTATTCTCTGTAAGCTGGTGAAAGAGAAGGCCATTTCCTTCTGTTGCTAAAAGAGCAGCAAAGCCTGAAGTCAGTAGAAGTTAAGGGCTCGCGGAAGCTCTCATATCTTCAGAGCCTGTTACGTGACCCACTTGCTACCACAGTCAGTAACAGCTGTCTAAATGATGTAAGTAGACACAGGGTGGAGCCCTGTGATTTTAGAAAGAAATTGGTTGAAAATTTGAGCCATTCTTCATCAGGTGCCTCGGGCACTTGACAAGTGCTGGTTGCTGATTCAGAGAGGAAGGAGGGCTCATGGCACATTAGCTGACAAACAGCACCATTTGACCAACCCACTGTATATTTGAAACAGTCAACTCCTCTGTTTTTTAATCCTGCTTGCCTTTGGGGGGTCTTACAGGAAGAAGATCTTCAGTTCGATTATGAGACTGTGATGCTGAGGTGCACTGAGACCTTCGATGATGAAGATTTCTAAACAGTATCTCTGCTAATGTTTTGCCAAGCGTTGCTGGGTATACCAGGCACATGAAGAGACTGCACCTCTTTCAGTGAAGCACCTCTCTGAGCAGAGTGTGGAGACACTGTGTTAAAAAGTGGTTTGTTACCGTTGACTTCCCATTCCCTCATCAGTGCTTCTTGTTATATCAGTTGAGTAATTTATACCTTTAAAAGTTCCAGGTTTTAGATATTTATAAAATCTTAAGAAATACTTTTGTCTATTCCTTTTTAATGTTTAACTTAACTTCACAAGTAAACTGAGGCATGTACAGTTACGTGACCTTGCCTAGCATAAGCTGTGGAAGAGCTGCAGAGAGGTCACATCAGTGACAGCCTGCACACCTCCATAGGATGCAGGTCTCAAACTGCAGCCGGCAAAAATCACAAAAAGTGCCCTGCACCCTGGCAGTGATTACTTTTCTGGTGCACTTTTTCAGCTCGGGCTGACAAGGAAAGAGGGATTTCCTCACAGAGAGCGAGATGAGTCTCTTCCATCTCTTGATGAGGATGGCAGCAGTGGCCACCCACTCCCAAATTACCCAGGGAAGTACAGGCACAATAACACACTTTGGATTATTCACTTTTGCACAGTAAAGCCGAGTCATCAGCCCTGTGCTCTTCTGCCACATCTCATTCTTTGATGGGTAGTGCTGCTCAGATAGTGTCTTGGAATTAAAAATGCTATGAAGATGAATAAAATCCTTCACATCTCAGAGCTATCATTAAAGACTCTCTGCGGATTTTGATAGATTGTATTGACAGTGGTTGTGCTGAAGTCATGCTAACAACCATCACAAAGAGAAAGGCTAAAAGTTCTATTTTAAAATCTAAACTAAAGCTGGCATACCCAGGTATCCATCGGTTTACGGCAGCCAGGCTTTTAGGCTGAATCCAAGAGGACCGGGCTGTGGCACAGCTCTGCCTTGGTGCGTAAGAGCATGCTACATGCAGCTGTATTCAAGCAAACAGATTTGGAGCCTAGTACTGAAGTACAAGGGGAGAATAATTCCTCCAGAGCGCCTTCTGTCCCTGCGGTTGAGGCTGTGGTAGCACTCCCAAGTGGATGTTTGTCAGGCTGTTGTGGTTGGAAGCGGGGGTGGAGGCCCTAATTGTAGATGCTGTTTGGGTTTAAGAGCCCCTCTGAGTTCTCCAGAGTACAGCCTTGCCTTTCCCTGGCCTTTCTAGTGTGCTTCTTGTGTACAGGCTATCATTGTTCTGAGGCTATAAGCAATGCTGGCTCTCCTCCTCCTCCTCTCCCTCGAATTTCAAAATGCCAAGCATGTGCATTCCCTGGGCAGTCTGGCTTTTGGGACACATGCTGGCTGAAATACATGTACAGACTTTGCAGGGGATCCAAGGTGAAATCATTCTTTCCTTTAGCTAGTACAAGAGACATATATATATATATATATATGTACCTACAGTAGTAAGTGTTTACATTAAGTTTCTGCGTGTGTTTTCTTATCTTTGTGTAGTTTTGGAGGGAAATATGTTAGTTTTTCTCAGTACTGAGGATATTTTTTCTACAAGCTTTTAGCGGTAGAAATCATACAGAGTTCTGTCACCTCCAGTTCCATTTGCCACACAACATTTGGTCAGGTTTGTTACATTAATGATTCTTTCACCATGTCCATCTTAATTACTGCATCAGCTGATGTCAAACTTGGCAATACTGGCATGTGCCGTAGGACAGCCATGTGAGTAGATAATGTTTGAGGGTTAACAACCTTTTCTTATTAGCCCTTCATCCCCACCCTTTTGAAGGCCAGTCCAGAACAGAAGTTAAAACAGTAGAATATTTTGTTTTCAGATGACTTTCGGCCTGCCATCTACCAGGGGAGACAGTTTTAAATAGACACCATACACTATGTAGATGCATTCCCTTGATCATCACGCATGAGAGCTTCTGATGCTTCACCAGGAGATGTTTAGGTGTAAGACTGGCCTGAACATGAATGTGAAACAACAGGCATGAAAACGATAACTCCTCCAAATGGTAGCAGGCCTTGTGGGAGGTGTTAAGACATTAAGGAGAACGTGAAAAACACATTACTTTGGTTCCTCCTGCCACATGATCATAGTTTACAAGAGTGCGGGCCTGCCTGTAATGTGGGGAGGCGGTTTCCCCTCCTGCGGAGCTGACTCTGCGCAGACAATAGCTGCTCTGCCCTGGCGTGCGTGAGGTCTGCTCTGCCTTGGCAGGGAAGCAGCCTTAATTCCTGAGCGCGTTATTGCTACGTGCGCACGGGTACCACGTTGTGCAGCGCTCAGCGGTTGGGCTGATGGAAACTTTTAATGAAAAATAATCTGGAAAATGTAGGCTAGCAGGCTACTGGGGCAGGGCAGTGGGAAGGAGTTGGAGGCAGAAAGGCAGCAGGGAGGGAGGAGTGGGAGACGTGAACGCATGGGTGGAAATACGGCCGTGGCAGGGGTTTGGGCGGACCAGTACACGCCCCTGAACAGGGCAGAGTGGGACCCAGTACACGACAGCTGTGCTGCAGCGTGGCAGCCCCTCACTTTACAACACATTTTGCATAACATAGGGCAGTCCTACCGCCCAGGTCACGTCTTCTTGTGAGAAAGCTGTGGAAACGAGCCTCTGATCAGCTGTTCTGGAGCCAGTGTACCTAGGTACAAGCAAATACCCATCACCGGGTCTCCTCAGCCAGAACAGCAGGAGCATCTGCCTGGACTTCCCAATTAGCTGTCTGCCTCTCTGCAAAGCTGCAAGCAGGGTGACCACACACCTGCTTGAAATCAGTAAGTCTTACTGCACTCAGGACTCAACAGTAGCACAAAGGGTAATAATACAGTTGACAGGTAGCTGGCTGTTCTCCAGGCAATCTGGGACAGCCCTCAAGTGTTCAGTTTTACACTTGAGGATCCTCTGATTTTCATTTATTTTCATTAAGTAGCAAATAAACAGAAACTGTGTCCCTGCGGTGCAAAGCCAAAGCTGTTTCCAAACCTCAAGAGGCCACATGCAGCTGGGAGGAGTGGTGGCCCTGCAGCCTAACCCCTGCCTACTTCATTTTAAAATTTGGAAATGTCCCCCTGAGGCAAATAGAAGGCTATTTTATAAACATATAACAAACACACCAAAGGGGGGGATTTTAAAGGACATTTAGGAGCCTGAGCTTGAAATACAGATGTAAACAGCTTCTGAAAAACTGCCTTCTAAGCCTTAGCAACAGCAGACACAGCTCCCCCCCGCATCTGCACCTCCTGGGCCATAGGATGTGCCGGCGTAGGAATGAGCCTCCCCTGGGGATGGGGGGGCACCCCCCCCTCATGCCAGGAGCTGTAAAGTAATGCCCAGCTCTGTTCCGAGGAGCTTGCAAGCGAAATACAGGACGGGGACACAGACACAGCAGCAGGCTGGGAGAGCAGGGCGACAACATGACAGACGAGCAGTGTTCTCCATCCTTGGGGTGGGGAACAAAAAGCCAACTGAAGACTGATTTTTGTAGGAAGCCTATGCCAATGTTATTTTTTTTAACAGGGCTAAAGCAAATCCAAACCTCTGGCACTTGCCAGCATCCTAACATGTCTTAACAAGGAGAAGCAAAAAGAGACGGCTGCAGCCTCCACAGAGCTGACACAGAGCCAGTAAAATTACTGAGGGTTCCCCGTTTGTGCTTCCCACCTCGCTTTTTCCGTGTGGGGATCCCAACCATAGCACCGAAGGACATAGTCTTGCATGGAAGACGGAGCGTCTGAAGGCCATGTAGTACAGCAGGTTTTGGCCCTGTTGCTGTGGCTCGTGTACCTCGTTCATCAGCCGTGTACCCCGTTCCCATCTAAACCAGTCCTCCGGTGGGTGGCGGGTCTGGCCAGCAGCAGCCTGGCAGCTTCAGTACAGGACAGGGGAAGAGGGTGATGTAGGCTAACAACTCGCTTGCACACACGTGCTACAGCACAAGTAAATTCGAGAGTGATGATGAGTAAGACCATGGGTTTGTCTGCCGGATCCCCTGGGAGCATAGGCTGGCTCTAAACGAGCTTAGAGACGTAGTCAAGGTTGTAGAGGTTGAAGAAGATACCAGAGCTGAGATGCCCTGGGAACAGTCATCTCTGTAAATTCTGTGATGGGGGCTGGGGATCAGATATACTTAAACGTACAAATCATTTTTTCTCCCAAAGACATAACAACCACAATCTTCAACGGAGGCACTCCAAGCTGCCCGTAGGAGCAAACTACTTATACCATAATGTTTCCTCCCTTAGGATCCCAGTGCTCACACAATTGATCTATTCAGGCTTCATTCACTCCCAAAGTAAAAAAAAAAACAAAAACAAAAACAACAATATATATTACTTACCAATAAAATGAGCCACATACTGCTACAGCTGCAGGACGGGACTAAAGAACAGGACTGTAATAGGCATGAGGAATAAAGGCTTTTCATTGACACCACCCAGGTTTTGTTCAGTCTTGAGACAAGAGGGCGAATGGGGCGTCGTACCGTGGCCTTCGGCTGTCCGATGGAGGGTACAGAGAAGATGGGGTCAGATTTTTTCTCGGAGGAGAACAGCAACAGGACAGGAGGCAAGAGACATAAGGTGGAGCATTAGAAATTCCAGTTAGCCACAAGGGAGAACGCTTTTCACCGTGAAGGGGGTCAGACACAGGAACAGGCTGCCCGCGGAGGCTATGGCTCTCCATCCCGAGCTCAGCAGGACGCTGTCCTCTGCAGCCTGGGCTAACAGGACCAGCTCTGAGCAGGGGCTGGCCCAGATGACCTCCGGAGGTCCCTTCCAACCTGAATTACCCTGCAATTCTCGGAATACTACCTGCCACTCTCTATGGCAATCACCCAGAGAAATATCATTACACTGTGTATTTTATTTATTTTTCAAAAAAAAAAAAAAATCTAAGTATAAATCTCAGTGCAGGAAACAACAAGCTTATGCTACAGCAACAATGTTATTACACGCCACCGGCAACCAGCACCACGTGCAATCACATCATATATGGCCATATAGGTTAAGGCTGTTTCTGCTGATAGCGGACAGGAGCAAGAATCTGCAAACCATTTTCCAGAGAAGTGGTTGTCACTTCACAGTCACCACACCAGACCAAACAGGTACAGTGGGGGGACACAGGACGTAGCGGTAGCAGGGATGTATCAGATTGTGAGCAGAAGACTTTTATCCTTCATCTTCGATGACGATTCTTTCATCTTCGTGGGGTTTGGTGCCCTGGGGAAGCTGGCTCCCCCGACACTGCTCCCAGCACCCCAGGTGGGACTCATTTCGGTGAGGCTGGGTTTTTCTGTTAGGTCAAGAACCTAAGTAAGATCTCTAGATTCCCTCTGTGGTCTAAGGTGGGAGAGGCAATCCATCCCATTAACTTTAGACTCCTCTCTTAGAACAACACTCATTTGACTGACTTTAAGGTATGGCAATAGGGAATGAGATGAATCACGACCTAGAGGTGCCCACTCCTTCCCCTTGGCCAGGATGGGGTGTAAACCACAAGCTGAGAGGTGAGCGTTGCCATTACAGATCTTTAAGGTGGTGGGGATTAGCCTCAGCCCAAGGGGTGCCACATGGGGGATGCCTTCTCCTGTGGCCCCTTGAGCGGCCAGGACAGGGGAGAGGAAGAGCTCTGCTTCAGCGGAACGGCTGCTCCGCGGGGTCCCCAAGGCTCAGTGCAAGGCAGGAGACTGAACATCTTTTTCAGGCATTTCTTGGGCTTTCGTGTTCCCCAACAAGGATTATGTTTTTCCTAGAGGTGGGCAGGCAGGAGCAGAGAGGAGAAAAATAACTCCTTCGTGGTCACCAGTGGCGCAGGGGGCAGAGCTGGGAAGAGAAAGACATTGTCATCCTCCTGCTCCAGCCTCTGACAGCTGCCAGCTTATGTTCAAATGATGGGGGCTGCAGACACGCTTTTCAGACCTCTGCTTCTGAGACGAGTTCACCTGCAGGCCAGTTCTATATCCTTGTATCAGCACCTATCTCAGAGTCTCTTTCTGAGCTTGCTTTGACACTGCTTTCCTGTCCAGCAGCCTTCGGTTCATCCATTCCCTTGCTGCCAGGTCGTCTTTTGGGGCAAGTGGGGAGATACCGAAACCAAGAGACAGCGCAGTATTTGGTACCTATGCCAAACGGAAGATCATAGACTTTGGAAACAAGCTGAGAGTTGTCCGCCTCTCCCTTGTGGCTATGCTTCCATGCCAGGAGCCCCCGCTCCTCCTGTGTTCCTGCAACAGCAAAAATGAGATCACTGTGTTTAAAACAGGGGGTGTTCCAGGCATAGGACTACCTTGTGTGCCTCACGCCCACTTCTCAAATCCCAGCAGACCCAGCACAACATACAGATCCCTTGCACTTAAGCCCTTCTAGCTCCAAAGCTCTTTATAAAAATTCACTAATGAGCTTCTAGACAATGCCCAGCTTCCTGCAACAGCTTCCAGGTAAGCAGTCTTCTCCACTGCTTTCCAGGGGAATCAAGTATACGAAAACAGGTTGTCACAAGCCATGGGGGATCCAAGAACTGTTCAAAGAGGGGGTTCATACAGTCCTAAGAAAGCAAGGCTGGATGTTAACTGCCCAGATACTGGGGAGTGGGGCAATAAGGTTTAGCTCGCAATTACTAGTCAGTCACAGGCATTTGCCCTAGCCAAGGAATCGCTAAGTGCCTGTAATTGTTGCAGCAGCTGAGTCCCTCTTGGGAAAAGGAGTAAGCACACCTGTAAATTCTGCCCGGAGGAGCTGAAGATCAAGGGCTACAAGACAATTAATGAGCCAAAAGGAGATTGGCTTTCCAAGAAGCCCAAGACAGTCAAAGAATCTGGTTAACAGAGTGTCCTTCCTGCTCTTTTTATGTAGCAGAAAAGAGGGTTTCCTCTCCTATTCTTATGCCATCCCTCCCCAGGCTCGATGAAAATCAGAGGCTCTTTGCTGGCTGTGAGGGCCAGCTGCAGGTGCTGTATCCTATCTTTGGTCACCAGCCTTTCCTGCTGTTTTCCACTGCTGTGGCACCAGTTCAGCCCCAGTTTTAGCAGCTCTCACAAGGAGGCACACCTTGGCTCCGTCCATTCTTGTAGTTGCCTTTCCCTCTCCTTTCAACCAGCAACACGGCTCTAGGCTGGCATTTTCCCTAAAAGACATTTTTCCCAAATAAACATTTTCCTCAGGCTGGGTTGTTCCTGAAAAATGGCCTAGTTTTTGATAAGCTGCTGTTTTCCAGCCAGAGACCATTTCAGTGATGGATCAGTCTCCGGTTCCTCACCCCTCTCTGGGAGGAGCTCAGTCATATGGTGTTTCATGGTTGCTCACACAACTCCTACCCACAGAGCAGCAGTCATGAAGACAAAAAATACTAGGAAACAAACCTCAGGGCAGGCACAAACTAGTAGCTTAGCTCATTTCAGCAAATCCTACCTGGAATGGTGTTGTCAAGGATAAACCCCAGGAGACCGCCCACAAACATGCCAGTGGTGAGAAGCACCTGGATCACCTGGTCCAGCTGGATGATTCCTAGCAGTAAAATAAAGCTTTGGATAGTGGTGCAGGGAGACGCATGTTTGACCAGCAACACACCCAGTGCCAAGAGGCTGCAAGCTGCATGCATGTTTAAACAAGACTTGCGAATCCCAAAGCAGAGCTTAAACATTTGGCAATGCAAGGGAGATTGATCTCTCCGCCAGCTTCAGACCTACAGTTTTATTCTGCATAATTATTCACTGACCCAGCTGCCGGTGGGCAGGAGATGACTCATAAATACATTAAGAGCCTATTAACGGTGCAGACCACAGCACTGCCCCAGAAAAAGCCGCCTTCTGCTCCAAACATGTTCTGCACCTCCACGACATAACACCAAGCAGTTCCCTATGAAAGCATGAGCTTCAGTTCCCGAAGAAATACAGGTACATTTAGCACGGGATTTCACCACAAGTTAATCAGGTCTGATGTTTCTCCATGAGGGCTAATAGACATGAGCAAAGCTCAGTGGCACTGAGCATCTGATAGTTCGTCTATAGGGTGTGCGATTTGGGGGCCCAGGTCTTTCAACAGCCCACCCAGCATGCCGTATATACCTTAAGAGAGGACACTACGGCCTCTGTGAGGAACACATTCAGTGTCACACGAGTCTCACAGAGTCACACGAGACACGATGAAGGGGTAACTGTTGGAGGACAGGAAATTTCAATAAAGCGAACTTGGTGGAATTTAGTAGAGGAGTCTGCTCTTGCATTTTGGTAGCCCAAAGTTTTATTGTGCATGAGCACCTAAGAAAGCCTCGTTCGTTGAGATCTTGGTCAGGATTCAGGCCTGGAGTATTCTCTTGCCCCAACCCAGGAACATGTCCCAGGGAAGCGCTCTGCAACCCTTAGCCCAACAGGAGTCTGGCGCGGTGCAGTCACTGATCGGGAGCAGAGATTTCCGCACCCGAGCTGTGCATCAGAGCAAAGGGCAAGAACAGCCCTCCCAGCAAGAAACAGGCAACAGGCGAAGCACAGGTTTCAGGGTTTTATCAGGAAAACCTGCATTTTAAAAGATTTCTCTGGATCAGCCTTTGCTTCAGTTTTATGCTACGGAAAATGCGTCTGATGTTGCTTCTTACCTGTTTCCAGCAGTGTACTATTTTTGCTTGCCCAGTTGGGAACCGTGAGGCCAGCAAATACGGAAAATCCAAAGATAAAGATATTTCTGGAGGAGTTCATATCCGTGTACTGCACAGAGAAATTGCATACATTACGTTTGGAATTACCCAGATCTGTGAATTACTGTTGTGTTCTTCAGACGTGCCCGGGTGTAAACCCTGCGTGCAGGAGTGGACCCGGGCAGCAGCCCTGGTGCTGCTGGGCCATTAGCGATCCTCCTGCCCCCGCTGCCAGCAAACCCTGCCCCGACCAGGGACCCCTCTGCGATTTAACCCCTCCGGGTACGTCCCCTCGCCTTCACCCGAGGGACTGCCAATGCACGCGTTTGCATTTGCTGCAGCGCGGTTAAGCCTGGCAAGAACCCGACTTGAAACCAAAGTCCCCTTCCCTGGGGATGAAGCGGCGCTCGCGCAGCTGTTACCTGCAGATTGGAAATCCCCACTGCCGTGATAACTCCGAACATCACGAGGAACATGCCTCCGATGACGGGGCCGGGTATGCTGGCAAGCATCGCCCCGACTTTGCCGAAGACGCCGCTCAGGAGCATGGCGCAGGCACCGGCAACGATCACCGTTCGACTCCCTGCCTGGGGCAAGAGGAAGAGGAGGCAGCCACGCACCGAGCGGTGCAGAGAGGCGAGGGATGGCAGCTCCAGCGCCAGCCTGCCGGGCAGGGGTGGCACCTCTGGCCGAAACGCTCAATGGCACGTTCAGCCACAGGTGAGCTGGGATGCTCACGCTGCATGGGGAGCATCAGTATTTGCACACTAGTAAATATTCATCACGAAAGGCACTCTGAGAGCCATCGTGGATCCACACCTATTTACTTGGTGTTATCCTCTTTCCTACTGGTGTCAGGACTTTAACGGTTTGCTGTTAAACGAAAAATTTATTATTAAGAGCACAGTAATCCCACCCACACAGCTTTGCTCTCGCTCCAGCTAGGAATGTCTTGGCATATCCACAGGCTGGCACTGCAAGCACCCAGTCAATTCACTGGACAATCCTTCCACCAGGGTTTGGATTGCCATCTAAAAATGGCTTTCAATGAGGCGTCCCACACCCATCCCTCCGTTCCCTGGAGACCAAGATTTGGGAGACCAGAGTTGGCTGGCTGCTCCAGTCCCAAGCTCTGGGATCTGATATAGCCTTTCCATGGTCAACAAGTGGCTAATAAGAAGCAGAGAAGTCTCTTGGTCTATCCCTATCTCTCATCACCCATCTAGCTTCAGTAAAACCACTTTTTTCTCATTTTTTCCCCTAGGAAGAGCCAGGGTGGCCTTCTCTTGGTTGGGCACTACAACAAAGACAGGACGAAGCACCAAGCCATGCCTTTCATCCAGATCTGTTAGAGCATGCGAATAGGAAAGAAAAAGAGTATCTGCCAAACAAAGGGATGAGAGAGACATTTACAGACTATGGAAACTAAAAAGAAAAGCAGCAATATTTATTAGACTTTCAATTCAAGATATGCCTTGCCACACCAAAACTTGGACAGCTTAAAGAATCATGCTAAGATTTACAATGTTCATGTCTTCGGCAGGGAAACTCTGTAATCCTCTGCAAACATTTCATAATTCAATTAAATATTTTAATCCCTCCCTTTAAATATCTGAAGAATGTCATATTTACAGGACAGACTTTTTGTGAATGCTTTTAACAAAAACATTCCCAGTAAACAGTAGTGTCTCTTTTTAAGTATTTCTTAAACATGTCCCTTTAAAATAATTTAAGTCTTACTTGATCGTGAAAGATAAATGAAAAAGATTTGGCGGTGCATTTCAAAACAAAACCATGCATTGCCTTCAGGTGGGCTTTTTATATTCCTTGGCTTAAAACCTTGGCACACCATTACCATCAAAACTGTAATCCAGTAAAAGACAACAGATCTATTTGTTCCAGGATTAGAATGAAGATTCAGATTCTTAATTTGCCAAAATGTTGAATCACCCAGTTGACCTTAAAGGCAAATCCACTGATACCACAACTGTGAGCATATGCTGCTAAAGCCTCTAGTCTAGAGCTTGTTTCAATTATGTCAGGAAAACAAGAAAATCAGTTCTCTTTCTTAAGGTCGAAGAAACTGCACAGTTCCCCACTGTCTACGTGGTGCCTCTGAGGTCTTTACCTCACCTTAAAATCCTCCTCTTCTTTTCTTGGAAATGAGAGCTCAGTACTGGCATGCTGGGCTTGATCAAGCAGCTTAAATATAGGTGCCTGGTGCCATTTAAGATGTGGCACCGTGGCAGCTTCCAGCAGCTTCTCCTTGCCTTACCTGACAGCCCCTGTGGATATCTGAGATCTTCAAAGCTGTTTCAGGTGGTGCTGGACACCTCTGCTTAAGCAGAGGAAACAAGTCCCCTGCATTTCCATTTGTTATGTAAAAATGTGTTTCCCATGTAAAAATGTGTTTCCCATGTAAAAAGAGAAACAAAATCTGCCTTGTGCTCTCAGCATCCCCATCTATCCTAGCCAGAGTCTTTACGCTGATTTAAGGCTGACTGAGATGAGACTGTATTTTCTGCTCTCTTAGGTGTGAACAAAGTGAGCAGAGGTGGGATCTAAGGGCGACATCTCTCCTGAGTCAGCAAGGATGGCATGTCCACGTGAAGGACTTAGCGTACATTGGGCCAACACGTCCTATACTCTGATAATTATAAGTCTGGGCACTTCTGCACTCTGCTACATCCCATATGCACAAGGTATGCAGCAAACTACCTGTCAGGAAAGAATGGGCTCAGGAATGTGGTCGGTATGCACAGATTTCATAGTGACAAGGTACATGTGGTGACAGACTAAACTGGACTCCATGCAGACATCCAGACAGCCCTTGCTGCTGGAAGCAGCCACCTGGGTCAAACACTAACGCTTCAGTCTGTGAAAAATGGTTATTGTGAGTGAGGTTTATAAAATCCAGTGAAATAAGCAATATTATAGAGTGGGAGCCGTAAGTCAAATTCTGTACCTATTTACTGACTCACAGCTCTGCTGACATGACATTGCTTATTTGACGATGATTTTAAAATGTTCTCCAGTTGGCTGCTGGATGTACCCATCCCTCTGGCTGTAAAGCTTGGCAAAAAATCTACGACCTGATTGTCAAGCTTATCTCTGGAAATTTCTTTCCTTTGTAAGAGCAGCAAGATGCTGAAGGGATTCACAAAACTTTATAGAGAGGTAAAAACATAAACCTTTGCCATCACATTTTATAATCCCAATGAAACAGTCTACCTTTCGCATGATTGCCATCCTTGGGTTATAAAAATTCTGGAATTTGAAGCCCTATTAAATCTTTTCTTTCCCTTTCCTTTCTTTCCCTTTCCTTTCTTTCCCTTTCCTTTCTTTCCCTTTCTTTCCTTTCCCTTTCTTTCCTTTCCCTTCCCTTTCTTTCCTTTCCCTTCCCTTTCTTTCCTTTCCTTTCCCTTTCTTTCCTTTCCCTTTCTTTCCTTTCCCTTTCTTTCCTTTCCCTTTCTTTCCTTTCCCTTTCTTTCCTTTCCCTTTCT
>JANXJC010000064.1:16067654-16086332 GCA_027564655.1 Leptodon cayanensis | reverse complement strand
TTCCTTTCCCTTTCCCTTTCTTTCCCTTTCCTTTCTTTCCTTTTATTTTCCCTTTTCTTCTCCTCTCCTCCCCTCTCCTCTTTAGAAATGTGTTTAGGAAGACAGATAGACAGAGAGAGAGGCAGACAGACAGACGGATAGTCTTTGGTAAAGCCCGTCCTCGGGAAGTCTCCAGGTTGGCTCGGAGGTAACCTGCCCCCTCTAGTCCCACCTAAGCTGGGTGCCGTGCGCCCGTCCCACCTGCAGACCATCGGCAGACGGAGGGAGGCACTGGCCACCCCTGCGAGGTGACTCCTAGTGCTGCCGAGGCGCTCGCCCACGTGCCGGGGCACATTTCCCCCCCCCATGCCTTGCAGGAGGTGGGCTAAGGCGGCAGCCCAGGTCCGGCAGGTGCCTGCCTGCACCCCTCCTTTGTACGCGGACCCCCGGCAGGGCCAGGGCACGGCAGCCGCCCTGCCGCAGCGAGGCTCACCTTGGTGATGCCCAGGGCCCCCACGTTCTCGCTGTACGACGTGGTGCCGTTCCCCGTCCCCCAGGCCCCGGCCAGGAGGCAGCCGATGCCTTCCACCCCGATCCCGCGGCTGACGGCGTGTT
Source organism: Leptodon cayanensis (assembly GCA_027564655.1). Taxonomy (NCBI): domain Eukaryota; kingdom Metazoa; phylum Chordata; class Aves; order Accipitriformes; family Accipitridae; genus Leptodon; species Leptodon cayanensis. Next base: position 16,085,738 of record JANXJC010000064.1, on the reverse strand, counting down.
TCGGTGGCGGCGGGGCCCCGGACAGGCGGGCGCAGGCGTAGTAATCTCCCACGGACTCCAGCATGGAGGAAACCACCCCGGCTAAGATGCCGAAAATCCCAGCCGGGCTGACGGTTGGCACTCCCCACTGGCCTGCGAGTAAAGAGCTCGGTTCAGGCTGGGGGGCAGGGGGGGCATGTTTGCCCCGAAGTCTATGGCGGGACGGGGCGCAGAGAACAGCGGGGATGCTTGTGGGTGTTCGCCTGGTTTTTTGGCACAAGCAGAGGTGCGAGCAGGGAGCAGCACGGCGGGATGGGGAAAGCGGTACCTGGGTAAGGCAGCCGAAACCAGGGAGCCTGGGACAGAACGTCCCCACGGGCGTCCGTCCGGGCCAGGTGGCCGTAGGTGGAGGGGTCCGCGGGGAGGACGTCGGTCACCGTCAGCACGTAGCAGAGCAGCCAGCTCAGGGAGAGCCCCAGCAGCACCTGCCCATCACACGTGGCAGCAGGGTCCCGTCGGGGTACGGCCGCGTCCCCGGCACGGTTGCGGGGGACGAGCTGTCTTCCCCGCCCGACACTCTCCCCTGCACATGGAATGGAGGCAGGGGGTCCCGGTGGCCCTCCCTCCTTCCCTCCCTCGCCATGGTCAGGGCCATGGGGACCTTCTCCCCCTCTGCCCCCTCGCCGCGCAGGCTGGCCTGGGAAGCACTAATTCGGCTGGACGGGAGTGGGAAGAGCCCAGGCAGCCCGGGGAGGGGGAGGCCGATCCCTCTGCCACGATCGCCGGGTCTCCAAGAACCCCAACGTACCGGGAAGATCTGGAAGAGGTAGACCGGGGAGAGGTGGCACTTCTTGCCTCTCTGGTAAGACGGCAGCGGCACAGAGACATCCTTCAGGTACTGAGAGAACAGAACTATAAAAGAAATAGTCCTAGGAGGAGGGAAAACCAGACCATGAGACAAAGTGGGCGCCCGGCTGCCCACCTGTCCCCACATTAACTGAAGACCTGCTACCCAAGGACCCGGGACTCCAGAGGACCCCAAAAAACAGGCTCTCGGCACCGGAGGGTGGCTCCCCACGCCAGCAAGCCGGAGGTGGAACAAGCTTTCCCTCATACTCCACCCATCGCTCCTCTGCATTTGCGAGCGGTTTTTTTCCCCCTTTTGTTTCAAGAGTGATCCCCCAGATAGTGCATCAGTGAGCATGACAGTTGCAGGATGCTTAAAAATGACCCTTGAGTAAAAGAAAGACCTGAGAAATGTGCAAGGTCCAGGCAGGCTACGTAGGAATCTGTCCCTGAATCTCTGTGTAATTCAGATATACTGGAAATACAGGATTTAGGGGTTTCCTGATTTCAGGTTTACCAATGCTGCGCCGCAAGTGGCAAAAAGCTCCTAAATGGCCCAGAGTAAAAGAAAGAGGATTTGATTTGGCTGCGCAAGTGCCTGTTTTGACAGAAAAAAACCACGGTGGGACTGTGGGGCCGCACAGTGGAGGGGTCCCCCGAGGCAGGGGTGCTCACGTGTGCCCCCGGCAGCACCCGGGGCTCGTTCTGGCGGCAGCGACCGTGAGGTGCAGCTCCTCTCCCATCCCTCGCGTGGGACATGACACATCCCCTGTGGACGGCAGCACAGCCGGGTGCGCTCACAGCAAGCCCTGTCTGCCCACCATGCGTCTCGACCCCCCCAAGAATGGGCAACCAGATGAGGGTGCAGGAAGCACAGACTGGGCAGCCCACCTTCCTTGCTGAGGTGGTAGAAGACCTTGGACATTTTCCTCCTGTGTTAACCAGGCCTCTGAAGGGCTCCCTCTTTTTTTATAACCGGTCTAAATTGTATGCATGGCGTGAATTCATCCAGATAGGATTCGGTGAGACAGCGATGGCACCAGCTGAAGCGCACTGACAGCGCGGGGAAAACCGGTAGTTTTCCACGCGTGAGAAGGTGACGAGCCGTAGGTGCAATATTCACGGGCAGGCAGAGTGCCAGCAGCGCAAAGGAAACACTGACCTCACCTCGCTGCAAAGACGCACCGCGACGTACAGCCAAAGGTTATCCATCAGTCGCGATTCAAAGCACTGAATGACGGGAGGCAGAAAGTCTGAGGAGGAACCGCTTTCCTTTTCTAAAGCTACGGAGCCCAGACAGACTGCGTCAGTGCACATTTTGTGCGTTTGCACTCACAAAGGTGCTCGTAGCCTTGTGAATCACTGCAGAGCCGTTGTCTATCTCGGGTAGGTGTCACCGCTTATTATTCAGGTTGCCTGACACATTCCATTAACAAATGCTATTTTCAGCTGCTTATAATTCTGCCTAACTTTACCCATTCAGGATGAAAATTTCCATGGAAAACATCTGCCTCAGGCCAAGTATTTCTGGAAAGATATATCCCAAACCTATTTCAAAGTGTGATGTTCAGGAAATAGACATAGTACCTAGCCTGCCTTAAGAAGGTCATTTTGCCTTAAGCAGTAGCAGGGTCTGCTTACGACCTGGAGGAGAAATTCGAGGTTTAGTAGAACTTGTTCTTTGGGGAAAAGGATATTGCTCTTTCTCACAAAAATCTGCTCAGGTATGCTCAGTCTGTAACAATGATCCTTCATCCCAGGTCCCAAGCAGTCAGGAGAAACATCTCAGGCTTTAGCATTTGCAGCCCATAAAGTTTCTGAGTCTTCTGAGTACGTCCCAGCCTTGCCCAGTGATGAACTGTGTATGCACCATCACCAGGGAGCAAGTGAGCACGCTCTAGACCAGTTTCTTGAGTGGTATCGCCCATCATGGGGGCTCTGGGATGTGGTGGGGCTGAACAGAAGGGCTGAGACCACATGGCTCACGTCTTCTACCTTCTTCATCACCGCTCCCCCTCTTTCCCTAATGACACTCCTGCTGCCTTCTCCATGCTCCACAAGAGGACAGACACAACTGAGATGGCTCAGAGCACAACGATCAGGTTGGGGCTAAGGTGTCTGAGTCAGGAAAGAAAGGACTGGGATTAGTAAGGGTAGAAGATGGGACAGAAATGAACCAGACAGAAAGGGTGACTCGGGTTGAGAGTAGGGGCACAGGCTGGAGGACTGGGACCCTGTTAACGGAGCAGCACAGTTGGACAAAGAAGTCAAGCAAGAGTCTGTGGTTAGGAGCCAGTGGCTGGAGAAGGGAGGCAGAAAAAGGAGGTAGTCCAGACAAGGATATACAGTTTGAAAGGAAAATTCAGACAGGCTAAGCAAAGCAGCTAGGACAAATCACCAGACCTGGAGAACAGGACAACAAGCCAGAGAGGTGGTGGGAGAAACGATGGTGAAAGGAAAGCTGGGTGGCAGGCAGGATTTGGAGTCGTATGGGGTGCTGGTGGAAGAGACCAGTTAGGTGAGGAACTGGGGGTGGAGAAGAGAGGTGGCTTTTGGGGTCTGGGAGGGCAGGTGGAGGGAGGAGAAGACAATGAGAGAGCAGTGGACTGGAGCACGTCCCCGCAACGGCACGCTGCCTCCCCGGGGCTGCAGCCAAGCCCAGCCCCTGAGTCTCCAAAGGCAGCTGGGAAAGCACTGGCAAACTCATGGGAGCCCACAGAGAGGGGGAACAACCTACTCCTGTTGCACGTTATCCCAGGCTGAAGTCCGCATGCGGGATCTGAAGGTGCCAAATCTGCAGGGGAACCATGCAGTGACATTTCTCCTTTTTTAATTCATTTCTGAAATACCAAGGAAATTCTGCCACCAAGCACGCTCGTACGCTCATGCACAATGGCACTCATACCAATGTGCCTGAAAGAGCACTCAATGCTGCAAAGCCACGTACGCAGACATTTCCAGAGCCCCCCAGGCCCTCTGTGGAGAAAACAACTCCTCTTCATCATGTGAAAACAACACGTAAAGTACCAGCTATTTTAACTCAAGGAATACCTAACTCTGAATGCCCAACTTTGGCATTTTAGGAATGTCTTTTTAACGTAAATAATGGGTGTGTAAGACAGCATACGCACACAACTGTGATGGAGATTGCCCCCTGGAACGACACATGGGAAAGACGTTTCTCTGCTGACCCACGAACTTCGGATTTTCACAAAAATCAGATTTTTTAAAGGATTAAACCCATTTTTGGGGGTTTGCTTTGTTGCTGAGGGCTCTAACCTCCTGGGGCGGGGGAACTATGCCACGCTCCTGCCTTGCACAAGGCTGCCGCGCATTAGCGCTCAACAAATAAACCTCGAACCCGGGGGAACCCTGCTACAGACTGCAACACTTAGTTTCGTATTAGAGGTAGGCAGTTTGTGTACACTCAGCTTTCCCGTGGGGAAGGGAGACTTACATGAACGCTATGCCCCAGTGCTGCCCAGCCTCGTCCCCAGCCGAGTCAAAGAGAGGTAGCGCAACCAAGGTGATGGTGGGGGCAATTGTCAGGGGACCGATGAACCTCATCAGAAATCCTACCAGGCCAGAAAATCCAACGAAGATTTGAAAGCAGGAAGCTACAATGATAGCTCCTTGCACCTGGAAAAATGGAGGAAGAGAGCAGAGGCTGAAGGGAGCTCCAGGTGTTGAGCCTTTCCTTTGTACATCCATGCAAATCCAGCGTGAGAGCCAGGCTCGGCCTCCAGTGGCAGACCGGCACGGAGGCTCCTGCTGATTACGGCAAAGCCTGGCTGAGCATGACGTGTGGGGAAGGACCACCAAAGTACCAGCACACCAACTCCCCCCTTGGCTGATGGAGCTAGACCTCACCAGGGCTAATTTTGTTCCAGAGACCCCTTCCTCCCTGCCCTCTTGGACCACCCAAGCATGCATCAGCTTCCCTGCACTCTCTCCTCCTGCTCCCCCAAAACGCATGGGAAAGGCTCTTGCTCCGAAAACGGGAGCAGGGCCATGGTCTCTACTCGACTCCCATCTGGGAAGGGCTTGGGCCACTTCAGCACACTGGTAGGGCAGGTGGGTCATCACAGCCTCTGTTTTTTTCTGAATATTGGTTTCCCTCCAGGGACACATTTATCACCCTGAACTTTCCTGCGTTGGACAACCACTGCTAAGTAGCCAGCAATTACATCCTGAAATGCCGTTTGCTGCTCGTGTCAGCTCCAGGCAGGGGACTCAGGGGTGAGGCCGCTCTCTGCCTTCACAGATTTGCTGATAAACCCAGGCTCTGTGGTGCTGAGCACCTTCCCTTCCCCGGCTGCAGAGGGAAGAGGAACAGGGGGGCCGGGGTGAAGCACCCAGCCCGAAGGGAGAAGGCAGCAGTGCCCCTGTGACAGATTTAGGTGTATCAGTAGGGAGGGCAGCCTGTGCACAGCAAATCCTTCGTGAGCTCGCAGCGCTTCCCAAGCGCTTTGCAAAGCACCTCCTCAACGAATGGATCCACAGAGGCACATTTAGCCACTTGCTCTGATGAGGCAACAGATGTAGAACAAGACAGTGAGATCCCTGACCCCTCCTCCCCTCTTTTGACTACCTAAGAATGCACTTTTCCTTAATATTTACACTAAGTTTTGCCCTTGCATTTCTTTTTACTAGGTTTCCTGTGCTTAGACGGGGTCCCTTCCTTGGAAACACCTTCCCTCCCTTCCTTCCTCAAGGCTAACCATCCTTCACGGAGAAGGAATCTGGCTGGACCAGTGGAGACTTCGCAGGGACCATAAATCACCCAAGGTCTGCGTGTCCCCTGTTCAGCAGCAGCGAAGCACCTGCTTTTTTTGCCAGAGAATATATGCTTAGGAAGCTGCAACAGGGTGAGGGCCAAGGTCCATTGGGGATGGAGGGTTTTCCAGCAATGATGGCCCCGTCACGGTCAGGCACTTTTCTGGAAGCAAACAGCCCCGATACAGAGCAGGTGCCACTGAAAATGTAATATACCTCTCTCATCCGCGTCTGCCAGACTTCGATGAACTCTGGTGAAGAGGCATTCACCAGGGTAGCGTTCCGCGTCCAGGCAGGGCACTTCCACTTGGGGAGAGACAGCATGGCCAGGGTGGGGGTCAGGAACGCAAAAGTCCCTCCTTGAATAATAGGCAACCTGGAAGGAGAGCAGAGGGAAAACATGATGAGCGAGAATGCTAGAAACCCAGCTCCATAGGGGTGAGAGAAAGGAAAGCAAAATAAATTTAAAAATCAGTCTGCCCGTGGCCTCTGGCAGTATCTTTTAAAATGTTCTGGCAGGTCTCCAGCACTGACCACAGGTGGGAATTGCTGCCCGTTGCACTCAAGAGCAATGACCCGGGGCGGGAAGAGCTCGGGTTCAAACACCAGCAGTGGAGGGACACGTCAGCGCTGCAGTCAAACTCTGCTACGCCACGTTAAGGAAAAAGTAGTGCTCTTACGGCGTGATGAGACCACGGAGCTGCAAGGAGTAAAACAACCACCAAAGGAAAAAGCTGGAGGAGGGGAGAAGACCTGGGAAGAAAGATGGTGAGACTCTGAAGAAAAGCTCAGCCCCAACCTAGGCCCAAATCTTGCCAATATCCAGTTGCCTCCTCTGTCCCTTGCAGCTGCCTCAGTTTTCCTCACAACCTGCTCGTGAACACAAGGACGTGCACTGGCTGCTCCCCACGTCACAACCATCCTCGGACTGAAGGCAGTAGAAAACGGGACTTGGCTTTTAGTACGCCAGCTTTTAAAGCTAATTCCTCTGCCCTGTTTCCACTGACACTGAAAAGGAGACCTGCACGGATGGCTCCGAGACCACGGCTCTCCCCCCACGCCGCGCGTCTCCTGGCTTAGAGGAACCCTCGCTCTGGAAAGCCCTCAGGCTGTAGCAAGGAGCTCGCACCTCCAGAGGTGCTCAGCACCGGCTTCGTACAGAGCTTCGTACAGTGGAGCCGATGCTCCTGGGAGCTCCGCCAGCCTCTTCTCTGTCCACCCGTGGAGGAACGGAGGCAGAGACCTCAAAGTCCTGACTGGCTCTTCAAAGCCCCACAGGCATTAAGCCCCCACTGCAGTGCAAGTCCTTTTGGCCGTTCCTCTAACGTGCTTGAAAAACCCAAAGCTGCCCGAGGGCGCGGGATGGCACAGCAGCTCTGGACCAGCCGGGGAAGAACTCCGAGGTGCCTCTGGTTCCTCCATTTAGGAAGCGACCCTGGGAGCAGCCCCAAAGCAAGGAGCTCTCGTGGTGCCTGCTCCGAAAAGCAGCAGGGCAATGAGCCGGGTGAGTGCTTTCGTAGGGCACGGATTTCCCTGAACCGGAGGCATTTCCACCATTCTCTGGAAAGCACTGAAAAATAAGACAGCGTAGCTGTATCAGCACCACATCTCTGTCACCTAAAACAAGTATTTATACCACTGCAATTACTCATGCCATGCACAACCAAAGCACTGTCAAAGCCTTGCCAGTAAGTTATATTTGAATATCAGTCATCCGTGGAGTCACTTATTTACGGCTTTCGGCCAAATACGTTGCAGCCTTCAAAGGATTTTGCTGGGCAAGGCAAAAAGCAAACAAAAAGAAACAGAGAAGGCCCAGTGCCACCACTGTCGAATTAACAATAGATTTATAGCTCCTGCTGCACTGGCCCTCAAGCTATTTCACAGCCCGTGCTGGCATGGGTGGGCTTAGAGCAAACGGGGGTGCTGAGGCGACGCATACGAGGCACGCTGAGCTCTTTCCAGCGGGGTTTCCAAGAGGGAAAGCTGCAGGTTTAGGGAAGGAAATGTCACGCTCTGATCGTCGCCACATGATGTCCAAGCATCTGCTCAGAGGGGCTCACCATAATGGCAAGCGACCTGTCTGCCCCCTCAGGACACTCTTGGATAGTGTCTCCAGTGACTGTCTGGGACCATCGCTGCTTCTTCACGCTGCGTAACATGACTGACCTGCAGGGTGCAGCGGGTCGGGCTTTTCCCTTGGCTATTGCTTCTGGAGGGCTGCTTCGGACCTGCACTCGCTCTTGGTGGGATCCTCCCCAGCTTCATGGCCAGTTCCCATCCGTTCGTTCATGTGCCAACATTGTCTTTTAGCCAAAATGGTTTCTCCCTGCCTGATGCCCCCCTACTTCTCTCCCAGACCAGCTGCAGGCTGCAGCCGTGCCCCTCCGAGCCGCCACTTTGCCACGCTAACCAGGCCAGACGAACGGTCTGCCTTCCCCACGCCACGTGAACAGGTCGTCTCCATACCTCTCCTCCTCTGAATTAGTCTTTCTTAAATACAGACACAGAAACCGTGCAGAGTGCTTAGCTGAGGGCTCCCCAGGGCCTTGGAGAGTGGCACGGATGTTTTCCGGGAAAAGCATCCCCTCCAACTCGTTATTTACCACTTTTCTGGCTGTCTTGCTGGTGACTTATGGCTATCAACTACTACAGGGTTTTAGAAAACAGTGAAAGGAGAAAAAAAAAAAAATCTGCTTCCAACTGTCTCCTCGGGCTCGGTTTGCCTCTGGCGACACGGCAGCCTGAGTCCCACCTTCCCTGCAGGAACGTCCTCACGCCTTACAGCTGGGGCCGGCAACAAGGCAACCGCATCCTCAGCACAGCAAAAGCCATTCGAGCTTATCTTATGGGAAGAACTCCTTACCACTTCATTCGAGCTCTTGCTCCTCGCTTAGCTATTCAGCCACAGGAGAGGCTCCCTGCTGCTCTTTGGTCCTCAGCTAACAGCGAGCAGGGGACGTCACAGCTCTCAGGTATTCACCGAGGTGTTTCGGGGGCTGCCTGGGGGGGCTCCAGCCTGAATCGCACCAGCAGCCACAGCCGTGCTTATGCAGCCCAGCCTGAATTTAACCAAACTGAGAAGAACCAGATTCTGTCTTTTTTGTGGCCAGGGTGTCCCCCCCCACCTCCACTAATCCTGTTGCAATGTAGGAGAAGGGGAGCACCCTCCGGGGAGAGGTTTGCCTACAGCCATTTGCTAAGACAGAGATGGAAAAGTTGCACTGGGGAAAGAAAGAGGAGAAGTAAAAACATTTTGTGGAGCTGGCAGTTGACCAGTGATTTGATGGTAGAAGAGTTTTAACCAGGTCCCTCAGGTTCAGAAGCCAAAGAATGTGTGATTTTTGCCTCTGAGGCAAGAAACACAGGTTCCCACCATATCGGAAGAAAATACAGCCTGTGGAAAGAGAGCAGCAGCCCAGTGTTATGACAACGGGAATAAAAGAAATTTTGCAAGGCTAGCAAAGATACAAGGTCTTTGCGGCAAGGGGGGAGTGCTTGCAGTCATGTCTCTTATTAAGTACTTCATTTTCTGGGTAGTGAATGGCAACTCCATGCTCATCTCCTCTCCACCAGCTCTTCAACAGCTCAGCAGTGAAGAGGATTTACCTTGCTTACATTCACATTGTGCCACAAATCCCTGAACATGGGAAGTGGCATCGCTTATCAGGGCGTGCTGCAGAGCTCCTCCCTGAGTCCCTAAACGGTGGCGGACAGGCTTCAATTCCTCCCAGTTATCCCCAGCCCTAGAGTTTCCTACAGGATCTGTGCTCCCTCGATCCCAGGTCCAGATCAGAAGGGTCCTGCCTCAGCTGGAGGACCCCTGGGATAAGAAGCAAGCAGATACTGCTTAATGCATGTTTCAACGCTTTATTATTTTGCAGGACACACTCCTTATTAGCCAAACAAAAGATGCATCAAGTACGAGGAGATGCAAAAGCCAGAACAGCGAGGTAGCCCTGCAAAGCTATCACGTACAGCTATTTCAGGGTGCTCTGGCACGTGCCCCGATTGCCGAAGGGCAGCACACGTCCCTCGCTGACAGATAAACTCTACAGCAGACTGGTGGCCGAGCACGCAGTAATTGCATCTACAAACTGTTTTGTCACGTGTCCCGTCTCTTGCATTTGGCCTACCTGACTCCAAAGAGGACTTGCAGCAGGGTGCAAATCCCTGAGACAAAGAAGATGGTGCTGATCAGGTGGCTCTGGGTGAGGAGGTCGTGCTGGAGGCAAAGCTCTTTGGAGAGGATCAGCGGGATGGCTACGAGACCTCCCATGGCCGTCAGGAAATGCTAGGAGCCGCAGAGAAAGACTGGGTGAAGAAGGACACCAAACTGGCTGTATATTATTACCATGTTGTTGAGGGAAATCTAGAATTAACTCACAAGTGTTTGGGTGATAGTAGTATTACCCATTATTTTTTTTTGGCAGCTTTAATGCTCTCTCTGTTAGGGGCTGTTCCAAAGCACCTACAAGAACTGCAATGCACCCCCCCCAAACTTCTCCCACTTTCCATGCCCAAAGACCTTTTGTAGCGCCCTGGACTCCCCAAGACCACTGTCAGACACAACCAGTTTACCCCCAGCACCCGCAGACAAAGCTGTTGGGGCTAATCTTCCAGGAAGGTGGGGACATCCCAAGGTAAAGGGAGAGAGTGATCAGGCAAAGTGAATGCCAATGTTTCAGTCCATCTCATTTGCACCACAAAGGATAACATAAAAAGTTGGCAAATTGGGGCTACCCATTCTTTGCTATCGGTAGCTTTTCTGAAACAGTGCAATTATGGATAACCATAAAAAATTCCAAAGAATGGAAAAATCAGGCATTGCATTTTTCAGAAGAGTCACAGACATATTTCTACGATGACCTTCCGTTAGTTACTAAATGTGAAAATAATTTTTCAAACTTATTTTTGCTTTAAATAATTAAGCTTAGTCATTAGTTGTCACCTCAGAGCACAGGACTGCAGTGGCGGAGTTGGTGGCATTCAGAAACTCACTGCGTTCATTAGAGGCATGTTTCATTAAAATTATGATGCAGATGTGTTCAGAAAACCTTGGTTTAATACCCTCTAAATCTGAGATGACCGTTTAAGGAAACGAAGTACCAACTGCCCACCAAGCTCCAAGCACAGTCCATCGTTACCTTAATGACTCCGAGGTCTCTCTTCCCTGAGGCTCTGTACCCAGCACGGCATGGGTGGCACCGCGTCATTTAACACGCCTGGGCACGGACACCAGCCAAAGCAGCGTGGGCCCTTCTGCTTAGTTTTTGTTGCCGTGGGAAGGCAGAAGTTCAGAAGCCCTTACACATTTGGCTGCCTTCAGCCGAGGTATCCAACCTGCTCTTATTAACTATTTGGCCCCAGCCCCGGGACTCTGCCTTCCCATTTGCACTTCCAGAGGCGCAGCACAGCTGTGGGCGCAAGGACAACTTGCTCAGGAGGGACGCCCCAGGGTGGGGGCAGCACCGGGGACCTGGAGACAGCCTGGGGACCTGGGGTCTCAGGGGGCGGTGGGAAGGACCTGAGCTCACCGACCTCCAGCCCCACAGCTCCAGCCATGCCCAGTGAAGGTAAAGCACTCCCAAATTCAGGTTTCACCCCCCCTTAACCAGCTGAAGAGCCATTAAACTTCCACCCACCCTCAGCCTCTGCCTGCTCCCCCCGTCGCACCTGAATGCCCAAAAGTATGCAGAGGTACCAGGGGGGCACATCCGTGACGGTGTAGGCAAGCTCGCTGCCGCCGTGGCCGGTGCCTCCGCCTTTCCGTGGGACCCGGGCAGCGCAACCCAGTGGGGAGCAGCAGCGGCCCCCATCTTCACCCTGGACGACAGGGAAGAGCCTTCGTTAGCCGCAGCCAGGCCCTGCGGGCGCCCCGCAGCCGCCCCTCTCGCGGCCGCGCTCCACGTCTTGCGGGAACACCTCGTAGGGAGTTTTCAACAGGATAAAAAAAGAAGAGTGAGGGGGAAAAGTGAAACAGGGGCGCAAACACCTGCGGAAAGTTTCTGTGTGCAACGTGTGTGTCTAGACCAGAAGAAACGTTAGAGGGTGTCTCGACCTCAAAGGGACATCTGGACAAAGTGCGTTAGCATCATTAATGTCTAGCTAAGGATGGAGAAACTGCAACCAGAAGCAAGGAAGAGTGTGCAGTGGGTTAATCGGTGAAAGCTGCGCTGTCCCCTGGTCTCTGTCCCTCCTGGCTGTCCCACCCAAACAGCGCTTTTGATAAAATATGCTGAAACAACTCAGCCATCGCTAATTACAGAGCAGAAGCATGTTTTCTATTTCATTTTCTTAAGCCTTCCTCTTTCCAGTCTCCTTATGCTCACCCTTACAAATGTTCCGCCTCAATAAACACACCTGCCCCGTGTCTTACTAGAACAACTCATTCCTGCAGAGGAGCAGGGTGAAACGCAGGGACACCAGTGGACAGGGAGTCCCAGTGTCCATTTCAAAGGAGCCGACTGGGAGCAGGGCTACCGGGATGCTGCCCCAGGCATGTGGAACGGCACCCGGAGGGACTCCCCAGGGTGGGGGCAGCACCGGGGACCTGGAGACAGCCTGGGGACCTGGGGTCTCAGGGAGGCGGCGGGGTCTGAAGTAGCTTCCCAGGAAGGCTTGGATCCCTCCCAGGCTGCAAGAAGCCCCAGGGCTCCCCAGGGAGCTGTACGCCTCGCGGAGTTTAGTTGTACAAAGACGCGCTTTGCCAAGGAAAGCAAACTAATTGCTTTGCTTCAGTTGCCACAGCTTTTAAGCTAAGTAAATGCCCCCAGTCGTCCGCTTCTCCTGCCAACCCCCCCCGACCCCTGTGCACACACACGTGCACACACACGCATGTGTGCACACACACACGCTGCCTGGGCAACACGCACCCCATGCACACCTACATCCCATGCACATCCCACCTGCACGTATACACACCCCCCCCCGAAAACACACACGTGTGGTAGAGGGAGGCTGCCTGGAAAGCCACAACGTTTTCAGCCAAACGCAAAAGGTGATTAAGATCCCAAACCATTTATTTCATCGACTCTTCTCCAGCCAGCGAGTCTCCGGCACGTTAGCAGCAGAGGGCTTTCCTGGGCTGGGATGCCCTGCTCCATCAGGCTGGGACAGAAACCTGCTGTCAGGAGAAGCTCAACCAGTTTGTCAGCAGCAAACTTTTTTTTTTTTTAATCCTCCAAGTCCTGCTGGAACCTGAGGACACCGAAATGCCCAGCAAAGAGAGGTGGCTGCAGTAACACTCACAGCCTACCTGCCGACGGAGGCAAACAGCTAATGCTGCAGTCAGGGAATAAGGATGTAAAATTAACATTATGTTCAGTTGTAAATTTTGCAGGTGTGGCAGATTAATCCTGAAGGACTTCATCATTTGCCTGAAACCTGCAGGTTTCCATTCTCATGGCTGAGTCTCCAAAGTCCCATTTTAGATCACGCTGTTGAAAATGTGCTATGCAATACCTTTTAAACACAGTGTATTTATCCAGCCTAGGCAGGCTGGGAGCATTACAAATACTTCAAAATAGATAGGTGAAGACAGAGTTAATTCAAACTGAACTCAGGCATGAACTTCAAGACCAAAAGGCATTCCTGAATAACTGCCTGGGGAGACATTTTCATTTCAGAACAAGGGAGCCTGAGCCGTGGATTAACAATTGTACAGCAAGGTACTTAAGACTGCCCATGCCCTGAGTTATTTAGGGACAGCTACTCCTGAATAACACCACCGGTAGACGGATCCTAAGCTAGGCAGACAGCGGTAAGCTCCTTTCCTTGCACTGCAACTTTTCCCATGTTAACCAGGAGGCATATTCCAACCAGGCAGAGCCTGTGCCAGCAGCAGCCCCGCATGACCATCACATGAAAGCCTGACCCTCCGCGGGAGCTGGAGGGGAGCGAGCGAGCAGGGCTCAGCGGGAGGAGGATGGAGTGGAGATAACGGGACGAGACAGGACCAGAGGCAATGGGCTCAAACCGAAACACAGGAGGTCCTGCCTTAACGTCAGGAAACACTTTTTCGCGGTGAGGCTGACAAGTACTGCACAGGTTGCCCGGAGAGACTCCATCCTCAGAGAGACTAAAAACTGTGTAGACACAGCGCTGGGCCACTGGCTGTAGGTGACCCTGCTTGAGTAGGGGGGTTGGAGAGGTTGACCCCAGAGGTCCCTCCCAACCTCGGCCAGGCCGCGATGCTGAGACGCTGGCAGGAGGACAAGGCAGGAGCGGTCTGGAGCAGGGAGGGGGAACCGCTGCTGGTGGTCTCAGCCCAGCTGCTGCCGTGAACCCAGGGGACCAGGACACCCCCCATGTGCCTCAGGCTCCTGGCACAGAATCAGGGCCCTCCGCAGCATCTTAAAGAAGCGCATCAGGAAGGCAGTCCGAAACCGAACTGCTCGAACCACAGGTGAAAGGGGTGATTCCAACCAGGGGAAGTCACAAGCCTGATCTGCGTTATAGCAGAACGAGTAGAAACAGAGACCCCCTTAAGAACGGCAGAAGAAAACCTCTGACTCGCTCGGAGCATCTCCCCGAGGCTCTGCCCGCGGCTGGCACAGCCTCCCACCTCCGCTGCTCCCAGCAAGCTCACCAAGAGTTACCCAAGAAAGGGCAGACCCCTACGCCGGCAGGTTAAACACCTCCATCAAGGTCCCCCCCAGGCGGGGGGTCTCTACCCAGGTAGCAAGTCGGATGCAGGACCCCGCTCCTTCACACCTGCTGTCAGAACGTACGCAGCTCTCCTGGTGGGGGCGACCCCTCTGCTGGGCCATAGGAAGGGGGCTGCCTGGCCCCAGGCCCTTGCCCTACGGCTGTTACAGCCCCAGCGTTTCCAGGGCACTGCACACCCCGTTTACAGCTTTTACTGCCCTGCTATAGCTCTACAGGGTGCCCCCCCCCCAGCAGACTCCCAAATCCCTTTTTCACCCGCCTCTCTGACAATTCACCCCACTAGAAATACGTCCAGAAGACACAGAAACACATTCTTCACTCGGCTAAATGTCTATTGTGATTTTACTAACGAATACGTTAAATGCCCTACCCAGGGACACAGCCACAAGGAGCCACGAGCTGTCTTGCTTTTCAGTACAGGCACACTTGCACTGCCATTCATCTATGCTATCGTTTTAGAAATAATGGAGAGAAAAGAACTTAAAAGGGCACCAGAGGGTAGAAAGTATGCTGAGTCTTCAGCAGCAGCAGCAGGCTGTCATGAGGAAATCATTCCTCAGATTCCTGAGATAAAGGAGGCGAGACAGACGTTACCACTCACCAGCATCCTTGCAGCCAGCCCCAGCCCCCCGGCTCTCCCTTTCTCCTCCTTTCGCAGGGCTCGCACCCGTTTACGCAAGAATTACCCTTCAGAGACGAGCAGACTCACCACGAAGCCGGGGTTATCTAGCCCGTTGAGCTCTTTGTCTGAGGAGAGGGTCATGCCTTCCACTTGCCTTCACCGACTGCCTTGAAAAAGAAAGACCAGTAAGAAGAGGAAAGCCTCCCAAATCGCCACTTCTCCCAGTCAACACAGCCCTCAAGGAATGGGGTGAGAAGATGCAGAAGCTGGACTTCAGGAGTCAACCGGTGCTCAGTCCCAGCTATTCATGCGAGCTGTTTCACTCAAGTATTTCCTTTCCCTTGGCTTATATAAGTGACTCCTTCTCTCCAGCTGATTAGAGGACCGGCATTCAAACCAAACTGGAAAGCAGTCCTTCCCTGGACTAAGTGAATCAGTAATTGATGGCAGAAAAAACTTCCTCCATAGGTAAGGATGCGAGGGGGTATCAGAGAGGCGAGACGTTTCCTTGTTTTCCTGGCACAGCCTTGAAACTTGTTGCTTCATTATTGATTCAACAGCAACTTGCCTTTTCCGCGTGGGCTGGGTGTGTTTGAAGAGCTTTGTGCTGATCTTTAGAAAATTCAATTTCTAGATAGTTCCACTTATTCCGCATGTAAACTACTGTGTATTTTGCCTTAGGTACAAACATCGTCATCTTGCATGATAATCCTATTAAAACATGAAAAGAATGAGGATTTTACTGGGAACCTATTTAAGGCAGCAACCAATAAAGTCATCAAAACATGACACCAAGGAGGTATAAAAGACATAAGACTGAAGAAGGAATACTTCTTCCTACTAAGGATCCTGGCTGAATGGGTGATCATTGGATGCCCCAAAGCATAATTACCTTTCTCTTAATAAGTAGCAAATGGTGTTAATGCTCTATCAAGCCCTTCTAGCCACCCCACCCCAGCCCTCCTCAGATGAAGTATCTATTTAATTTAATGGCTTCCCAAGGCAGTGAACTTCCCCGACCAGCTGCAGAGAGCCCTGAGGAGAGGGACAGGTTATCGCCTACGCTCAGTGACCACCCATTGGGAACATCTCCTGGTTTCCGCACAGGAAGCGGAGTAACTGAAATAAACCCTGGTCCCTATTTCTCCTGTAGAGCTTTGGTATTCTCAGACCTTCTCTTCAGACCATGACTGCATCACAGGACGAGACAACCTCGCCCCAAACACCATCAACGAAGCTATCAGCTGCTGGACAGCTAAATCTTAAAGCATCAGAATCATCAGATGTTCACAGCTTTGCCAGATCTCCTCTCTAAGGTGCCATTATGTAGGAACCTCCCCATATTTTTAACTGCAGGCAGTGCATTTCCAGCCCCACTGATCTTGGCACGAGGCCACTGCTTTTCTGCAAGCTCTAAATGAGAATTCTTTTCCTGGTCAAACTACCCGGGACACTTTTGCCCTCGACTCTACCAGTTCCCAGCACAGAGGGAGCAGCACAACCCTGCCCCATTGTACAGACTTACTCATCCCTTGTCATCCAGCGCACCGTAGGGTTGTGGTTCATTGCATCTTTACTGTTTCACTGTATATATCAGCAGCGTCCATTAAGCAATACTGGTGAGGACGCAATACCAGTGAGGATGCACCACTGCAAGGCTCTAAGAAAAGGAGCATCGGATTTTTATATTCCTTTTTTGAAGGTACGTTCCTGCTTGCATTTCTCGATGGATACAGTACAGTTCTCCAAGCAGACATCTAAATCTGTCCCTTCTGCTATCCTCCGTTAACCCTCCCACTCCATTGCAAGAAACAGCCACTCTCCGTGCCTCACAATCTCTCTTGCTGTGATTTTTTTTTGTAAAGCCACAGCACAACATTCCTCTGAGGCTAGTCTGTCTTCCCAGTAGACTTTTATGAGACCTCCCATCAAAGAAGTCCTCCACCTTTTAATTTCAGCCCAGCATCTCTTCAATGTCTCCTCACTCCTGCCATAACCTTGTTTTCAGATGAGACCTAGGCATTCAGTAACCAAGGTTTCTGCTTCTCTTTGGTTGTATAAACTTGTGTAACAACGCAGGTGCGTAACAACGCCTGTGTCATCTAGGCTAGCATGTGAAACTGCCCCCACAAAGAGTATTAAGTGAACAGGGTGAGAAGAACAAAAAAATAATAATAATTAAAAAAAAATCAGTAATGACAACAATCCCTTTTTGTCAAAAAAGCTGGGCAGAAAACAATTTTGCCATTCTGGGAAACTCTGCAGTGCAAAAAACCACACTTTAAGAGGACCAAGAGATTGCAGGTTTCTATGAAAATCACAGGAAATAAGTCCTACATAGCCAAAAGCCTGGACATCAGAGTAGGCCTGTTAGGAATGAAGAGTTTAAGAGCACCAGCCTCTGGCCAATGAAAGGTTAGTGCTGTAATCTGGAATCTAGAAGAAGGTTACAAAATAGCACAATGTACATGTCAAAGTAGAAATTTATGGAGTCCACGTGAAATGCCCCGGCCTGGAATATCCTGCCCTTGGAAATAAGCAAAACAAGTAGGAAGTCTCCGTGTGCATGGAAATGTCTGTGTACGTCATATGTATATGTACGTGTGTGTATTTGTGTATATATAACAGGATTAGCAATAAATTACTAAATTGTGAGGTTTTCCAGAACAAGGAATTACTCAATTAGCAAAGATGCATGCTTAAGCAGTAATGTTGTTAATTGTTGCTTGTTGTGGTTTCACCCCAGCCAGCAACTAAGCACCACGCAGCCGCTCACTCACTTCCCCCCCTCACCCAGTGGGAGGGGGGAGAAAATCGGGAAAAGAAGTAAAACTCGTGGGTTGAGATAGGAGTGGTTTAATAGAACAAAAAAGAAGAAACTAATAATGATAATGATAACACTAATAAAATGACAATAGTAACAATAAAAGGATTGGACTGTACAAATGATGTG
Organism: Leptodon cayanensis; assembly: GCA_027564655.1. Taxonomy (NCBI): domain Eukaryota; kingdom Metazoa; phylum Chordata; class Aves; order Accipitriformes; family Accipitridae; genus Leptodon; species Leptodon cayanensis. The sequence goes on along the minus strand of JANXJC010000064.1, from coordinate 16,067,892 downwards.
CAGTGCAATTGCTCACCACCCACCAATTGATGCCCAGTTAGTTCCTGAGCAGCAATCCCACCCCAGCCAGCTTTCCCCCCAGTTTATATACTGGACATGACATCACACAGTATAGAATACCCCTTTGGCCAGTGTGGGTCAGCTGTCCTGGCTGTGTCCCTTCCCAACTCCTTGTGCCCCTCCAGCCTTCTTGCTGGCTGGGCAGGAGAAGCTGAAAAATCCTTGACTTGGTATAAAC
>JANXJC010000064.1:16036951-16054518 GCA_027564655.1 Leptodon cayanensis | reverse complement strand
GGGGAGCAGATGCCCACCTGCAGCCCGGGGAGAGAGGAGCCCACGCCGGAGCAGGGGGATGCCCCCCAAGATGGCCGTGACTCCATGGGAAAGCCTGCGCTGGAGCAGCCTGTGCCTGAAGGACTGCAGCCCGTGGAAGGGATGCACACTGGAGAAGTTCGGGAAGAACTGCAGCCCGTGGGAAGGACTGGTGTTGGAGAAGTTGGTGAAGGGCTGTCTCCCATGGGAGGGACCCCACGGCAGAGCAGGGGCCAAGTGAGGAGTCCTCCCCCTGAGGAGGAAGGAGTGGCAGAGACAAGGTGGGATGAACAGACCCCAACCCCCATTCCCCATCCCCCTGCGCTGCTGGGGGGATGAGGTGGAGAGAACCAGGAACGGAGTTGAACCAGGAAGGAGGGAGGGGTAGGGGGAAGGGGTTTAAAGATTTGGGATTAGTTCTTACTATCCTGTTTTGATTTGATCAGTAACAAATGAAATCAATTTTGGTTTTTTCGCCCAAGTTGAGTCTGTCTTTTGCCCATGACCATCATTGGTGAGTGATCCTTCCCTGTCCTTGTCTCGACCCAGGAGCATTTTATATTTTCTCCTCCCCAGCCCACCAGGGCTGGGGGGAAGAGCAAGCAAGCAGCTGCCTGGTGTTTTGTTGCCAGCTGGGCTGAAACCACAACAGGGTGTTTTGGGCTCTCAGGAGCACATCAGTGCCATACCCACAGACTACGCTTCCACTTCTGTCTCACCAAAATAGGTTTCACGGCCAGGAATTCAGCCCAGGATCTGCCCTGCAAACAGCCCTGCCCAATTGCTTGTTCACATAGGAAGGAGTTGTCTTAAGAGACAAAATCAGGAAAAAAAAAAACAAACAGAAGGGAAACTGAAGAGGGTGGGAATGAGACTTTTCCTATCCATTTCCTTCTCTGTTCCTCTCCCTTGTCATGTTTTAAGAAATAAATAAAGCCTCAGTACAATTGCTCCTCTCTCCAAGGAGGTTTTTGTTAAAAAAAAAACCAAAACAAACCAAAACAAACAAACAAACAAAAAACCCAAACAAAAAAAACCCAAAAAACATTTGGGACACAGAGTTTGCTGTTCCTTGGATCTGAGTGAAGCTTTAAAACCAAAAGTGGGATATTTTGCTACATAAGATTAGAGATTGACACCTGCTTTCACTGCAAACTGAAATGACGCACATTTTAGATATAAAAATCTTTTGCCAAACATGTCCAGAAAGGTGCTGATTTTGAAGTGTCATAACAGAAAGCTAGCATTTTCAATAAAAAAAAATGACACAGTATTTTTTCATACTGAGAAAACTGTCAAAACAAGCATTTTATACAACTGGCATTTAAAAAATGATTTACTTGACAAAACTGAAGAGTTTCCTTGGGGTAAGGTTTTCCTGACTTTTTGGTGTGTGCAGAATCAAGCTTTCTACCACAAAAATTTGATCCCAAAACCTTGGCAGACTTGGCCAAGTTCCTTCAGCAGGGAGGAGCACAGCCAGGTCTTCCTCAAAACTCATCTCAAGCTCGCAGGAGACTGAAACCACCCGAAGAAAGACGGGTTAAGGGCAGGAAGCCCAACTCTACCGTCAGTTTCCCTACGAACCCCTTAGTCTTTGCCTCAGTTCCTTCTCACCTTGGACCAGCACGGCAGAGCCAAGTCAAGGTTCCGAAGAGCCACGCTCAGCTTCACCCCAGGAAGGCACCGTCAGTGAGGCACCAGGAAGCGCTGCTTGCATTTATTTGCCAAACAAGGCAGGAGAAGGAAGAGAACCATGCAAGAAACAAACCTCACAAGCCTAAAATTGCCCATGTTCTCGCCACATAACTCAGAGGTTCCTGTCGGAGCCACCATCCACCCAACCTTCCTTCTCCAGAGCAGCACATGAGGTGCTGCCCTCCCCACCGCCCCCCCCTGCAGACCACCAGAGCAGCCCCAGCTCTTCCCACGCTAGGGAAAGGGGGCTTCCAGCTCTTTAGGACCCTCACCTCCCTACAGCAAAGCTAAAGCTCTAAGAGGTTTAGGTCTCATGTTTTATGCAACTTCAAACACAATATGCAGTTATGCGATACATTATATATCACGTTTCTATTTATTTTTTATTTCAGTTATACACATGCAATATCCAACAGAAAGGCAGGCCCTGGAACTGGAGGAAACCATCTGTAGAGGGACGGAGATAGCTGCAAGGCCAGCTCATTGCCGACTCTGTCCCAAACCTCACAAGCAGTTGCTTCCTGCTCAATGTCTGAACAAAGAGAGAAAGCACCCTCAGGTTTGTTGTGTTTTTTTTTAAATAACAGGATTTTAAGCTTCAGACTGCACATGGGAAACCTCAGCCTGCACGCTTATCTAGAAGGAGCTAAACAAGTTTTGGTCACAACTTTAAGTTCTTCAGTGAAGCTCAGCATCCCAGCCTCCCAGGACTGCCGGCACTGACAGAAGAGGTTGCAGACCCTCTCTGAAGATCTGGGCAAGGTTAATGCTGAGACTTGTAACATTCAACGGCTAAAGCCATAAAACTCCCAAAAGATATTCGTCGTGATCTTGGAAAGAATGGCCACCCTCTGCCAGTACAAGCTTTCTAGGCTGCCACCTTCAGTGTTGCTGTGCTGGTAGAGGAGAGAGCTCAGCAAGTCCCAATCTCTCTAAGCATCTCTGAAATGAAGAGGTACTTGTCAAATTTCTGAGTCTGAGGACTGGGGCAAAGAAATAGCAAACTAGTGACATTTCGCAGGAGAAAGCAACAGTAACTGCGCGATGACCATATCCCACTGAAAGACTCCACCTCACCTGTGTCGCAGGAGACGGGCTCCTCCTGACCACCACGGGTCTGGCAGATCACTCCTCCACCGGCTTTAGGTTAACAGGGACTTTTCTATACTGTTTTCCTCCACAGTGACGCCACCTCTGCTCAGATGACTTCCACACCTAGTATCACTGCATCAGACCACCCCAAACCAGAGCTTTTCATCAGCAAAGCCAGTAACAAATCCGTTGCTCCCAGCATCACCCAACTCGCCTCAAACCTCCACCAGGCAGCAGTTCAGACTCCTGCATCCCCCCGAGTCAGTCTAGCTCCCTATACTTGTACGGCAAGAACTTCATTTGGCTGTTTCCATCTCAGGAGCCTTCACTCTGCCACGAAAACAGAACAGCAGTAAGCCTAGGGCAAAGGCAAACCCCAGAAAGAAGGGAAGGTGAAGATACTGCTCATATTTAGTGCTCTTACACGTAGATCACAGCATACTGAGGCGACACCATTTCTTACAGCGTAACCCAAAGCTATGACGATACTTCACCTTTTTCCTCTTTAGGAGCTTTGTTTACCGTCAGACATAAACAGAAGAGCACCCGAGAGCTGTTTCCCATCAGTGGAACGTGCCAAAGTAGGGGAAAAGAGATGCTGGAATCTGGGCGAAGAGGAAGGAGCACAACAGTTACTACATCCACACTGAGCTCAAAGAGATGACAATAAATCGGTGAAGAGGGAAGCACTTCCATAGCTAGCCATATAGCCACCCACCGCTGGAAGATGTAAAGCAACAGCTACTCTTGATGCATGGATTCACGCCAAATGGCACTTCGCTTTATTTGCTCTGTGCGTGCCAAAAATTCATCTCCCTGGCAGCTGGACTGGAGGAGAGTTCGCTCCCCTCAAGAAGTCAGGAGTACCTACAACCCCTTCAAGTTGGGCTGGTGACAGCTCCAGTGGCCCAACCCTTCAAGCACTGTGCCACCTCTCACTGTTTCTTGACACACCTCAGCTCTGAGCAGTAAGTTTTTATTCCAGCACTACAGCTTTCCCCAGGGGGAATTAGTCCCAGGCAAAACCAGCACCCGCCACGCAGTGGATTTACATGTGCTGGAGACCAACACCAAACCTAAGCTCCTTTGCAACTTAGTGCAACTTCCACACACCCCGAGGAGAGGGACGAACAAGAAGCACCCAAGTAACTGTTCTACAGTCTTTTCAAGTGTATTTTTCTAAACTCCCTTGCAAGGATGAAGGAAGAAATGGGTGCATGACCCCTCCTCTCCCCAGAAGAAAAATAAAAGGTGTTCAAGCCAAACATGCAGCATGGCCAGCTCTACCAAACTGTAAAAAAAAAAAAACCCAAACCAAAACAGAACAAAGCCACAAAGCCAAAAAAAACCCAAAACCACCACCAAAACCAACCCCAAACCAAAATCAAACCACACCCCACAGGAAAACCCAAACACACTGCATTTTCCCTAAAATCCAACATCTTGAATGCCTATGATTAAAGCATCTCAGGGGAAAAAAAAGGAATTTTTGGACAACAGAGTCTGTGATGGAGGAGACGGAAAACAGAAGTTCGGAGTTCAGGAACTAGAATACAAACTCAGCTTCATGATTAAACACTGTCATGAAAGTTGGCAATACTGTTTTAAGTATGGTTAGAGCAGCCCTGTCAAGACGCTGCATTTATAAGGGCACATATCTGCTCACACTTGACTTACAAGTAGGAAATGGAAATTATAAAAGGAAGGAAAAAGAATTTATGCAATGGCTCTTCCTTATCTAGAAGGTGACATTATACTCCTTGCTGTAATCCAGAGAAAAACCATTCCCTTATTAGATATTAAAAACAAAAACAAGCCAGGAATCCTTACTATCAGTCCAGCACTGCTGACACCCAAATTACTACATGTGAACTGAGACTTCTTTGAAAATGCAACACAACTTCTTGTGCCAACATGTTCATGGCTGACAACTCCCTTCCCTCAACACACATTCATATCCATTTTGGAGGGGGAATCTGGTCCATCCTCTTTCTCCAATTCCATCTCCACCAGACACCATCTACCAAATGTGTTGCTAGTCCTGGGTCACCAGCTTTTTAGTCAAGCACTGCTCTTCGCTTAATGCAAGGAAGAGCTGCAAGTGTCCACGCAATATATAAACCAACAACAGACCATGCGCTGAGATGATCACAGGGACAAAGCAGACACATGGATGCTCTCCTTTCAATAAAGTTCCTGTGCAGAATTTCTTATTGCAGGAAAAGTCCATCAACAACAAAAACCTCAGGAGAAACTAACTGAGCTCCACACAGTTGAACAGAGTGAAATGCCAGGTTGCTTCCCCACTGGGGGGATGCAGGAATCAACATCAGACAACAGACAAAACTAGGCTAAAAGAGGCAGAAGCTGCACCCCCACACATCAACCTGAACACTGGTATATTTTAATGTTATAACACCGATGTCACCATAAAGAGAAAAATCATTCTAATTGCAAAGCTTTTCCTTAAGGCTAAGAGTTTGTCAGTATGCTGCCCACACAAGCTGTTGTACGGCAGCAGGCAATAAGCGCTCCCCTGAGCGGCCGAAGCCTATTTTCTAGTGGTAGCAGACCACGGGCACAGGTTTCCCTGAGCACATCCTAAACAGCAACAAAGAGCCAAACGAAGCGCCGAAGAAGGCAGCAGCTTCTGGAATTACTGTGGTACCTAGGAAGCAGTTACAACTGCTTTGGCAGGTCTGCTTCTTTTCAGGCTCAGGAATGGTGCCCTTCTAAAAGAGAAACATTAAAGGCTGAATAACATCTGTCTCTAACAACTGGGGAAGGAGAGACAAAAAAAACCCCCAAACCCAACACAAAAAAACCCCATTGCCTCTTCACCAGCACCTCCAGCAGACTGTTCCCACTGGGTTGCATCCCCAGTGCCAGAGGCAGCAGCAGGCACTGCCACAGCAGAGGACATTCCCAGCAAGCAGCACTTCTCCCACCACCAGCGGGGCTGAGTGGGTGACAAAACCAGTTTGCTTCGTGGGGGAGTGTTGGCATCAAAGGGTGCGCACGTTCTCCCAAGTCACCAGGGCACACGACTATCTGCAGCAACAACACCTGTCCAGAACCAGTACACATAGTTCCTTAGCGCGGACGGTAAATACAGCACTTATCAGCAACAGAGACAAGAGAAAAGCAAAAGCGGGCAATCGTCAACAAGTGATGTTTTACGAAGCAGGATATTTAGAGTCACTTTATGCAGATTCAGTGCCTGGTTCCCCTGTCCAGCGATTGATTCAGGACTTGCTCCCAACTCCCTGGACCGCGACGGGGCTGTCCTGTCCTGCTCCCGTTAGGTGCCCACAGTCGAGCGATGTGAACTCCCTTCCTTGCCCCTGCCAGCAGCAAACATTTTCGGAGGGCAGCCAGCCTGAACATACAGCTCACACCAGGTGAGAAATCCTTCTGCACAGGCATCTCCAGGATTTCAGGCTCTCTGCCACCCTCAAGAGCTACGTCAATCCAGCACCCCAGTCGGAAGGTTGCTGGTTTTAAATATCTCTGGCTGGAAGCCTAAGAGCTTGTTGGAGGCCTTCTGTATGTTAAGAGCTCTTCATTCCCTCTCGTGCAGTGACAATATTTTACACCTTTAAGTGAGGATGCTGACAGAAACAGGGAGCTGTAACTAGAATTCTCTGCCACACCTTCAGACACATTAAAGGATACCACAAATAAAGGTTAAAGAGATACAGCCTTTAGCTATTGCCATGAATAAAGACAACAGAATCCCTTTAAAAATCTGAAGTGTGTATGCTTTCTCCACCCTTAAATACAGAAGTCACTGTGCAAAGCACTATTTCCATGAAAAAGTAGCTCCAGTTAACATGAACAACAACAACAAAAAAAATGCAATGACATACAGTTCTACCAGATGCAGTAATTAAAAATCCAAGTTTAAAAAAAACAAGAAGCAAACACAAAAGTCATCATCAAGTTTTCTGTTTTATTTAAGATTTTAGTTTTAATTCTGAAGAAAGAGGTACATTTCCTTGGTTTTAGTTTTAGCGTCAGGTTATAACCATGTTTATTTATCTGTTTCTTTTTTCCTGTCTTTTCAATACTGCACAAACGTCCAGAAACTACAGGGTTAAGTAAAAGCTGCAGGCAGAGGAGGTCAGAGGTTGCTCCTGATGGTGATCATGTGGCCCCAATGCAGTGCTATCCCAGAGTGCCCTAATCAGGTGAATCTTTGTTTTTTTAAAAAAAAGAAAGAGAGACTGACAGAGGAGACAGAAAGACTGAAGTAAATATCACTCGTGTTTCAGCTGCTTATAATTATATTATGTATACGCTAGGTATTAAATCTGTGAATACTTTTAAAACATTAAAGTTTACTTTAAATCTAAAGCCAAAATTAAAAGAAAAATCTTATTCTCCCCTCTTTAAACCACTCTTTAGCAACATGCCAGTTACTCATAGCTAAGTGTTTTGTCTTTCAACACACTTCATGTCAAACTCTGACACAATGAAATCCCCTTCTCAAAAAAAAAAAAAAAATCCAACATAGCAATTTCTCTGTGTAGTGCCACACTGAATGCAAAATAAATGCTAGGCCACTGCTTGCCCCACATGTTCATTAACTTCATTTAAATTAAATACCTTTTTCATGTTTCTGCATTTGATTCTGCATTGCATTTTTCCCCTACTGCAGATTGACACTTTTCCACTAGGCAGAAATACTCATGTGCAAAAGACGTAAAACAGTAATATTCTCCTTAAGCATTGAGACTGCATTTTGATTTCTCTCTCTCTCTCTCTCTTTTTTTTTTTCCCCATAGAATGGTTAGAAAATATTTCAAACAGTGTATTTCAAACACTGGCTCAGCAGAAACTTAACGAAAAGATACGGTCATGACCCTGTGATGGCATTGCATTTGGGGGGGAGGTTTGATCAGGAACTGGATTCTTCAGAAAGAAAGATATGACAGGGAACAGTAGGTGGGCATGGGGAGGAGTCAGGGTGGGACACTTCCTGCATTTCTAACGTTTTGGGTTTTATTTTTCTTTTTTTCTTTTTCCTCCTTTCCTAATGACGATCCAGCGCTGAGCTCTGTAGTAGATCTGTGGGGGTTTTACTGGGGGGTCTGAAGGCTGTCTGAAAGCCTGGAGGTGGGGAATGGAAGCTGGTGGGGTTTGAAGGAGGAGAGTAGGGATTCCAACTGGCTCTGTGCAGAGGGATCTGTGTGCCGAAGGGGTTACTGTGGTGCGTCTGTGATGGCGCTGCACTGGGGCCGTCCACCTCTGTAAGGGCCTGAAGAGATTTTAGCCAATGTGGAGGATTGTCATCTTGAAGGGTGTCTAAACTGTTTCCTGTGGAGGCTGGGATACCTACGAAGAGAAGAAAAAAAACAGGGATACAGACAAGTCAGAGCAGAAGCAATAAGCTGAGCATGAAGGAGGTCAATTTAACCTAACAAAAAGCAACAGTGAGAAAACATGATTAGTTTGTACAGAGAATGCATTTTACATTATTATACAGAATTACCCTGCCCGCAAAACATTTAACATTAAATCCAGGTAGGAGCAAGCTCCCCCTCAGAGCACTTCTTCATAAACCACACATTTTTCTATCAAACATCCTGCGCAAGGACTGCATCCCTGTTGACGTGACCTTACCACACCAAACTACCAGTACGCTGCATGCTTCACCTCCTACTCTGCCTACTTGAATCATGCTTCAGCCTCTCTAACAGGGAAACACAACCAGACAGCCTTATAAAAGAGAGCTTTATAAACAAGTGGAGTACGTCCCTTTTTAAATAACAAAGTCCAGCGAATGCCCTCCGTGCCTCAGGACCAGCGGCGCACATACCGGACATGCCATCCAGCAGAAGGGACACCTACGCCGACCCTACGGATAAGCGCTGATCCGCCTGACTGCCTGCAGAGGTCCCGGGCATGCATTGCAAAGGCCTAAGTGACACTGTTATACCTAGCGGTTCCACAAAAATTCCTGGACCCTTGAGGTTTTGTGGATGGAAGCTGGAAGAGACCACCGCATACTGACTTTTTCTTTTTTTCCAGATGTAAATCAGTTTGTGCCAAATACCCATTTGATGGTTTGCCAGCGGAGCTGAAGGAGTGAGAAACGGTTACCTGTGATGATTGCGGGGTCCATCCAGCTGCCAGGGCTGTCCCAATTCAGGCTGTCGGTGGTGGCAGTGTTGGACGTTGGTACACTGTGGTTGGCGTTGGAGGGGGAAGAAGCATTGGGCAGTCCACCAAAGTTGATGTTAATGTTCGGTAGAAGTGCCCTTAGCCCGTCCTGCCATTCCTTCATATTTAAACTCTCTACAGAACTGCTGTTGTCTGGGAGATTTACCAACAAAAAAAATGAAAGATAAAAAAAATAAAAAGCTGAAGTTAGAAACAGATGTCCTTCTTTGGTGGGCTATGGGATTTTGTTTTTACTTTAAGCTAAGCATTTAATACTTTCCCTGTCCAAAAACTAGGGTCAATGTTTGTATGATTGATGAATTACTCAGAGGGGCTGGCAGGTTTTAAACCAAGTGTAAGGGAGTGGGAGAAAGATTTAACTCCTCCCCCAATTAATTTTTCCCCATTTTTTTCAGTTCAGACTTGAATAATCAGGGGCACAGTGGCTCTCCCTCTATTACTAATAGGGGAAAGCCTACCAGATCCTTTATGAGAATACCTCTGTTGCAAGCTAGATAACCCAATTTGGCTGCTTTGTTAGTGGGCAGCAGGGTCAAAAGGGTTGTTTTCTTTGAAGTATATTAAGATGAAGAAAGGCTAGGTAGGGCTTTGCAATAGAAACCGAACATGAGGAACCAGGGAGGCGGAGGAGTATCACAAAAGTTGTTTGTTTTGTTATAGCTCGCTCATTCACAGCCCTACAGATGTTCTTCCGAAGGAAATGGTAATTAAGTTCTCATGAAGTTGGAGGGAGTGCAATTTCCTCTTGCAGTTGAAGAACAGTAGTGAAAATTCTTTAGAGACCTTTCAGAATAATTCCCGACACAGCAACATCCTCAAAACTTTGGTTAGAAGCAAACCAGCTGGACACCAAAACAGTCGAGTCTCAACTATTTGCCTAAGTGTTTCAGGGCACGTATTGAAAAAAGAACAACAGGATAACGTGGCTATTAGCCTTACAGCAAATGATCCCTGAACACAAATGTTAAACCACGCCATCTAGAACAGACTATCAGGTTCTACAATCCATCTCCTGCTTTAGGTATCTAAAAGCAAAAGAAACTAGACATGAGCATCCCAGTACTCTTATCAGCCAACACAGAAAGTCATACTTAACTTGTGGTCAAATATATTTGAAAAGAAAATGTTGGGTAGTACATTGGGGCAGTACGCTCTTTTTGACAAAAACCCAGAACACAACTTTTTTTTTTTTTAACCATCTCTGCCTGTCCTAATTGAAGGACAGACCCTGATGTCAATCAGAAATGTTACAGTGAATACTGCTACTTCATCAACAATGGAAGAGATTTAAGTCTTCATGGAAAATTAGAGGATATCAATAACTTGCAACTCTATGTTGCAGAGTGAAGAAAGCAGTCTCACTTGCTATCAAAACCTGCCTTGGCAATTTTTGTAAATCCGAATGCTCAGAAAGAACTGATGTCTCAAGTAATTACTTTTTTGTAACTAGAAGGGAAAAAAAAAGCAAGTTCTTGAAATCCTGCGTGTTCATGCAGAAATTTCCTTCCCCAGTCCAGTTTTTTTAGAATAAACTTTATATAAGATTATGCTTCTGTACAAAATTACAGCAAGTAACTTCAATCACAGTCCCACAGCAAGTCATACCTCAGTCCACGTCACCGACAACTTCAAAGCAAATTACTATGCAAATCTGCTATAGCCACTCTGCCTATGATGACTGTTGGAGCAATGCATTCATTTCTAACCCTATGCATCCCTAATGCGGCTGTTCTAGCACAAGCATCCATCTGCGTGCGTAAATGCCCCCACATAGCAGGACAGCAGCTGACACCTAGAACATCCATGGCCAGAGTGATACTGTGCACAGAGCCTGGACAGGGATAACAGCACAGATGCAAAAAGTGTACTACAAAAATCATCCTCTGTGCCTAGACAAGTTTGCAGAATACATGTGACCACAGGCTCTGGAAGGTTGACGGTTGACTGCTGTTATGCCCACTCGCGGACTGAGGCTGGGGAATCACTCCTCCTCAGAGGTTACAGCACAAGGTATCTCCATGGGGAAGACAGACAACTCCTAAGTATTCCCATAAACAAAACAAAAGACAGGTCAAAAATCAGGTAGTGGAAATAAACCCCAAAGCCTGCCCGTTACCACCTGCATCATGTTACATCTAAAGATTAAAATTTTAAGTGCTACAGGAGAAGAAAAAAATAGCAGTAACAGAACTGCAGTTCTGCCTCAAGCAAATAACCTAAGATCAGCTTTTTAGTAACACCTTAGTACACAGATACAATCAAGCCTCCAGACATCAGTGTGACCGTATCCACACACTGCATGCAGCAATGTGCTCTGTGGGGCCTGGTGTACCGGCCACTTGGGTATTAAAAAAAAAAAAAAGGCAGGCTTATGAGCATTTAACATCGAGCCATAGTGCATACAACTGGCTTTCAATTCCACTTTCATTTTCAAAATCTACTTTCTGTTCCCTTCTGAGCTCCCACTTTTTTCTTTGCAGTACTAACGCACCCAATAAACAGTTTAAGAGTTTGGTGCAATACATTTTTCATTCAAACCTATGATCCCGGGGTTAAAAAATAAATAAATCAAAATTTTAAAAAGTATTACAAATATCCTCGATAGATATGTGCTCACAACCCTCTTGAACATCCATAAGCCTATTTGAGACAACTTCCAAATTCATTTTTTTGAACAAAAGTAGCCAGCTCACCATCACAGAAGTAACCGTGCAACAGATCCTGCATGGTACACCATTAGTTTGCACTTTATTTCCTCACCACTGCTTCCAACAGCTTGTGCAAAGAAATACAGCTCAGTTTAATTACTTGCTTCTACTACAAGGCAAAAAAGCACACACAAGATGCTTACTAGGACCACGCATGAGTGAACACACTCATCGCAATACCTGTGAGCTGGGGATCTGCAAGCTCATGATGATCTTAATCATGGACGTTATAACTCCCAACATGCCCTCAAAGCTCATGTCCAAGAACATAAATGTGTAGTAAACTACGCACCTGCAACGTGTCATTGAGGAAGTCTAATGAGGACGAAGCCAGCGAGAAGTCATAAGGAATGGGACAGGAAAATAAACATGGTAGGGCATTAGGCCACCCTGGGCTAAGAAAATATGTATATTTTTGTCATGTTATTCTCCATTTTAAAAAAGACATAATACAGCACACATAAGAGTCCAGAAAGATAGCAAGCAGTTGAGATACAAGATTTTCATGGAATGGAAAAGGCTGGCACTGTTTGGTGAGGAGACATTAATCTGTGAGGCAGGCATAGCTCACCATTGCTGTGTACCCTCTCTAACACAGAACAAAAGAAAATAAGGAGAAACTGAGGAAGACTGTCCTTTATCTCAACTGTCAGTACAAAATCTGCTTGGAATCACAGAAGTTAAGAGTTTAAGTTAATCCTAAAAGGATTCAGTATCTATAAAAATGGTTTTATTTCCTAGCAATAAGGAAGTTTATTTATTAAAATCTTGTGCTCCTGGGTACAAAAGTGACAAAACAGAGAATTCCAAAGGATTTATTGTTTTTCCCAGACAGCTTAGTTTGTGGGGCTGAAAGGGAAGCTGTGACAAAAACATTGCCCTCTGACACCAAAGGAAAAGCAAGTAACACATTCCTTGTGTGTCTGTAACAGGGTTTTCCAGCTTGGCTAATAAATGCACTAAGTAAAATAAAAAAACAACCATGACCAAAGTTTCACAGCTTTGCTGACTCCCAGTCTCTAAGAAGAAATGCTGCAATTAAATTATTCTTGTAATATGGAATCTGGTAAGGGATTAAAATGCATTAAGGTGTTAAAGTAGATGGGATCAATAGAAAATGCAATGCTCTACAACACTCCCTGCACTGCCCTCCAAGGCTTCAGTTACTGGCTATGATAGGTAAAACATCCAGTTAGAAAAACTCCTGATGCAACCCAAGTATGTGAGCTATCTCCAGGCACCATACAGCAATACCCAAACCAAACAATTAAATCAGCATGTCTTTGCTGGAGTCTGACAAGTTTTAAAGAAGAGCCTAAATGAAAATGCAAGTCCACCCCAGGGGCAAGAGTTATGTCCACCAGAAAAGTATCTTCAGAAGAAATTACCACCTAACCCTCAGATAGTTTGTCCTTTTTGTTAATAAAAGTTTATGCTTCACCATAAAGCTAGTACCATAGTTAAAAATGAGAAAAGGTTAACTCAGTTAATACAGATCTATTAAAAAGGGCATCTGCCTATTATCTTTCCCTACTTCTAAAATTAATTGGTTGAAGGGAGTAATTTTTTTACTAGCTAGCAGACCTCTCAGCCGGACATCATAACCTAGGGGCTTAAGAACCAAAACACCACTGTTTCCCTCTCTCAAGGAGTGGAAACAGTGTCTCCTTCCATAGCCTCATCCTAATTTAAAGCAGCATGTCCACAGACAGTGGGAAAACACAGAAGAACTCAAGTTAAAACCCAGTTGACTGCAATGAAAAGGTTTTACACAGGGAAATAAATTGGAAAGTCCTACCCCCATGCCCCATCTTTGTCTCCGAGAGGAGAGAGTAACCTGGTGAAACATCACTGAGAGCACTGCTATTCACATGAAAAATAGGCTCAAATACACATCCTGAACTCCGGTCTTACCTTGATGTGCATTCCATAATCCTATCTGGTCTAGTGGAAACTTGTGTTTACAGAGGTGAACAGATCCCATAGTTCCAGCACTGAACTTTCTCATGTGTCTGAGGTAGTATACCAACATGAAGTAAAAGCACTTGTATGTAAAATTTTCAAAGCTATCCACTGTCTTAAAATTGAGCAAAGGGAAGGAAAAAACCCCCAAAACCAAAACACCAACCTTCATCACAAATTTGTCTACCCAATTTAAATAAAAGAGAAAGTTAGCTTAAAATAGAGTATGATTGAGAAGCCTGAACATTCATATGTATAACAGCTGATGATTTAATGAATTTCTAAATAAACTCATTGCCCCATCATGACACCTTACCAGACAGTCTGGTAGCATTACTTAAATATCCTCTACCTGCAATGCCTTAACATTATTCCTTCAAACCAGGCAAAGCAGCGTGTGTTTGGGGGAGAGACAGCAAAGAGGACAATGGCCAAGCCAGAAACACTGTTCTGTTGTATATAATCAATACTTTAGGAGACATTTACCCAAGCATCAGCTGCCTTGACACAGGCTGTTCTGTGACTTCATAAATTCTGACAAATGACACCACAATGTGCACCCAAAGGTGTTTCAGATTTGGCTGTGCCACGTTTGTGATGCTGATGCATTTTATCTTTTATATTGAGGGTAATGGGATAGCATATCTCACAGTTTACTTGGCAGGAGACAAGCCCACTAAAATGAATGTCCTACAGAGACTAGACCATTTCAAATTATCGCCCCAGTTCTGACACAAGTCTATGGTCAAATCCATATCATAATTGACACAGTACATGCTTAAATATGACTAACAGCAAAGATCGCAAGACCATCACATTAAATAAGTGTAAAGCAAGTCTATTTCTTTGCTCTGCCAAAATCATATTCCAGGCTATTACATGATTTTGTACTAATTATGTAAAACCATTTAATATCTTCATGCCAAGAGTCCTAAATATTCTAGTCCTGCTGAAAAGCAAGCAGTCCTGCAAGTCTAGGTTGCAATTCTTTGTCTTTTTTAAGAACCCATCAGTATGTAATGTGTGTGACCAAAGCACACAACAGTGCTACAGAAAAGCTTCAAATAACTAAAAGAAATTCAGAGGAAAACTATCAGTGAGAGAAAAATAAACTTATTAGCAATGTCACATACCTGACTGCACAGAGTAGCAACAAAAGAAGTGAAGTGACTATCAAGGTGTATTCGGTAATAGAATGGCTACTGCAATGACCTGCTTGTAAGAAGGCCCTCGTGAAATCTTCAAGGACATTGTAGAGTAACAGTTAGTTTTGAAGCCTTAGCAAGACAAACAGAAAGACAAAGTTGGGCCCGGGGGGGGACGACAGGAAAGACTACCAGAAAGAGTTCACCAGCAGTCTTTCAACTTGATTAGAAACAAACGGGGCCACCAGAAAAGCACACCCTTTGCAGTGACATCCCCGTTAGTCCCACCCCGCACTTTGTGCTACCATTTTCACAGATACCCCAGATAGTCTGTGCTTTCCATGAAACAGCCTGTGACCCTACTCCAAGAAGTGACCGGGGCTTCTCTATTTTCAGCTCAAAATTACTTTCCACTATTGGTATTTCTATTCTGCAAAAAGTTGTCCCAGTATTTCATTCAGAGGGCAAGAGGAGGAGAGGATGATTTGCCACATCCTAAAATAAAATTATGCCCATCACATTACATAAACTGAAAGCCTTTCATCCAAAGCTTATATACTTAACTATCAACAAATCAGTTATTCATATTAAAGTGACATAGGTACAATTTTTATCATAATAAGCTTGTTTGCTCATGGATATTTTTACCTGGGATTTTACTCATGGTTTTAACTCCTACAGTCAGAAGGACTTCACTCTGACTTCATTGATTCTGTGTACATGCAATTTCTAGGAATTCCACAATGCTTAAACCAAATGATGGAGTTTCACCCATTCATGAAGGCCCGAGAACACCACTGGCAGATTAAAGAAGATTGAATCTGTCAATTTAAATAGCAGTGCTGTCCATCAGGAATACAAGTAGCCACTTCATACTAGGGAGGTATCAAATGACAGGAGTGCTAGAAGATAAAGCTGTTTGAAGTGAACATTTAAAAGCCTCACTGACAATCTCTACACATGGGAAGCAACTTGGTAATCCATAAAAACAGCTTTCTAAGTGTCATTCCATAGTGCGGATTTCAAATGAAAGTCTTATGGTCACAAGCTCTAATAGCTGGGGAAACAAAAGACGTGTACATACATACACACATAAATGTACGTACGCACACCTACAAAATTGGCTTCGATAGTTGAGACACATGTCTGCCCTCAACTTTAAAATAATGCAAGTAAAGCAGCTTTTATCTTGATTCCACATTGATTTCCATGGTTATATTAATTCCATATGGACCCAATTTAAAAGATAGCCATGTAAATTAAAAAAGCACTATTTTAAAATTTAAAATAAGTGCAACTTACCATGCCAGTAAGCCAACCTCTCAAGTAGAAGAAAAATATATATGAATTCTAAAGTATACACTTCAAAGCGGAAAGTAAGTTTTTCTAAATAATTTTCCTTTTTGATGAGGATCTGACAGTATAACTTAAGCTTTCTGTGACTAAGTAAGTGTTAAGAGTCAGAAAATTTAATTTATTTTCAGGGGAAATCCCTTCTACAACATCAGTGAGGGGACAGCTCATCTTAGATATTCAATAGGAAGATTCATATTTGCTTGTATGTACAGTGTCAGAATTTTATTGAGAAAAGCAATTTTACATTAAGTATTCTGGAGAGTTCTTATGACTGACTCATACTTACCATGGCTCAAGAGAGCAAATCTAATACATAACTATAGCAGCCAGCTACCCAATTTTAAGCTGTAAGTAAATTTCAAACCGAGATTCTAACTTGCTTTGAAAACATGCTTGACTTCGTATCAGATGTTTCCACAGTATCCCACCATTTGTTATTACTGACTTTTTAATTGTTTATTGCTAAAAACACATAGTGGTCAACTGCAGGACTTCAAGTTGGGGCCCACTGTTCTGCATACAAAAAAGACAATATATTCTGTAATGCTTCCACCTTAGTCAATAAATAACCTCTTCTTTATGCAAGCTAACAAGACACTTCTCATCCAAAAAAAAGGACCCCATAGGAAAATAGCCAGTTCTCACCACTGATAATCTTAATTATTAACAAACCTAAACTGAGCACACAAAGACTTAAGATACTGAAATGAAGGAAAGAGATACTTGAATCCTACATACAGAACAGTTTGATTAAAAAGCTCAGAAAGACATGCAATTCCATTAATCTGAGAAAAAGTTCATTGTAACCTAAGTATACCTGCTGCTTACTCTTAGATCCTGCATCAGGGTTCAATCTCACCAGGTTACCTTGTCAACAAAAAAAAACCAAACCACTTTGACCTCAAATGAAAAACCTGTGTGTCCAAGTTTACTTTTGGGTATGTGCATAGATATAATGCATAAATAAAAACAAAATATATGCAATTTGCCCTATGGCCAACGCAATCAATAACTAGAATTGTCAAAGAAAAATCAGATCTTCAAAGCTATATCAATAATTAGCAAGAGCTTATCTAGTTCTGAAGGTTCTAGATTCCAGGAGTACTCAACCAATCCTCTGACCAAAGCTGTGAGACCAGCATTACCACAGTGAATGCATGAATGCATACTCTGAGAAATGATAAACTCATTTTTAATTTTTCCACATGTGTAACAATTAAGGCTGATGTTTATTTGTAGATACTTCAATCTTTCTGTGGAAAGATTAGATAAACTGCAAGAAAGCTGAGAAG
Organism: Leptodon cayanensis; assembly: GCA_027564655.1. Classification (NCBI taxonomy): domain Eukaryota; kingdom Metazoa; phylum Chordata; class Aves; order Accipitriformes; family Accipitridae; genus Leptodon; species Leptodon cayanensis. The sequence goes on along the minus strand of JANXJC010000064.1, from coordinate 16,037,061 downwards.
AAAAACAAACCTTCCATGACATGAAGTTCATTCTGATTACTAAATGCTGTCTTCCAATAGAGATGACCCACTTTTTAAATACAGGTGTGTGGTTGGGTTTTTTTTGGGGG
>JANXJC010000064.1:16004120-16036851 GCA_027564655.1 Leptodon cayanensis | reverse complement strand
GGGGGGTTGGGTTTTTTTTTGTTTTTTAAAGTAATTCCTTTGGGAAAAAACTGAAGTTCAAATGAGGCTGTGATATAGAAGGAACCAAGAGATGGCAAAGCATGGAAAAGAGTAGATTCCGCCCCCCCCCCCCCCAAATTGTGACTTGGTATCACTGGGAGAAGAAACACCTTTTGTAAAGCTGCTCTTTCAATTGCTGTTATCCCTTCAGGATATTTCATTTACGCTCCTCTCCCAATACAGTTTTTAAAAAGATGATGCTTGCCTTTTCTTCAATGATTCTTCAAGTTGGTGCATTTCAAAATTTGTTTACACAGAAAGCCTATGCACTGTCTGTGCTTTTTGCTAAAATCTTTTTGCTAAAATTCCTCAGTCATAATTGATATTTGGCAAGACAGGCTTGACTCAGAAGGAGCCAAAGTTTCAGGTCCGTGCCCAAGGCACAGCCTCTTGTTAGACACTGCTGTTAGCAGGTGGCACTGCCAAGTGTACCGATTTCCAGTCTTTGAAGGGAAAACACCAGGTTTTTAACATCACTGAGACAATTACATCTTTTAACTCATGCTAGTGGTTTACTGTATATTTTGAAGCGCCAGTTTGTATTTTAGAAAAGCATCCAAGAGAACACAGCACCCCAAGGCCAAGCATCTGCCTGCTGGAGGAGGGAGACAGATGCTACACCAGCCAACGGAGCTGCCTCTTACGCTGCTGCTGACCCGTCCCAAGATCTTACGGGTTACCTCTGAAAGGTAACAGCCTTCTAACTTCTGCTGAACCAGCCCTGAAGAGGAAGGGAAGAGCTTGCTCTGTAAGTAATAAATGCAGTCTTTCATCCCTAAAACACAGGCAAAGGCCCGACATTTAGTACAGCTGAAGCTCATTTGGTGACACTACTACAGACACCAACAGCCAGAAAATTTCATGTGAAATACCTCCTGTGTGCTTGTTTCCCCCTGTTCCTGGGGAAGAGTCACCCGAAAAGCTGTCAGGACTGACAGTCCAGAATGCAAATTAGGTCAGCCGCTCAGGCCACCTATTTCAGCCAACACCTCATTTATTTCAAGTCTAGCAGCATTAATGTGATTAGTCATTCCTGTGATGTATGGCAGCCAAGAGAAGTTAGAGGTTTTGGGGGATTTTTGTTGGTGTGGGTTTTTTTTTTTTTTTTACACTTTTTTCTTTATATTTTTTGTCACATTTTCTTCTTCCGAAATAAAATTACACATTTAAAAATAGGCATCTTGCTACTCAAAAAAGCAGGATGCCTGTCTTTCACTGCCATCCCTAATAATCTTACAATCAAAGATTTTAAGAAATTCGTAAGAGCTTAAAATCAAGCTCCCAGAGATGAGGGCACAATTATTTATATATTGAGCTTTATTTGGAACAGTATCTCCTATACAATCATAAGGAAAAATTCCACAGGGTTTTAAAAACAGTTGCAATATTAGCACCAAAAAGGTACTGGGAGGGAAGGGCAGGCGGGCGAGATGAGATTTTGGAACAGATGGAAAAGTAGCAGGACTTAAAGGACAGGTGCTGTGGATGAAGTTCTCTCAGAGATCGTGACAAGATAACACTAAGGAAGGCAGGCCTTAGCAGTAAATGTAGAAAGCGTATGGGAGTTAAAGGACAAGACATCAGAGGTAGGACAAGGAATATCCATAGCAGATTTCAAACAGTATGACTTCAATCTTGACACTGATATAATATTTTGGAAATTAATCAAAAAATCCCACTTGATTTACTTTATTTTAAACCTAGCAGCACCACCCTGAGTGCATTAAAAAACCAACCAACCAAAGAAAACCAACAACAAAACACCCTCCAGAGCAATGGAAGCAAGCAAACCAGAAGTTTACTTTCAAACTGAATTTGTTCCGTATTGTGCTGAACACTTCACCTCTTCACCAGTGAAATAGAAAATTAGTTATGGTGGGGGAAATAAAAGGAGAATGAATTGCGGGGCAGGGGGGTGGGAAATACACACAGGCACAAAGCACCTCCTAAAGAAGGGGGGTGGAGGCCCAAGAACCTCCATGGAAAGAAACGGGATTGCAGCAGGCATAAGGACTGATGAGAACAACAAAATATTCAGTGGCAAAGGCTGCACTAAAAACAGTCATCTTTGAGGAAAACAGGACACACAGGGCCTATGCAAGGGTCAGTAAAAGCAATACTGGAAACAACTGAGGGCTGCTTACAAATAGTACTTTTCACTTTTCAATTTCAAAGCAGTATTCAGGCCTTTATTTTCAAATGAGTGACCTTGGTATCAGGGTAACAAATCCCCTTCTGAGAGGAGCTGCCACACATGGCACCCACAACTAATAGTTGTATCAGCGAAGATTTTAATCAGATTTCCTATTTTCTATATTTATATCTAATCAGAGAAAGACTTCAGCTATAGGAAGCCATAGAACTAACCAGGGGCACAGAAAAGGTGACCTTCAGCTGCCATGCTTTCTGCCCAGCTGCTGTCGGAAAGCCAAACATCAAGGAAGACCATCAAGTGAGCAAGCAGTCTTCTTTAAAGGATTAGGACAGAAAATTAATGGACTAATGCATCTCTCACTGTTAAGAGTAAGGCCATCAATACTTAAAACTGGCATTAAGCCTTTCACATATTGTCAGGTCAAGAGGGAAGTGTAGCAAAATGCTCTTTCAACCACTGCATCCAAATAAAGGGATGTGAGGCAGCACTGTTTAAGTCACATTGCCGTTGCTAGGGTATGGGATTAAATGCATTTTGTACACAGCATTTGGAGAATTTTAAGTTTTACAATATGCTGAATTCAACAGCCATACCACACGGGCCAGACCTTCTTTTAAAAAGGCACAGTAGCAGAAGCAGAACCCCCCCGCAAAACTCCATACCAAATTACTACCCTGAGACCACAGAAAAGTGACAGCTGCTATGCTGTGAATTCACTTTTTTTGGTTCCACAACTGTATAAAACAAGCCACCTTTTTCTTTGTTCAGGAGACAGAATCAACTATTAAGAAGCAACACAGAGAGAGGAGACAAAGTCAAAAGGACAGAAGTCAAATAAGAAATGTGTGTCCCAAATGGAAATGAGGTTACATTTTGAGAAGATATCAAGTCAGACAAGGACTCTTAGTATTAAAGGCAGAGCATGTCAATGCTAATTCTGGTATCTCACCCTTCTCTGTGGTCTAAATAAGGTCTTTTAAACAACATGATCATAGCCAACATATAGGGATCTTCCCTTGTTTTACTAAAACGTTGCCCAAAAGTTAGCATTAGGCAAGAAAGGATCTGATATTCAAGACAAGTTCAATTGCTGGCGGCACAGAAGACAGAAAAAGTGGAAGAAGATGCAACACCGTAAGTTGTTCAGATATGGAAGAGCTCAGGACTTAAAAATAAGTGGGAGTAAGTTGGACCTTCTTAATATAACCTTCATCGCTTTACCTTCCCTGCTACCAGCTATTGCTTCACAAAAACCTAAATGCAGGCAAGACTCAAAACTGTGCACGCTAATCAGTGTCTTGATAAGGAATGCAACACCACTACCACAAGGCTGCTGGATGGCACCCAAACTTAATAGAACTGTCTACCTATTTATTGTCTCAACCTCATCTTTAAATATACACAATTCCATCAATTAGGCTGTGCACATTCAAGAGGTATAAGCCGCAACTTCAAAACAAAAAGGTCTTGAGAGAACAAAATTTTGATTTGTCAATTATATTCAACTACAAAGACTTACGGCACTCAAGCCCCCTGTTTTGAAGTTTCAGGAACAGTTCACGGAAGTCTACCGCAATCTCCGCATCAATGGGCTTCATGGTTAAAATAGCTTGATGGATTTTACAGTGGTTAACTGCAAGGACAACAGGTAAAACTTTTTTCTTCCCCTACCCTAAACGGGGTTTAATTCTCCATGCTTCCCATCTGTCTCTGTGTCTACTTGACTACTTCCTCTATCTTCAATTTCTAATATATGCACGATACACATAAATTCCCAGTCTGTGTTCAAGAAGCATTTGGACAATGCTTCGAGATGTATGGTTTAATTTTTAGGCTGCCCTGTTTTGAGTCAGGAGTTGGACTTGATAATCCTTGTGGGTCCCTTCCAACTCAATGGCTTTCAATGATTTAAGTGGGAAGAACATACACACAATATTGCATAGCATTAGTTTGAAATTTGAACTCTTCCAATACTATCTCATTATTAATGAATTGATAAGTTCTTACAATTAAGTTTTTTCTCATTTGGAATTATGTTCAGGATAGTTATGAAATTAATAAATAAAAGCCAGTGTTTCAAAATGTCAGGTACTTCATCTTGCATAGAACTGACGGAAAAGAAGACTAACCATCTATAACTTTTTCCTCATACTCTTAACTGTGTGAATTTGTTCTTACACTACTTCTATGTAATAAAATCAATGACTACCAACCACTCAGTAAACTCAAGAAATAAAACTATGTATTTCTACTTTCCCGTTATTAATATGCATGCATCTCATTTTATAAGCATCTGTCTCAAAACACACTGTTAATCTGAGACCTACTTTACACTATGATCCAGTATCTATTATTTTACAACACACCACCAGGCAGTAGGGCAGCAAAGATAATAGGGTATTAGCTATCAAATTACAGAGTTTCCCATTACCCTAAAGTAACATGAAAATAAAGGCACCCACCCACCCACATTGCTATCAGTGGATCTTTCCTTTGGACTTATCTACAGAATAAAGGATAGGCGCCGTCCTATATTCTTAGGATAGCTTGCACACAATCTAGGGTAAGGTTGCTTTTAGCAACAATCATGCTGTCCATGAATAAGAAGTCATTTAACTTTCCTCCTGAAGCACAGTTACACAGTTATAGTTACACAGTAAATCATCTAATCCATCCCACACCAGAGAACAGCACCAAGCCTAAATTGTCCCTTACAATGAGAGCATGTAACATCTGCTATGGTTTGCAAAATCATACAGTGGAGGGAGAAAAAAAATGCTAGTTTGGGAATCAGTCAATCAAAAAGTTCATTTAAATATGGGCTGGGGACAAAGGTATGCCTGATGAATATGACATTTCAAGTATATGCTTAATAAATTTATGAAGTCAATCGTGTCATTTCACTGGAAACTGTAGAATGAGTTGAATAAACACTACTTTCTCTGTGAAACAGGCTACTAAATTCCATATAGAAGTTATTTTAAAATGAGAGCTTAAAAAAAAAAAATTGTGCCTGTGTCCTCCATTTAAATCTGGTGCACATCAGAAAACAGCCCTAGCTGGAGCTGTGCGGTTATGAATACAGCACAGCTCTGATTCTTGACTAAACAAAAGGTAGCTTCAGAACATTACATTTAACATGACCATTTAAAATTCATATGAATACTAATGCCTACCTAAAACAGACGCAGCAGCAGTTTAAAAGATACTGTTTTCTTCATACAAGCTTCCAAACAACAAATACGCTTAGTGAAATCAACTAAAATTGGATTTAGAATGCCTAGAAAATAGTATACTAACTTCATATGAAGTTATAAAAGTTTTTAGATCTGCTTGTTTTCCCATAAATGAAATAGAAAACTTGAAAAGGGTTGATTAAATAGAGCAGGCAAACACACAGAATAAATGAATGGTTTTTGTTTTGTTTTGTTTTTTTTTTTTTAATGACTAGTCCAGTATTATCTGCTTTAGGAATTTACAGTCCTGTAAAAAATTGTGATCAAAGACCTTAGGAAACATGCAGAGACCCTCAACTGCTGTTGAAGTTGCTAGAAGACAGAATGTGAAGTTTCACCTGCACTAGGTTTCTTTTGCTGTTACATCTGAAACAGCTGAGTTGACATTTTCCAAAACACCCCAATACAGACTAACAAAAGTGCTAACAAAAAGGAGCTTCAGGTATACTGCAACTAATCTCGCCATACTGCTAAACAGCTATTATGGTACACACTGCCTTTCCAGCAGGTCAGCGAGAGTCTGTTATAAAGCACTGTAATAACATCCCATCGACATGATTTCTCTGTACTTGTACACCACTTTCCTTCCCCAACCCCACCAGACAGCTGTATCTATAAAGCAAATGAGGAAACTAGGAAAATTCTCTAATTATATACCTGCTACGGATAGATTAAAAGCAAGCATAAAGAACAGTAATTACTCTTTCAAAAAGAATATAAAAGGAATTCGTCGAGAGACGTGTACACTAGATATGAATTTGAAAAGACAGAATAATCAATAAATTGGAAACTATTAAGTCAGCACACAAAAAAGTATATCTCCTGACTTTCAAATTATTTGTACTTCTGAAGCAGTTAGATCACCAAAGAAAACCCTAGGCACTAAATACCATACAAATAATACAAATCCATAACCCAGCAAACAAAACCAGAACTGTCTGAGATTTCAGCTGATTTCTGACAACAGGAAAAGAAAAGGGAGTAATCTGTGTTTGTGCAAATGGTTCTTTTTTCAAGATGTATCAAAGCTGACATGTAGATCAGCTGAGAAGTGTTTGCACTGCAGCAACTGCTGCGATCTAATTGTCAGCCAGGCAACTAACAATGTTTTCTGTAACAAGAGATTAAGACCAACTCAAAGGAACTTTCCATAGAGACTACAGCAGATGTTTATTTTCTGTTTTTAGCACTGTATCTGCCAAAAATATTTTGAGATTAATTGGTTCTAGCAGTTGCATACAAAAAAAGAATATACTTAAATATCAACTCTGTTGCCTTAAAACATATGGGGGAAGTACATGGCATGGGCTGTGCATCAACCAACATCACACAACTGGCTCTTCAGGAATCATACCAAGGATCTGTGAGTCCTCTACAAACACAGAGGTCCACTTTCAAACTGCCAAAGGCAATTAAGGTAATTAAAGTAATGCAATTTAAATAATACTTTTGCAAATCTACAATCAACTGGTACTACAAACAGATGTTTTTCAATACTACAGGATTTTTCTGGTCCCCCTAGTCCAGAAGATGGTCTTGTTACCAGCCCCTTGAACTAGCAATTTTTAGAACCCAGCAGTAAAGTTGAAACTTGATGTCTTGCAACATTCATGGAAGTTCTATGTAGGTTAGGGGAAAAGGAGCAACAATTTGCAGTGCTATGGATGCTGCATGTCAAAAATGATTTGGTTTTGGTTTGGTTTGGTTTTTTCGTAAACACTTCAGTGTAAGCCGTATCACTCATTTTAGTCTAAAAACTTTGCCACTGCCAATATAGTTTTGAACTACTTGCATTTTTAGTCTGGACCAAGTGTTTATACTATGAATCAGCCTAAGGACCCTACAGCAGTATTGTAGCTTCAACAAGCCTTCAAAGAGGACAAAGTACAGGGAAGTAACAGCCAAAATTAGCTCTTGTACTAAAGCATCAAAAACACAGTGACTTTTTCCGGGTCACTTTCTTACAGTATAGCTAGTACCCCTCAAAACTGACAAAAAGAAAATAACATTGGCAACACCTCAAGAAGCAGTTTTCTCCATCTCAAGGCTACAAAGAGCTTACGAATGCCTTCTACCTGTAGTTCTTTATACACTTAATACAATTTTTTTTCTGCAAGAGCCTATCGATCCATTCAGGGCAGCCTGGACTGGCCTGACTACACATTTATTTTCCTCCAACATCACAACCCTCACAATCAGGATGAATCCTCTTATACATATTGCAAGCATCCATTCAGTGAAAGATTAGCATAATATTAAGGCCATCTGAAGTACAGAAATGAACAGCACTGAATGTTTTATTGTGCAGCCATTTGGTTATGCGCAAGAGGGAACAACCCAGCCAAGACATCTGGCACGAATTACCATCGTTACAATTTTTTGCACAATTTTAAGAACTCTGGTCAGCACCTGCATGTCGATGTGGAAGTTGCAATGCGCTTCCAGGGCCTACTCTTAAGGAAAGCCAGTCTGGCAAGACTGAAGAACCAAAATACCAATCTGCTTTGGCACAAAATTAAGCGGGCACAGAATACTCCACCTTCCTTATAAAGCTCAGTATTACAAGGCTAGAGATCCAGATACATTTTTTTTAAAAAAAGGAAAGGGCCTATTTAAAACAAAATTCCTCCCTCTGTTCATAAACCTAGTATGACAGTGAAGAGATACCCCTCTACCACTTGCAGCTGGCTATTCCCTTTTCCTGTCCCGGCTCAGAGAAGCTGAAAGCATGAATTAAGTCATATTCACAGCTGTCCCGATTCACCTACCTGATATAGGGATCCCTCCCAGACCTGTGCTGTGTTGTGGTGGAAGATTCAAGTCCAAGAAATTACTATTTGAGGTGGGATTTGCTGTGTGGTTCAAGTGCATGATGCTATTGCGTGGGAAGGCCATCCAAGGATAGCGAGCTGCTTGGCCTGGAAAACTGAAGGAGTTGTAAACTGCTCGATGCTGTTGAAACTGTGGGAACCTCTGTGGCATGACTGGAAAGGTGCTACTGAGAGAGTTGGCATTTGTGGGTGCAGCAGGATGCAGGAATCCAGAGCCTGGCCCTTTGGCAGTTGTAGTGTGTGGGGTAGGGTTCTGAAGAGATGTGGGCGAGAGGGAAGGTTGGTCTTGGACTGACAGTTCCTTCTCAATCAGGTCTGCTAAGGCTTTGCGGGTGATGTCAAAGGGGTCAAACCCTAAGTCGTCCTCTTGCTGTTTGGAGGAACCAAACCCAAAAGCCGCTTGCCAGTCTGTGGAGGAGGATACTGGTATAGTTTCTGCCAGAGAGGAACAGGATTTAGAACAAGAATTAGTAACTATTTACCCATACAAAAATTTCAGCCTCAGTGTGTCTGAATCTATGCTGCCAGTTGTCTTACATCTAATACTGCTTTATACAATCCCCAAAAGACACCTTATTCATCAGCTTGGAATGCCATTTTCAGATCAGGTTGTCAGATTTCTACTGAAGGGGAAGTGGTAGAACTAGCAAATAGTATTTTTACTGCAGAATTGCTCTGCTCCCGAACTACAGAAAAACCCTGTCTAATAAGTATTTTCAGTAATAGCACCAAGTAGAAAGAGACCAATAAACACTTGCTTAGAACCTTCTTTACACCCATATTACTTGACGGAAGTGTGACCAAGCAGAGTTTAAATAAGGTTGTTATTCAGTTCAGTATTTTGCTTTCAGTATTAATGCTGCGCTTCAGCTCTGCTGTGCAAGAAAGGTGGGGAGGAAACGTTCCCTCTCAAAGGGGGAACCTCTGAGCAGTAGTTAAAAAAAACCCCAAAACAAAACACAGAACCAAAAAACTCACAAAACCCCACTGTCTACCATTATGAAGAAAACCAACCCCAATTCTTGAGTAGATGCCTTAACAAAAGGAAATAAGGAACTGCATTACAAGATATTGTTAAATATTTTGAGGCAGTGTTGCAAAAAAGGGTTATCAGAATTTCCCTGCATTTTCAATTACTACTTCATTTCATTATACTGTTTAAGTTCCTTATTCAGGTTCAGTGAATGCTAGGTCCAGTTTCAGTTTTTCCTCAAAACTGTGGTAAAGCAAGCTGATTGAGTACAAGGTAGTATCACTCACATCATTATCTCCCTCTGCTGGTAGGGAACCTGGTCTGCTGCTTGAAGTAGTTAAAATTAAGCTCAGTATCCTCTCTTACAAAAGGAATCTACACTTCTATTTTCACTCTAAAATCCATGACTATAGATAAACAGACTTGTTAGATAGACAAAAACTTGTCCTTTGTATTCTTATTTAAATAGCAACCATACATTTTATATTGATTATAAACCAAACAAGATCTCTACTACCTGGAAATTGTCTGTCACTGCTACGTAATCCTCACAAAATTGGTGCATATAGTACCTTAGCAGCAGGTAATTTCCTTGGTAATAAATATTGTTTACAAACAGGATTATGATATCCAGAAGTCAGATAAACATCAAAAGAAGACTAATCACTAAGTAAACTGTGTCCTAAAGTATTGTTTACATTATTACTGATATTGTTTCATTTAACAACTGAAACAACTCCCTCAGATTTATAATTTTTGAGCTCTTAAGTACTGTTAATCATTCCCAAGACTACATAAATACACCCAGAACGATGTTTCATTCATATGAAGTGGTATTTCATAGGAAAGTACCTGGAAAATACAGGTATCTCACCTGATGCAGTTAACCATATTTTTATCTTTTCTGTATGTATATAATTTCACTGCACCTTCATATTAGGCACTTTCAGATAACTATGCAGGATACTAAAAATTCTGAATTCCACTGCACAGCTTCTGATGCTAGAATTAGATTATAACAGATTATTACACCAACATATACTGACACCATGTATTTTCCCCACTCTCAATAAAAACCTGTAACATTAAATATTAAGCACAAATGTCACATCCTATTATTTAGTTTTTCTTAGCTGTGTGCCTGTCTACAACAAGCACCCTGATAATTTAGCCACGCAGCTGGAAAACTCTGTAAAAGTTTCTTTTAGAAGAAACCCTTAGGTCAGTGCAATTCATTTGTAGTTAAGTGACAAATTTTAATCATTTATGAAGGGAAAAAAAAACAGTATGGAGCAAGTCCTAGAGTTCTTGGTTCTACATAGTTTCAGACTTCAGTTGCAAAAGCAACACCTGGCCATGTAACCTGCGTACATACCTGATGTGAAGAGGCTCTGTGGTTCTGGTGCTGTGGGCCAGTCATTTGAAGTCTGTGGAGAGCTGGGGAATGGAGGAAGCCCACTAGGGATGGGGTTAGGGTGCCGAAAGTTGTCAGAGAAGAGCGACTGTGATTCTGTTACAGCCCCTTCAAAAGGAGACCGTGCACTGTGATTAGATGAACTGATGGGTATGACTGGATTGGGTTTTGTTAAACCAGGCGGTGGTGAAGGTGTGTCACTGTTTGTTATCTACAGGCAAGAAAGGAAGAGAAACAGTCAGGACATGAGTGTTTATATATAAACTATTCTTCACTAATACAGCTGAAAAACTTCCTCAAAACTTTTGGCTACAATTAGATTAACGTACAGCTCAGTACAAGGTCAAACACAAAAATCAACTTAGCAGTAGCTTTTCAATAGTTTTGTTTAAAATTATGATACACTTCAGAAAGTACTTCAACTACAAGTTGCACCAATCCCTCAAATTCAGTTCTTACTTTCACAGCATTTATCTTTGTGTCTTACCTGCTGGGAGCTGTCACCATTTCCTATACTGAGGGAATCTGAAGGTTTGTCGATAGGGCTGCAAAAGTGGGAGGGGAAAAGAGACAATAAGACACAAGTATTTAACATGAGAATCAACATTTGCTTTCGTAGTGGTAGAAAAGCCTTGAAATAAAGACAAAGAAAAATTAATTAGGAGGAATCAAGAAGGAAAAAGTCCACTTTTTATTTATGAGACTGTTTTTTTTCATCATAAGCATTTGCCATATACTGTAATACTTCTTCCCACCACTCTCCACTCTGCTTGTTGACTGCCCTGTTAAGGAACAAAAGGAAAGTTTTGAACACGCTCATAGTAACTCTATGCCATTCAAAAACACAGGATTCTTGTACTATGGCAGTATTCCATAGTAGTCAGTTCCATCTATGCTACTACCGGAGAGAAAGTTGGGAACAGACTTCTTTTCCAAATCCCTAAACTGTAAGTTCCCATACAAGTCCTAAATAAATCTGGGGAGAGATACAAGATTAAATTAACTATTTAGTTCTGGTGGCAAGTTAAGCTTCCCACCAGCCTTCAAGCTTTAACTAGCAGAAATTACTTCCAAGGTGAGAAAACTGAGTTTTGAGATGACAGAAGGGTAACAACACAGGAAAAGACATAGCATAAAAACCTGCCAACAAACAAAGAGAATAAAAGATAAGACACAGCAGAAAACCACCTCAGAAAGCTATTCACTGGGATTAACGTGACTTGGCTGAAATGGCACATCTCAGGATTCAAGATTCTGACAGGCATCTGTCAGTTGCCTTAATTATGCTAAATACCACACTAACAAAACAGTATTACTTCCAGTTCAGATTAAAATCTCCGCTTTACAACTTCAAGGTACTTTCATTTTTATCTACCCATAAGAGAAGATGCACAAGCATCAGGCTGCACAGCCCAAACAACAGGTCCTTGTAGGACCAGAAGTAAGAACATGAATTTCAGTTCCATTAAGAGACCAGAATATGATACAAGTCAAATTACAGGCAAATTACAAGACAAATATAGAGAGAGTAATTATTTTAACTGGGTGCAGACTTCAGATTTTAGCTACACCTTGTTTTCAAACATCCCTTGCTGCTGCAAACTTTAAATACTGCATAAAGCCACATATCAAGGTAAAAAATTCTTAAGATTGCTTCCCCCATATCTGTTCTCCCCATCCCAAAATAACTGGAGTTGAAACCCAGCAGAATTAATTCTTCTCCATTAATTAATTCTTCTCCAAAGAAACTGCATACAAGTCATCCATCAATAAAACCAATTTTTGTGCAAAAGAACACTGAGTCGGTATCTCAAAAAGATAACTGAAGCTGAAGTATTTATGACTATAAAAGTCAGGGGAATATACTTGCAAACAAGCATTACTCCAGTGAAGACTTACAAATACTTTCTACTCAGTGGTTGCACAGCCTGAATAAAGTTCTTCCATTTGAAACAAACTGCCTTGGGTTAGTCATTTCTGAATACCTATAGCACAAAAGTTTGATGTAGACTTTTCACTACACAATCATTCCGATTGCAGAGCTGATATTCCAGCCAAATTCTTTTCCCAAAGCTGCTGACAAAGTCACAATGCTGCAGTTTAAAAAGCTATGTGTAAGACAACTTTTAATGACAATCTAAATGCTGAAAATGTTTATTATACTTGAACCTGCTTAAGAACCCTTTAATTGTAAGACAGACTCCCAGCCCTCAGGAACGAACAAGATTCATTATCTATTGGCTACAATATTTTTGCCTACATTCAGTACATTCTTTTCAGAAAAGATAAGGAAGCTGCAGGTCACTACTGAGATGCAACCATAGGATCTCTGATCACACCTCAATGGGACTGCTATCAAGCCTAACAAGCTTGATAGCACTTTCAACTTTGACACTTTCAACAGCACTCAACATTAATGCATTGGTTCAATATTGGTTTAAAACAAAGATCAGCTACCTAATCGGCAACACCACTTCTTGAAATATTAAGAGTTTACCTTGTTATTTTCCCACCCAACCTCTGAATGAGCCCAACCGATATTACCTTAAGAGGTCCATAAAAAACAAACCAGCATGACTACAGACTACCACTGGAACTGCAAGTGATGCTTATGATGGAAGAGGACATCAGTTCTATTCAAGGAGGGCACCAAAAGAGGAAAAAATGTTGGCTAGCAATAAGGAAGTTATTGCAAGCAGATGAATTACTTCTGCACAAAGAAACCTCAGTTGAATCTGCTGGCCTGTTGTTCCTATTACTGAGTGATAATCAGGGAACCCTTACCTCTGCAGTTATGTTTCTGGAACACACCACTGTAAAGAGATAACAAATACTCAGCCCTGACATTTAGCTTCCTTCTGTTGATGCTTTTCCAAGTGACAAGCCTCCTGATGTATAGCAACTAGCATGTTACTGTTGTGGAAGCTTCTGTATAGAAATGCAGGGCTTAGCTCTGGCTGGGACCATGCAGCTATATAAGCTGTTGATCCCCCGGTTATTCAGTTCCCCTCAGCCCTCACCTGTACCATCACTTACTAACTTCACATCAGGGTTCTCCTGTACAATCTGCCAATTGGTCTTTTTGACATGGGCTAGACTAAGCCCAGGTTTTTGTGACCTGATCAGGATTTGAATCCAGCTCTCCAACCAGAGAGAGAGACTGGAGAATCATTCCCTCCACACCAATCAGTGAGAGAGAAAGCAAGCTATCTGAAGTATAAAAGGCAGCACAATTACCCGAAATCTGAGTCTGCACCATCTGGAGTCATGTGTTCTGGGTCTGTGCCATTTTCTAATATAGGAGGCGTTTTCCTGTGTTCCATTGTTAAACCGCTGGCTGATTTACTTGAACTCTGTAATGATGGCCAGGCATCTTTGTTATTACTGTTGGGTCTGAAAAAAGGCAAGAGTAGAAAAAAAAAAAGAACAAAAAGAAAAAAAAAGAAAACAGTTCAAGTTATGAAGAAAGTGTTTTTAAAAATTGTAAGCACTGGGGAAATGAATCCTTGTGCCAGACAATCCATAAGAATAGGTTTATCTGGATATTAGTTCTCAGATTTTAAATGGTGATGACTTTAAAAAAAGACTTAGTGGGATAGGGAAGGGAGAGAGAAAACTGGGGGGGAATTCTGTTTTCTTCACTGAATAGACAGCTGCTCTGCCAACGCTGAAGTCCAAACTTGTCCATTTGGGGGAGAAAAAAAAATTAAAAAAAAAATAAAAAAAAAATATCCATCAACAGCTTCAAGTATCCAGATCTACAGACACCTTGCTTTATCCCATAAGTATTTGCAAGTTCTGTAAATCATGAACTAAATTATTTCTTTGTTTTTTTAATAAATGTTTTATATTTGAGGCCCTATCAAGCCTGGCCCCAACAGATGAAGTTTGTGTTTTATGCCTACACAAGAGTCCACAGCTTTACTAACAGAGCATGAGACCAGTCAGACCAACACACTGTTCATTCAAGTTACTGGTCCCTTCATTTCTAGTTTAAAGCCATAATTACTCCCCTCTTACAAAGTAACATTAAATTTCATTTCAGAGCACACATTAGATCTAAAAGAAGTTCAAGACAAGACTCAAAGCCCAAGTTTTTGCTGAAAATAGTTACGTTCTATACAAATTGAAGTGAGCTGGAATATCATCTATGACTGAATGCATTCAAATACAGTGTCATCTGCTAACCCTACAGTCTTACTGTAAAAGATTTGCCTTTGTGTTCTCCAGTTTTTAAATTAACTTTAGCTTTTCACTTGCTTCAATTAGGATGCTGATTTTTGTGTCCAAGTGCTGTTTTCATAAGGAATAAGCTTTCAAAAAAATTTTTTTTAAAACACTTATGTTCCTCCTGATGTCCCCCTTCATCAATATGTTCTTATTACATGGTCCAACATTTACTCTACATTCTAGGTCAATTTAGTAAGTTTACAGTCAGAATCTGGAAATTCCTATAGCTGCTTATAGCAACACAAGTGTTTCCTACTCCTATTCAGACAAAATTGGTATTACTAGCTACCCTCAAATCTCAGTATTTAAGATTTGCTATTCTACCTCCACCTTCTTATATACCTACACAATATGTACACAGATGAGAGCCTTGACCCAATTCACAGATCTCATCTTTGCTTTGTACACATTTGAAATAAGTTAGAGATAGCAAGTTGATCAGATATTGAACATCCAGGAATGAAGACACATCATCAGAGCAATGTCAGTCATTTAATGTTCTCACTCTTACAAAAACAAGCTGTAATCTAGATGTAACAAGATTTTCAATCCATTAACAGATTTATTTTAAATATCAAAATTCATGTCTGCTGCAGTGCAAAGCCATCTCTATACTAAAACTAACTTTAAAATGTCACAGTTAAAAGTCAGTTTTCATCCAAAGAGAAAGGTGAAGAGAAAGAAACTGGCTTGTGTTTTAGGGCAGGCTTTTGCACATGTGGGCTTTTTTGTTTTAAGTTCAAAGCTGCACACTTCTAAACAGCTGTTCTCTAAAAGACCAGCAAGTGCTTAACAGGTGTTTCCACTTGTAGCGTAAGAAAGCAGTCATTTCAGTTCTTTAGGAAAAGGTCAGCAGGAAAAAAGGAAAAAAAAAAGGCACTTCATCTGTTCTAAATGTGGAATATACCTCTAATTGTAAGAGAATGCAGTCGCCGTGACTACCAAGTGACATACCAAGAGATGAGTACCTACATAAACGAAGTGGCACTGTGGGATTTTAACATTTGCCTTCAGCAGCAAGAAAAAAAGGTCTGCAAGTAGGACCTTTCAAATTAGGACACAATTGTGAAAAAGCATTTATGTGTAGTTTCAGAAACTGTTTTCTACTACTGGATATTTGTAATTAAACACCTACTATTTAGAACTCAACTTCTGTTCAATTCCAGAGTGAAACAGAAATCCTGCACCCCAGAAACACAGGAATAACCACAAAATTGTCAGAGGCTTTGAAAAACTGCCAGAAATATATTAATATCATATCAATGAATCAGACAAAAACAACAACCCAATTGGGTAGAAAGCTGTGAAGGAGAACAACATGCATTTCACCAGCTCACAAGCTACATTTTGTACTGATGAGACAAGACTTGAAGAAACATTTCAAAATCCTAGCTGCAAGAGGAAATTCACTTTGCAACCCAAAAGGTAGTGCCTAGCCTTTAGCAAAGAACAGAGTCTATGCTGTCATGATGCTGTTCAGCTGACAAGAGAAATTAACTCTAGACTTATTGCCTTTGGAGTAACATGCCATTTTTTCCCCACAAGTGCCAAAATGTTGGCACCACAGACTGGCCAAGCTCCAATTTGTAATTTCTTTCTGAAGGCTTAGAAGTTTGCTGCAGTTTCAGATAGAGCATTCTTTCCTCGCTGGTATCATTTATTTTGCTGGGCTCTAACTAGGTTTCAAATTAAGATTAGTTCAGACTTTGAACGTAAAATAATCAATATTCAAATGCAGAAAGTGGTCTATCTGCTTTACTCATTGCACTCTGCCTTCCAAGTCAATACTGAACCAGTGCCCAAGAAATAAGAAGTGGCACAGTCCTTAAGAGAAGATCCAACTGGAGGTCCTGACCACTTGCAGTCAAAGAGCGTATGACACATCCTCCAGAAGTTAAATAATCCCAGTAACACCCGCTGGGATACTAGTTCTCAGAATGATATTCTGCTTGTTCAACCTCAATTGGCAATATTTTAGATACAGTACCCACTTTCTTGCTTAAAATCTTGTGCAGTGATGCTGCCAATGGCAAATTATTGTCTGAAAAATTCAGCAGTGGATAAACTGACACACAACACAAACCCTGATTACAAGGCCAAGGTGCGTGGGGAGTGCAACCTAACTTTTACATTCCACTCTGCCCATCTCATTATGAAAATCCTACCAGAAGGAGTTAGATGAAATTGTTAACAGTTTTCATTTCTTTATCTTAAATATGACATTTGAGTGGTTAATTCACATAAGGACTGATAACCTTAGGCTTTCATTTATCTTTGTATGTCTATGTACTGATAAGGAAGAAATCTCCTCATAACTTACTGAACAAACTACTTCAACAGAATATTATTTTAACAAGCTGTAATAAGTGATATCTGCAATTACAACATAGTGAAAAATATTTAAGTTTACTAGATGAAAGCAAGGAATCTTTTATTCTTATCTTGTGAATTTTTACTCACACAAAAGAAACAAACTAATTTTACTTCCAATTTCCAAGGTCCTTACACCTAATGTAAGGACTGCACTAGAAATCATGACGTAAAAACCACGTATCAAGACTATAAGGTGCCTCAGCTGTAAAAGTACAGACTGCATTCATCATGACACCATACCAAGAAAGCCGACATCTGGTCTTTAAAAAATTCTTACGTGTTTATGCAAATATGAAATACAAGGTCGTCTTTCAGAATAAGAATACCTCATCCTGAACTAGCGATCCAAATGCAAACAGCAGAAAAACATTTATTTACTAAGTAAGGCTTACACTCACTTTGTATGAGAACAAAGTGGTGCATACGTCTCTGCACGGAGAAAACCGGTATCAGAGTTCATCATTTAATAGCCACTAAAAAGACCAGGCAACTCAGGGGATGCAGTAGGAATAAGAAAGTCTTCTTTGGGAATAGCCAGAAAGAATGCATAGCCAGGCAGTCCACCATCAGTACTTACACATCATACCTCTGCAGTGCTGTCACTTTGTTCTTGTTCTTGTCAACTGTACCCGTAGATAATTGGAGAAAGTTGGGGTTTAGTTTATATAATTCTTGCAGTAGTTTCTGTTCATATTCTTGGTGCTTACCCGCCTAAGGAAAGAGAAACTCACAATGAATGAACACTGCTTTAATGTATGTTTTATAGATTAAAAAAAAAAGGTTTTTATATATAAATGTACATACATAAGTCCCAAAGCTTAGTAATTGAGCTTTAACAACTCAACAGGGCACTCCTGAAAGAAACTTAAAATAGTGCTTCTCAATCTCAGCACAGATATGATCTCCATGAATCTAAAGCTTGCCTAGAAATCATTTGGATGTATTTAACAATTTATAATTTTGGCAATTATAAATTACCAAAGCAGACTTCCAAAGCAGAAAAAAAAGTTACAACCTTATTAGAACTTGCTCTTCAGTTCTAATCAAGAGCTTCACAATATACCTTCTAAATCACAAACAGCTAAATCTCCAAAGCAGTCTGCATCTGATATATCAACCATACTGAGCTTTTCAGAAGATGGGAAGGAGCAAAGAGTCTCTCTTTTAAACCAAAAGTTCCAAGATGGAAGTAATTTCCATCAGCTTAATAAAAACAGCTGAGGTGGTCTGAGTGTTAACTATCATGTGACAAGGAGTATGTTCTGAGCAATAACTGATAAATCATTCTTTTTAAAAAACTGAAATATTCTTTTAACTAACTGAATTAATTGAGAACAATTTCTTGCTTTCAGAAATTCAGGACACCAATCCAACTCCAGAATATTGAATCTGGCGAGTGAAGGAAGAGAGTGTTTTTCAGTCTAGCTTATCTATAACATGTGGCTAAATATTTAAAACAAAACCAGCAATATCCACCCTCCTTCCCAACATTTAAAGTGACATCTGAAACAAATTCAAGATGAGCATTCACATTTTCTGTAGGTTGTTATACCTCTCCAACCTAAGAATTACTATTTGCAAGTTAAGTATTGTAATGAGTTGAATCAAGATGCAAAATAGAACAGTGAATTTGAAGTTGTCAATAGCTTTTGTCTAGAGTTTCCAGATACTAAGAGATGTCCCTTAGCAAAGCAAACAAGTGCCAGGACTTATGGTCAGGCCTTCTGAATCTTAAGTCTGGAACACATATGTTATTTTCTGTCACAGCTTCAGTATTGATTTAAAAGCCCCCACGCTACTTGTACACCTAAAAATTAACATTTGTACATTACTTAATTCATTCCCTTTATAAATATTTTGTTGGAACAGGAATGGAACTGATGCACAGGCAATGTGGACATCCTCTCAGAAAAACATTACAACCTAAAAGAAAACTATTACTTGCTTTTCAAAAAAAAAAAATTAAACTGGAATATTTGACAAAATTAAAAAACCTAGTACTGCTGAGAAACTATATTCCCTCATGGGCTCCTTTAGAAGGGCAACTGCATATCCCATTTGAATACTCCAAGTCAGTCAAACACTATAAATGTCTCCAGTTTTTTGCTACTTAGTTCTCCACTTCTTCATTACTATTTGCTTCTGAACGTGTCTTTATGTAGTCAACCTACACAACCCTCAAAAGGACACTGAAACATCTGGTGTATGCATCATCTTACCCAACTTTGTCAGTGCCTACACTCAAGCTACTACCTACAGTAGAAAAAAGTGTGGTTCTAGAGTGTGGTTCACCTAAATGTAAACTTCATGGGATATACTGCACCCTGGAAACGCTTCTCTCGCCACCCACTATGAATAGAATATAAGCAACTAGTTTAGATGCACAGATCTGCACTGCAAACATCAAGCAGCTGAGTAAGAAAAAACCTCCCTGGATAGCTCATCTTGCTTAAGACTTCAGTAGCAAAAGACTGAACGTCACGGCCAGGAACATCAGGCCAGTCCTAAGCTCACTTGCCTGTCACAAATGTAAGAAAGAAACAAGATTAAAAATCCTACATAGGAGCTTGCAGTAATCATGCTTTATTTGTAACAAGCAATCCAGAGGCCATACTTCGCGTCTCCAACCTACCTTACCTAAATTCCCAGTTTCACTTTCAGAGGCTTCCTGGAGTTCTGTCAGTTCTTTTCCATTTGTCACAACATTTAGCTCTACTAACAATTAGTGAGCCTAGAACCTAAATTCACCCAATGACAATTTTTTTTTTTTTAAATAGAGAATCAAAGTCTGTGACAATGAACATTCAATATCATTAAATAGACCTGTAAATTCATTCACACTAACCCAAACTCCAGAAAGCTGGTGCAGTGAAAGCAAATGCGCTTTTCAATAGTTGTGTAATTTCCAGTGATTTCCAAGAAAGCAATATGAAATCAAGAAGAAAGATTAAGGAATGTAAAAAGGAACAGGAAAGGAAGATTCATTTAAGTCACCAAGATCAAGTATAATCTACTCAAGACATCTGAAGGAACTCATATGTGAAATTGAATTCCTGGCCAAGGTATGTAGCCTATCAATTTTAACTGGTAGTTAGGCTGGAGGACTGACATATTGCCATTGCCTCCTACAAAAAGGGCTGTAGAAAAGACGCTGTGAACTACAGACTGCTAAATTCAACCTCCATCCCTCTAAGATTATAAAGTCTACCTTAAAAAAAACAACAAACAAAAAGACAGAAGTTCATGGATAAACACAGTCTGCTGGGAATGAATCTGAACGTCTTCTGTAAAGGGGAATCCTACTTCACTAACACGATGGAATTTTATGACAGTGTCAGCGTTTTGGTTTGTGTGGCGAGGTTTTGGTAGCGGGAGAGGGGCTGCAGGGCCGGCTCCTGGGAGAAGCTGCTCGAAGCTCCGCTGGCTCCAAGTCAGACCTGCTGCTGGCCAAGGCTGAGCCCATCAGCGATGGTGGTAGCGCCTCTTGCAGAACATACTTAAGCAGGGGAACCTGCAGTGAGTCGGGGTATTAGAATGTGAGAGGAACCCCTCTGCAGATACCGAGGTCAGTGAAGAAGGAGGGGAGGAGGGTCGCCGGAGGAGGAGGTGCCCCTACAGCCCATGGTGAGACGGCAGGCTGTCCCCCCCAGCCCATGGAGGGGAGCGGGGGGAGCAGATGCCCACCTGCAGCCCGGGGAGAGAGGAGCCCACACTGGAGCAGGGGGATGTCCCCCCAAGATGGCCGGGACTCCATGGGAAAGCCCATGCTGGAGCAGCCTGTGCCTGAAGGACTGCAGCCCGTGGAAGGGACCCATGCTGGAGAAGTTCACGAAAGGCTGTCTCCCATGGGAGGGACCCCACGGTGGAGCAGGTGAAGAGTGAGGAGTCCTCCCCCTGAGGAGGAAGGAGCAGCAGAGACAAGGTGTGATGAACTGACCCCAACCCCTATTCCCCATCCCCTTGCGCTGCTGGAGAGGAGGAGGTGGAGAAAACTGGGAGTGGAGTTGAGTCAGAAAGGAGGGAGGGGTGGGGAGAAGGTGTTTTAAGATTTGGTCTTACTTCTCATTATCCTTGTTTGGATTTGATTAGTAATAAATTAAATCAATTTTGTTTTTTTTCTGCCCAAGTGTAGTCTTGTTTTTTTGCCTGTGACCATCACTGGTGAGCGATCCCTCCCTGTCCTTGCCTCAACCCATGAGCTTTTCTTTATATTTTCTCCTCCCCATCCCACTGGCGCCAGGGCCGGGGTGAAGTGACCAAGCAGCCTCCTGGTTCTTTGTTGCTGCCTAGGCTGAAACCACAACAGTCAATAAGCATAAATAAGGAGGATCCACAAAATTTTCAAAAAAGCCTTTGATAAGGTTTCATACCAGAAGTTATTTACAAAGGTTCCCTGGGATAGAGGAAAGGTTCTTGTGTGGTTCAAAGACAGAAAGGCAAAGGTAAAACTTACTGGTCACTCCTTTAGGTTGCAGAAGCAAGAGAGGACGACCGATGACTGGCATCAGTTTTATGCAATACCATCAGCATGCATGAGAAAGAAATGAAGAGCAAGTTCTCTGCTGACAATACCAAACTCTTCGGGTTGTTATCAGCATGGCAGTTTACTAAGAACTCCAAAAGAACCCCAGAGAACTCGCAGGCAAAAAGATGGCAAAAAAGCTTCACCAGAGATATGTCAGGTAACACACCAAGAGAAAAGTAGCCTAAACCACACTAATGCTGTATTGATCTGTGAACTGGCTGTTACAGCTCAGAGAAGAGCTACTGAGGTTGCTGCCAACACATCCCAAATTATTAGTTGATTAGGCATTGGCAAGCAAACACAAAAAGTGTGCTAGGCATCATTAGGAAGGGCATTTAAAAAACACTAACAGCACAAAACAAAACGAAAAAGCCCAGCCACCACCACACTACACACAAAACATTGAGGACTGCTGTATCAAACTTTGCTTCCCTCACATCATGAGTATGATGTGTCTGACCTCTGCATCTCAAGGAGGACACAGTTAGAAGGTAGAGAAGGGCAACAGAAATTATCACAGAAAGGGAGGAACTGCTTTAAAAAGAAGTTTAAAAGCCCAGAAACTGTGTGATTTGGAGAGAAGCCTGAGAGAGATAAGATCAAGTTTCACACCACCACAAAGGCAATGGATAAGGTGAATAAGGGGTTTGCTTTCAGCAAGTACTACAATGCTAAGATTAGGGAACACTTAACAAGACTAACTGGAGATCAGTTTAACACAGGCAAAGAAAGCACTTTACAAAACAGCTGGTGAACTTCTGGGGCTTGCTGCCACAAAAGACTATAGGGTTGACAGTATCAGCAGGTTCAAAATGGATTAAATAAATTCACGGC
The DNA here is from genome assembly GCA_027564655.1 of Leptodon cayanensis. NCBI lineage: Eukaryota > Metazoa > Chordata > Aves > Accipitriformes > Accipitridae > Leptodon > Leptodon cayanensis. Next base: position 16,014,220 of record JANXJC010000064.1, on the reverse strand, counting down.
TGACAGCTCTATAAAAAAAACAAACTAAAAAGCCTAGACAGGAACATACCCTCACACATGTATTAATATAACTGATCTAGGTGGTGGGAGAAGTACAGGGAAACAAACAGGGAAGGTGGCCTGGTTTGCAAGTTCTCCTTGAATTTTACCTCCTATTCCCATTATCTATGACAAAATATATACTACAGGGCACTATTAATCTGAACCAGCAGGGTAATTTTTTAATTTATGAAAATGTAGCTGGAATCTTCAGAAATAACTGCTAATTTGTGGAAAAAAATCTTTAATACATATGGACATTCTTCCTTATTCTCTGGCTTCCATCAGCCTAACACATGAAATAAAATCTACTTGTACAACATTTGTGGTACCACTAGGTGTGGGGACCACCTGCTTCACGGACAGACTACAAGAAAAAGTTACAGCCTGGATGCAAGGCTGGCATACTTGATTGAGTTTAAAAGCTTTACCATACCTCATGTAGAGGGTCAGACCCAGACTCAAAGTACCTCAGAATGCACCACCTTTGAGAAAGTAAAGCTTTCCATTTACTTGCTTCCCCACCCTGGCTAATAAGCATTTGGGTATCCATGATAACTGGCCACACACACAAAACCTACAGGAAAACCCAGATCTGCACTAACGTCTTTCACAGAGATTGAAAATAACATATGTTACTTTAGGTTGGTATGATCAAAGGGCTAGTAGCTAACTCAAGGTTATTTGAATTCTTGGCTAAGAGTTTATCTCCATCTTTTTGACTCGTGAACACTCAGTGGATTTTTCAGCCTTTAAAAGTAGCATGCAATGAAAAAATTTAACTAACAGTTCACTTCCAATATCCAACTTGTTAATCGCCTTTTGGATTTCAAAATTAATCCCTGCCATAACATTCAGCAGAAGGCTACATTATACACATATTAGACTAAATGATATACAATAAAATACATACATGCCACATTTCAGGTGTTTCCCATTCATTACACTTACCTGCATTTCTTCTTTTGTGAAACTGGCTGCTTCATCTCCCAGCTCATGTAGATACATGCAGTCTGGTTTTGGACACTGCATATTTTTTAGAAAATAACTGCAATATTTTGTTGTACCTAATGATGCCTGAAGAAGAAGAAAAAAAATCATTACTTAAGTACTGGAGGTTAAGAATGCTTTTTACAGTATAAGAAAAACAAAAAGTTATATTTGCAAAAACCAAAAAAATCCTTCCCAAGATTTCGAGTTCCATCATAATGCAGTTTTTGATACAAATGGACTTCCTAGTCCATCTCCAAGAAGCCTATATACTTGAGGATTACATAATTAGGATGTATTTCTACTTTCATCCAAACTAAACGCTAAAATAAGAGCCTCAGTAAATATTTGCATTCATAATCATAAGAAGCCAAATAAATAGTTAAGAATTTGTATTACATGAAACTGGCTAATGTTTTGTAGGAAGGTCGGGAAATGAATATTAACTAGATGATTTTCTGTAGCCACCAACGTGGCCAAGTCAGCCTGAATACCTGTTTACACAGATACTAAAAGGAAAAAACTTGCATTTCCCAGGGAGCTTTTGAGAGGTGTGGTGTTTGGACTACAGAAATGCTCTGTAAAAGCAAATAGTTGGGTTTTCACACTGTTGCTATTAAGCTACACAGCAAAAAAAGGCACTGTGGGAAGGGGAAGGTGGTGCATCTCTTTCTTTGTCTCAAACTTTTGTTTTAACAAGTTATCTGCTAATCTCCTGGAGTTACCTGCTAACTTCCTGGAGCCTGCTGGAAGCTCACTGAACTTCCATGTTGTCATTAATGCTATGAAAATAGGTCAAAACCCAATAAACTGGACATTTTTGTTCATCAACACAAGAATATCCATACAAGTAAAATTTTATACTATGCCCTGATATTAGTGCCCTAGCACATATACGAAAGAATGTAAAAATATTACCACCTTAAGTGTTCTGCCGTCTACCACCACATTATTGACGCATTGTATGGCTCTGAGAGCATCTTCTGACCGGATGTAGGTTACATACGCACTGGCACTTGGACCCTAGAAAGAAAGCATACCATTTTTTTTTTTTTTTCTAGTCCCCCCCACACAGATCTGAACATTAAGTTGCCTTTTTAGCAGCTGACTTCATAGACTGGTATATTCACAGCTAGATGTTTTTAACAGGAAAACTGACAAAAATGGTAGAATTCATAAAAACTTAGATGTGATGCATAAAGAACAGGGAAAAGAAGAAATGCATCAAAATGTTGTTTGAAAGTTCTAAAAATAATTAAAGGTATTTTATCCCTGAAATGCAGATTAGTGAATAAAAGCCACATTGCTGCTTCTTTGAAGGTTTTCATCCTCTCTCCCAGCTTTTAATCTTTCTACATTGCATCTTGCATCCAGCTTTGAAAGTCTCATTGGACAATACCTCAGTAACTTAACAGTAATTTGATTTTTGCAATGCTATATTTTTTTTTCTTTTTACTTCTTCAACGTATTGCTTAATCAGAAATAGTGAGCCCCAGATTTACTCTGCACACATGTATTTTCTCTAAAGGAATAAGAAAAATCACACGGGCCTCTGACTTACCTGTGACCCCGCATATGATGTGCTGTTATTAATGACAACTTTATGTATTTTACCAAACTTCCCAAAATATTCTGGTCGTTTCAAAACCTACAAGAAAAGCAAGTTAAAGTGGTATACTGTAAAGTTAATTCATACAGGACTGTACTTATTCTTCTGTGTAACTGTGCAACTTTAACTAATAAAAAACAGGTCTCTTCTACAAAGAGAAGGAGAGCATGTAGATGTAGATTTGTTTTCCAACATAAAACATGGCTACTTGCAATACAAAGTATACTGCAGTGGCAACAAAGAACTTAAATGAGGGATATTCCATATTTTATGTTGTATTTTTTAAAATTTCTTTTGGTACTCAGATTACCCAAACCCTACCCTGGCAAGTTACATCCCATTCAGCATGAAATATTCCTATATGTATCTATTTTATAATCTGAGGAAAAAATAAAAATCACATTCATTCCAGTTTTAAAATAAATAACCATCTTAAATTTGCATTCAGATATATTAACTGCTAGGAACAAAACACTGAATCCTGACTCACTTGCTCCACTCCAAAGAGAAAGAAGAGTAAAGCAATTAGCTTGAGATAGCCTCAAGTTTTCAGACGACCAGACTAAATACAGGAAAACAATATATGGCACTTCCCACGAGCAAGAAAAAATGTTTCAGAATCAACATCACGCTGAAATAAATGAGTGACTATCACATCCCTGAAAGGACAAAAAAAAGCAAAACAAAACCAAAAAAACCACTCCTGGCTTGCCCTTCCCTGCATCAGTAATAACACACCATTTAGGGATCCTGTGCAAAGCAGGAACATTTCTACCATATGAAGCAACTCTGTTGAATAACGGTTACCTGTGTGCCAATAGAATTGGCAATATATCTGATACATTTGGTCCCAAAAGCCTTTTCTTTTTTTTTTTTTTCTCCTATCCCCATGACAGAAGGAGGTGCAGAAGTACTGACTACTCAGACTAAAGCTAGATAAGCTTAAGGGTATTTCTAGATCTAGAGAATAACCTCAGTGGTTAAAATGGAAGATTCATTTCCCCAGCTCCATCTTCATATTAACACCAGATAGTACAGTTAAATTGCACTGATCCAAGAACTTATTTACCTAACCACCTCCTCTCCCTTCTCAAGGGAGCATCAATGTCTTCAAGATCTAACTGCGTTAATCCCATTTGGAACATCCTGTAGAACTACAGGGCACACTGTGTAGATAACCAGTCACTCACTGGTCTCCTCTGACCGCTCTTCACTTGATCTACAGCCTCCTGAGAGATCCTACACCTACTCTCAGCCATCATTCCAGAGGAGACTGACAATCCTGACTCAAGCAGAAGACTTTCTTCAAGTGTCTTGCAGATTATACTCCTGATGAGATATGGCAGCATGGCCTTCAAAATTTTCACAAGAGCATGTCAACAGAAGTGGATCCACCTGTACTCCATTATGATCCACAGATCTATTTCCAGAAACAGTAAATAGCAGCCAATCTCCCCTTCTGAATCATCTTTATTTGTGCAGGAGTTTTTTGCTTGCTTAGGTGGAAAACGTAAATTGAATATATTGAATACTTTTTTTCTCCAGCCCACCTCTCTCTTTCAGGCTGGGTTTCTTGGAAATCAAGTCATCTTTGTGCTATATGCAATATTCAGTAAGTACAGATTATCTTCTGGTACGTCAGTGAGAATACTGCTACCACCAAACCTAGCACAACACACGCATAACCCCCTTAACTACACCAATAAACCCACTTCTAATTACTTCAAGTATTCAATGTGGAATTATCTGAGGTTAAAAAAAATATTTAACTATATATATTATTTTTCTCTTACTCACAAATCCTCTATCTGGTCAAAGAAACTGAATACATTTTTCAGTAACAAATAGCACCAAGCCAGTGTTGACAGTTGCTTGCATATATTTGTTGCTACATTCGTGCAGAAACTGAAGTATTACATACTAGATCAGTTTAACTTTGATTTTTCTGTTCCTTTCATATCCCCCTTCTTTTCCCCTCCACTAAAACCAGCTTTTTCTATTTGTTCCTTCCCAGCCTACCAAAATGCAGCCCATACTCTGTGAGTCCTCAGAAACAGCCACTTCTGTCTGAGATTTCTCCAGACAATTTAGTCCAATCAGGTAAATTTTATGTGGCACAGTCATTTTGAAGACATCTATCTTATCCTGTAGTACATTTCCTCCATATTCTAATTCAAGGTACTTTTACTCATTAGCACTAATTCCATTAGCCACCTGCAGCTGGCTGATGATGGAAGTAAATAAAACATTTTAAACACAATCAGTTTTCTCAAATGAAAAGCTTCTTTTTGATGATGCAGACTAGCAAGCCAACTCTTTCCTGGGTCTTCCTCCTACTAAATTTTTTCCCCCTCAACTGACATCAGCCTTACACTCCTTCCTAGTCACACTTCAAGTGTTGGCTTTTTTCTTCTGTCCCTACAGGTCTGTGCTACACTTTATATTTGTTCTTCATAATCCAACCAAGCTCCCGTTTTAGAAATGGTGGTGCATGACACAGCTGTATAGTGCCAGCAGATCCAGCCTAGGAAAATAAGTACCTAAAAAAATCCTTAAGCTTATTTTTAGCTTATCAACAAGCCATTTCTAAACAAATACAAAGAACAATTTCCTTAACAAACAGAGAATCTGTACTCCCAAAAGCAGAGACATAAAATCTTTACTGAGGTTATTTCAGAGGAGGAAGCTGAGGAGGTTCCCTTAAGAAGTGGGGGCCACAGCAGCAGTGAACCTTCTCAGTGCTGCTTCATTTTGTACCCATCGGGGACACAGACAAGGGTGGGTACAAGGGTACTCCAATGGTTCCTTGACTGTAGGTTAAGAGCAAGATCTGCAAGTGTGAACCACTCACCTCTGGATCTGCTAGGCGCTGAGACAGCCCTACCACGAAGACAAGGTTCTTCTGTACAACCCGTACACTGGCCAAATGTTTGCGATTCTCTGATATCTTCTGTTTCCTCTCATTTTGTTTCTGTTTCTTTTCATTTTTTATCCTTTGCAGCTCTTCCTGGGAGAGTGGTTTGTACACTGCTGGATCTTCTGGATATGGCTAAATATAACAAATACCATTAAAAACAACCCATGTAAGAAACAACACATTTGAAAATCATTAATCTCAATGTTTTAAACACACAAATATCTTTCTTCTGTTATACTGTTCTGATTGTTATGGCCAGCCACATTTTAGAAGTGGCATATTCAGTCCTTTGGGAAAGGCGAACACCTTGTGTATTTTCATGAAATTCTCCTATTTATAGACATAATACTGATTTGGGCAATAGTCACATTTTAACTCAGCTGCCTGGTCAGTTTGGTAACACTACAAGCAGCTGCAACATGACAGCCAACACATCCTGTTAAGATTTTACTAACAGCATAGTAAGCAGGGTGAAAGCAAGCCCTGCATATTCACTTTATATTTAGTTGTCTGATACAGATTTGGATACTTAAGTGTGCTAAAGTAAAGACTACAGGATAAAAAAACAACGAAATACGAGTGAACTTTGTGGGCCACTGAAATTACAAGACAGTAACACCATTTCACGGCTCCGTTTTTACATGGTTAACTTCTCCTAGTGAAGAGGCAGTTTCAACAGTTACTGCATACTGATTTAAAAGTATTCTTGCCATGCTTGTGTATCAGTCTGAAACCTGGGCTTTGTCTTCCCTGGACAAAGGTGATTTTTTAACCTCAAGATTATTATCTACAGGTAACTCCTCAAACAGACACAACACTATAGATTTTAGTCTCAAAAGTATCTAGCAGAAGTACAAGTGTCCTCAGAGTTACCTAGAAAGATTGCTCTATTCAAGCAGAGCGTTGCTATAAAGGCATTATTATAGTCTGGTCTTGTAGACTACAGTGCACTGTCCTCTGCCCCAGATTAGTCCTCAAAGCAGTCCAATATTCCTTACCAGTCCTAGTTTTCTCAGACTGAAAGTTAGATTTCACACTTCATATACAAAGCAATGCTAAGCACAGAAGCAAATATATAAGGACATCTCAAACAAACAAACAAAAAAAGTGTTTCTAAACACTGAGATGAAATAAAAAATAAGAAGAGTACAGGAGATTATCTTAAGTTTTTACCTTAATGCACAAGAAGTTAAGCTCATCAATATGTTGAACTAAGTTCTTTGCTTGTACTACCATAACCAAAGGTTTCACTGTGCAAGTCCAACAAAAACGAATTTAATTGTTTCCTGACTGTCCTGTTAATGGTATAATATGAAACTAGTAGTCATACTAAACGACCTGAGAAAAATCTACAGCAGCAGATGAAAATAAGGTTTAAATTAAAAGCAAATACTCCCATACTTGCATGATGCTACTGGAAGAGCCACCAAGTCCTCAGACCTGACAGTCTTCTGAGTACATCCCCAAACAAAACAAGATCGATTTTACAGTTTAAAGAGTTTAAAGTTCAGTATCATTATGCTATACTTGAGACATCTCCTGAAAATATGCTGCAGCCAACTTCAGCAGATGGCATCTCATGGTTAAACACAGAGTCCTCCGGAACATGTTTTTAGTATCACAAAGGAATTTAAAAACTTGTACAATACTTTACGAATAGCCAAAGGTACACAACTAAGTCCTTAACGTGAAAACACAATAAGGACTCCTGTTACCCTTGAAGAACAGTTAAAACAGTACCATTTCTTAAAAAAATATGTTATTCCCAAGTAACACTGAATTCCTTATACAGATTTCACAATACACTTGATGAACAGCAATGACCTGTTAGTAGGGTCATTTGAGATTAGCTATAGCCAATGATTACCTTGAGCTTTAACACATGTACACATGAGGACTTCAGAGACGCAGAATAATTCTGCAAGGCATTTCACTTATTTAAAGAGCTTTCTCAAAGTCTGTGTTAGTCAGTCACGTAGAATAAAGAATAGATATTGTTTTGTTTAGGGAAGGGAAAGACTGCTCAGCAAAGAGAGAGTTAATTCAGTTATCACAGTCAAGCTGAGTTCAGGTAGGAATGGGAAGAAAACAAGTGCACCAGTGTAAGGTAGATATAGTTCCAAAAATAAAATAGCTCTCCCTACATGAAGTGGTGTGGTATCATAACCACAATCCATCCTCTCACAGGTTAATTCCTTCTCCACCTCCCATACTATGCAAGGCAAGGCTTGCAAGCATGCTGCTCTCTGGTACTGCACAAGAAATGAATTCATGGTTTTCAGTAGGTTCAGTAAGGCTCCTGAAGGTCCAGGAAAACTACAGCAAACAGTGCCAAAGTTCATCAGCCTCTTTCTTACCAAGTATAGCCACATTCAGAGCATATTCTCAAATGAGAAGCAAGTCAGACAGTATGTTCCTTCTCTGTACAGTTATTTGCTGCTGGAGGTCCTGAACATTAGTCAGGAAACATCCCAGGTAGCTCAAGTATAACCCTGAGCAGAACATTTAGTTGTCCATAGTAAACTAGTAGTTTTTATTTGTACAGGAGAGCACAAGAACTGCTGGGAGACACACAACTAAAGAGCAACTTCAGAATCAGGGAAGAGAAATGTCTTCATCTCAGCAGAAAGTACAAGACTGCCTGAATAAGGATTTCAATTATTAAGGAGTAGCAGCAGTTGATTTGCCACCATGGATAACAGCACTTGTTTGAGCAACAGAATCATCAAACGTTCTCGCTAGATACTGTAGAGCTGTATAATATATAAAATGTTTCACATGCATGTTTATAACTTTTATGACATGTTTAATGCCTCTAAGGAATATTAGTAGTTGGATATCCTGACTTGCAGGACCTGTGAATGAATCTGCATGCACCTCTTGAATCCCAAGAATAAAACAAACCCAATCCTAAGAAGCGACAGACGATTTTCCAATCTATATATAATGTGTAGCATGACAGATAAAAGATATTGCACATTTAAGGAGGCAGGAAGGCAAGTAAGCACAGCATCAACATTTCAGAGGCTAATTCTAAACAATAGTATTAGAAATCCTGTTCCTTTCAAATATGGACATAAAGTCAGTCTACAAATACGACAATAAATTATTTCATCTTCAGAGTGACAGCTTCCCACTGTGTCGAAGTTCACGAACTCAGATGATAGTTCAACTACAGACAGAACGCATGCAAGGAAGGATGGTGGAACATGGCTCTGAAAGCCAAGCAACGTGGATTGACTGCTGGTGTATCTTACAGTACTGTTTTGTCTGCTTACTCTCTGTCCAACCCTACAAAATAGGGCTAGGACCACAAGTACCAGAAACTCTCAGGTCTTGCAACAGCTGAAGTGGCAATGCTACTGACATGACTTCTTTTTTTTTTTTTTTTAATTTTTTTTTTTTACAGGAAGTATAAGATACTTGTTTAACCTACTATTACCAATGCCTTGGCTGGTAGAGGATTTGAGATCCAAGCAAAGTAGCTACATCAAGTATTATCAGCATTTATGTATTTTCAGCTGCAAGACATTAAGAGATGTCAACACCACTGATTCACTGACTAAGTTTAGCTGACACCCTCCACTTAAGTTATACAAATCCTCTTCAGCAAAAAACATGGAAGCCACCTGAAAAAGATGTGCCAACATGGAAAATGACTGGATTTTGTTTACACTAACTGCAAGTTGCTGGTAGTCCTACAAGAACTTCATCAAAAGTTCAAATGTCTCTTCTGTAGTCTCGTTTCTTTAATCAGAGATGGCCCTTGATGAATTCTCAGTCTTCCTGACTAAGTTTGTCTTGTCATTAAGTTTTGTTTTCTTTCAGACTTTTTTCCCCACATTTTCCCAATTGATGAAAGCTGAGCTGGGATTTATCAAGCACTTTGCTTTTGTCATTCACAGATGTGTCACATTCCTTCCACACAATGGATGTACCAACATTTGCCAGATGTTGCCTTGCTACCAAATAGGTTCTGAAATGAGAAATACAGAGAAAGTCAATAAGGTTTATGCATAGTATACACCATACTACTTATATCAAGAATAAAAAATAGCTATTTCCTATATACTTCTAAGGATCAGTTGTTGCACCAAACTACTCAGTTGTGGGATTAAAAGCAACACAGGAAACAACTGACATTTGGAGACTGTGCATTAAGACCAGGTGTTCCTTTAACACAGAAGCAGGAGTCTGAGAAACATGGACAAAAGCATGCTTAAAACATGTCAGTGTCTTGGTCATAAATGTAGCAGTTCACTATTTCTCTCCAACTCTAATACAAGGTGCTAGGAGGAGTAAAGCCCCCTAAGTCAAGGAACTGGAGAACAAGGCAAAGCCACACCACAGGAACAGCTGTGTATCAAGCTATATTATTTGGTGGAAGGGCAAAGCAATTAAGAAGTGTGAAAGAGCTAGGCTTTTTTATCATTGGATTTAAAAACTGCAACAACTGACACTAAGGTCTGGGAGTGCTATGCTATATTAAAGCAACACAAGGGACTGAAAAGGTACATATTATTCATATGACAAACAGTACTGGGG
>JANXJC010000064.1:15975393-16004020 GCA_027564655.1 Leptodon cayanensis | reverse complement strand
CAACTGTTCGAGGTTTGAGCTGAAGTCGGGGCCGCTGTGCTCTTTCCTCTGAAAGAAAAAACGTTAAGGTTTTAAGGCCAGAGTCTGGTGACCTGCAAACCAGCTTTTGGCTACAGTAGTCTCTTTTGAGGACAGCATATTTTTATTCTAATTTGACCAGTTAGCGGCTATTTCACTCACAGTTAAGAAATCAATTGACTGGAAAAAACAGGAAGGCTTACATAGCATCTTACAATTGACTACACCTACAATTTTGAAGGGCATCAGGAACCCAAAGCAGGTCAGTTCTATTTTTTTTAAAAAGGAAGTACTTTTTGTAGCTAAGGGATTAAACAGAAACAATTTTCCAAATCTATTTCATGTGTTATGACTAACAAGTACTAGTTTCCAACCACTACTCAAGTTAAATTCATACTAGCACCTTACTTTCACAGATCAGACCAAAGCAAATGTTTGTCTACTACTGTTACTAGCAGGAGGAAACTTAAGACACACTAACTCAATTGACTGCAACCACATGAACATATCTGCACATGCAAGTGGTAAGCTATATAACAGTTCAAGCATGTAGAAGTATTTTCTCCTTAGTAGAAAAAACTGCAAGCTAACATCCTTTCAGTGAGAAGTAAATTAGAGAAGCTTAAGAAAATAATGGTATATATGCAATGTACAGTTAAGATCCATCAAACTAATGGCATAGGTGCCACTATAGTATATCGCCAAACTATTTTACCACAGACTTTTCCAAAATCTCCCCCAAACCTTTCAACCAAAATCCCTGGATAGCGAACTTCTTCATTGCTCCTCTCCACAGACTAGCGACCAAGCCACTGGAGAACTCGCACCGCATTCAATACCATTGGTACAAACAGCAGTTTACTGTTATGTGATGGTGCATAACATACTCAGCCTTGCTTTAATGTATGTTTATTCACAGTCCACTTTGCAGTCAGTATCCTGCACTGGTATACACATTATAAACATGACATACCTGTTGAAACTGTAGCACCTACTACAAACTTTCCTGCAAAAATTTTGTTGCTTTGCCATTTTTTACGCTCCAGCATTTTAAGTGACAATACACACCACAGTAGATATGAATTTGAAAACTGCTTAGATCTTTTTGCCAGAAACCTTACTACACACAGATAAGAACTATTTAGGCACACTGCACAAACACATACCTGGTTCAGAAGGTCCAGCACACTTCAAAAGGTGGCTTCTTCAGACCTATTGGATGCTGCCATCAACTGTGTATCTCAAAATTATTTATTCCCAAGATCCTAATAGAGTCTCTGCGCCACAATGTCTTTGTCTTTGCAACAAAAGGAGTGTACTCCTCAGCCTCCTCCATACAAGTCTCCTACAATCCAGCGATACAGCTGCAACTCTACTCAAGAACATCTTGCAGTCCATGCGTGATGAAAATATCAGGAACATAATCCTCATCTATTGTGAAAGAAGAGGTCTCCTTCCTCTCCTGGAATGGTTGGTATGCTTCATTCCAGTTGTAGCACTCATGCTAGCTTTCCTCCCAAAAGTGTTTTTTTGAGCAAGCTGTATCCAATTCAGCAAAATATTTGCACATCCAATCACATGCCAGATTATTTCACATTAAAAAGTTCAGCTGTGGCGGTATCCATATTTCAAACAACTCAGATACCCAGAGGCAGTGAACAGCATGCTGCTTCCGTGATTTTTCAGATATATTCCATGAACTTCCAATAATGAACAGGCAGAGATGAATCAAATCATTGTTGGCAAAAAGTAGCGTAATAAATCCAGGTAAATGAAGCAACTTAGGCAAAGAAATTCCATAAATTTCATGTTGTACCAGAAGAGTAGAAATCTGCTTGTACTATGAAAATTGCTATACAGCATGTGTCATCTACAGCAGGTATCACATGTTGAAGCTGACTTGGCTGATGACAGGTGGATCTTCCTTGTAGAACATACAGCTCAAATACTGCAGCAAATTTGCGCAATTTGTTAACAAACATATGCTGCTGTGGGATAGCCTTTGGGCTTGCAGAGGCGTCCAAACACAGGTTAGCAGTGACAGCTCTAGTGTAGTCAAAGCCCAAAAGAACAGCAAGAAAATTACTGGAAGTGCTTATAGAAAGCTGTGGCAGTGAGACCAAGTAAGATTACTTGGCATCTGAAAAGGGAGCTATAATATGAGACAGGAAGCCAACAAAGGCCTAACCCGAGGATAGGATCACGATTAGGTAGCAGGAGAAAGAGGAGACATAAGTAGTTGAAATTACAAGAAGAGGAAGGCCAGGCCCAGGCAAGAAAGTTACAATCAAGGGAAGTCATTGAAGAGAAGAAGATATTGAGAGAGAATTTTATTAAACACTGAAGATAAAGAAATAATGAAGTTAAGCAAAACACTAGAAGGAGGAAGAAAATAATTCAACGGAAAAAGCAGGCAACTTAGTAAAGCTGAAGTTTATAGTTGTGGCCAACCAAAGTATCAGCCAGACATCAATTAAAAGACAGAGAAATAAAGTGTAACTCTCAAAGTACTACCTTTAAGCATTTGGCAACAAGATCAGAATACTAGACAAATAGACTTAGCCTAATTTTGAAATGCTTTAAAGTTTAACACCATTGGATATATTTTCCAAAGGTTTTACATGTTTAGTGTCCAGAAAAATAAGGATTAAAAGCTCCAGTGCCACCAACAAAGCAAGCAGGTGCTTTATAAACTTGCCTCAGACAACTCTACTAGTTTAGCTGAACCTCGGCCCTCAGCAAACCCCTGATGCTGGAATGCTCACTGTCCTTCCTGAAAGGACTTCGTCAGTGCATGAGCACCCCCAACTCAAAGGATTTTTTTTTTTTTTTTTTTTTGGCCATTCTCCTAGCATCAGCATGCCTTGGTTCTGATCCACAGCTTCCCCTATTAATCCAGTTCTAAATTTAACAAACCAAGACTAGCCGTTACACAACAGCTTCAACACATATGCAGACAGAATCTGAAAGATCCAACACCTCACCCTTGATCTAAGCCATGACTAGTTGAATGTTTCCCCGAAGGAAAAAGATGTCTTTGGTACCAACACAATGCAAAAGCCTTGTGATATGTGCAAGACAAGCTGCTGTTCCAGGATATTTACCTTTCTGCAAGCAGGACAAAGTCCATTCTCATCAGTGCGGATACGATGCCAACAGAAACGACAAATTTGGTAGCCACAGGTGCAAGGGAAGAAGTTGATGTCATCAATTTCCAGAGGCTCCATGCAAAGGGGGCATTCCACAGGGTCTTCCTTAGCATCAGGGCTGCGAGACATCTTTATATGTTCGCAGAGCAGCAAAAGTTTATAATAACTTAATAGACCGAAAAGGTCAGCACTTGAAGGTCTGCAAGACAGAGGCAGGGGGGGAAGAAAAAAGTGATTAATACTTTTGACAACCTTTCTTTTGCACCTTTTAATATTTCAGTTCTTCACCACTTTCCTTCTCCCCACACAAATTACCTACTAACACACAAGTTACTCCCTAATAAACTTGAGCATCTCTTCCTACTTACAAGTCACACAAATTATGTGAAAGATGGCACTGGTGATGTACCTCCTTACCTGGATAGGCAAGCACTTCTTCAGCAGTTTACTAACCTATTTCTGTTTCAAACCATACAGTCACAAAGAAATGCTTAACAGTGTATACCATACATTGCTTCTAAGTTCTGCCAGTTCCTTTAACTATTGCTTTCTTGAAGTTTTCTACAAATCCAAAGCCAAATCCTTGAATGCAGGAATTCATGTTTAAGATCAATATATTCCTTTGCTCAGAGACTTGGAACAACATTTAGGCCATCCATTCAAACTTTTCAGTAGGGTTACAGAATTATCAAACAAAACAAAGGAATTTCTTGGATATTTGAAGTTGTATCTAATCTCAGCAAGCCACCTCAATCTGCTGCATGAGACACGCATATAGATGGGATAGAATTAAAGGGCAACAGTAGAGCTTTTAGGAAGACCTTTTGGAGAAAAAAAACCCACCACCAATAACAACAACAACAACAAAAAAACCTAGAAACCCACTGAAAAAGATGTGACCAGAACTGATAGTTGGATGGTCACACTATCTGTAACAAACTACACCATTTCTTCACAAATAAGTGAGCTCAGAAGTTTTTTAAAAAACCCAAATTCTTTTTACAGTTATGCCTTTCCCTGAACATCAGTCATGCAATTATAATTTAACCACACACATGATCTGGAGTCCCCTCTACTTTACCAGAGAGTTTTTTGTCTCATTTCTAACCAAAACCTACTAGATCGCATACAATCCAATCTTTCTTTCTATAGGCTTTTAGGAGCAAGTCCAGAAAAATTCTCACATTCACCTACTCGAAGAAGAGTGACATTCACTCCTGTCCTTGGAAATAAGATGACTGGATGCTTTGAGATCAAAGCCTTGCTCACAGATTTCAGTATGTTGTAGTGTTAACCTTACATATCTTTGGTTTGATACTTTAACCACAAAAAACCAGTCCTGTTTATGATCTTCCATATGCTAAACCATACTTCCTTGCATGAAGTCTATCTTGTAAAGCCCAAGAGGTTCCACCTCAAGTTGGGACCTCCCACCTTACAGGGTAGGATCTGTTTAGCATCAGTCCGCAATACCTGTCCCTGTCCTGCACATCTCTTCAGTTATTCAGTGGACATCTAAAAGAGGTATACTCCACACACAGCTAGGAAAATAATTGATGTTAGAAAGGGCAGGCTGCTCTGAAATATGAAAAGAACCCCTCAACTGCTAAGTTTTAAACAATATGTGTCATTGCTCCATACTCACACTCCCAGTAAGTTTGTATCGAGCAATGCATGTAGGTCTATCTGAAGTAAAATATTAATTTTTGAGTTTTTAAATCTATCATCTGAAGAGCCAGTTTATATATAATTTAAAGAAAAATGTAGTTTCTAAATAAAGTTTTGCTCTGAGTTCTTAAAAAAACCCTGGATTTTTATTTTTCTGTTTTCACCAAAAATATTGATGGAATTTCATCACCATTTCATAAGCTCTCTAGAATCAAGACAGATAGTTCCATGTTCAAAGTGATTCTGAACGTTGTACCCTCACTAAAAGCAAGCCTGTTCTTAAATTTGAGCTATCCTTGAACTGAATAAGCAAAAAAGGAACAAGAACTGCCAATAGAATATTAAATATGTTGATCAATAACATTAATATGAGTAATATTCACATTAAATATTAATTCATAATCAATATTAATACTGAATGCACAAGACAGAAATTCTTCTGCAAGCAGCCAGGAGAGAACCCTGAAGAGGAACAGCATACACTCACACAACTGAAGCACCATCCAAATACACAGCAGAGAGTGTATAGCTTTGTATGGGAATGCTTGTGTTGTATTTAGGTTAACCTGTGTTCACAGGCTGATACAAGAAGTCTTGACAAATTGCAATTTTGACCAGTTTGGTAGGGAGTGTAGCCTCTAGGCACAAAGCGCAGTTCTGGTAAACATGTACCACTACCCTAGAGAGAAGTTCCACCGGATTCTCACATAAAAGTAAGAATGAGGGAATGGATTTTAGATGCTGTAAGCATTAATTTCTCTATATGGCATGCACTAGCAACAACACTGTCCTCTTTCTGACCTTCACAAAGATTAAAAAAGTTAAAACTCCTACAATAATACAGCAGCTTTTACCTCATTATCTACACTTTCATTAGTGCTATATTTACAATCATGTTGACAGGCCCAAAACCAGGTTCTGGGACCCTACCAGTGGTTTTTACAGAGAACACTAGCAGAACCTGACCTGAAGGAAGGAAAGGATTATTTCGTTTGGGAGCTTTGTCTTGTTTTTAAGAACACATTCCCACTGGCTGAAGAGCAGGAGGGACTGTTAAAAGGCCACAGCACATTATTTAATTGCTTATTATGCAGATAACACACATTTCTACAGCAACCTTTAAATTTTCTATAAACTTTTCACACTTGTACAGCAGCAAAACCATTACAGTATGAAAGTGACTTTAAACTAAAGCACAGGATACACTGAACAGATTTTGTTCAGTTTAGATCTGGATTTGACTGTCAGAGATCTCCAAACAGGTCAGTAAGCAGACAGCATATTCCCTTTGACTGTGTACTCATTCCACCGCATGCTCAGCAGCTTTGAGCCTACTGAAACACATCTAAATAAAGCTATACTAGTACTAGTGAAGCTGTAGTTAAAAGTGCAGTTCTGAAGAAACTTCAGCCACCGCAGTAAAACTACTGATTTATGAAGTTACTATTTGGAATGTCCGCTAAGAAATGTCATCAGTTCATGTGAAAAAAGGTGTGACACATTAGCTAGTGCCTCTGGGATACGCAGACAAGCTCTAACAAAACTGCAACATGATTAACATTTATGAGCTGTTTAAGTTAATGCTAAGAGTTCAGCTGCGGCTAGCAATAATGCCAATAGCTTCCTTCAGTCGGCAAATGGCCCATTATTTTATAACAAGGAGTAAAGAGCAGCTGTGTGCCATGTTTCTTGAAACTAAGCAAGAGGCAATATTTATTTACTTGGGAAAAGACCATTCAAGCATCCCATTTAAAGATTCTCCACTGAAGTGTGTCTCCATTTCAGGAGGGTTTATATACCAGGGTCTGTGTTTCAACTCTGCATAAGAACAATGCTTGTTTTTTCAAAACCGGAATAACATGCATAGTGAGGCATCATTAATGCATTGTTCATATAGCGCTACCAAGAAACACAGAGTAACTAGTCAGCTCTAAGGCTTTTCCAAACAATTCAAGATTATCATCACAGGAAAAGTAACGCAGCAGTGGCAAAAAACAAAAGGCAGTATTACATGCTGTGTTTAATCCAGAGTATTTGGTCTTTGGGATCAGGTTCAAAGAGATTAAATTAATAGCATCTCAGGAGAAAAGGAGGAAGGTTGCACACATGTACACACACGATACAAGCAGCTAGAATTTTGTCCACATGCTTTCCAAAACGCCGACAATTGCAGTCAAACAGGGCTCCGACAACTCCATGTCCTGTTTACAGGAGACTCTGCCAAAACATTAATGCACACAGAGATGGAGCTGAGGTGGACAACGTCCAGCAGCATCTTTCAGATTTAGTGAATTTGTAATAGGTAATAACTAAAATATAGAAATATACAGCTGTAGTGTGTCGTATCCTTTCCACCATACCAACTAATAAGTTCCTTTCTTTTCCAAGGACACATATGCAAAACAGGGAAAAAAAAGAAAAGATAATTTTCCGTCGACTTTTAAAAAAGTGCTTACTTGGTGGATTTGACAGCTGTGTCTAATCAGCTTCACTGTACAATTGTTTCTCTTGATGAAATCCTCCAAATTTTGCAGTTGGGAAAAAGAGATCCTGCTATTTGAGGGTACTCACCTAAACACAATTTTACTTCTAATATAGCTAGTGGTTTCAGTCCATTTAGGATGCAGGCATTGCCTTTCCCTTTTTCACTTGAGGTAAGCGAGTTTAGCTTCCAGCAGTTTATCTTCCCTATTTAATTTTAAAAGGGGCAAAGGAAAAAGCAACTAGCTTGTTACCCATTCTTTTTCCTCAAGTTTGAAGAAATTGATTTGAGACTTGACACACACTACCCCTCACCTCCCCATAGTAGACACCAGAACATATCCATTTGCTAGCAGTTCATTTTGGTAAATGTGTCCCTTAAACTTTAAGTCCTCCTCCAGGAGGGCAGCTAGATCCAGGGGATACAGACACATTTTCCCCTCCTCACGCAACGGGCTGAATCCAGCCTTGCTACTTGCTTTAAAAGTGTCACAGCTGAAAATTGCCAAAATCTAGTAATGAAAAATCTGAGTAAAGGACTTGCATCCCAGCAAATATTTTGAGACTTAGGGCCTCTTGAAAGAAAAAATCCAGACATGTGTTAGCTAATGTTCCGCTTAAAGTTCAAACATACCTGACACTTGAAGTGAAACAGGTCGGAGTCTATGCACCAAACCTTTAGCAAGGGCTCACTAAACTTAAGCAAACAGAAGCTCATACTGTTTCCACGGCCTTCTATCTTCTGAAACCCCTCAGCCCCCAGCAGTCTCAAAAACACGCTGCGGATGCTGCCTGCGTAACCCCACGGGGAAGGCAGCCCCCCCGAGAGCCCCGTTCCCACCCTGCTGAAGGATCGGTTCCCTTTCCCCACGTCACCTCCGTGGTGATCCCACATACAAGCCGGAGGCAGGAAGGCAAGCAGACTACAAGCAGCAGCCGTAATGGGTTATCCCTCCTTCCCTCAGTCAGGGGAGCAGGAGCAGCTCTGCCAGCGCAGCGCTCCCCTCCAGGCCAGCACCGGGGCACGGCGGCCCGAGGCCCACGCTTGGAATACCCCCTCCTGCTAGTGACTCCGCTGGAAGGAGAGCAACCCTCATCTCCTTCGGTCTCTGAAGGTCTGAAAGGCTATCACTGCACTGCACTGACCACTGGAAGGTTTACATCAAAACCCTTCACAGGCAGGCTGCAGAGAAAAGCCCATTTTTACTTTTTTAAGCACGCAGAACTGAGGGAGATCCAGACAGTTGGTCGTTCAGGGCCCCACAGAGAACCCATATGGGAGAAAGTTCACGTATGCCTGTCCTAAGTCATGGATGGATGGTCTAGTCTTTAAAACAACTAGTCTTGTGTCTCAAGTCATCCACGCAATTCAGAAGAGATCTGGGGAACTTCCCCAGGCCACCTCCTCGACATGCTACCCTCTACTTGCCTGTCATTTTTTTGGAGCACTACACAAGGAAAGCAATCCCTTTCTCCCACCAGCCTTTCACTCACATCAAAATACAGTGATATTTTACAATCGCCTGGCTAGCAACGCTGATACAGGAGACAGCAGGAGTGCTGAAAACGGGCTATGCTTTTCTACGTTTTATGGCACTCTTACTGACTGAGAACAAAGACACCTCAGTGGCAAGCATGCAGGCTCTTGAATTCATCCAAGTTAATTTTCATTTGAGACAGAAAAAAAGTTCACTTCCTACTTCTTTTTTTTCCCCGACCATGCTGAACATTTAAAGCAAACTGTACTATTATTTGCAAAATCATGCCCAGTAACTGTACAGTTCATTTTCTCTCATGTCTTCTCTCTAGAATAACATTTATTATTCTGCCTGTGGTCTGCAGCTACATTTTGATCACAGTACAAACAGTGGTTAAGAAAAGGAAGAAGTAGACGAAGTCCTGAATGTTTAGAAAGTATGACCACAAATCATCTCAGGATTTCTAAAAACAGCGTTACAACTGACTGGGATTATCCCCAAGTTATTTAGCTCAAAGAGGTCAAAACTGAAGTCTCCAGAGACTCCTCTGCTTTAAGGCTCCCTGCAGGTGCTTAGGGAGCTCTCTGTTGTGGTTTCAGACTTTGAATTCTGCCAGCATAAGTAGTTGTACTAACACTTGAACCGACAAGACCAAAACATAACTATTTTTGCTGGGTCATATTCCACCTAAATCAATCCTCCATCCAGTTCATCACACAGCCATACAGAAGCTTGCACCAGCACACTGAAGACGTAGAAATGAGCACCTAGGGGTAGCAACTGCTCAAGTAACATATTCAGCAACAGTGCAAAAATCAGCTGAAGAATTCACTAGGTAAGTTTCAACCTAATGCCCTCAAGGCACCCTAATAAGAGTCAGATGCCACCTGCTAAATGAAAGGGGAATTAATCATTCTTTATAAACCCAGTGTGAACACACACTATTTCAAGACAGTTATGTGGCCAAAAAAAGTTATGTACCACAAAAAGATGCTTTCCTCATTTAAACTGAACCAAGAATGGGCCACTGTAGGCTTATTGTTATAGCAGTCAGAGCTTTTATGCATAAAGGGCTGCATGCTGATAGTGACACATGAATGCCAAGTAAGAGATTAGAGATTATTTACTCTAATTTCCTACAAATCATGAACAGAATCAATGTGTTAAATTTTATTTAGAAAGAAAATAGGCCAAATAAGATCCCGACAAATACATCCACAAGCACATAAAGTTTTGGACACAATTATCCAAGATGACGACACTATCCTAACATCTAGGTCAACTTATTCAATGAAGTTAACAGCATAATATTGCTCTGTAATTGTCTAAATTCATTTCCCACATTCATTCATGTTAGAACTTGAATGCTAGTATTCCTTATTTTCTCCTTCTGCATGCCCCCATTTTTGTACCTATAGCACCACTATATAGGCATGATATGCCAAAAGAATCTGGATAATGAATTAGAAGTGGGCTATACAATTACTAAATATTTTAAGAGCCTGTGTCACAGACAGTGACCATCTAATATTGGTATACATATTCCAGAATGATTATTTCCAACTCCTCAGGACACAAGCAGGAGATGCTCAAACAACAGGTGAAACAAAATAGCCATACCTACATAGATTTGTAAACAACACATTATGTATCACAAATTGTTGTCAAAGAAAGTTGCAGAGACCATAACATACCATGCAAAAAGAAATTTGTCAAAAGATAGATCCACCAGCTCCTGTTAAACATGCAGTATGTTCCATCAGAACTATCCTGAATTCCCTAAATCTCTCATTACTGGGAAAAAAGAGTGCTACTCCATTTCTTGTACTTTTTCTTCAGAGCATCTGCTACCAGTCACTGTCAGAAAGAGGATCTAGAAAGATCAGCTTGCCAATCATGCAGCAACCACAGGCAGCTATTAAACAGGCTATTTGGAGAATGGAGAGTCTTTATTCTGTTCACGCAGCACCCTAGCACAAAACACTCATTCTGCAGTCGGGGTACCTACACATCAGCATACCATAGTTCAATTTTTCCATAAAGCCATGTTCTATTTAGTCCTTAGTAAGGTGACACATACTCACACACTCGTCGTCCTTGTAAATCTGTAATGCACTACTAGCATTGGAAAACTCCTATTCTTTCCACGTCCTAGTATACCAGTTTTCTCTGGTTTTGGAGACTAGCATATTGATTTCATTGTAGAAGACTCATATTCTAGCACAGAAGCACTATCAGGCAGTTGGAGCAGTACTTGGAAAAAACAAAGTATTTTCTAAAAGACAGGTGACTTAGAGATTAAAAGCTTTGTTAATGCATATATACGCAGTAATTTGTTCGTGATATGATAACACTTAATTGTAAACATAGTCACTAACATAATAAAGCACATTCAGCACCAGTACAGAGTACCCCAGCAGACTGAGTTTTTTCATGATAACATAACAGGCTAACGCTGTTCAGCCACTCAAACTCCCTGCAGCAAGGCACAGAGGCTGGGTGAGCGATGGCAGCTCAACCCCACTGACCTGCGCTTCCATCTGTTTCACAGAAGTTTCCAACATCCAGTTTTTCCAGTGCTTTTACCTCTGCAGATTAAAAGCCCTAGACACAGATGTTTCACTGGTGTTATCCTGAGTAAACTTGGGGACACTGGTTCAACAGCCTGAAGCTTCAACTTATCCCATGACGCAACCCTCTGAACCCTGTCTTTGTGCAACTGAAATATCCCACCTTTCTATGAATTTCTTACCCTTCTGCTGTCTTTTACTCACCATGACTTAAAATCACCAATTTTCAGACAAACTGCAAGTTAACCCTCCCCTCAATTTAAACTGATTTTAACTTTTCAACTACAAAGTATATTTTTTCCTATTGATAACTACTCTATAAGTTGATCTACAACTAAACAAAGATACATTTTTTTTAAACTAACTCAGCAGAAAGTCTGCATTATCCACACTTATGCTGTTGCTGTTTCAGTATGTAACACGTTCCTCTGATTTTCTGAGGGTTTGTTTCTTAAACCAGTATCACTGGTGCATTTAATAACTTCTTTTAGAAAATCTACATGGAATTTTTAACTAGCATAGTGTAAAAAGGTCATACAAACTCTTAGATGTGCTGGTAATGTAAGACTATGTTCACAAAACTTGAAACCAATTAAGTTATAACCTACTGTTAACATTGCTACTTTTAGATATCTCCAAATCCTTCAAGATTTCAGAACTAGTATAGCATATCCTCATTTTCCTTTCCTGTGGGTAAAAAAAGAAAAAAAGCTTTTTCACCTTAAGAGGTTTCTCCAGTGAAAGTGAACACATCATTGAACTAGTAAATTAAAGTGACATGGCCTGACTGTGCCATTAACAAAAAGTTGGTACAGCAGGTATACAGATTTCAGTTCTTTAGCTAGTGAACTCTACTAGTATAATTAATGCTAGAACTCAGTACTAGTATCAATGTGTATTGATTATATGTTGAATGTGTTGACTACTAGAGGAAATCCTAATTTAAGTGACAAAGATCACTAAGTAGAAGACTAACATTATAACACTTGTCAAACTGATTTTGATGAGGGAGTTGAACAAACAAACTTATTTTAAGAGACATGATCTACAAACCAATTTAAAACTTAAAAAAAAACCAAAAAACAAAAACAAAAACAACCCAAAACATCCCACACCACAAAATCCACAACCCAAAAACCACAACATGTTGCCTCGGTCACCACACCAGTGCTACCCCCTCCCTTTGCACAGCCATTCAGGCTGTTCTCCTACCCCCCCCGTGACACAGCTCAGCTCTCTGCCTGTCTCCTAGGCAGCCCCCTCACCATCTTCCAGTTTTCGTCGGTCTCCCTGGTACCATTCAATCTATTCACATTTTCTTAGGATGCCTTAATCCAAAAGATGAGAAAACCAGCATTTGCTCCAGGCTTCCGGCTACTGGAGTTTTTATCAGTCTCTTTCTTCACTGAAGAAGAGAGGTAAGAGCATGCCATTCGGCAAGGAAAACTTCTTGTGCTAGCTTGTATTAGATTGCATACTTAAAAATAATGGCCAGTATTCCCAGATCCAATTATAAAGAAAAGCTCAGCTCTGAAGAGCTCCACAACCTTTAAAGAGAAACGACCCAGAAAGTCTCACACACACAGAAAAAAGTCACCCCACTTGAGGTTGCAAGACTGGATTTGAATATAACCCAGTTTGCAACATCCTGCTGGCAGCCGCCACCTTCTGGATAATTTACCAGAAGTTCACATACACTTATATTACAACTGGTCCGATCTGAAAGGATGCCTGAAGAACAAGGAGTCATACCATTACTGAAGTACAATCTAGCACAGAGCACCATCAATGCAGTATGCTCAGAAAAAAGCATATGCATTAAAAACCATCTCATTTGCATTTTCATGGTGCAGCACAAACAAGACCACTGCAGCATCTTCAGAAGTCCTAGCCTGCCTGTCCAGCTGTACTCAGTAATTACAACAGTTGCACTATCAGTTCAAAAATTTTGTAACCAGTTTTCTTATTAATTCCTGGATATTTGTGTTATCCAAATGAAGGAAAAAGAATATTCAGTTAAACCTCCTGCAAACAGATCTCCAGAGATTTTTTTTATTATCTATTAGATAAATACCTTCCTCTATAGCAAAAGGATTATCTGTTACCTGCCCCTGAAGAAGCTGTTACAGAAACCCTATCTTCCATAGAAAGCTAAGGAAAATGCCATTGGAGCGAAGGTGCACCACACATGACATTTTTCTCTTACAATTGTTACGAAAATTCAAGGATCTTTAATTGTTATAAATGCAGCACTAACTTTTGGTCTTAGATGAGCAGTATCCAGTAATTAACACACACACACTTCTGAAATCTTGGGAATAATACTAAAAGTTAGAGCTGCTGGGGGCAGGGGGAAAGCAGCACAGAAAAGGAGGATAAAAGCTGATTGCACCAAAGAGATACACATTCTTATTTGTAGCACCATGCATTATAAAGACACACACACACTCCTTTAGCACATAAGAATGCCCAAAATTACTTGTAGAAAACTAGGTATAAAATGGAAGACTGCGTGATCACAGGTCATGGCTTCTTGTCTCTACCTGCTAAGTATCTCAGGAACCTTCCAATTTCCTTAACTCTCCCTTATGAGCTGCTGAGTTGTCACAGCAATATGAAGTGGTAACAAACCAGAAAAGTGTATCAGTCACATATTAGTATTGCTAAAAAATGCTCACACAGCACACATGGCAAGTAGTAAGTTTTCTCTTTATGCATAAGCAGAGAGGATTGAGCACCCCACCCTGCCTTGTCTCTAGCCAAGAGCCCCTTAAACATCGTTCTTAATTCCACAGACTGCTTGAGATGCTCTTCTTGAGCAGAAAGGGTATAAGTGAATGCACTAGGTAACCCTTTTTCTGTGCTACCAAGACATGAATAAAACTAAGAGTTATTCACTCTGAAGCTCAATAACACAGCTGAATATACTTCAGATCTAGGGAATGGGAGATCCAGCCAGTGTTAGCAACAACCCCTCAGTTCCCTTCAGTAGCATCCTTGAAATTAGGAAAGCATAAACTAAGACACCAGAAAACCTGAGAGCGAACACATTTTAAGTAATTCTCAAAGCTTTTTATGTACATTTATTTTAAACAAATTTTTAAAACCTTCAAAAATGGATGATGAACTACTTAATGTAGATTTGTTTTCTCCCCAGCTTCTCAATTCAGGCGTATTTATTCTAGGCTTCAATTCCTGCAGTTGTTCAACATTTTCACAAGAGAACAAAAAGGATAACTTGACCTTTAAGTGTTGCAGAGCGACAGACCTATTACATGCTTTTCAAGTCATTTTAAACAGCAAACACGAACATAATATCAGCCTAATTATTGTTTTCTTATCAACAATAGTATTAGGTCTCCCTTGTTTTTCCATAATCCGTGAAAGAATAAAGACTTTTTAATTGGCTTGGAGGGGAGAGAAGCACCAAAACAAGTCTAAGACTGAGAAATCTGCACAGAGAAAGCCTTATACAGCTATCTATAGGTTCTGGATGAGCAGTGATTCCAGCTTGAGTGCTTCTGCTAATCAAGTAATAATGCAAAGCATTGAGCTCAGAAGAATAAAAACTCTTTGTGAAAGTCCATGCACTCCTCAGTGCCCACAACTCTATCTTGAAACTCACTGGCAGCTGATGCCAGAGATTAGAGGACTGGCATGAAGTACGCTGTATGACACACTGATTAACAAATCAACAGCCACATACAGATTGAACATGCCTGCTTATTCTTGTACAAGTCAAACACAAACTACTAAGTCATCACTTCCCTGGTCAGAAACTGTGAAGCACCTATGTCAATGCCTCCCCTCAGTTGTAGTAGTAGCTTGTACTTTAAGCCTAACCTTAACCTATGAAAAAAATAAACCACAGTAATTCTTGATCTTCATTTCACTCTGGAATTACATGAATGCTTTACAAAGAACTCAAATCATCTTCTGATTCTCCAGGCGGCGGCTTTACTCCTGACAATTCAGAGTGTCCTGCTGGATGCCATGAAGCAACGAAGCCTTCACAGGACTTATTTAAATAAGAACTGTGATAACCTGAATAGCCTGAATGGTACAGATTCAGTATCAGCAGGAAGCATGCCTCGCTCCTGGAAGTTTCTACAGACCTCAGAAGGGAAAAAAAAAAAAACAACCCAAAACCCAAAACAACCCAAAAAACTAAGGGAAAAGCAGCTTAATGTGTGTGTAAGGAAATCCACATTCTTTAAAAAGAGTCAGAGAACGATGGAGAGAACTCCAGAGACACCTCTCCTCCAGAGCTGAAACTGCTCCCCGGAAAGCTAGCAGCACCCACACTTCAGCTCTCTTCTCAAGGCAGAAGTTTCCACACCAAGGTCAGCCCTTTGAGCAGGAACCTCAGCAGGTGGCTACTAACGAGACCTGTTGGCTTTAACTGAAGACAACAGCAAGAGAGTAAGAAAGAAGTGACAATATGATCAAAAACCAACTGCTAATCACTACACAAGCCATTCTTGAAAAGGTCAGGAATGGAACACAGACAGTAAAAATTAAATTTTAAAACTGTTAAATCACTTCATATTTCTGGACCCAAAGGTACGGTGTAGGAGCAATAGCGCAGCTTCTGCCATTCCCCTGTATACGAGAGAATGCAAGGAAAACTGCTGAAGCAGTAACAGCTTCCCACAGAGTTTGTGGTCTACTCCATCAGCTTTTTTGCACTATACTATTTAAAATATTTCCAAGTCTGAATCAGGTACTTTGTCCTTTAATGACTCTGGTTACATATGGTCAAACCCAGATAAACAGCTTTTTTTTTTTTTGCCCTTTTTTTTTTTTAAATCAGGTAACTTCGCAGTAATTTCTCTTCATGTACGTCACATTTTTTGAATATGCTATGGTCTAGAGCTCACTTGTACAGAGCAGCCATAATGCAGACAACTACAATACATGACAAGGTGAATTTCCAAATTCAGGTCTGATGTGAAAATAAGCCATTATATTTTGTCCAGTCATTTCTTGAAATGGGGCTTAAAGGGGAAGGGGGCAAAAGGGGAGTGGAAAACAAAACAAAGCCAGAATTTTCTCTTTAGGAGCATCAAGCCAAAGTTAATGAAGTTGCATTTTGAATTTTCAAGGAACACACGCTCTTTGGGAAAGATAGTGACAACCAGCAACCGGTCACAGAACGCCAAAATGTGAACTGCCATTCCCAGTCATTAAATGTTACAAAAATCTTGAATATATCAAGCAGTAGTATAGCACCGGGACTTCTTGCTTCCGCAGGGGAAACATAACCCCCATTTTTAAAAAGGGGAAAAAAGCAAAAGAAGGAACAAGGGAAGTCAACCATGGGAGCTCCACACGATTCTCTGCTATCAGACATAAGTCATTCTATTTACTAGTGATCTGAAAAAGAAAGTGAGGAGGAAGTGGACAAAAGTAACTACACCAAAGGACTTACCATTTAAGACTAGCACAGAAATCTGAAGGATCTCATGAGACTGAAGAGTGATAAAATAGTATGAAATATATTGTTGCTAACTGCCAAATGATGCAACCAAGGAAAAACAACTTCTAAATGAGCACAATGATGCACCAATCTACCTAGTAATTTTAAGGAATAAGCTCTCTGAGCTGTCATAAGTATCTCCTGTAACATCAGCTCAGTAATAAGTCACAGTCAAAAGCCAAGTTAAATACAAGGAATCATTAGGAAAAAAGCACCAAACAACATCACTATAGAAGTCTACAGCGCACCTGCATCCTGTACTCAGAACAACTCCACTTTCCTCTCCCCACATGCAGAAAGAACTAGCAAGTACAGAAGGAATAACAAGAATTACCAAGTGTATCCTAAGGAACAAAACCAACCCACTGGAGAAAGGGTACTGTGGGTACACAAGTAGAATGGAAGAGACAAACAGAGAATATGTACATATTCACCTTTATGTATGTGAGCTGGTTTTGGCTGGGATAGAGTTAGTTTTCATCATAATAGCTGGTATGGCGCTGTGTTTTGGATTTGTGCTGGAAACAGTGTTGATAAGACAGGTATGTTTTAGTTACTGCTGAGCAGTGCTCACACAGAGCCAAGGGCTTTTCTGCCTCTCATCCCACCCCACCAGCGAGCAGGCTGGGGGGGGGGCACAAGGAGTCGGGTGGGGACACAGCCGGGACAGCTGACCCCAACTGACCCAAGGGATATCCCAGACCATAGAACGTCATGCTCAGCATGTAAAGCTGGCGGAAGAAGGAGGAAGGGGGGAAGTTTGGAGTTATAGCATTTGTCTTCCCGAGTCACCGTTTCGCGTGATGGAGCCCTGCTGTCCTGGGGATGGCTGAACACCTGCCTGCACACGGGAAGTGGGGAATGAATTCCTTGGTTTGCTTTGTTTGCATGGGCAGCTTTTGCTTTACCTACGAAACTGTCTTTAGCTCAACCCATGAGTTTTCTCACTTTTACCCTTCTGATTCTGTCCCCTATCCGACTGTGAGGGAGGTGAGCGAGCAGCTGTGTGGTGCTTGGTTGCTGGCTGAGGTTAAACCACGACAATATGTTACATTATATATATTTTTATTTATATATAAAAATGTAACACTGCGCTTGGTTAAAACCCCTGAAACTCCTTGCTATCAAAGGTTGCAGATGACAGAATTTAAACAGTTTAAAAATAATCAGACAACTGACTAGGGTGGAAGATGCAGTGTGAAGTGAGTAGCTCAAACACTGTTAAGCAGAAAACATACTGCCGAGGAAGTGGCTGGGCTAGACACTTCCTGGGCTGGAGAAGTCCATAGACCTAGGGACTGCTATCAGAAAGCATCCTAGGACGTATCACTATGTTCACCCTGATTTTACAGTCTTCCCTAGAGCATCTGCTGCTAGCCACCAACCACAGCACGATACTGGTCTAGATAATTTCCTTCTGATCCAGCACAGCAGTTCCGCACATGGTATTGGTCTAATCTATTAAGAATTTTCACACTTTTAGAAACATAGAAAGGAACGTAAAAAGAACCATTACTATATACCACTGAGTCTGAGTGGTTTTGGACACTTAATTCCTTCCACACCTTTTTAATTTTATTTCCTATCCCTAGAGCTGACTTTACCAGTGTTTTATAAACACAGTTTTACAACAACTACAATTTGACAGAGCAATTATAAGCATAAGCAGTTATTCACATAGCATCTGCTAAACACAAGAAAGTGAAAGAAATAGACAATACAGAAAAGACAGTGCAAGTATAAAGACTGTCATGTTTAAGTTAGATCAAGAAAAGTTCTCCTACCATAACCTCATTAGAAATCCTGAAGCCAGTTACCAGCAGTTAGCCAGGCAACAGATAGACAAACTGTAAAGTTTCACAGCTCTTTGCAGAAGTACCTCAGGAAATTATGTTGAACTGCTGAGAAATATTCCCTAATTTTGATTAACAAAACCTATGAGAAGCTAGTTTAATGGTACAAATCTCTGCATCTGCCAGGTAACCACACATATACTACATGAGCAGAATCACAGCTGCACCACTTTTCACACTATAGGTACTACCTGACATTCCCAGAATTCACTGCTGTCTAATTATGCTTTCAGTTACAAGCCTTTAAAAGGCATCATGAGCAAATCTACGGTGAAAAGCATCTGTGTCCAGCAATACCATGTATTATGATGGAGAAACACTTAGTCATAGCACTGAGATACTGTCCATAAGTAGGCTTTTCTAGACTCTTACAACTGATAAAAATTTGAGGAAGACGTTAGAACAAGATTGGTTTAATCTACTTGTTAAGTGGGAGTAAAGAACCATTTCTGTAGTATTACTTGAAGAACACTACATACACACACACAAAAAAAAAAAAAGCAGCTATAAACCAGCTCCAAAGCTTCAGCATTCACAGAAGAGACGAACTTACCTACTGCTAATATCACTTGGAACAAGCTGTTCGCAAGCATAAGCATATCATTTTTGGTTTGTTTACTTGTTATTATAAACAAAACTTTGCTTCTTGACACAGCAATATCTCAAATAACCACATCCAAGCACCTCGACCTCCTGATGTACTACAATTTAATATAAAAGCTGTAGTTGCAGCCACAGCTGAAATCTTAACCATTTGAAGAAAAAAAAGAAGCAATACCTCTACAGTCAGTAGATTTCATGGCCTCATATTGCCTGGTTAGGACTCTGTTATGTTTTTCACACTGGTGCTGTCCCTTCTCATTAGCAATGGCTTTCAACAGCAGAGAGAGTACAGTTTTAATCTAAAGAGTGACTGAAGTCAATTTTGGAGAAAGGTAGCATCAGAATACACAGAGCTCAGAGTTGCAGAGAATTACAGCTACTGCTACGTGGGAAATGCAAAAGTAAAAACCAAGAGAGGCTACATAAGCCCAGTTTGAGCAGCCTCTGGTCCCTGTTTATCACCCAGTAGCAAACCTTTTCACATCCAAGACTCCTACTAAGTGGAGAAAGGTCATCCTCAAACATTTTCTGCTTGTATCCTCTCAGCTGGACAATATAATCAGGAGTTCAAATCCACACATTTTCACTTTGCCTTGGATAAGGTTTCTGGGAAGGAAAACAGTTAATCACGGATTTGTTCAGATTAAGAGTTCAACCCCACTTCTGCCAATAATTTAGGGCTAGATTTTACAGTAATGCTATACTTATGATAGAAGTAAATCACAGCCAAGTTGCAAGAGCCTGTATCCCAGTGATCCCTCTGGTTAACTGCTAGAGTAAGCTTGCCCTCATTGTATTCTGCCCTCATAGGTATGAAATAGAGGAAGCAGGCTGCCACGGATTATAACAGACTACCCAAATCTTTAGGATCCAAGGCATGGGGAAGACCCCACAATGGACCAAAAAGCCATGGAAAAGGAGTTCTGCTGTAACGGGACGAATGGCAGAAGCACAGAGTACATCCTCCAACCAGCATCAGTAGGCATGAACAATCATCACACGCAGCCTTGAGCAGGTTCAGAGAAAGCCCGTATCTCCTCAGCAAGGGCAAGCATCCCAGAGAAGTCAGTATCACAACAAAGAAGTGTGAAGAAATTCTTCACTTCTTCTGGTGATGATCAAACATACAACAATAACAACCAGGAATTAGAGATAAGTCTCTAGAAAGACATTCACACAGCCAGCACACAAGCATCTGATCATCTTTATAAATCTGGTCATATCACAGGAATTTGAGAAAAGTCTAAATCAGTTCCTTGAGAAGAAAAACTACCAATCACAGCCCAGAGCCACAACTCTAAGAACTAATTCAATGTGTTCCAAAACTTTCCATTTACAAGAAAATCCTGTAAGGAAGTATCACAGAATTTCTCCAGCAAGGGAAGTCAGTACACAAGAATTTTGTTTTAACATTTAAAAGGCTGCAGTTAGCCCCATCAGCTAAATGGCATCTTGGATGAAGGCGAGGTCTTTTCCTTGCCTTCCCGCAATGCATCTATCCTGTGAAACAGCAACATTAAACCTTGCAAGTCAGGCATATTACCCTGAGTTGTAGGCTGTTTGCACAGTTTGCTTTTTGTTTTGGTGATTTTTTGGTTGGGGTTTTTGGTTTGGTTTTTTTTTTTTTGGGGGGGGGGGGGGGCGGGGTGTTGGTTTTGGTTGGTTTGTTTGTTTGTTTTTTACAGAAGAATCAGTCACTTTAAACTAGGTCCTCTGTGCTCAACCATTCAACCATTGCATTAGACATAAAGGAGACACCATACGTTATGTCTACAGACCCTGTCTTGCAGAAGAGGAATTCAGAGGGCTGGTACTAACAAAAAAGCTGAGATGACTGTAGTAACACTCCGCCTCAGAAGAAAACACCATGGGTTTTCCCTGAGACAGGGCTACACATGATTTCAAGAGGAAAGGAGGAAAAACTTTTGCTTGTAAGGGGAAGATATTCTCTATGGTCATTGAATGACTAGGCTGCTATTGAAGCAGTTAATGTTTGAAACTACAACAGAAATCTCATACCAATGTCAGGTGCCACAGCCCTTATATCCAGAGTCAACTTTCAGAATATATTAGCAAGTATGTTCCATTCCTGGAAAATCTGTAACTCATTCCTTAGTTCTATTAGAGACTGATTCAAATAGACTTAGGAGGCTGATGTTTAGATCTCAGCAAAATCTGAATGCACTTGTGAAATATTTCTTACCTTTCTAGAAATTAAGCTGAATGAGTTTGCCCTGTAGCCTTCCTGAGTAGTTGAGATCCTTGCCTTCGCAAAAGGTAGTTTACTGCATTAAGGTTTCACACTATCCAAGCTAATATGATTAAAGATTGTGGAAGCATCAAAAAAAGCAAGTAGAAAAAAACAAAACAAAAAAAAATCCACACCACAAAAACACCACCCACCCACAAACCAAAAACCTAGTATGCTATCACGTCTTCTCTGAAAAACTATAGCTCCCTCTGAAAATCCTTGGCTTGATTATCACTGCCCTTTTGCACCCTATGGGAAGAAGCACAAGAAGAAACACAGCTGTCTTCCACTAGTAACCGTGTGAGGGGTTTTTGTTTGGAGCCAGAGATGTTAGTGTCTCACATTAGGAAAGGAATTTTTCAGTCTGTACCCTTATATTTGCTCCAAGTTTCTCCACTCTGAGATAACTAAAAAGCTTTGTTTATTGTGATCTGTTCCAGTGCCAGACTCTGCACGGCCAGCACAGTGATAACCACCAAACTCCTCAGTGCAAAACAGTGCCAGAAGCATCATGGTCCTCTCTAGATAAAGAGTCAGGAACAGAGATTCAAAAGAAGTCTCAAAGTAGGTCTAGAAGATTAAATGCAGGAAGAACATCCTAGTTTCTTGATCAGTATGGCAATCCATCATAAGCCTTTGAGCAGAACACTTTCTCTTTCAAGACACTGGTCATGGGAGAGAGGCCTCTATAGGCTCAGGGAGGCTCTCCTGGCATTCCTTCCAGAGAAGCTGAACCTTCTAAATACAAACATTTATCAAAGCAGGTCATCAAGAAATAAAGTTACAAGCTGCAGGGATTTCTTGAAAAAGAAAACAAAAGTTTCAGGTGCTTTATTCTCAGTGTCATTAGCACCGAACAGCAATCTGAATGAGCAATATATTCCAAACAAGCCTCACACTAAAAGCAGCCATGTAATCTATCACACATCTGAACAGTAATTCTTGAATTCAGGCAAGAGAGAACCAAGAAGCAACTGCACCCTTACTTTTCCTTATTCTTTTAGCAGCCCAGCCCAAGTACAGCAGCTCCTCAGGACAGAGCTGTTCAGCATGTCCAGAGTCGTGTACAAGGCCCCTGAGAACAGAATCCAGCAAGCATCAGAACAACATCCTTTTCCCTTGCTATAATCACATATTTGAGATGTGTTGTTACTGACTCTTGCCCTTCAGTTTTCAGAGCTCAACCATTTATGAATACTCTTCTGACAACGTCATTCTCTTTTCATTAGGGCATTGCACTTACTGGTAAGCTTTATGATATTTGAGCCTTGGACATAACTACGGCATTACTCGCACATATCCTAAAATTGATTCTCAAAAAAACCAAGTGACACTTCTAGTTTAGAGAAAAATCATTTGCAAATCCAATTTTAAAAAGGAAAATGGCTAGCATACATAGCTATTATAAACAGCCGCATACCCCCACTAATCAAGGTATTTGAAATACTAATATGCAAATAAACCTAAATCAGCTCAGCAGTTGCATTCAACAAGAAGAATAATCCACTCAGCCTATTGTTTTAGTGTTCAGAATTTCTAGGGTCTTGGCATCAGGAGGCCACATAATAATGAACCAGAAAGAAATACAAATGTGTGCTTTTTACATTTATGCTTACTGTGTGTATTAACTACAGGACAGACAGCACTAGCTAGTATCTGACATGCTATATTTGCTTTAGGAGAACAGTTAAGCATGAAGCTTAATTTGATGAGAAAAAGTCTTCCAAAATTAATCTTAAAACCACAGAAGCTCCATTTGAAATGTGTGTGCAGAAATAAGAAAATAAAACAATGGGTCATATTGCACTGCCACTTTTGTGTGGGCTAGCATGTGATTATGAACCTATAATAGAAACTTTACAGTGTGGTTTAGTCTTCATCTGCAAGGTGCTGAATAGTAATTAAGTGTTTTAAAGAGCAACCAGAAAACCCTTATTAGTGTTCCTACATTAGAGTGGTGTGGTTTTGCTGTCTCTAATAGAAATGTGCACTTCCAAAATAATGCTAAGTCACCACACCAGAGACTTACTCCCTGGGTTTTAAAAAGATATTTCTCAATATTTATCTAGTAAAGAGCGTAATTATAGAAACGCCTTTCCTGGAGACTTGGAGAGGGAGGGGTGCTATCATATTATTCAGAGACATAGCACCCAGGTTATCTGCTTCCTGACAAGTGCTGTAGCCATCTTGCAGGGAACAGGCTACACATTCCAAGTTCTTTTAATACCCATCTGCATAAAGGCCAGATCCTTACAGTAATGAAGAGGGTGTAAAATAATCTGTAGAGACCACAACACCACATACAGTAAATATCTTTGCTGCTCTGACTTAAAATAAGACAGATTTTATCTGCTTTTTAAGAAGGGACATTTGTCTTTGAAAAGCACATTAGTGTTTTCCCCTTAGCTACTCTAACAGAGAAGGCTTGTGATCAGTATTGTGCATACAGAGAGGTAAATCAGATGTTATCCAGAGTTTTAGTTGATAACATAACGCACATAGAAAGACACGGGTAGTTCAGATTGCCCATAAAGTATTAACATGGCAATAGCTAGCTAACAATGAATAGTCAGAGTGAATAAACAGCACGTTTGGTTTTGTGGTTCTGGCCCCCCCTGCACCTCCCCTGTTTTTTTTCCACTCTGTTTATTAAAACTTGGTTATGTGCGCACATCTCACCTACATCGTCATTCCCAAATTTACACTAGAACGTCAGTCGGACAAATTCCCAGCTCTCGTACAAACAGCAAACCTTTGCAAAGGGATGAAGTATTCCTGCTGCTGCTGGAACGTCAGCAATTCAATTCCCAGACCCTCTGGAAGGAAATGCTCACTGGGTGGATTAGGTAGTGCAGAGAAGAAATCCAAATTCAGAGAATAACAGAAAAGCAACATCCTATCCCAGGAGGAAGAGAGCCTGGCAACATCAGTGGCAGGGATGTGCTTCCCACTGCCCCATTCCTTAGGGTTACAGATTACAGCAGCTGCCAGGTTGGCTTCCTTCTCTGCAAGGCAAGAGCTCCATACTGACAACACACAGAATTCACATTACCTTGGGACTCCTTGTAGGGGAGAAATAAAGTACTGCTTCCCAGAATCATCTTTCAATGAAAACTCTGGTTTAGTTTTTCAACTTTCATATGAAAATAGTTTCAATGAAAGCCTGAAAACCGTTCTAAACACTTTTAAAGGGGCATTTATAGCCACAGGGTTTTTTAATTCCTGGAAACACTTGGCTATGCATAAGACTAAGAATGCTAGAGCATACAGAATATTCTCTCTAGATTAAGATCATAGACAGCATAAAATAGCATAAGATATCATATGCAGAACTAAGGTTTTCGACATGAAGGCACAAGTCACTTTGTTACACCTGAACACAGAGGTATCAATACCAAAGACAAAGCATGTGCCCACAGCAGCTTTTCTTAAATAGCAGGACACGGATCAAGAATATTTTAGAACTCTGACTTTTCAGCTGGCATCTAGATCTAGTTCAGGGTTAGTGGTGACCATGACATGTAAACTACTTATTACACCTATCAGCTAGAGTCCAGGTCTCCAGTACCCACAGTACCCCAGTTTGCCCATACTACACCAAGTTATGAGTTGTGGGGAGAAGCCAAAAAAAGGTCAGCCTGAAAAATTAACTACCCTTGCATTCCTCCAGGCCAGACTTTAGGTACACTTTTATGATGATTTATATTACTCCTGCTAAACTTGTTTGACTGACAAAGAGCTGAAGAATATTACTGGACACACAAAAAGCTCTCTCCAACATGCTCTCTTTCTTTACAGCATTCTATAAAGGTACTAGATAGTTTACAAACACCTATATGGGTTCATCAATCCCTAATTAGTTTTAGTTTGCAAATGCCATTAAACCATCACAATTCTTAGTATATACAAGTCAAACAAGTGAGAATTATTGTCTAGTGTTTTGTTTTTAAAGGAAATAAAGGAAGTACTAAGGCACTGAAAAATTATGTGTCCTTCAGCTTTCATCTAACAGCAATATCAACATAAAGGGTTAGTTTAAAAACACTCTTCTAACTACCCAAACAAAATTCCCAAGCTTGAGAAAAAATATCTGCAAAATCTAGAATAACTAGTGTAAAGGACATCCATAAATACAGTGCCAAGATTAAGAAAGGAAGTTTTGGGTGCTAGAACCACATTTCCTTCATTGCCTGCACTCTCCCAGGGGACACTGCAGAAGCTATGAACCACCATAATGATGTTCAACATTTAATTTTATCTTTCATTCAGGACTCTATTCATAATCCTGATCACTAGGAAGCTACCTAAAGGTCTTAGTTTAAGCAGAAAATTGAGACTAAGTTCTGCCATATGACAAATTATAGCATACTTGCAGTTACAAATTGCAGAAATTATTCTGGATTATTTACTATAAAACTGTGCTTTTTAGCCAACAGAA
This sequence comes from Leptodon cayanensis, assembly GCA_027564655.1. Classification (NCBI taxonomy): domain Eukaryota; kingdom Metazoa; phylum Chordata; class Aves; order Accipitriformes; family Accipitridae; genus Leptodon; species Leptodon cayanensis. The sequence continues at coordinate 15,978,032 of JANXJC010000064.1, read as the reverse complement.
GCAAAGTCCATTTCTCCTGCTTTTTGCAGGGACACAACTACAAAAAAAAAACATTTAGCCACACACACCGCTGTTACTATTCCTGAGGCTTTGAACAGAAGTATCTAGCCCAAAGGACAAATGAAAAAAAAAAAAACCCTTACAGGACAGAGAGAAAGAAAAACACCCGCAAAAACCCCACCACACGCAGATCCTCTCTCAACTTCAGTACTAAACCACTTGTACGCCAACACATTCTCAGACTGACTACCACTGCGCAAGGGCAACGCCTGCACCTGCAGTACCATGGACAGTGTATGGAAGAGCTCTTTCAGTCCTGGTAATTTCATCACTGAAGTTCTAAGCAACCAGCACAAACTTTAAGAAAACAAACAAACATCCTTTGACAGTGCAAGAGATTCACCGATCTTCTGTATTACATCCATAAGCTTCAATGTTTATATCAAGGAGTACCTTTAAGCTTAAAAACCTTCTTGCATTTCCATTGAAGCCACATTATCTACATTAAGGCTTTCAATATAGGCCCATTACTGATACTTAGTTTCAAGTTTGAACACGGACAACTTTATATTCAGGAAGTTGAGGATTTTTACATTTTTTGCTACCAAATTATAGAATAATTCCATTTGGAAAGGATCTCTAGGGTTCTCTAGTCAACCTCCTACTCAAATCAAGGTCAGCAAGATCAGTCTAGATTACTCCGGGCTTTATCCAGTTGGGCATCAAAACATCCAAGGATGGATGCTGCAGAACCTCTTTCACCTGCCCCAAGGATTGTCCCACTCCATGGTGAAACACGTTCTTCTTAAATGCAGCTATTTTCATGCATGCCTGCTGTTTCTTGCCTGCCTTCCACACACTGCTATAAAGAGCCTGGGTCAGTATTCTTAATAGCCTGCTCATAGGTACTAGAAGGTTACTATTAGTTCCCCCTGCTTCCCAAAGCCTTCTCTTCTGCAGGCTGAAGACCCATTTCCCTAACAACCTATAGAATTTTAGCAAACCCTTACTTCTCATATGCATCTGCTAGACTTAGTCTTCCATTACAATGTAAAGTTTTGATTCAGGGTGGCTTTTGATCTTCATCCCTGCACTTCCTCAGATACAACTGCAGGAGCTAAGACCTCATACTAAAACCTTTTCTAGTACAAGCTGAAATGAGTTGTACACTGCCTTTCTAGGCTCACTATAATCCCTCTCTAGGGCATACCTCAGCTTGAAAGAGAGAGCGCCTCTTGTTCAGCCTGTAGCTCTGTTTCTAAACTAGAATTTGAGTTATGGAAGAACTTCTAAAAAAAACCACACAATTGAATGACAGTTCTGCCGAGTTGAGCAGAAGTTTTACAGGCTTATATATATACACACATATTTGGATACTTAGGAAGACGTAAAGATGCCCAGAACTGAAGGGGGGAAAAAAACCCACCCCAAAACCCCAAAAACCCTCAAAGTATGTAGATCAGAAATACACCAGGAAGGAGAATAGGAGTACATTACTAGGGCTGCTGTCTAAACCATTAAGTTATTACAAAAAAAGTGAAAGACATTAACAGAGAAGCCACAAGTACTCCAGCATCTGAAGTAGATTTCTGGTAAGCTGTAGTGCCCTGCTGACAATTACAAGCAAAAGTTCCTCTGTCAGTTTTCCCAGTCCTCCATCCAGTCCCACAGAGTTACTTATCAGGCTAATGGCAAGATATTTCAGGACAGTATCAGCTCTTCAGACACAGACACTCACTCTTTCGTGAAGCCAGCAACATCAAGAATTGTTAACTACTGGAAAATCATGTCATGACTAGTCAGCCAATGAATCCCAGAGACAGGAGGGGAAGGAGTAAAGGAGAACAGAAGAGATGTATCCAAAGATTCACTTCAGATCTCCTAGCAGTAATTGAGATGCGTGCCAGCCCTTTTTTCTCAAAAGGTGGGGGTGGGGGTGGAGAACCTACAGATATTGGAAAAAGCAATGATGCTTCCTTAATGGAAAAAGGAATCTTCTCTACAGACCTCCTTATCTCTCTGGAAAACCCACGTTCTTTCTTTTATTCCTAGCTATAAAGGGGAACAAATGTATCAGAGAAAGGTCTATACTCCTCATCCAGCCTCTTTAAAAAAACAAACAAACAAAAAAACAACAAAAAACCCCAACCTACAAATAAATTAAATCCTTGCACCTGCTTAAAAAAAAAAAAAATTCTTCAGAATCCTTGAGAAGCTACCAAGAATCGCACAGCAGGAGGAGGATTTGGGCAGTCTCTTCAACCTTGTCCGAAAACTTGGAAAACAGCAGTCACTCTCCCCAGATTCGTTCTCAGTCATTTACACTCTTTACAGCCACAAGAGAGCGAAAGAAAGCAAACTTGACTTTTGCAAAAAGTGACAATGCTTGCCTCTCACCAGAGAGGAGCAGCCAAGTTGATTTAAGCCACAGGTGAATGAACACCTAACAATTTGGAGATAGCATATTAGTTGAATAACTAACTGAGGCGTCCAGCGTAAGAAAGACATGGACCTGTTGGAGCAGGTCCAGAGGAGGGCCACGAAGCTGATCAGGGGGCTGGAGCTGAGAGGGTTGGGGTTGTTCAGCCTGGAGAAGAGAAGGCTGCGGGGAGACCATACAGCAGCCACCCAGTACCTAA
>JANXJC010000064.1:15932298-15966218 GCA_027564655.1 Leptodon cayanensis | reverse complement strand
GGGAGCCCCCGTTCCCTGGCGCCCCCCGGGGAGGAGCCGCCCCCTCGCCCTCCCCACACGGCCCGCTGCCCTCCGCGCACGGCAGCGGCCCGCCGCGTCCCTCCGTCCGTCCGTCCGCCACCCCAGCCGCCGGGGCTGGCACCGGGGGGTGGGCTGAGGCCTGCGCCGTCCCAGCGAAGCCTCGGCGCTCTCGTAGTCAGAGCGGCCCGGCTCCCCCCCCCTCACCACCTCCTCCTCCTCCTCCTCGCCTCTCCCTCCCTCCCTCCTTCCTTCCCCGGCCCGGCCTTCAGCTCGCACTCACCCGCCTTCCTCCTCCCTGCCCGGCCCGCGGTGCGTGTGCGCGGCTCTCCCTCACGCTGCCCGGCGCGGCGGCGGCCGGGTGGGTGAGCGTGCGGGGAAGGAGGCTGAGGGGAGAAGGAGGAGAAGGGTGGGGAGGGAAGGAGAGAGAGGCGGCGAGGAAAGCGAGGAGAAGCGGGGCGGAGAAGGTGGGGGGGGTCGGTGGGAGAAGGGCAGAAAACCGCAGCGACGCTCCTGGGGCGGGACCTGCGGCGGCGGCGGCCGAGCCGGGCGCTTGGGCGGCTGCTCCGACGACCTTTACGCGAGAGACGGGCGATCTCCGAGCTCGGGGCGCTCCGCTGCCAGCCCGGCCACCATCTTACATTAGGGAGACTTGCCCTGGACGCCGCCTCCACTGCGCTTGCGCCGCCGACAGCGGGCGGGACCAAAGGCGGGGAACGGGGAGGGGGGGACGACGGGGTGCGACGGTAACAACTGCGACGGCGCTGGGCACGGCGGGACTTGTAGGCCGCGGCGGAGGCCCGGGCAGGGCGGGAGGAGGAGGAGGAGGAAGCGGCGGCTGGGCAGTCCCGAGCCGGTGCGGGGGTGGCCGGTCCCCTTCCACCACCCGGATAAGGCCGGGGACCCCCAACCCCTCTCCCCAGGCTGAGTCGCTCCATCGCCCACCACCGCGGGCAGACGCCGGCCGTAAAGCCCTTGGCAGTTTCGGCCACCTGTTGCTGGACATGGAACCCGCTCCCGCTAAATCCAGCACGGCCCCGGGGTTCCTCACAGCCCGTCCCTTTCCCTCAGGCGCCGGGAGAGCGGGACTCTGCCCCGGCCACCCCCCCCGCCTCCTCCGGGAGGGGACCCCTGACCCACCTCCCCCTTCACCCCGCCTTTGCCTTTTGTCCCTTCTCCCCCTCTCCCCTCATCCTCACAGGCGCCAACCGCGAGGACCTGGTGTGACAGGATTACTTCGCTGACGAGCACATCTCTTTCTGAAGTTGCAAAATTTGGAGACCCCTTCCACATCCCGTCCGTCCCCGGTTCTCGGGCTGCTGTCCCGCTGACCCCCCCCAGGCCTAACTTTCGGGGGCCGAAGCCTCCCCCCACCTGCCTGGCACCCCTCTGTTCCCTGGGCACGGCTGACCTGTGCTGACACTTCGCTAAACAGATTTTTGTTATTACTACTACTAGGATTTTCCAGGTCCGTCCCCGATTTGGAACAGAAGCCAAAGACACAGAAAAAGGTATTTTCTTGCTTTTCTCTCTTCGCTTAGAAAATCCAGGCAAATTCTGTTTTTATGCATAGGGGCTGTAAGTAATTTTGACAGAAGCAACTTCCTGCAGGTTCTTAAGGAGAGGATCTCTCCCCGGCCAAAAAGGCTCTTTTTTTTTTGGTCTTTGTATTGTCAGAAAGGCACAGAAACCACATTGGTTCTGTCTCCCCTTTCTACCGCAGACACCCTGGGCCATGGGGCTTTGATGACTGAACCTGTAACTCTCCCCTCCTTTTTCCTGTAATCCCTGCACCACTCGAGGGACCTCATCACCTCAGCTGACAGACAAAAAGAGCACTTTTAGTCACCGCCTTTATAGCTCTCCAGTGGCAATCCTGCACCGGCATCCTGAGCTGTCCAAACAGGCAGCCTCATCCTGGGTGTTTAATTATCAGTCATCCTCCGGTGCACAAGCTGTTACTACTTTTGCCTTGACAATATCCATTTGAGAATTTTACTTATTTCAGCAATTGATAGGAAAGAGAGGTGTTCATGACAGAATGCACTGGCATAACTATTTCGTTTAGTGGTATGATGTTTTCCTTCTTTACTTTTGTGTCTTAGGTTGAAGTGTTGTACTAGTACAGCCTCATAAAATACACCCATTCCACTAACAGTAAAGTGCCTTGGGTTGGCATAGCTTATTCTCCTTCCTAAAACAAGTTAACATTACTTTGTGGGTATTAAATTTTATATTGATACACGTATATCCACGACAGGAAAGCTCTGTGAATTAACTTTACTGCTCCTGGCTGTAGGCAAGACCCAGGTCTGCATAAAAATAAATGCTGTTTTCAGTAGCAGTCCTGACATGTGAACACAAATGCAATGCTCTTTTGAAAACTAAATATACAATGGAATATAAGCACCTATATATGTCAGAAATGCCATGTTTCTCTCCATATGTATTCAACTGTAACACATATTTCATATATAGAGCTACATATTAATCAAATTCAGGTGAATATATAGATAAAAAAATAATATGTTTCTCAAAAAGTTTATAGTTTTCACATTTTCATACCAACCTATATATAAACCATTGGGTTCCAGAAGTACCCATTATGTAAGTAACTTATATAAGAAGTAATGTACTTGTTGACAGACCTAATACCTGGCAACGTTTCCTGTTGAATAAAAGCAAGTACTCTGACTCGGAAAGAAAGATTAAAAATAATATATCTAAAACCTGCAATTCTTGGTCAGAGTTGAGGCTGTTTATTAAGTGAATCCTGTGATTTCTTTCAATACAGTATTGAGGAGTCTTTCCCCTAGTGAGAGCCTGTTCATATCCGTTTGCTGAGACCTGCATGAACACAAATTTCAGCAGCATCTGTAATAACGTAGAAAAAAATGTACATGGCTGAAGATTACTTTGGCTGATGTTACTGAAAGTTACCCATAGCGCTGCCTCCACCTCTGCTTTAATCAGGTAAGAATAATTCACTAGGCCATCATGTGGTAAATGTCCTTAAATTAATTATTTTCTTGCTTTTAAGTAATTGTAATTGTTTTCATTAGATTAGTCTTACATAGCCGCATTTTGACACCTTATTTGTTTTTGGAAATGTTTGTTTTTCATTTGTTTTGAACAGGTCTGATAACTGAGCGGGACTGTTTCTAAGAAATCGTTTCCATATCTACAAGGAAAAGCTTTCAGAACATATTTTCTTGCATATAACCAATGTGTACTAGCTAGAGTAAAAATGTGTATCCATATGATTTACTTATTGTGGTTCAGCCTCCATTTCCCCGTGATTTTTTGCATACACACTGTTGTGCATTCATTCATACCACGTGCTGGGAAGGTGTTCTCCTGAGCAATGCTCCACTGTCGCTGTCTTACGGAACAAATACAGGAACCTACCAGGATTCTGCAGGTTGGGGTGAAACCAAGCTATTTTCAGGACTCCTCCGGTGTTAAGTCACTGCCATTTCAAATGGCTGCCAAGCTGTATGGAGGAGATCGACAGTGGAGTGTCCTGAGAAGGGATTAGAAAGAGGCACAATGGTGGTGTACCGATACGGGCAAAAAAGGAGGAGGTGGAGACTGAGTCATTCCCATGCCTGGTTGGGATGAAGAGTAATTATGCTGGGTCTTCGGGACAGTAAAGTTTGCAAAGCATCTGTGTACGGACTGCAGTCTGAATATTTGGCAACAAAAAAACAATACAGCAGCACCTCTGCATGTGGACATGTGTAACCATTAGTGCCTCGGTGCTTGCCAGCAATCCAGTTGGCTCGCTGCTCACTGGATTGATGCTGGTCTACCAATGTGTGCTGGAAATACGTATTATGTGTGTGTTTCAGTGTGCTGGTATTGAGAAAATACTTCCAGATTTGGAAAGGTGTCATGATCCTGAGTTGTGCTGGAAGCAGTGGCTGGACATGTGTGCCTATGTTGCAGACTCAAAGTCAGGTTTCATAAATAGAAAAAAAAAAAAGATATTTTTCAAGCTTCTCTAAAGCCTCATTGATTACTATGGAAAGTTCACGGATATTAATGCAGAATGATATACAATAGTTGATGACAGGTTTTTTAGAAATTCAGTCTTACTTACTGCAACAAAAATATGAATTGCTCCCCGGATTGCAACGGATGTTAATGATTTGTCCGTTCCTTTTGTCACTCTGGGAGATCCAGACATCTTTCTGCTTCTCTGGCTAATGATGCCTTTTACTGGGCAAATGTGTTGGAGAAAGGAACTGTACGACTGTTCTGAGTAACTGTAGAATAACAATGAAGGGCTTTGTTGGGAAATTGAAGGGCAGGTGGAGGAGCCTTACACTCTGATCAATATTTGCTGCAAGTGGCAGATGTTCACCATGTCTTGTTCGAAATCTGTGAGGGAAGGAGGAGGTGTCTGTCCATGCTGCTCAGGGAAACAGGATGAGGGACTTGTCCTGCTCTTTCTTAAATGAGACAATACAGTGGTGAAAAATGAATGTATTATAGCCAAAGATATGAAGGAGATGCATCTTTGTTAATGTTTTTGTGTTATTAGGGGAAAATGAGAACTTTAGTGGGATGCCTCAGCCAATTTTTTCACGATAATCTTCACTTACTCACTATAACTGGCACAGCGCACCTTATCTGCTAAGTGCACCTATCTTTGCAAATGAAAGCAGAAATCACTCCTGTTTTCTGGAAAGGGTGCAGTGGGGACCTCCAGGAAGCTACCACTGCCCTTGTTAACCTCAGGGTGCACTTGAGGTAGCAGTATAATGTCCTAATATTCTTCAGAGGTCTGTTTCCTTCGGCACAATTTATGGCAAATCTTCCTGTATGTTGTTTTCCTTGTCCCAAACTCCTCTGAATCTAGACACTCGTGTGAAAGTTAACACAAGTTGTCACAAGCATCCTTCCAGCTCTTTTTTTGCCCTCTGGGTCCTGTGCTGAAATCCATTCACAGAATCCTTGGACTTCTCCTTCCTATCCTCCTTTTCTTTTTTGAAACATTTTTTATGCATCAAGCAGCTTGCAAGGCTCATGTTCCTCATCATAATGGTGCCTTAGTTGCCAGAGACAAATTGCAAATATTTGTCATTTCTACACTGAAGTCAGCACCAGTGATAATAGGTTTCATTTTTTTTCTCCATTTTGGAATGTCATTCCCATCTGTTTGTCCAGCCTGGGCTTCCCTAGGAAATGGATGTTCCCAGGGAACCCAGTAGTGTGTAATAAAATAAGATGCCTCCCACTCTACATCTCCTTTCTGTAGAAATCCTGTACTGGTGTTGGAATGGGAAGGAGAGAAAAAGATGCTGGGCTAATGAGAGGTGAATAGTAACAGGATTCAAGTTTGCAGTTTTATGTGCACCTCTGTAGGAATGTTACCTTGAAGTGTGTTTCTAAGAAGTGAGGAAAAGTCTTACTGAAAAAGGCAATGGATAAATCAGAAAGATATGTAGCATTGCATAGAAGGGTACTGAAATATATTCAATTGCAGGAGCGAGAGAGAGACATCATGCAGATCAGCAACCAAGAAGGCTGCACTGCTTTGCTCTGTGCATAGTAAAATGGAGCGCAGTCTTTGCCTTAAGATCTCTTAGAACACACACAGGTCAGCATCATGTGCACTGGAAGGGAACAGACTTTAGAACAATTGGCCTGCATCCAAGAATTTTATATTGCTAAAGATTTGATTATAAGTGTCTTATAATCTCAGCATTTTGAAATGTTTAGTTTTGGTAATTCCTCTCATAAAAATGTGAAAGGAGTTAAAGAGTGCTGAAGAAACTATGAGCCAAAGTATATTTGCTATTGCTTTTTTTCTTTATCCGCTGTTGCAATAAATATGCCTGCCCTGCAATCTGTATTCCCTTTAACTCATGTGGTGCTGCCACATTATTTGAGTGGCAGGAAGAGTAGCAGTGAGCCCAGATGTATAGTCAAGCAGCACGACGTGGGGACAGAAGATTAAGTTCTTGTTTGTGGAGCACCACAATGACCACACTAAGGAAGGTAGTGCCAAACGGATGGAAAGAGGCTCATGGTTCATACAGCTCATTTCCACCGCCGGTGATGGCATCCAGATACTACCTGGTTTAGAGATGCAGAGCTACGATATAATACAGGACATGATAGGAGTATTTCCCTCTGCAGCATTTTCAAGCTGACCATCTATCTGGATTTCAAACCGCATTTTTGTAACCTCAGTCTTTGCATTTCAATTTAGCGGTTTGAAAAAAAGTATTAGCTCTACAACTCCCAATTTGAAGTGACATCATTTGACAGCTGTGGTAAATCACCTGGGTATGTTACAATAAATGCATAAATCTTTCACAGCTCATCCTATTCTGAACAGTTAGAAGTCCTGGAGGTCCTGCTCACATCCCTTGTGCTCCTGTAGACCAGCCAGCGTTATTTTGCTTTATAGCGGCACTGGTCCATTTCTCAGGAATGCATTCAGTTTGGCCAACACTCACAAATCCTAATATTTGAGGCAGTGTCATAGAGTTGGGGCTGGACATGCTACAGAAACCCAGGAGACAGTATCAGGGGAGGAAAAGAGGTGCTGCTCTAAAAAAAATGTGTGAATCTTGGGGGGAACACACACTGGAATTGCAAAGGAAGCCATCAGCATTCAGCAAGAGTGATAACATACCTAATCCAGATGATCGTGTAACACAAGAGGGCACTCAGGGGCTAGGCAGCAGATAAACCTTATCACATTATACAATGAGGGAAAATCATTCAAAATGGACAGAATCCTCTCATGAGCTTGATGCAGCTTATAGCTGAAGGCTGTGGGCTGGTGAGCCTTGGTTTCATTCATGCAAAAAGAAAGCCCAGCCACTTTAAAACAATCTTTGTGAATGCACTCAAGCCGACTCATCTAAAATATTTGAAGTAATATTCCTGTGTAGACAGGACTTCATTATGTTACTTGTTATTGTTTTCAGGGAGCCCTCACCTGCTTTTTAAAGCACGACATACATTATGACAGAGAATGATTGCTCATTATTGTTGTATTCCTTAATTGCCTTCTGTATTAGTGTGTTCAAAGGAATGTATTTTTTCTCTTCTGCCATTCTCTGCCTGCATCTGACAGCACTCAGCATTTTCCACAGAGCTCAGAATTGCTCGCATTCTTATAAAAACGCCTCAGCCGTATGGGATTTGCTGAGAGGAAATAAAAAGTACACGACTTGAGAAAACGCAATACTTGATCCTGTGTATTGATTCCATGGCCACCGTGTAAACAGGAACTGTTAGCTACAAGAATTTCTACTGACTTTATCAGCATTGGAGCTCCGGTTCTGCAGAGGCCAGGTGTGACAGGAGCTCACCTGTCAAGAAAGTATGATGTTGCGTCAAAGGGCTGGGGTGAACTTTGATGCGTGTAAATATATTGCACCAGCCAAGCTCCAGCTGCAACCTTGCAGTTTTCCAGGCAGATCTACTTCCTTTTGCCAAAGGAATGTGAGCTACCGCAGCTAATTTTATGCTATATAAATAAAGCTGATAGAGAGACAAGCCTGAAATTAGGTAGGTTAGATAGGCAAAATAATAGATTAAATAGGAAAGTCGAAGCATTTGTTAATCAGAAATACGAGTATGTTCCTTAAGAAGCTGCAGGAACCTGACTGTAATGATGACAAATGAGAGATCCCAGAATAATAAGATCATTCTTGCATATAGGCAGCACCGTAACTGAGGCTCTGTGTGACATAGATGCGCTTGTCGTACAGAGAAATTGGGCCCTTATATTCTGATAGAGAACATTTCCTCTTCTTAACAGCCTGGGCTTGACGTGCTGACGGAGCGAAGGTTGTGCTGTGTGCCTTGCGCTGCTCTGCTCCCCTTCCCCTTCTGCTCCATCTTCCCTCCAGAGCCCTGCAGCATGACGGGGTCAGGCTGAGAGCCACCGAGGGCAGGGATTGTATCCAGGGGGAGCAGAGCCCAGGCTGTATAGGTTAGCCAAGACACCTAAAGGATGGTAGATATTTTTCTATTTTAATATATATTCTTTATTCTTTCATAGGCATTTTAAAATTTTACTGTGTCTTCCCCTGCAACGTTTTAAAATCGTTGGCAAATTACTGCATGAATAGGAGAATTTCCTGCCAACAAGCCAGACATAGTATTAAAGCCCTGGGTAGACCTAGTTTGTTTTACTCCTAATAATCTAGCACTTGTTTTTTTTTTAAGGAATGATAAATTGCCTCTGACTCTTAAATAGGTTATTTTAAACTCTAGCCAGTCAGCCTCTAACGGGAGCCGTATTTTGCTAAACCATGTAAATCATGTGCTGATTTTTACTTTAACTTACTTTCATTTTATTTTCTTCTCCTTACTCTCTTTGTATCAGTATCATACCTGGGAAACCAATATGAATTTTTGGATGGAAAGCTTCAGAAAAGATGTGCCACCAGCACTTCCACTGATAGCATATTGTGTCATGCTTGTCTGAAGTGCTTATGATTTGTTTTATGCAAACTCACTGCATGCTGGGCCTTAAAATGTACTGCACGGTTGTTGGATTGACATGGGGAGAAGGAAGGTGTCTTGCTTTTGGCTGGGATAGAGTTAATTTTCTTCCTAGTAGCTGGTATAGTGCTGTGTTTTGGGTTCAGTCCCAGAAGAATGTTGATAACACACTGATGGTTTCAGTTGTTGCTCAGTACTGTTTATACCAAGTCAAGGATTTTTCAGCTTCTCCTGCCCAGCCAGCAAGAAGGCTGGAGGGGCACAAGGAGTTGGGAGGGGACACAGCCAGGACAGCTGACCCCAACTGGCCAAAGGGGTATTCCATACCATGTGATGTCATGCCCAGTATATAAACTGGGGGGAACTGGCTTGGGGGGATCACTGCTTGGGAACTAACTGGGCATCGGTCAGCGAGTGGTGAGCAATTGCATTGTGTGTCACTTGTTTTGTATAATACAATCCTTTTATTATTTTTATATTTTATTATTTTTATTTTATTATTATTATAATTATTAGTTTCTTCCTTTCTGTCCTATTAAACCATTTGTATCTCAACCCACAAGTTTTACTTTTTTCCCTCCAATTCTCTCCCCCATCCCACCGGCTTGGGGGGGAAGTGAGTGAGTGGCTGTGTGGTGCTTAGTTTCTGGCTGGGGTTAAACCACGACAGAAGGATATGTTGCGTTTTTTTCTGTGGTTTTAGTCCATGCCTAGCAGTATTTCTCCTAACTAGTCAATAAAATGGTGTAATGTCTAAAAGCCACAACTTTCAAATCTTTTAGGTGTTTATATTTGCACGGGATCCCGTGAAAGTAGTCTGATTTCCAAAACAGGTGAGTATGTGTAACTTCTTCTGAGGTCAATGAAAACTCATCTTCTCTGAAAGACAATTCCATTCTGCAAGTTTCCCACACAGGATTTCCATGTTGCATATTAGACCTACACTGTGGAAAACACTGGGTACAGTATTATGATACAAAAAAAAGTTGGGCATCCACCAGATTCTACCAAATGTATCCAGAATCTTCCATGTTTAATCTCTTGGGTGCATTATGTTGGAATAAATTTTGAAAAGACTTCAGGGTAAAGCTGTGACTAAGCAGAATAGTAGGTAATGAAGTACCTCTTGAGAGAAGAGAGTAGGGAATGTACCGCGGACTAAGATGCACAGGGTGATGCCTAACAGTAGGTTCTGCCATAAGCATGTGGACAGCATCATTGTCCTTCAGAGGCAACCCATTCATTCAACCGGCATGGTGAGCTACCGCTTTCTTCACTCTCCGGTTCAGAAGCAGGAGCATAAGAGCATTAAGATTCGGTGGGCAGCCAGCTACTTCCCATTTGGGTAAAAAGACTTTGCCAAAATCAGGGACGAGAGGGAAGCGAGTTGCTGGTTGCTTGCTTCTTCACTCCTCTTTGCAGATAGGAATCTAGACACTGGACTTTCTTCCTTCTGAGTAATATATACCTTTCCTCATTCTTCTGAGCAGTATGTACCTTGACTCATTGCAGGCCTACTTCAAAGGCACAGAAATCAGACGGAGCACCCTCAGACCTTTTCTCACCAGAGTGAAGTCATACGTTCTCACATCAGGACAAGTAAACAGTAAGTTGTCTCAGCTGAGATCTTAGTAAAGACAAGTGAGTTATTTTTTCATCTTCAAGATGTAGTTGAAATCCAAGCTTATCTCATTTTAGTAATGTAAGTGGAAGTACCCCTGTGGATTTTATATAAAAATAGTTAAATAGGTACAGTATCTATTTATTGAGGTACGACTATTTTCATGAAAAGAGCAGAAACAAAGCACGCAGGTCTCAAAATGTGAAGTAAAACTACTGAAAGAATAACAATGGTTCTGTTGTACTCCTATACAAAGCAGAATGTGATGGCCTAATTGAGTTTTATTAGGCATCGCTTTCTAATTGTTGATGTGACTGAACAATCAAAACGGTAAAACGCGCTTAACTAATATTCTGAGCAGTGTACTTCCTTAAGAAAACTTAGCTATGATACAGCATTCACCTTTAATTAGTACCTTTCATCTCAGGTAACTGAGGAATTAAGAGGATAAATAGAGGCACCTTAGGTTTTCGTGGCTCATCTGCATCTTGTATAGACCTTTAAAGTTTAGTAGCATGTTATGTCCTCCTTAAATTTGGATAAAACAGCTTTGCATTTCACAAAGCAACCAATTCATGAAAGAAGTCTCCAAAAAATTCAGCACACAGAAGTTCAAAAGGATGGTGGCTCTAAGCCCTCTTTTTAAGAAGTGCTCCAGTGCTTAAGCTTTTGCCCCTGTGAAATTCAAGCAGTTGTTTTAAATAAAAGCTCTAAAAGTAAGCTCTGGCAGCTCAGTGCGCAGAGGGCTGACAACTGCCGTGGAGCAGACTGACAGCACGATTACCTGTGAGGTGTGCCGTGCTGGGAAAAGGCTGAGCTTGGGCAGTTTGTTCAAGTCACAGCATGTGACAAAAGGTTATCAGAAAGGTGATTACTCCTCTTGTACCACAGCAGTCCCTGTGTCAACGAGTTCTAGCAATGGCAGCTGGGCTTCCATTGAAGAACTTCTTACTATGATATGGCTGACTCCAGCCATGACTTGGATGGGAAGGATGTGGGCAGAGCAGCATCATGTGAGTAAGAACATATGCTGCCCTGGGTGATACTAGCTGTGTGTGTACTTACTGTCCCCTTATTTTTTCCCCTTAATTTTAAATACCAACAATTAATACTATCCCCTTAACTTTCTCCATGTTTGCACAGTATTTTGAGAGGAGGTAAGTTGTTTATGAACAGGGAGTCCTAGCAATGCAGAAGGCCGTTAGCTCTGGAGGGAGACTAACTCCTCAACAAGTCTTTTTTCTGGTGCTATGCATTAAAGTCGGTGTGAGGTAAGACTTGGAGTTGGATCATTATTTTATGAAGCCATGAAGAGAGAGAAAAGACACAGAACTTTCACACAAGAAATCAGTTTATTGAGAGCACTGGGGCTATATGATTCACTGATTTATCTGAGTAGGCAAACAAACCAGAAAGTATCAAAAGAGTGGCTCTGATCAATAAAAATAAAAAACATGGTTTTTTTCTTGCTGAGATCAGAAAAAAAATCCACTCGTACAATGCAGATTGCCTTAGTTTGGAATATGTGTAAAGAAAAAAAGGTTATAGCTGATCAGGTTGGCAGAGCTGGTGGAAGTGGTGTCCCCTTTCACATATGGCTCAGGCTTTCAAGAACTCTCCGAAGTAGTAGACACTTAAGTTACGTTTCTTTGTGATTTAGGCAGAAAGTGAATTAGTATTTGAGTCTTACATTACTTGAGCAAGAGCTCTAGGCAGTTGAGGGCCTTGGATTGTGCTTCCCTCGATTCTTCTGGTTGACGCTGATGCTTTTGTCCAAAAGACTTAATCATCGAGACAAACTGCAGGAGAAATATTCTTTACCTGGTTGTCAGATCAGTCTTTTGAATGGTGGGATTATCTCTAGCCCATTCCCTGGCAGGTTCAGTTCCATATCTGGTGAAAGTTTAATTATTTTTGCAAAATCAAGTGGCAGTAACGAGAGACTGAGAGCATACAGTGCCAAAGTCCCCTCCAACTTTTATGGGAGGTAGGAGGTGTATGTTAAGCTCGGGGGGCAGAACTTAGCAAGCCTCTCACAACCTGAACAAGTGTTCTGAATTCTTCCAGTGAAAGGGAGGCACTAATCTTTCCTATAATGCTGTTTGGATCTCACCTTAAAACTGACACTAGAATTTCTGAGAAGTTCTGGGAAATCAGACTTTGAAACACGTTTACCATCTGTCAGTATAAAACAATGTCAAACTAAGCCACCCAAAAGGCACAATCAAATCTTCGTTAAAAATAAGGCCACCTCATTTTTAGGGGTTTCTCATAGCTTAGTGTCCTTGTGTAGTTATAGTCTAAATATACCTGCAAGCAAACCTTTCCCTCAGTGTCTCAGAATGAGTCAGTACCTCAAGCTTCTCCTGGGCTGGACCTCACTGCAACTTCTTGTTTCTGCGGACAGACTGAGCATTAAATAAGACTGAGAGTGATGCATAAGAAAAACAAAATTATATTGTTAATAGGCAGATGCCTAGGAATGCAGCCGAGTGACACATTCTGAGTGTTATTTCCAAGCAAATATTGATTGTCATTTGTAAAGAGATAGCGCAAGATGTAAAGCTATCTTGAGATCATAATTTACTGCTGTCTACTTAAAGAGAACTGGTATGACCCTTTATGCAGATACCAACCATAATGATGAATGTAGGTCTTGACCTTTGAATTTCTGTTCTTCAAATCAGTATTTCTTGTATGCATGCTTTCAATAGGTTATTAACTTTGGAGTTAACTATTCTCCTAAGTATGCTTCATTATAATTCCACTAAAGTTAATCTACAATAGTAGTAGTTTTAGCTTGCAGAAGGACCTAAAGGATTACCATTTCACCATGTTGGACATCTACAGACACACACAATTAACTCTGAGAATTTTGTCTTCTCCCTTGGTTAGGTCTCATTTTATCTGAGAGTTCAGATTAGCTGACCAGGTGTTTTTCAGCACTACATTTCAAAGACAGAGATTTAGCTTTGTCTGATTTAGAATAGGAATGTTCTTGAATGATGAGGGAAATTAATTTTGACCATCTGACACCATCTAGAAGAAAGGTATGAGAGCTATATGTGCCAAGCACCTCAGAAACCTGTGTGTAAGATAAAGCTTTTCCACTATTCTGCTCTTAAGCACTCTAGCAACTGAATGAGCACAAGCCATAAACTCCAGCCCTGATCACTCAATCACATAATATAGTTTAGTGCTCCAATGTCTAAGGTGTCACCTTCGTAGGAGTTATTGAACATGTGGTCTCAACAATTGCCCCATTAATTGTGAACAGCTAATACTGCTTCTCATTATCCTTCTGCAGCCCAGTCATAACCAAATAAGGCAGGAGGAGACTTTAATAGACATGTGACTTCCAGTGAAATATTTTTACACCAGAGCCAATTAATACAGAAATTGGATCTGTTCAGTCCATTTCCTTCAGATTCTTGCTCCTGAGGATAATTCTCCCTGATCCTCAGGAAACTTCAACAAAACAAAAATAGACTGGAGCAGAAAGCAAACCCTTTCTTATGCTGCCTATTCAAACAGGGCTTTCCTTCCAATAAAGTATCTCAGCATCAGGCCAGGGAAAACATTTCAGTAACTGACTGTCAGAAGTGCAGAAGCCAAATTCTGTACACATCTTTGGTGTACAGGAGCTTCTTATCTTGTACCCAGAGAACTCCAAAGAAGTGGACAGTGCTGGGAAGATAATTAACAGAATGGGAGTATAATTTGTGAAGCAATTGCAGTAGAGATGGTACTGTGAGATGCCCTTCTTCCTGAGTCTCACTGGTTCCCATATCAAATTCACTCAGTTTCTAAGTATAAAGTAATGATTTCTTCCAATTTAGCTCAGACTGACTGTCAAGATACTTCCTCTCCCATCTCCTGTACTATATCCACTTAGAGAAACCCTGTGCTTTACATTCTTAGCACAGACATTTTTGTGCAACTTTACACACCTTCAGTGCTGCCCAAGTGACCTCGTTATACTTCTGTAGCTTTACACCTATTCCAACACATCCATACATCCATTCTCTGATGGGAACCCAAAAGGATGCAATAAGTGTATAATTCAGCCTGCAGAATACATACAACATGCTTCGGCAAGAGCTCAGCATGAATTTCAGGACAAAGCCTGAATTTGTGGAACTGGCAACTATCAAAAACGTCAACCATCTGTAAATCTGATACAGAAATCACTGAACAGAATGAATATCAATAAGGCAGCTGATGTGCCAACACTTCTACTTACTATATCAAGTATCTCCACTGCTCGTACTTTGTCTTTCTGTCATTTCCCCTGTTGTATGTTTCTCCACCTCTTGTCAATTACTAGCAGCTACATCATTACAATAATCAGATTATCTCCCGGGCTAGTAACTGCCTCGTTCCCTTCAGAAGCTGAATGGAGAAATTATTACAAAAAAGAAGAGCTATTCTTCATTCCAGGGTAGAGAAGAAAGAATAACAAGACGGATAGCTCTAAGGGCTCCAGAGCAGGAATTAGGAAAAAATTAACTCACAGTACATCACACAGCCAAGAACAGTATTTTCATTTTACCTCTGAAGCCTGAACAAGGATCATAAAGACCCAGTTGTCAAGCAGGAAAATTACTGATACTGTTTATCAAGGCATTCATTTCTGGTCAGATGCCTAAAATCAATAATTGTCCTCACCTACGCAGGAAGGGCTGTACTCGCTGTTATTCAGCTCTTCTCCCCCTGATCCCAGACCCCGAGGAAGTTATTCATATAACTTTGAGAACATTTAGCTCTTTGTTGCCTTGGACTAGATAAACCACTCGCTTACCCAAGCTAGCAACAACCTCACGCAGTTTCTCTGATGAGCTTAGATACCATGGTGACAGTAGAAACATCTAGGATGGAAGACAGAAATTATGAAGTTATTATGTTGAGAACCGCTGCAAGGAAAGGTCTTAGACTTTATTCTAAGATTTGACACCGAGCTAACTATCTCGGTGTATAAAACACGCTTTTTGCAACAAAGACAGGATTATAGCCAGCAAAGAAGTTTTCAGGAAAATTAGCCGGCACAGCAAGAGAATTCAGGTTTTTTTTACTCTGCCAACTTAACGTAACCCAAAAACACATTCTTTTTCTCTGTTCAGATGGGGCCAGGCTAAAGATCCAGTCAATCGGCATTCCAGGCCTGCTGTGAAATGTTATACCCATTTTTACAGACCAGTAAGCTCAGATGCACAGACAGAGTTAGTGTCAGTCAGAATAAGAGCTCGAGGAAGTTTTATGGTCTAATCAGTAGCCAGAAGTGCTTTCGACTTTTTGGGTAAGGAGGCATATTTCACAATGTGAAGACTGGTCTATTTATGTAGATGTACTTCTACAAGGCATCTTTTTCAGCTGCAATGCAGAAAAGCCTTTTAATTTGCATTTTACTCCATCATGCAGGATGTGATCACGATGACACTCTAAAGGTAGGAAATTAAGCATGGCCTCTCAGGCATTTGAGTAATGCTTTTTTTGCTAATAATTATTCTTCCTGATCATAATAAAATATAAAGAAAATAAATTATATCATCATCATCGTTACCTTCATATCTTGATGTGTGATTTGGCTATGAACCACAGTGACTAAATTTATTATTATTAAAATTAAGAATGTTACACCTCTAGTACATCACAAACCACCTAGAAGTCCAGTCAAGGAGCAGGTTCCCATTGTGCAGCTCATTTTAATTATTACTAGTAGTTATTTCCGCCTACAGAAAATAACATCTCTTACATGAAGGTCTACCTCCGCACAAGCAGAATTCGCTACCCCACAGGTGATCTGGGACCTCCTTTCCCTGGAATCCAGAGGAATTAATATCCATCCCAGGCATTTAGTGTCAGCCTACCTTTGATACTTCACAGATTTCTGTCTAGTAATTAAGGATGAAAGAAGCCAGTGTCCCTCACTGAACCCAGCTGTATTGGAGAACTTGCTGAGAACTATTGTTAGGAAGAGGAATGAGGTATTCTTTCCCTATAGTGACATGTCAAAAATAGTCTACCAAACCAGCCAGTGATCCTAAGTAAACAATAAGATCCTAAATTAAAGGACAGCAAATAAAGCGAGGATAAGCAAAGAATTACTATTCATGGGCTTGCCTACTCATCAAAGCGTGGATGGATGCAGTTATGTCAATATAAGTATGTGCAGAATGTATGGTATGGTGTATCTAGATACCTCTCTTACTTTACACATACTAGGAGCTGTACTGTCACAACTATTTTGCATTAAAATATCACCTTGCTGACAGAGAAAGAGTATAATAAATGCTGTACAGCTGGAGCTAAATGTGGTATTTTTCTTCTGAAGTTCAGCTGCGCAATGACCTACCCCATGCCATCTACTCTTTTCAGGGTGTTTTTTTTTTCTCCATGTTGCTATGTGACCATTGGCCAATTGGCAAGGAGAGGAAAGAATTATCTGGAAATTTAAAATATTAAATCTGCAGTGGTTAGAAAGGATTTTTTCCTCCAACAGAGATTAAAAAAAAAGTGTGTGCAATCTGGCTGCATCTGAATGCCAAAAGAAATATGACAGCTCTTAATGCCTGGGAAAGGCTTCTTTAAAAAATGGATTCATTTATTTCTTTTTCTATCTTTTTTTTTTTTTTTAAAGTCTCGTTTCTTAAGGAAACAAGGCTTAGGAAATCACACTCTGTCTGCCAAACTTTTTCAGTAACTTTTGAACCTGTTGCAATTCCTGAACCAATTCCAACCTAATCTGATCAAGGGCTAAAGGGCTCAAAAACTTATGTCCTCACGTACTTTGTGAAAATCAGGGAATGTATAAAGGAAAAAGATCAAAATTAGGATGTCTGTGGTTGGAAAGGCTGAAGCAAAACCTCGAGCTATGCATTATGTTTGCTGTAGCCAGGTGATCAGCATATGCATCTCCAAATTTATCATGATACCTGCTTTTCATAGTCTTGGGGTGCCACCTGGGCAGCGTAGGAGCAGAACTATGGCTTTGCAGTGATGGGTACATGGGAGAAGATACAGGAGTGCTGTACCCAGGTACTGAGGCTGCTTTAGTTCTGCTGCTTGTGGAATAACTTCACTTATTTTCTGCTTTCACCTCCTGCCTGGTACTCTTCCTTTCCTAGAATAAAATAAATAATTCACTATCATTCTCATTGCAATAGGTCTGTTCTGGTTCGCATTTAAGAGCAGGAAACGGGAGGTCTCAAGGAAATATGAGCTCTTTGACTAAATGAACAAATTAGGCCGAATTAATGAGAACGGATTCATCTATTGAACTCTGAGAGGAGCTGTTCTTGACAGGACAGACTTCCCTGCCCCTTTAAATTTCCTTTTCTCTCTCCTCTTTCTCTTCTGACTAATCCTTGTGAAACTGTTTCTCTGGTTTCTGTCTCTTTTTTCTTATAGCTGCCTTGCCAATTCACTCTCGCCCCAGGACCACTGCTCTCTGTATTGCCCCCTCTGCCATCCCATTATAGGGAAGATCTAGAGAAGCAAAGATAGTTATTTTGCCAATTTCCCATGGGTCTAGTTCATTGGACGTGGTTTTGCAACCATGAAATACTGTTTTAATAAAGTTCAAGAGGGGAAACCATTGGCACTAAAAATGAATACATACTTTTGGCAGAATCTTTTATCTTAAAGGTAATAGAGGAGGGAATTTCTGGAGACTTGATTACTACTGGGACAGAGGGTGGTAAACTGACTTCAGATACAGGATATTTCTAAGGTACTAGTATTTGTTCCTTAGCTCCAGATACATACATGTACAAATGTCCTTTTTGCTTTCTTTTCTTCATTCCTGGTACTTTTTTCTTGCACCTACTTTGAGTTTAAATGCAGCTTTCGTCACAGGATAACCCCTATTAGGGCTGCTGCTTTTTTTTTTCCTAGACAAGATTGTAAACCCTAGTTCACCAATCAAAGCCCAAGAAACGTGAATTTCAAATGCCACACGCCTGCTAACAAAGTTGAAAAAAAATTTAAGTTTACCGGTTTTAAGTGATCAGTGATGGTTTAATTATAAGGATCATCCATCACTGAAACATTTACTAATTCTATCTTTCTTTTTTTTTTGAAGACTTCAGTGTGAAACCATTCTGGTTTTGAAAAAACAATAGTAACTTTTTTTTTTTTTTCTCCCCACTGAAAACAAAAATTGAAAGCGTTCTAATAAATTTACCTCCCGGTGCAGCGTCCTCAGGCGTTTTGCCTGGTTCAGCGAACGCGGGTTACGGGGCAGGGTTTGGAAGGAAAGTCTCCCCTCAGCCTGACAGGGAGAAGGACGGGGGAAAAGCCAAACCGCAGGGCACCGAGGCGATGCCTTATGGACAGCGGAGGAGCGGACGCGGGACTGCCGAACCCCGCCGCTCTCCCTCGCCCGCAGCCACCTGGAAAAGCTTCGAACGCCCCCGCGCAGCCGCCCCCCGCCCGCCGCCGGGGGCTCCGCGCCCCTCTGCGACCACAACTCCCGTCAGCCCGCGGAGCGCGGCAGGGCCCGCCGCGCCGGCCGGGCCCGCCCCGCCCCTCAGCGAGGAAACGGCCCTTGCGGTAACGTTCGCCGGCTGGGCTGCCTCAGAGCCGGGAACTCCTCGAAGCCTCCCCGTCCTCCGCGGCGGGACGCTGCCCCGCTCCTCGGGAGGCGCCGCCGCGGGCAGCCCGGGCGGCCGGCGGGCCTTCCTCGGGCGGCGGCGCCGCCGCCGCGCCTCCCTCTCGCCAAGATGGCGGCGCCGTTGGCGGTAAATTCGGGTAAGAGGAACCTGAGCGCGGGGCCGCCGCTCCCCTTTCTCCTCCGCGGCGGGGCCGCTCGGTCGTCTTCCCCGCCCGTCCCCCGCCCTTCTCTCCTCAGAGCCCGCGGAGCCGCGGGCGTGAGGGGGCGGCGAGGCCCGGGCGGGCGGCGGGCCGGGCTGTGGCAGGCGGTGGGGAGCGCGGCCTCCGGTGCCGGCCTCCTCCTCCTCCTTCTCCTCCCCCGCGGTGGCACCCGGGGCCCTCGGGCCGCGCAAAGGCGATGGAGCTCCGCGGTCGGAGCTGCCGCCGTGCCTGGCTGGCCCCGGCGGGGAGTGCGTGAAGCTGGCGGCGTGGGGTGGCGAAGGCCGCCTTGGCTCCAGAGGACCGTGGTAACTCGGTGCACGTGTGGTTAAGCATCGCTTCTGTATTGCGCTCCTCTCCTAATGCTGTGTGCGGTAAAAGGTAAACAAAGAAGTACGTCCTGAGTTTTGCTCTGTGCTGCTCAAGGTGTCTGGAAATGTTGAGCTGGTTCCTCTTGCGCTGAGTGTTGTTAAGGATTAGAGCATCAGAATCACCCGTAGTCCTTTCGGAGCCTGTCACAAGGAGCGGTTTTGGGTTACTGAGGCAGCACTTGCCCGGTATAACTGGGGAGTGAGTCTAATACAAAAGGAAATGACTAGGTAATCGGACAATAACTTTGGAGGTAACCTGGTCCAGCACTCCTTCTCTTCCCCCCTTAAGGCAAGGCCAGCTCAATCAGGTGGTTCAGGGCCTTATCTAAACTAGTTTTGAATACTTGTGAGGATGAAGATCCTCCCAAAGGCCTCGCTGGGCCTCTGTTCCAATGTGCGGCCACTCTCACAGTAATTATTTCTTTTTTCCTGATGGCTAATTGGAAGTTTTGGTATTGCGTTTATGTGCAATCTTGAGAAGATTGCTGCCAATCTTCTCCTGGGGTACCTCTGTCTCTGTTTTCTGCGTACAGTGGCATTCAGTAGTTGAAGGTGACAAATCTCCCATCCCTCTTCAGTCTTCTTCTCATAAGACTGAACAAGGTCAGTTCTTTCAGCCTCTCCTCATTCATCCTTTTCTCTGGCTCCCTGTTTCAGTGTCTTGCTCTGCAGAGCCCAAAACTGGACATGGCACTGGAGTGAAGGACTCTCAGAGATGCCTAAATAATCACTTCCTTACACCTGCTGGCTGCAACTCTGTTAATACAGCCCAGTGCAGAGAGGCCTTCTTTGCTATGAGGTTGTGCTGCTGACTAGTGTTCGGCTTCCTGTCCACCAAGACACTTGGGTGTTTTTCTGTAAAGCTGCTTTCTAGCTGTTTGGTCCCCAGCCTGTACTGTTGCATGGAGTTATTCTGTCTCAGGTGCAAAATGTTGCATTTGCATTGTTGAGATTCATTAGGTTAATATAGGGAGAATGGAGACCCTCTGAAAAGCAGTTGTGACTGGAATATGGGCATGGCCAAAAGGTCTGTAACTAAGGTGGTGTGTGTCATAGTGACTAGTTAATAAAATTAAAAGCTCAATTCCTGTCTCAAGCAAGGAGTAAATCTTACAGAGAAGATAGTTTGATCTAACTGAATCAATTGCATCCCTGCCCCCTCACAGAAAAGCAGTAATAAAGCAAAGTTCCTTCATTGAAATGTGGCTTGGTTAAAGTGAAAATTGGAGTAGTTCAGATGGGACTATGCTTTATTGTATGGATTACATGGCCAGAGATTCTGTAGTCTTATGATTAAAAAAAAAATAGGAGAAGAAGGAGTTTTGTACATGAAAGCTTAGATAAAAATTAAAGCCGATGTGGCACTAGAACTAATGAAGATTTTGCCTTAGGTTATAGTATATTGTTTGTGGGGACAGACATAGCATGGTTAAGTCTATAAATTGGCAAAAAGTTCAGGCATAAGCATCAACTGCTATTGTTGCTAAAAGAAGCAACCCAGCCTGTCCTTCCTTGCTGCCCCTGATGGGACACTAAAACTATAACTGTAACAATAATGGAAACAGCATAAGTGGGAAAAAGTCAGCGTGGTTGCTAAAGTCCAACATTTTTTTCCATCCCAGTTGCTTATTCCTTTCTCTGCAATACTTGCATCTTTGTGCTAGCATAGCTTGTGCCATCACAGAGCAAACTGGGTTGTAGATGTGATCCTGCTGAAAATAAACTCTTTTTTTGGATTGGTTTTCAGTTAGGAAAGTTAGATTCTTTATTTGTTTTATTGCCTTACAGTACATGTATTTGGGCTGGTGCAAAGCAATGGTGTTGCAGGGACAAGAGCAAACAAACGGGCCAGGAAAATAGTTGAACGGCTTTTGGCAGGCACTGTGGATTGCTGCTGGTGTTTATTGGACTCGCTAATTTAATAAGAGTGAAAAGGCCATTTCAAGTGGAAGTAAATCTCTGAACTCTGAAGTTATGTGGGAGAGCCAGTTACAGTCTGGAGTGTGAAATTATTTTTAGTGAATTTGTCTAGGCAGGGGTAACATTGTATGATTAAAACACTGTGATGCTTAAAAAGGACAGAGGATTTGTCCTTTTTTACAGGCTGTCCTCTCGGATACAGCTCTACTGGCACTGCTAGTTGTGTTGTAAATAACTATAGTTTTTGTTAGTGCTGAATTTGGGGTGAGGGGGTTTGTTTTGTTTTTATTCTTGTTTTGTGTGGTTTCTTCCTTTGCAACAGAATAAAACTGACAAAGTTTTACTTGGTTTGCTGCTTCCAAGACACCTCAGGTAGTGGTAAAACTGACTGAAACCAGGGGTCTCGCTCTGAGACCTGCTCTTGTCTCCATGCTCACTTGATACACTTCAACTTGGCTGACGCTGCCTTTACTATTCACGGTATTCACGTAGCATTTGCATTATTTTGAGGTGGTGTCTTGATTGTATGAAAAAGAGGGGCATCTTCACAGCAGAGTAGCTATCTCTTGCTTGCTGTCTTAATGTAAGCAGCCTGGTCAAGAAGAGGTGCAGATATGTTTGACTTTGATGCACCTAGTCAGGTTTACCTTAAGGGTTGCAGCTGGTCAGAGCAAGCTACGTGAAGATAAAATGTTGCCTCTGTACTTCATTTTATAGCACAGTGTTAATTTGTACATTAAAAAGAAGAAGGGGGGGGAAGTTAAGCCAGTTTTAGGTGAAATGCTAGTATCTTTTGCATATAGGCTACTCTGCAAGGCATAGTTCTGTTTTATCATTTCTCCAGAAACAGCCAGTTTCAGAGGTCTCTGCCGTTCACTACCCACTTGCTCTTTCCCTCTGTGCTTCAGGCATTGCTCTTTCATTCTTTCAGATGTTTTATGATTAGCAGGGCTACTTTGTAACCTCTGTTCATGAAATACTCTGATTTTTAAAAACAAGATCGGAAGAACTCTGGAAAATGTTGCTTCCCTCCCCTTCTTTAATTTGGATCATTTGACTAACATGACTTATAGTGCAGTCCATCAGAGTTAATGAAGCAGGCATGTGTACTGTTGGGAACAAGTGGCTCTGAATGAATGAGGGCAGCAGCCTCTTCAAGTAGCTTTTCCACTAGCAAAATTGTAGCATGCAAAAACCATGGCTAGCTTATAATATCTTTGGGTCAGGGACCATCTCGGTAGATGCTCAGAAACACATACCATTACCTGCAATCAGGCAGTGGGTGTTACGTGGTAGCTTGCAGGCAAACAATGAAATTGGTAATAAATTTAGCTGGTATGTTTAGCAGTGACTTGAGTAGCAGGTGTGTAGAATCTGAAATTTTCACAAATACAAATGGTATTTAGCAAGGGAAACATTCTGGTACTTTAGTTTAATGTGGGTCTTAATTTTTAGTTGTTTTTTTTTAAATAGGATATTAGTACTAGGAGGTAAGGATAATTTTCCATCTCTAAGGTTTTCAATTTAGGCAACGATTCCGGCTGAAGTCTGAAGGCTAGTTTGGTATACTGTTTTCATGAGATCTGATGATAAGGGAACTTCTATTGCAGTCTTCATGCTACAGACTTTGGGTTCTGAATGATACAATTCTAGTGAGGAAGAGATTGTTCAGCTGTAGTAGTAAATTCAGATTTGAAATATGCAAAGGAAACTTTGGTGTTGAGGAATAAGAGAGATTGTATTTCTAGAGTAGGGTCAGACTTCTTTTATATAATATATTTGTGCTTGCTAGCTTCCAGAAATAATCTGGTCTCTTCTAAACATAGTCAGGTAATTATTTATATTGATCTGTCGATCTCTAGTAAAGGAAATTCATATCTTTATGAAGCTCTTGTACAGAATGTTAGCAGCAAGTGTTTCTCAGGGATCAAAAGTACTTGTATTTATTTATTTTTTAAATTAAAATGAGAAATGTAAATATGAAAGAAAGTGTCCTTACACTTATGATTTTTGTTTCTTATGGAATATTGCCTTTAATCTTACATTTTTGGTTTTTGATTTATTTTATTCTACACAGACTGATGCAATGATGCGACAAATTCTGATAGCACTGCTGTTCATTTTCAGTCCCTCATATATTAGGTATTTTTTTGTTTGGGATTTTTCTGTCAAAAATGGAGAACAGGAAGCCTGCCTTGCCAAGTTCCATACAGATTCAAGGTCTGCTGTCCAGTTCTTAGTTATCCTCTAATCTTACCAAATTGTATGGAATTTCTTAGGCATGTAAGGATGAAAGATTACAGAGCTTTTATCAGATATCTTTATAAGGTGACTTTCAGTCCCAGAACTTAGCTGCATGCATCATATTTTCTGCTTTTCTAGCTCCCTAAATGCAATTAGGTTTTATGTCAGACCACTGTTGTTGTTTTTTTGTGCCCTAAGAAAGGAAAATAAGCTTTGGTTAATGGGCGTAACAGTGTATACTGTCAAGCAGAGATTAACAGTAAGTTAAAAAAGTCTACTTATTGAAAATAGTGTATAAATAATTTGTTTTCTTTCTTTCTGCATTTCAAATACATTGTTTTATTTCTTCTTTTAGCTGCCAGCTTGTGGGGTCCATATAAGGACATATGGCAGACTGTAATGAATGCCATTTGGAAAAGGCAACCTGAAGCTATTCATCGCCTCGACCAGGTTTTAAAGAAACACAAATCTGACTTCATTTCTCTCTTCAGAAATCCGGTACTGGACTAATGCTCTCTTGTGGAATGAGTTGGAGAGCTGATGATTTACTCTGTCATGTATTGTTGTGTTATATACCATTTAGGCCCTGACCATTCTTTTCATTCTACATTTTTACAGTACATAACACAAATGTGTTATAACAATCTTGTTCTGCTGTAAGAATACAAATAACTTGAATAATACATATTATTTTGTGTCTTGCACAGGATAATTTTATGTATAACGTATTTTTTTTTTCTCTCATTATTTGAATGCTATTTTGAAATGAATAGTAAAAGTATCTGATGATCCATCAGGGTCGTGGTTTAACCCCAGCCAGCAACTAAGCACCAAGCAGCTGCTCGCTCACTTGCCCCCCAAGCCGGTGGGATGAGGGAGAAAATTGGGAAAGGAAGTAAAACTTGTGGGTTGACATAAGAACGGTTTAATAGAACAGAAAAGAAGAAACTAATAATGATAACACTAATAAAATGACAATAGTAACAATAAAAGGATTGGAATATACACATGATGCACAGTGCGATTGCTCACCACCGGCCGATCGATGCCCAGTTAGTCCCTGAGCAGCGATCCCCCCCAGGCCAACTCCCGCCAGTTTATATACTGGACATGACATCACATGGTATGGAATATCCCTTTGGCCAGTTTGGGTCAGCTGCCCTGGCTGTGTCCCCTCCCAACTCCTTGTGCCCCTCCAGCCTTCTTGCTGGCTGGGCAGGAGAAGCTGAAAAATCCTTGACTTTAGACTAAACACTACTGAGCAACAACTCAGAACGTCAATGTTATCAACATTCTTCTCATACCTAACTCAAAAACATAGGACTATACCAGCTACTAGGAAGAAAATTAACTCTATCCCAGCTGAAACCAGGACAATCAGACAAGTATTAGCTTTTTTCACTACTCTTGTATGTGTTAAATAAAGCAGAAAACTATTTTGTCTGGTTTTGGTCCATGCTGCAGTCAGGTTAATGAACACACAGAACAGGTGAACACATGAATTTAAAAAGTATAGAATGTGTCTTGTTAGGAATGTGAGATGATGTGGAAAAACTCACTGTTTCTTGGCTGATGGATCACAAGGTAGCAACTAGAAATATGTCTTCTCTCAGTGGTGTTACTTCTGAAATAGTAGATGGCTTTTTAAACTGATAGGTTAGAAAATTTAACAGTCAGCTATAGAGTTTTGTTGGTATATTTTAGCATCTGAGTTTAACAGAAAAAAGAATGATGTAGAAAATAGTGCTTTGGAGTAACACAACATGTCTGATCAACAACTCAGATGTCTTTCATTGAGCTGATACCAATTCCTGTTGAGAGTTGTATCAAAATTTACTTTCAGTCTCCATTATGCTGAATAAACTAAATGTCAGCACTGATTGTATAAGATTATTTTTGGTACATTGCCGCAAAGAGCCCATTGCTGTGCAAGTGTGAAGCATTTTTAGGATGCCTTCACTATCTCTGTGTTTAAAAACAGCGCCTTTGTTTTTATGATGACAACTTAACCTGTCAGAACTGTTATTTGTGAGGAAGGATTAATGTGTAAAGCTTTATTCAGTATTTGATCTTGCCATTTTGAATAACTTCCGATGCTTGTTTCTCTTGCAGCCAAAGAATGTTCAGCAGCATGAGAAAATTCAGAAAGCAAGTACAGAAGGGGTTGCTATCCAGGGTCAGCAGGGAACTAGGCTTTTGCCAGAGCAACTCATCAGAGAAGCCTTTATCCTCAGTGACCTCTTTGATATCGGAGAGTTGGCAGCTGTTGAGCTCCTTCTAGCTGGTGAGAAGGGAAAATATTTAAGAGCTGGAGAAATACAACTTAAATAGGGCCTTCTTATTTCATTGTATGCTTAACATGAATGCATGATTCAGTCAAGGCCTTAGCTTCCTAACATAGAATGTTCTTAAAAAGAAATCTTCTGACACCGTAATGTAATACGATAAGTGTTCTGAACCTTAATATTCATATTTTATGCAGTGATTGCAAAAGGGGGAATAATTTGAGGTTTTTTTATGATTTACTTTCTCTATCACTGAATTTAAAAATAGTTTAAAGATAATTGATTGAGAGTTTTTCCATAAAACAGTGTAATAGATAGTGGTTCTTCAAATTATGTATTAGTTATCCATTGATATGTGATTCTATTTGGATCATAATCTAGTAACTGATTAGGAAGAGAAGTATTCTGGAAAGTGACACATGCTTTGCATGTAGAAAATTGATTTCAGACTTATTAAAATATTATTGTTAGCTATCATTACTAGCTACTGTTCAGCATTAACTTTTTAAAAATTCATTAAATAACTAGCTTGTGAATTTGTCACCTTTGGAAAGCCATCTTCAAGTCAACCTCACTTTCTATTTTGAGCTTGAATTTTTGGTGTAAATTCAGACAGGAAATTTTATTTTTAATAAAGAAAAGAGATCTTACTGATACTCAGCTTGAATTGGTTATTAAGATGGGTAGATATCAGTTGCAAATACCATTTGGACTAGGATATTTATGGACTTGCACTTCTATTTATTTTAAATTTTTGGATGTTCTAATAGTTGAATATCGGTTTTAATAATAGCACCCAAAATATCTGTGATTTCTTTTAAATAACTGAAACAAATCAAAGCGATCGTGAACAACCACGTTTGCTTTGAATGCTACACTTGTATTTCAATTAGAAGTACAAAGGTATAGAGCTGTTGTTGAAGTGTGTATGTTCAACTTCCTTTTAACTACTCTGGGCATTTTCATTCAATAGGAGAACACCAGCAACCTCATTTTCCTGGCCTTACAAGAGGTCTAGTGGCTGTTCTGTTGTACTGGGATGGGAAAAGATGCATTGCCAATTCACTACGAACCCTCATCCAGTCACGCCAAGGCAAGACATGGACGTTGGAACTCAGGTCTGCATTAGGGTGATGAGCTGATCAGAGCTCTTTGAGTGCTTTTAGGACTGATTAGACTCAAGGGAATACAAATATTCTCAAATTTGTTTGTTTCTCATAACCTGATGCAGCTGCTTTCAGGTTTGTTTTTTAAGCGTAATGTTCTTTCTTCTTACACATTTTTATTGGGTTATAAGGATGTCCATTTTATGTTCAGTTCTTTCATGCTGCTTCACCTTTTAGCAGTGTTTTGCTTCAGACACCTTTTCAGTCAGTGTTCTTCTAACTAGTGATGATTACTCGGTATTTCAGAGACTTGAGTTTCTGCCCTTGCTGTGTTCTGACATCCCGTGTCCTGCGAAACAGACAATTGTGCTCCTGCCTTGCTTAAAATGGATGCACTATCTACTGGCAGATGTAACATGCTAACATTTTTTTACTTGAAAAAGAAAACATTATGTACTGTTTACTTCCAATGCGCAGTGATTACTTGGCTAGAGAAAAATTAAAAGATGTGTTCTAGAGTAAATACAAATTCTGAAACATAAAGTAAATCATTACTTTAAAACTAGCTCCACCACTTCAGTAGGGTGTACGTAATTGGACAACTGCATTGTCCACAGCCACGTAAGTCACAGCTCAAGAGGCTGTGAGCTTGTGAGTTGTGTGCATCTCATGTATAGTACTTTTTCCTTTTGACAGAGTTCTTAACTAGCTGATCCATGTTGTATTCTCATATTCCATGCAGTTGAACCTACAGTTACCTAAAGGCTTTGTATCCATTCAGCATAATGTTTTGAGAGGGCGCTGCTTACTGATTAACAATGCACATTTAGTTACTTTTTGTATATAATGTAGTTGTACATTTTCTGTCAGCAAATGCATTTGATGGGATTTGCTATTTTAGACTTCCTCTGTGACTGGGAATAGTGTGATTAATTGTTAAATTTATGTTCTTTCCGTTTTAGTCAAGAGTTAATGACCATGACAACACGATTTACAGATGACCTAATGGAGCAGGGTTTGACTCAGAAGATCCTCACTCTTGTGTCTCATATTGATTTGAACAATGAATTTGATAAACTCCAGAGAGAGCGAGGATTAGGCAGTGAGAAACATCGCAAAGAGGTAAATATTCACTGGGTGTGAATATTATTCTGAATTACTGCACAGATTAGAGTACAGTTAGACTGCCAAGAGATATGGAGTGATTTTTTTTTTTTTTTTTTAAACTTTCCAGTTTCTCTGCCTTTGCAAGCTCTGTTACTGTCTGAAGGATCATAATAACTACTCCACAGCTTGTGCTATGCCAGTGTGGGATCCAGATTACTCCCTGCATTTCTGTTTTGCTGTTGCTCCCTGATGCTAGGGCATACCTTATTTTTAGTGAAGAAGTGTAATCAAGGACAGTGAGAAAGTAAGCCTAATATTTGCAGTATATGTAAATTTCTTTCTTTTTTTTTTCACTTTTATTCTAAAGACTGTATATTAAATCATCTGCTGTCAGTACTACCGTTATCAGCACTATTGGAATAAAAACAGCAAACTAAAATTCACAAATTATGAATAACAATAATCCAATTGTGTTCATATGAACAGAAACATTTCTAATAGTGAGAATTGCTTGAAAATGAGTTCTCATTTTTATAATCCTTGAACTTAATTGAGGCTGTGACTAACTGCAGAGTGTGTTTCTAGTAGGAATATTTTAAACATTATTGTTTTAATTTCTGATCTTCTTTCTAATGGGCAATCTGTCTGAAAATTATTCTAGGTTATAATCAGTCAATCTGTTTTCCACCAAATAAAGAACTAGTTTTACACTTTTGCTGTTAATCTAGAAAATATGCAAAGAATATCCTTCTGATTTACCTTAAATTACCTTAATTACCTTAATTTTACCTTAAAATTAATTTAATGCTCTAATGTTAGAAGATTTTTTTTCTTCCTTTTAGGTGGACTACCATATTTCCCTCTGTATTCATTAGAACTATTATTTTGCTGGCATCTGTGCGCAAATCTCTTGCTGTGTTAAATGTTAAAACATTTTTCTCTTTATCTCCATGCGTGTGATTTTACTAGAGATAGAGCGCTTATAGCTCTTTTTTTAATTTATTTAACCAGGTACAGTGGGCATAGGGCAAGAATGTTGTTAGAAGCTTGTAATTTAGTTAAATAAAATACAGTTTTACAAAGACCATTATGAAAGGCCATTAGTGGCTTTTTATTTTTTAACTTCTACTGTTTTCATAAGACTTAAAGCAGTTAAAACTCAGCTTGGGGGGAGCAATGAAGTTAACAAATGAAGTAAATGTTTGTCCTTCTTTGAAAGCAGGTAATTTTTGGTGTAACTGTTAGAAAAAAGACAAACTTTGTTTTCAAGAGCCATTGTACTTAATTGTGTAATAGCATGCAGTATTTTGCCAAATAAAAAGAAAAAAAAAAATTTAGTATGAAAATGCTTGGTAGTCTTTATGTTGGGCATGGTATTTGTTCCATATGTAATAGGGAATGATAGATCTCATTTATGTTTACATTCTGAAGTTGATATAAATACTTTGTCTGGGGGAAGACAGTTCTAATTTTAAATGTCGTTCATATTTCTCAGTGTCTTAAAAGTTAAGTATTTGTATAGTCAGTTGAGAGCATCTCTTGGGGCAAGGGGGAAGGCTACGACCTTATCTGGATATAACTCCCAGTGCTGTTGTGTATTAGAGACAGGAAATGAGACTTTGGTATGTCACGTTTACAGCTACAAAAGTTCTGTGTAGAATCATGTCTCCTGACCTTGACAGAGATGCTGGTTTGCATGTAGTCATTGCAGGATATCTACTCACACCTTGCATTAAATACATGGGAATATGAATGCATTTAACAAGCAGAAGTGTGCCTTCTGTTATTTAGCAACTAAAAAAGCCCAACATTTTCTGTAGCTGATGTCTTTAATTTTTAACTTAAGCTAGTCATACTGATTGACTGAGAAGGAGAAATTGAACATGTTGCCAGAATATTTATATTCACTGTGTTTTGTTTGGTTTTTCTTCTAAAGGTTTCTGACCTCATTAAAGAATGCCGACAGTCCTTGGCTGAAAGTCTGTTTGTCTGGACCTGCCAGTCACCACTGAGTAAGGATGACACTCTAATCCTCATAAGTTACCTGGAGAAAGTAACAGTGGAAGCTGATGGCTCATTGGATGGCGTGAACTTGTCTCTTCTTATGGCTCTCCTTTACTGCTTTGATGTCAGCTTTCTGGAACAAGGCACAGAGGATCGTGAAGGTAATGCTGGCAGGTTTCCTAAAGAAGATATGTTGTGCAGATCGATAACAAAATTGGTTAAATAACAATTTATCCATCAGTAACAAATTGGTAAGGTTTTGCATGGTTTTTTTCACATTCATTTACTGGGTGTTGGCGTTGTGTTTGTTTTTGTTGTTCTTCAAGATTTGGTGCACCGGCTCCCTCTGCTAGCAGAAAGACAGTATATAGCAACAATACACACTCGTCTTCAGGAGTCTCAGCCTTGGAAATTACCAGGCCTGCAAGCTACTGTTAGATTAGCCTGGGCGCTGGCATTACGAGGAATATCCCAATTGTCCGATGTGACAGGTAAACTACCCTAAAGTGCAGTTGCTTCATATTAGTATTCAGATCTTGCAAGTGGTGTAAGTCAAAGTATCTGTTACCTTTTTGAAGTGTTAGTATTTACCTTTACGATAAAATTACTGTTGACGCTCCGTTAAAGTTTTCTCAGTATGTGAGTTTGGTTGTTGAGAATTGAATTGCTCTGAAATGTACACAGATTTAGAAATAATTAGTTATTAGACAGTGATATTACATAGTGTCTCACTGAAGTGAAAGAGAGTTTAATGTACTGAAAAATGTGAAAGATTGCATTTTAGCAGCCTTGGTATCATTTGAACACTTAAATTAAGAATAGGTTCACGCTCCTGACTTTTTACATCTGCAAATGTTAAACCTCAGTATCTTGAGAGGACAAATTTATTTTTAATTTTTTTTTTCTCTCTGTACTTCACAATCTTTTCAGGCTCCTTACTAGGTCAGAATTGAGTCTGCTCTAGAATATCTATTAAAGAAAATGTAAACATTAGAACTGATGTTTAATTAAGGTTGCTTTGTGATTCTTGGTTCACGGTCTTAGATTTGAGTGGGTAAATGGATTATGCACTTGAACACTTACTAACAAAGAAAGTTGAGATCATCACCTGACATTAACTTGTCTTTTCCATTCTGGTGTTTCCCTGTACAGTAGAAAAAACACAGTTGATAGAAGCATGTCGATTTGCATGTCAGCCAGGTATTCTGAAATATTTTTCGTTTGGTAACAGGTAATTGTGACTTATTTTTTCCCCTCTTGTGATTTTTATTGACCAGCTCTTGCAGAATTCACGGAGGCAGATGAAGCAATGGCAGAGCTCGCAGTTGCTGATAATGTCTTCCTGTTCCTGACTGAATCGGTTGTGGGGTCTGAAAATTTCTACCAGGAGGAATTTTACATTCGCAAAGTTCATAACCTTGTCACAGACTTCCTTGCACTCATGCCAATGAAAGTAAGTGGTTTGTGTGAATAGCAGTTCTGAAGAAATGTGGGCATCTCTTCTGTATTTCTAGCATTAGGACAGGTGGCATGGAGATTCAGATGTGACCCTCACCTTGAGGTGCTGCAATTCAGAAAACTTGTTGACTTTATGGAACCAATATGGTTTCGGGTTTGTTTTCCACACTGAAGTAGAATGTGATTTTTAAAACACTTCGGTGTGGTGAGATTTGCAAAGCAAGCTTTGGTGGTGGTAGTGGGTTTGTTTCATTTTACATGATTAAAATTTAAATGAATGCTGAAATTGATGGCAGTGCATATGGGTATTGATTTTTGTTGTTGTTGGTGGTGGTGTTTTTCTTTTTCTTTTGATACAGACAGTAGTGTAACCTAAATTAACTTATGGTTTTTTGTCTCTCTTTTTTAATTTATTCTTTTACTAATGATCTTTTCCATATATAAGGGGAGGGATTCTGCTTTTTCAGTAGTATCGATTGTTGGGAAGTTGAGCAGCTGTTTTCACTAGAACAGCAGAAATGGTGCAGAAGGGTTTTAAAAAAAGTTTGAAGCAATTACAACTGTTTCCT
The DNA here is from genome assembly GCA_027564655.1 of Leptodon cayanensis. Taxonomy (NCBI): domain Eukaryota; kingdom Metazoa; phylum Chordata; class Aves; order Accipitriformes; family Accipitridae; genus Leptodon; species Leptodon cayanensis. The sequence continues at coordinate 15,934,232 of JANXJC010000064.1, read as the reverse complement.
TTGTGCAAGAACTTGTATCTAGATGTGGAAAATAAAAATTCTATGAAAATGCTTTTATTTAATTGATGGAGGCTTTATTTTGTGACCTTCATTGTGTTGAACTGTAGTTGGAGTTGCCAAACAATTACTTTTTTCAATGTGCAACAAGAAGGATTTAAAAATATATTTTGTTCATTGTAACCTCGCAGAATGAAAACAATATTGGCAGGAAAAACAATATTTGAGCCTTAAGAACCTTTGAGGTCATATATGAACGTTGTAGACAGCTTTTAGGTTTAATCCTGATTTATTTATAGTCTGTTGGTGTTGCATGTTGTTTTCTCAAGCTTTTTAACCCACAGAATATCCATAGAACAAGTATAATGTCAGTTCAAACAAGTTCATGTTGATAACTTTACAGCTATATTTTTGCTGCAATGCCTGCCCGCATACGACACTTATCACGTTGTTAACTGGCTTTGGACATCCTTTGAAGGCTGCATGCAATGGTGTTTTCTGTAATACAGACACAGTAGCCCTTGGGAATCTTTTGAATATGAGGAATATGTGAGGTGTATTTTATGGAAGTTCCTTAAACAATGAAGTGCAAACAGGTTTGGAACTGGGAACTTTTTCATGAAGCAGTTCTTCATTGGATGATGTTGCTTTACGAAAGGTGAAATGTCTCCCTGTGATCATACCGTTTTTTATGAAAGAAATACAAGGTAGATTTTTGAATGAAGGTAGAAGAGCTGGAGAATGACCCAAGCTGAGGTTGCTGCTGTACTAGATTTAGAACAGATGTGACCCTGTCTCCTGTATTCACAAAACAGCCTGAAAATCCCAAGGCTGTTGGTTGGTATGTTGGTAGATCTCTCATCTTCACTGCATTATGGAATTGGAAGCTTTATCTCTGGGAAGGATATTTCTCTTCCAGTTCAGTTTTTTGGCTTTGGTTCAGATCTGCAGTTGATTGTAGCTAATGCCTAAAGATAGAGAGATACTCTTCATTACAAGTAGGATTTTGTAATACAGGATACAAGCAAAAATCTGACTGTTGGCTTGAATTCTAGTTTGATAGAGGTCAGTGCTAGCTGTTTTACAGGAAAGACTTTGTTCGCAGGCAATTGGGATATAGCCCTGCAAGGGAATTTTTTGTCTTAACTGCTCTTAATTAGTGGTTGGCTTATATACTTATCTATTTCTACTGGATCTCAAATTTTAGGTACAGAGAAGTGTCTGCTTTGCAGGATACTTTTTTTTTTAATATCTATAACCTTTGTTCAATTTTATTTAAATCTTTAAGACAGCATTTTATTTAACTCTTCTGTATAGTTTTAACATTTATGCTGCTTGCCAGTGATGATTTGGGTAAATATTTTGGTTGACTGCATTACATTCAGAACTTGATAATTAGCTTTAGTAATTCAGATAATTCATTATTTCACTTATCAACGCAGTTTTGTCCGTGTATTAATTTTGTTAGTATACTAATTTGGCTAGTTTACTCTGACCCTTTCCACAGTTGTTTCTAGTTTTTAACTATTTTTTCTTGATGAGACACAATTATTTTGCCGGTCATTCAATTTTGCAAATTAAGATATATTATAGACCATGAACTGGTATCTATTGACCATCACCATGTTTTAATTTTTGGTGTGTTGAATTGGTTGCTTATTTCTGTTTCTTGTTCCTCAATGTCTGCTTAATATTTAACAAAACTTAACTTTTCATCTCATGGCTATTTGTTTTCTCTAAGCCTCGGGTGGGGTGTTTTGTCAAAGGCTCTTTGACATTAGAATTACATGTCAGCTGTTTTTTGTTTAGTAATTACTTTTTTCAACACAAAGAATTTTAGGATACAGATTAAAGGGGTTTGGTTGGTTGGTTGTTTTTTTTTAATTAAATTGCTGCAGTTGGTCTTCCCCTCCCTGCTCTCTTCTCCCCGCCCCCCC
>JANXJC010000064.1:15893513-15932198 GCA_027564655.1 Leptodon cayanensis | reverse complement strand
TATTTATTGTGGTAATGCTTTTAGTTGGGACAGACTGGGTCTGAAGTAATTACATCAATCCAAAACTTTTCAAAACATAAAGTAGCTGTAAGTAGAAATAGGCTTAAATGCTAAGAAAGGTGCAATCCACAGATCTATATAAACAAAACATTATTTTTACAGTGTTTTCTGTTTATTTTCACTCCTTGTGGATAATGGTCCACCTTTCTTTGTTTGACGCTAACCCATCTAGCTTTTGAAGTAAAAAGAGGAAAAGGATCCATCTTTTGGGGCCAAACTAGAGGATCTGGTGAAGTCAATTGGGAAAAACTCCCATGGTATAAGTTCAGGGGGTTTGCTATGAACTGAGGGCCTTGGTAGTAAGAAAAGTGTTTGAATATATCTTTGAACGTAAGCTCTTTGAGGGGAGAGAATTAAAAAAAAATAAAAAATTAGTATTCTTGTCTTGTCACGTTATGTGCAAGTTCATTTGATTTCTTAGTTTTTAATAGGCTGTTTAGACAATTCCATTATTTCTCTTCTGTTTCATTCTTAGCGAAGTAAAGACCAATGTTTTTTCCACTTCATAAACTGTAGGTGAAACAGCTGAGAAACCGTGCTGATGAAGATGCTCGCATGATCCACATGAGTATTCAGATGGGTAATGATCCACCTATTTCCCTTCGGAGAGATCTGGAGCACTTAATGCTTTTAGTAAGCTCTGTTTTCTTTTAAATTACTGTGGCAAAAACTGATTGTGACTTTCCTTCTTCATCAGAAAACCCGTATCTGAATGATAATATATAGTGCTGGATCTCTCCCTTTTTGGATTAGAAGGACTTTTTTTGTTTTGTTTTGTTTTTTTTCTTAAATATAGACACTTTCTATAACTTTTCATGTAAAGGAATTCATTTACTGCCTTGACTTCTGATGTTAATGAAGTGTCATTTAATTCTTGTTTAGTAAGTAAATACTGCATTGTTTCTTATGTTTGAAGAATTCTTGAGCTGAAGTTATTTTAAAAAATATCTAAAATTTAAATTATAAGATTATCTTAGCATATATATTATCATAAGCCATCTTATTTTAATGTAACTTAGAAATAGGAATTTTAAGACTACAGGCTGTCACTGGAGTTGAGATCTGGCTAAATGCATGGAAGTTCTTTGGAATGGAACACCTTTGTGTATTTAGACCTTAATATTTACACAATGTTTTATGTTTCTGTAAGTCTTCAAATTTCTCCCTATTTACTGTGGGTAAACTATAATTAGGTTTTAGGGGTTTCCCCTCACTATTGACAATTATTCTGATAAAGAATTGAAATGTTTAAATAATTTTCATGTGTTGATATACTTGTAATAAAAATTTGGAAGACTGTTTGGTATTTGCTGTAGATTAGGCTAGGCAAGGTGACCCCATTAAGGCTGCTGGAATTACAAATACTTTAATTTCAGTAGAATTTTGACCACAAGTGTATATTTAAAAGAAAGATCTTTCTCTTTCTGTCATATTTTTTAATAAAAGAAAGGAAGTTGAAATAAAATTGAAAGAAAATATAAATAATTTTTTATTTAAATACTAGTTATTAAAGTTACCTAACTGCACTTTCAAAAAAACCCACATCAGAAAACAGATGTACATATTGAACTGGTGCATATTATATTTTCTGTTCATGAATAAATTAAAAACTTGTATATTTTCCCTTATTTAACATGAAAATGCACAACTGTGCAATTTTCAATATAGCAGTCTTTAATATAGGGATTACTTGTCTTTTCCACAGGTAGTCCTTTAGGTTATAGGACATTAACAGGAAAATTTATAGTGAAATGCTTTCTTAAGTAGCTCTGAGATATATAGTAAACTTAAATGAAGACCTAGAAATTAAAATTTATTCTGAGAAACTTGTATATTCAGATAATGGGTAAGATTTCTAATCCTGATACTGGCTAACTTGTTTTTAAGTTAATATATCAAGGTATGCAAATGGTTATTTGAGGAGAAATGACACTGTTTCCTTAGCAATGATTTAATCTATAATAATTAGATAGAAGTTATGAAAATTTTACTTCTGTGTACATTTTGAATTTCTCTGGCTGTCATTTGTTCTGATACTGCTATTTAGAAGCTGTCATTTTTAGAGAGTTTTAAGGAATGGAACACCATCTGTGGGATGCTTTGCCTCTTAGATGTGTTTATCTTACCTAAAAGCAGTGCTTATTGTTGAAGTAATCATCTATTCTTTATATAGTTGATATTTTTCTAACATCTTCCTTTCTCTGATAGATTGCTGAATTGTATAGGAAAGACCCCTTTAATCTGGAACTTGCACTTGAGTACTGGTGTCCATCAGAGCCTTTGCAGTCATCTACCATCATGGGATCCTACCTTGGAGTAGCTCATCAGCGACCCCCTCAGCGCCAGGTTATCTAGATTTTCTTGAGTAATTACTAATAACTTGAAATTAAAATAATAAAAAAACAGGCAACAAAGTTTTTGGTATCCTTCTTACAGCTAGTGTCTAAGAAGACATCTTTTATCAGTGGCTTATCTGCATGTGTCCTGCTCTGCATGACATGGTTATTGTTGCTTGCTCTAAAATGAGCTACTGCCAGTCATTCATGGTTGTCAATGATCTTAGTAAGGAAGAGTCCTAACAAACCTCTCTGAAAATTTTGTTTAGGTCTGATTTTGTTGCAGTTGCTAAATGAATTCTGGTAACAGTGCTCTTGTGTTTTCTGTCAGATGACCTCTACATACCTTTTTGGTGTAACCGAGAAGTTAAATTCCTTAACTATAAACAAACTTTATTAACTGTTATTGACAGTATTTTGGGGGGTAAAAATCCATAAGAGTAATGTAATTATTCAAAGCCCAAAGGTTATAGCCCATGAGAGACAGAACTTAAAATTAGAATGAAGCAGCAATCTGAACAGATGATGCAGATGTTCCAAAACTCTTTAGATATCTGGAATGTTGTCAGCCTTCAATGCTTCTTGAAGGACTGTGCAGTGTTAGGCAAAATCTGGTACAAGACATACTGGACACATCCCAAGACCCACCCAGAATACTGGCAACTTCAGTTAGGGCCTGGTGTAATCTGCAAACACCCTAATATGACCCTGGGAGGAGCCACTGTGTGTGTGAGTTACTGTGCAGGGATATGACAGAGTGAATTCTTTCCCAATATCACTTAACTTGCACTGTGAGATGTGTTAATAATACTGTTGTGCAGCACTTGTGAGCTGAAGTAAATTTTATCACTAGAAACACAGAATTGGAGAGTTAGTATAATTTGCAATAGCATGAATTATTTTGTTTTGTTTATTTTCTCTTTGAAACATATTTTTAACCTTTGGGGAAACTGAATAGGCCAGTCTACAATGGTTTTTTTTTAATTTTTTTTTTTTCTTCCAGTTGTGATTCTGCCCCTCTATCCTGCCCTGATTACATTAGAATCTGTTTTCTGACTTTGGCTGCCTATTGTTTTTCTAAAATACTTGGATTTAATTTTTTTTTTTTTTAAAAACACTGATCTTTATTTTTTCTAGGTTGTCTTGTCAAAGTTTGTTAGGCAAATGGGAGATCTACTTCCTTCCACAATTTACATCCCATACTTGAAAATGCTGCGGGGACTGGCTAGTGGACCTCAGTGTGCTCATTACTGCTTTAGTTTGCTAAAAGTCAATGGCAGTAGTCATGGTAAGAAAATTGACACTTCAGCTCTTTCTCAACTCTTTTTCTTTAGAGAAGTACAAAGACTCATTTGAGATGAATTGTGGCTTCATACTTTTAACATTTAATTATTAGTACAAAGATGAAACTGGAAGGTTTCACTTGAAAGTGCAATCTGGAAAAAAAAAAGACTGATTAGGTAATTAAATGTCTGAGCACCTTAGCAAGTAATTCACATAATGAAATAGTGCATTTTTTTTTAAAAGCTGTGTCTAAACACCATAAGAGATGCAGAACATCAGTGATGCTTATTGTAAACTATAAAATGAATAAACTCTTAAGTTTTATATTTTGTAAATATATCTTTATTTATCTTTCCTGAGCTGACTTTTTTTCAGACGCACTTTGTTCTGTTACAGTTTTTTGATACATGTAATATAATAGCACCTTCTGAAAGTAAGAGATGCTGGTCAGTCCTGTATTTTGCATTAATTTTTGCATTGATCTAATTGGGGGAAAAAAAAAACCCCTACTTTGAAGATAGAAATAACACTGCAAACATTCTGATTCATAGAATAGAGAACTTACTTGTACTGGCTTTTCATATTAGCACCTTTCTGTCTCTATTAAAAAACAAAAACAAACAAACAAAAAAAACCCAATAACAAAAAAAAAATCCCAGACCACAACCACTAATTTTGGAAACAATAGCTGTACTTTGAACTTTATTTTTTCCTCTAGATAAGAAAGTTTTCCTTTTAAATTTAACTACTCTGCTGGTCACCCTGTGAAAGAGTAGAAAACAAATCTTGTCACTCGTTTGTTATTTTTCTAGTGGAAAACATCCAAGGAGCAGGTGGCAGCCCTGTCTCCTGGGAGCATTTCTTCCACTCTTTGATGCTTTATCATGAGCACTTAAGGAAAGACTTGCCAAGTGCAGATAGTGTCCAGTATCGTCATCTGCCTCTCCGAGGAATCACACAGAAAGAACAAGATGGATTAATTGCCTTTTTACAGCTGACCACTGTTATAGTAAATTGGGTAAGTAACCTTTTATTTGGTTTTCTTTGTTAATACTTCTTTTTTCTTGCAAAACATCATCATTCTGCTGTGAAGTTCACTTGACCAAAAAGGTATGTAGGGCAAATTTACCTGTGTAAATAGAACAAAAGCACGGGAAGCTTCAGGAATAACTGTTATGACCAAACATGCAGTCCAGGTGAAGCAGGAAGTGATGACACCTTTTCCTGTGTTGCTGGTGTTACTGATTTTCTTGCTGCCCTGACACTTTGGTGTCATGGAGATGTCTTTCAGAACTGAGGTATATTCAGAAGATATGACTACAGAGTAGGTAAGTTCTTTGCATTTAGTTATGAGTTTGAGAAGGGGAAAATAATAGATGAATTTAAAAGGAAATGGTAGAAATTTGGCAAGGAAACTGATCGACTGTGAAACTTGCCTCCAGAGTTAGATTTAAAATGTCCCCAAACCAAGAGGGTAAAGTGTGCCATGAATTGACTGGAAGAGAATTCAAGAGAATAAAACTGCAATCCAGATTTTGTATTGTGAATTGTCTGGGTAATTCTGGATAGCGTGGAATTCAGCTCTTCAGTACCCAGCAGCCTCTGCAGCTTAAAAATTCTGTGATGCAGTGAGATGCCCTTGGTTTTGCTGACACAAACACAAGACAGATTGGTGAAACTAATTAGGCTTTTTAAAAATCATCCTTGGTGATGGTGATAATGGGGTGTTCCTATGTGAGCTATCATGTCAGCATTAGATAAGCATGGGGAAAAAGGAACTCTTAAAACTAATATTTCCTGGCATCATCAAACCATAACCTGAAAAGAAGCAGATTTGTTCTAAGGCTGCAGGGAATTATCATTTGCAGAGGCTAGAGGCTGTCCAGGGGTTCATCTGAGAGTCTCAAATGAGCTTACATTGGTGATGACCCTGCTCTTAGGCTTAGACTTAAACAAATTCATCTAAGTTCCTAGCAAATGTCCAAATGCAATTGAAGTTCATAATAGAAATATTGATAAAGTCCCTCTACCAGTGCTTGAAGAAGCTGTCTAGAGTGTAAGTACTTAAACTTATTTAAGGCTAATTCCATGAATGTGTGTCTACTTAAAAAAAAAAGGGGGGGGGGGGTTATTATAAGAAGGTTATATTATGCACATAATTTTTCTGTATGGATAAGCACAATTTTAGTACTCATGAGTCATTAAATTGGGCTTTTTTTGTTATTAAAATTATTTGCTTTGGAATGGTCTGTCATTCTTGTGATGTTTTGTGTACTTTCAAGTACAAAGCAGAGTTGTTGATACTGAACTGTGAGTTAGAGATTGGAAGACATGAATAATCTTCGAAGTAATAATCTGAAGTTTTGTTTTTGGTTGAACTCTGTAGAGTGAGAATGCTCGCTTGGCTCTTTGTGAACACCCTCAGTGGACACCAGTAGTGGTCATTCTTGGACTTCTGCAGTGCAGCATTCCTCCTATTTTGAAAGCGGAGCTATTAGAAACCCTTACAGCTTTTGGAAAATCTCCTGAAATAGCTGCTTCGCTCTGGCAATCCCTGGAATATACACAGGTATTTTAGGATTTTCAGTGCTTAGAATTTATAGCATCCCAATCTGTTGAAATTGTCAGTGTATTTGAAATAGTATTGCATTTCCTCTTGAATTTTCTTGTTGCCATTGTTGAATATAAATTTTTTTCACTTAGTTAATGCAGTTCTTACTTTGAAACGATTTTGAAAATGACAGTGTGGTTTTATGCCTCAGTGATCTCATTCGGTGTGCTTATTTTACATAAATACAGGTTTCCTAGCAGACAGTCCTACGTGTTCAGTATGTTTTTTCCCTCAGTGTATGTAATCAGTAATAAATGTTCTTCAGGTTACATATTTTTCTGTTTGGGATTTGGGTTTTTTTTTTTTGGTGTGTAATATTCTTCCAGTGTGAGTGGTGCTTATAGAAAGAAGGGACTGGCTAAAAAGCTCCACTTCCAGGCATTTAATTTTCAGAGGAAGTTAATTGTAATTTATAGGATATTGTTGCCAACTTTCACATTTAGGTGGCAAACGTCAGATACATATTAAAAGCCCTACCTTTCAAAAAAGTGTTTTTTCCCTTCTGTCTTGATTTCAGAGAAAAATTTTAAATGTGAGTCCTAAGGAAGATGAATATCAAATGAAAATGCTCTCGGTATTGTTAATTCAAAAACTATAACAGGATGGGGCTTATTTTCTATTGTATATTATGATTCAGACTAATTGCTATTTTATTTGGAAGAACTTGAGGCATTTGAACTGCAACTGCTGGTTTATTGTTAATTACTAATAGAAAGACCCTGACAATTATGACATCTTATAATGGTAGTATTGTAAATGCTCACCACCTTTGCTTCCTAATTTATGATGTTCCTTAAAATATGCTCTCATGAGAGATAACAAGGGAAATGTCTTTCCCCTAGCCAATATAAGACAAAAGTCGTTAATGTGAAAGTATTTCTGTTCTTTGTTTCATTTAATGATAAACATGATGCAGATCTTTGAGGATGTAAAGCTAGAAGCATACAAGTGTAGAACATATAATCCAGCCTTTCAGACAGAAAAATCTTAGCTTTTTACCTTTTAAGAGGATTTAGGAAACCTCTTCTTGCAGCTCAGAAGTGATAAGTACCTTTTAGTACTGATAGAAATGATGGAGATGCACTTCAATTATGTGAAATGTGTTGTTTCATTTCTCTTTCTCTTTCAAAGATACTACAAACTGTGAGAAGTCCAGGGCAGAGACAAGCAATTGGTATTGAGGTAAGGGTTTCTTTGTAGCTAGGCAGCCTCTCTGACCATCTGCATATGAGTTTGGGAAACACTTGCAGACACAGCACCTGCTGCTGTGTCCACAGGAAACCCTTGGAATAGGTGCTGTCATTTCACTGCTTCTTAATTTACTTTCAGGCTTGCTTGTAATTTCTGGAAATTTTATCCATTTATGAATCTAGTGCAGCTTTGTACTAGTAGAAGAGCAGCATCTAAATTCTCAAATTCCTTGTGAGCACTTCTTTCGAAGATTTTCATTTTCCTATTTTTCTAAATTGGCCTCACTTTTGTTACACCTTAGTACAGCTCACTTCTAATACAAGTGGTAAATAAAAGCAAAGTATGTAAGTGTTGAGTCATACCTTCTAGTAGCTCAGAAATGGATGAAGAGTGTATTGCTGAACTGAAATGACAGTACTGTTGCTTCACAGCTTTTGCTTTGTTTGTGGTGTACCATCGCCAAAAACGCAGCAAAGTCAATTCACTGTGAAGTAATTCACAGGTGATGCCCTTACATTATTTGTTCTCACATGTTTCTTCCTCCCTCAAAATCTTTGATTTTTCTTCTTCTGTTTTTGCTGTCTTCTTGGGAAGGTGGAACTGAATGAGATTGAGTCCCGATGTGAGGAATATCCTTTAACCCGTGCCTTCTGTCGACTCATCAGCACGCTAGTGGAGAGTTCATTCCCCTCAAACTTGGGAGCAGGTCTCCGCCCACCAGGCTTTGATCCCTATCTCCAGTTCCTCAGGGATGCTGTGTTTCTCCGATTCCGCACCAGAGCTTACCGGAGAGCTGCTGAAAAAGTAATTTTTGTTTGAAAAAAAATTTTTTTTTTTTTTTTTTTTAGGATGTAGTTAAAATAATTTGTCATTGCTGATGTGACTTAGATCTGTTTGAGAAGCTGTGCAAGTTCGATGCAGCAGAGGTAACCTGGAGCAGTTCATAGTGTTTTCATTCTGTAAACAGGTGATTTTTCAACTTGTGGGTCATCAGGATCTGTGAACTACTTCTAAGGAGCCTGTATAAAGTATCTTTTTAAAAAAAACAGAAGCAGCTTATATTATTGCTAAATTTCAATTTGCTATAGAGGACTCTGGAACTCTCCTACATGGCTAATGACTTCTGAACATCACATGCCCAAATCTACAAGTCAGATTTGTCCTTACTCCATGATACTTCAGAGAATTTTTCTGACTTGCTGAACTGAGGAATTTGAGTTTCCTTTATGATCCTTCTGCATTAAAGTGCATGCTAAACTGTATCCTGGAAGCCATTAATGATCTCTTACTAGCTGTATACCTATTAAAGACTCTTTATTGCTTGTAGTTTCAATATACTAATATGTATATTGTATCATAGAGTGTAAAATAGGCAATAAATCTGTTCTGGTGTTCCATTTTACGTCAGAAGGAAAGCTTGGCCTTTCAAATTATTTGACACGATGAATTATAAGTGTTGTTGGATTGTATTTCAGAATTAGATAGTCATGCCATACTTCTGATCCATCACTGCATTGCCTGTTGTGTTCTCTGTCGTCCTGATCTTGTTGCTGCAGTATCGGTCTTATTCTGTGTATGACTTTGTCTTCATTTTGTAATTATCTACAGTGGGAAGTAGCTGAGGTAGTTCTGGAAGTGTTTTACAAATTGCTGCGGGACTATGAACCTCAACTTGAAGACTTTGTGGACCAATATGTGGAGTTACAAGGTTAACTTGTTCATTTGTTCACTGACAAATGGAATTGTAACTTGCTTTGCTCTCTTGCCTCTATCTTGTGATCTTGTTCAATATTGCAAGCAAGCTGGTGGAAAGCTAGACCATGGCTTTAAGACAGGAAGACATTCAGAAAATATCCACGTACTGTCAGGAGCTCTGTTGCTAATTCAGTAGGGCTTCATGTACACTGCTTCCTATTTCCCTAGCTTTAATAAGAGGGTGACTTCTGTCTTTATTGCATTGCTGGTTTGATCAAAGAGCAGTATTTGACTCTTAAAAAACACCTTGGTTTTGGGCTTGTTCCTCTGGATTTCTTTGGTCTATATCTAAATCACCACTATTCATAGGGTTAATTTAAAGGTGTCATTGTATCTGATATATCCTCTAATATTAATATTATTGATATATTAATTATTCAGAGCAGACAGTAGCAGTAGAATTATGATCTGAAGACACTTAATTCTGGACAACTATTCTTTAAAAGGCCAAAGTAGATGGCAGTTGCCTTATTGTAGGAAATGTAAGGCTTATTTGGGCTGCAATTTTTTTTTTTTTTAATATGAAGTTTCTTCTTAACTTTGAATGTCAGCCTCATGCCTGTGGATTTGCTTGTAGCAGTAGAGAGCTGTAAGAACCACTTCTTAAGTGAACAACAACTTTAAGACATACTCTCCAGTGAGTTTGCCTCAATCTGGGAGGCCTCTGTGCCCTGTACTTTGACAAACAGTTCTTGGTAGCTTAACTGGCTCGAGCAATTTCTGTTAGCTCATTCCTGTCCTCATTGAGTCCTTCAGCTTGTATGATTATTTGTCGGTTACACGATATATTGGAGAAATGGGTTAAAACCAATCTTTTTGACTAGATCCGTTTCTTGAACTGATTCAGTGTGTGGCTTCACAGTGGCATGGCATGTCTATTGGGATGTTACAGGGCAGCACAGACATGGAATGAATGGAAGGAGAAGGGGATTGTTTAAGCTGATGCCAAAAGAAACTGCACCCTTGTTCTCACTTGTATGTTAAAAAAGATTCTTACTCTTCTGCTTTTATCCACCATTTATCCACCATAGTTTACTAGGAGACTAGATAAACCAGAAACATTAGTCTTGACTTTTATTTCGTTTTATGCGGATCTTTGAGTTTTAGGCTAGTAGTTTCATTTTTGCATACATTGTTGCAGCAGACATGCAAATATCTATACACTATGAGCATTAGGGGTTCAGTGGACCTTCTCAGCTTTGATTTCTGGAAGTGCTTTTTCCCTCATCCAGGGTCTTCATTCAGGTTTGGGGGGATGTAAACTTTTTCCAGTTACTTTTCAGTCTTGCAAAATCACTTAAGATAGCTCCAAGTGGTATAAAGTCCTAGTGTTGATTTGAATCTGTGGTCAGATCTACTTAGGGAAAGTCTTAACTGGTTAAAGTTGAAATTGTGTTGTTAGATATTGAAAAGTAATGGTAATTGCCATTACTATTCTTCCCAAGCTTTTTAAATTACCTAAAAGGCTATGTGTAAAGAAAACCTCAAGACTTTATATGCAGTATGTTTCACCTATTTAGATGTTGCTTACAACAACAGGGACTATTGTTTTGTCATAACATAACAAGGCTAGCTTGAGTAATGAAAGTCTTTTCTATTCTATGTTAATTCTTTTTTTCCACTCCTCTCTTCAGGAGAAGAAATAATAGCATATAAACCACCTGGATTCAACTTGATGTATCATCTATTGAATGAGTCCCCAATGCTGGAACTGTCCCTTAGTTTGCTAGAAGAAGGGGTTAAGCAGCTTGATACTTACGCTCCGTTTCCTGGTATGTGCCTAGAATTTATTTTTCATGTGAAGTTAAAATGCATACTAAGTAGGATTTAAAGCTGACGCTGCATATCTTCAACTTGATATTGTGTCTCTTGCATATAAAAATTGTGTTCTGGGCGGAATTTTCCTACTAGTAAACAGCTGACAAGTTCGTTCTTGGAGCAAGGCTTGATGAATGAGGTTTGTGAATGTAGTCTAACTGCTCTTTTGTTTTCCTTATGTTTTTTGTTGTTTGTGCACTGCAGGGAAGAAGCATTTAGAGAAAGCTGTACAGTATTGCCTTGCGCTTCTAAACTTAACCCTACAGAAGGAGAATCTTTTTATGGATCTGTTGCGGGAGAGCCACCTTTCCCTTATCGTCACACCACTGGAGCAGCTGCTTCAAGGAATCAATCCTCGCACTAAAAAGGCAGATCATGTGGTGAATATCGCTAGGTATGTGGAAAGTACTGCGAAGGGAGGAGTTTTGGAGGCACGAAGCATTTGGATCCTGGTCCTTTCATTAGTTTTACTAGCTAATGCTTCTCTTTGCACAGAGCATCTCTGAAATTTTCTTGGTGGGGGGAGGTGTCTTCACAGGAGGTATGATCTGTGTATTTTCTAGTGCAAGATTAGGGTCTGCATTTATAGTTTTTCTTTCTGAATTTTTTTCCCCCCCTCATGATTTCTTCCTGGTTGCCTTATGTGCAGTGATTCCTTTGCATATAATTTTCAGTTTGCCCCAGACTTTGGTTGTCATAGAGCGGGAGAGTAAAACTTCATGTGGTTGCTATTGGCCACCTAAATGTTTTACAGTATTGTCCATTAGCTACTATATTAAAAGTATTGGGCTAGTAATCTGAAACTATGTTTCAAATGTGAAACTTTAGGACACCTTCTGTTACTGTTTGATTTTATAACAACTTTACAGACAAACCAACATTGATGAACAGTAGAATTGAGTGCATAAAAAAGCAGTGATATTCAGGTGTGGAATGCACGACAAAAATGAACTCTTTCTGTATATGTGGTTTTGTCTTCCATTTACATTACTTTTTTCACATAACAGTAGTTGACAAATAGTTTAAAAGTGTGCCTCTTAAGATGCTTTTATTTTTTTTCCTCTCGCCTATTTTGGGTACATGCAGTAGTTGATTTTACCTAGTTTTGGTCTTCAGTGGCGCTCGTTCTGCATGATCTGAAGGTATTTTCTCCATGTTTCTTGTGTGAACCTGTGGCCAGTTGTTCTAACTTACCCTGCAGTGTTTGAGACAGATTTTGGATAAAAAAGAATGATAAAAATTCCAAGAGAGATTATTATCCCTACTCAGCCTACTACCCTCCTTTTGATGGAGTGTTAAGTGCTTCACGTAGAGTGAAATTTTGTTTGTAGCTTTAACATATCTCACGTAGTTTGATTTGTAAATGTTTTAGTACTAAATGTTAATTTCTCATCTGTGCATTACTGTCTTGAAGTAGTGAAATTCTCAACAATTTTATTACAATAATTTTATGTTTTTGAAGGTATCTTTATCATGGAAACAGTAATCCTGAACTGGCTTTTGAAAGTGCCAAGATTTTATGCTGTATTTCTTATAATTCCAACATCCAGATAAAGCTAGTTGGTGATTTCACACATGATCAGGTAAGTGCCAGTTTCTTTGGATCTGGAAAGAAAAACTGGGGGAGAAATACTGCTCCATAATGTTAATTTAAAGGATAGGTTTCTAGATCAAGTACATTAAAACTATATTTTGTCTTATATCTACCTACCTCTCAAACCTCTAAAAAGTCTTACTGTGGCATTGTGAAAAGCAACTACTTCATTAACTAAAAAAAAACCCAAAATCATGAATGTTTGCAAGAAGGAAAAGGGCAATATTCTTTGAGATACTGAGACTTTTTCTTGACTTTATACTCTTCAACCTGTGAGGATAATTTAGCATATGTAACAGTGGATTTTTTCTGTTCAGTAGATAATTGCTAACTTATGCTTAGAACAGCTACAACTCTGAACTCTTGCTTATTAACTAGGTTATATAATTTTTGTCTAGAACTTCTGTCAACTTACATGGAGGGAATTATGAAAGGTATTGTTTTTAATACTCTTAAAATCCTCTTCATTTCCATCCTTCCATTGTTGAATACAGAGCATTAGCCAGAAGCTGATGGCTGGGTTTGTGGAATGTTTGGACAATGAAGATGCAGAAGAATTAATTAATCCAGATGAGGGTATGTCAAAGGCTTCTTAAAAATGGCTTACACTGTTGCCTTTTGCATAGAATGAAATTAATGAAAAAGGTGAAGAAAGTGCTTTTAAGTCAGAAAACCCCTTTCTTGTGTTGTATTCCGGAGAACTGGACCTTTAACAGAATGAAAAGCACCAATATCTTGTTAAGATACATCCACAGTACTATGAGCCAACCACAAACTGAGACTGTTTTCAGAAGACAAGTATTTAACATTGCTCTGGATGTATTTAGAGCCATATTAATAGTAGTTTGAAATTTTGGTCTTGTATCCATCTGTACTAATATAAGTTGATGCCTTAGCTTTCTTGTATTTAACTTGAAGGCTCTGAGGATTATTGCATTAAATGGTTTTCTTCACTATATTATTCACTTTTTTTTTTTTTTTTTTAAATCAAGAGCTGGAGCCTGAAAAGAAGCGGGCACAAATCCATCATGAGACAAGGATCCATATTCTGAATCTCCTTATCACCTCTCTTGAGTGTAGTCCTCCCAGCCTTGCTCTGTATCTCTTGGGATATGAACTAAAGAAACCTGTCAGCACCACAAATCTGCAAGATCCAGGTATGAAGAGGAAAAGTTGATCTGGCATTTAATCAGTTCTATTACCAACACTGAGAATATTTATTGGAAAGTTCATGGGGAGAAGCAGTTCCTCTTAATGTTAAGACAGTAGGCCTTGTTCTAATCCTCAAAAGCTAAATTAAAAGTTATGTTGATACCCAAATGCATCATTTAAATGGCCTCAGGATTTGATCCTGTGTTTAAGTTGGATTTTGGAACAGACTAGAAATTAAGAGTTGTGTGGAACAATGATAATTTGGAAGTGAAACAATAATTTAGTTACTATTTTATGCAGCGTGGTTGTGTCCACAGTACAAAGAAATTGATTTGATGATCCAAGAAGTACCTACATATGACAACATGGGAATCTACAAAGCAGATTGTCACTTTGAACTAGTTATACTATTTGACTACTATCCTGTCCCTCTTCAAACTCCTGTTAAAATGAATTATAGGGAAGAAAAACAGTTTTGTTTGACGTTGTAGAAGAAAACCTTTTAGAATATGTGGTTTTCATTCTACTACTAGGTATAGTAATATATTTATATATTCATAATATATATTTATATGTTCATATGTATGGATATATATGAGAATATGAACTTTAAAGTGACAGGAGTGACATTTCTCATGTTTCTTGAATTGGTGAGAAAAATAGTATGTTAGTATGTGTCTTGTTTGCTTCCTCAGCTTCTAACTTGTATTCAGTACAAGACAGACATTGGTAAACTTGAGCAAATTCAGCAGAGATGGTCAGGGGGCTGGAGTACTCAGCCTATGCGGAGAAGCTGAGGGAATGGGACTTCTTCAGCCTGGAGAAGAGGAGGCTTTGGGGGGACCTAATAGCAGTCTTCGAATGCCTACAAAGAGGTTAACGAGAGGATAAAGCCAGGCTTTTCAGAGGTGTGTGGCAGGAAGATGAGAGACAGTGGGCATAAATTGAAACGAGAGGCTCCAACTGAATATGGGAGAAACTTTTTCACCATGAAGACAGTAAAGCAGTGGAGTGGGTTGGCCAGAGAGGTCATGCAGTCTTCATGCTTGGAAGTTTTCAAGACCCAACTGTATAAAGCCATGAACAATCTGGTCTGATACCATAACTGGGGAGTAGTTTGGAGTTGAGACGTCCTGAAGTCCCTTCCAATGTGAAGTATGAGATTCTTTCTCAGCTGTTTTAAAGGATGTTTTATATGAACATGTTTGAACGAACATTTGATTTTAGTTACTTCGAGAAGAATATTTCTCCTTATCTTTAGGTTTGTATTGGACACTGTGGCCCAGCAGTTTTTAGTCCTTCATAGTTCTAAATGAAGGGTAGATAGGACTTGAATTATATTTGGGAAAAAAAAAAGTCTTAAAATTATTTGATATATCAGAAAGATGAAAAAAAGATGCCAACCTATTTTTTTTTTTCATCTGCAAAGTAGCTTATGATTGCAGACCATGTTTTGGATATTTTGAAATTCCATAGTTACATAATACAGATAACTGATCTGCAACCACACAATTTTACAGGGTATCGCACGTTAGGTCAGTGATAAGGGACTTTGTCTCAAAGCCATGAGAGAGCCTTGCACACCTCTTTGAATTATCCCATTAATAATGTGAAGAAATTATGACCATAAGCCATTTGCCTCAAGATAGTAATTTCCTACTAAAGCATAAATTATACGTATCCAAACAGAAGATTATTTCCCCTGTAAGACTACGGTTATTGATGCCTTGACTGCTTCAGGACGTCTTTCTGGGTTGATTAAAGGATTAATTGGCTAAAGGAAGAATGCAAAAAGACAGGATTTTGACTTCAGTATTGAAGTCTCCTCCCCGTTCCCCTTGGTTGCAGTGTCAGGTGCCTTTAGGAGCGTTAGTCATAAAATGGCTGTAATTGTAAAATAAAGACAGGAATTTGAAGCTCTTCTCTGAAATTGTCAAATGAGTATTCACTCAAAGTTTAAGAGCAAGAATTCAAATTTTCATTTGGTTCATGCAGAATATTAAAGAATCAATTGAATCTTTTTTTTTTTAATAGAACTGAAGAGAAAGTTCTTAAATAAATTTTGATTGCATAGTTTATCCTCTATCACCAGCATCTCAAAAGCCTACAGACTAACTATAAATGTTTTCATTAGATTTTTGCTGAAACACAGTTCCTTCTCTTATTTTAATTAACAGAGAAAAAACTTTGCCAGATATTTTTGCTGCAGCTCTGTGGAGCAGTATGGTGCAGCACAAAGTATCTGAACAATTTAGTTTCCGTAATTCTGTGTACTAACTTATCTTTGCTATGGAGGCAAGTAACATCAGTAATGTTAGGAAATTATTTTTGTGTTTTAAGGTGTCTTGGGTTGCCCACGGACTTGCCTTCATGCTATTTTGAACATACTGGAGAAGGGTACCGAAACAAGGAATGGGCCTACAGCAGTTCAGGAATCTCCTCATCTTGCAGAACTCTGTTACCAGGTATTCAGCATATTTTCTGTTGGCATATACTGAAAGTAGGCTTTAAGTAAAATAAGCTGCTACTTGTTTGGTGAACACAGATGGTTGATGATTTTGGTAATAGTTTCATTTTTAAAATGCATCTGTCAGGTTTTTATCTACATTGAACTCTTTCTATTCTACCTTTTTCTGTGTGAAAAAGTATTATCTTGTAGCAACACAGAGAATAAAGAATCTGCACTCATGTCAGAACTTGGAATTGGGATATACCTAGAAAACTAATGTTCTAAATATTTTTGGTGAGCCTTTGAATCTGTTGTGACATATGCCAATTTTTTTTTTTTTTTTAATTTTGGAATTGCAGTTTGCCAGCAAGTAAGATAACAAATAATCCCAAATAAGCCAATAAATTTCTCTTCTTTATTCTGTAGCAGTGACAGAATGTATATATGTATGTCTGAGGGGGTGAGATGGGGAAGACAGCTGAATTAGACATATGTGCAAGGTAGCTGATGTTTGGCCTTAAATCATATAATCATGTGGTTACACACCTGTATCATGTTGAAAAATCTGTGGAATCTAGAAAGGATTTTAAACATTATTAAAAGTGAAAGAGACCCTACTGTAGAAGGGGGGGTGTGTGTGTGTGAAGATTACATTTCCTGTCTTGGTGAGCCTGGAGAGTGAAAAAGACACTCGTTTTTAAGTGAGCTGAACAAACAGAAAGGCTTATGTAGTGTCATGTTGTGGGCAAACAGCTGTTGGAATCATCCACATGCTGGTAGTCCTTTAATGTCATAATTCAATGTCTGTTACAAATAATATGTTCAGCTTTGGAGTTAGCTGATGGAAGACTTAATGTAAATACAGGTAATATTGTTTAAGCAGTAAAACAGTGTTATGCATCTTTTGATTTGGTGGTTGGTTTGTTTTTAAAATAAATTCAATAAATGGGTATCTACTGTTTTTGATTGTCAGGTGATCTATCAGTTGTGTGCATGTTCTGACACATCAGGTCCAACTATGAGATATCTGAGGACCAGTCAGGATTTCTTATTCACTCAGCTGCAGTATTTGCCCTTTTCTGTCAAAGGTAATTTTTGTGCTAAGATAAGATTGTGCATGCTTAAAATTCGATGCATCTTTTGGCTTCCTAGGAATCATAGAAGAAACATAAGTAGCATTATTAAACTGAATTAATTACTGTCTCTGCTAACCTTTTAATTCTGCAAAGATTCAACTCTGCCTATTTAGGAAGTTCAGATTTTGTAAAAAAATGTTAATTTTGGAATGTGTCAAGTGTCCAGAAGTAAATCCTAATCTGTATTTCAATTATCATTGTAGTTTTGTTAGATTATGCTACAGAAAAAAAATTTTGCAAAGTACGAATGCTATGAAGAACTGAGGGCATAGAAGGCTGGTGGTTGTAACCAACTGTATCTTCCCTTCCTTTGAATAAAGAATTTTTATTTGGTGATGGCATTAATTTTTAAGTTAATAGATGTGGTTCTAATGTTTCAGACCAACATTTCTCAGGTGTCTTAAACTGAACTGACTTTATCAGGTGCTTGACCACTCGTCCTTTGTTAAGTGATAGTAAAGTTAGCATTCGGATACATGCATCCAGTATGGGTAAAGCACTTTAGATGATTCTTACATAACTTAAGAATCTAAATTAGATGAATATAGAATATGAAGATTCTTGGAGGTCCACGTTTAAGCCTTATCAACTTTGATTAAAGTTATAGTTCATTTTGGGTAAATGTCCAATTATTTTCACTGAAATTATAACTGACCCTATTTGCTCATGAAGCACTGCATTTTCCACAATGACCGTTAGTACAGGTTACATCCAGGTTTTTTGTGTGTATGTGTAGTCTTAATTGCATGTATGTGTATGACTTGTTTTCACAATAACCACATGTTCATTTAATGGCTCTCATCATATCTCTCAGTCCTTTTGTCTCGTAAACAAATGGTGAACAGATAATAAGTAATGACATCCTCTAAAAGCTTTCTCAAATGAAAAGTGCTTTCCTTGGAGTAAGTAATGTTATTGATGTTCAATTGTATAATTGTTTCCTTATCCTTACCGAGAACACGAGATTTCAACACTGAACCAAATGTCTTGGCTGATGAAGACTGCAGCTATAGAAATGCGAGTGACATCGCTGAACCGCCAGCGCTCCCACACACAGAGACTGCTGCATCTGCTGCTTGATGACATGCCTGTGAAACCATACTTGGGTAAGAGGAATTTATTGTGAGGGTAAATAAGCTTGAATAAATTCAAGTATGAGAGACTTTATTTGAATTCCTTTTCATATAAGCTTGTGACAGTTAGTGTGTGATATTGAGTCTGGAATTGCCACTGGAGAGATGGGAAGAAAGACGATGGTGGTTGTAGACTCCAAAGTGAAAGAAATTAGGGCATCTTTTTGTTCATTGCTGCTTTGTGTCTCAAACATCTCAGTGTATACACTGATACAAAAAATAAACAAAGTTTCTGGGGGAGGAGAGGAGAATATAACAAAAATGATTAAAATTATAAAGTAATTTATTTTGGGATGCTACCCAGAGTTGTCACTGTGTAGAGAAGGTGGAGTGTTTTCCTTGGTAAACAGTTTTAGACAAAGTTTTCTCAGTCTTAACTTCTGTCTCTGTCACACATTTTCAACCCTCTCTCACAGAAGATAGTAGCAACAGGTCAATTCGGCTTTTGATATTATAACATGACAAAAATGATATTTCATCCCAATATGACGTAAAATGCAACATTAAATAAGAAGGCAAGATTTCAGAGTTTCAGAACAGAGTAAAAGTGAACCAAGAAATAGAACAGGTGGCAATAAAACTCTTTACGTGAAGAAAATAAACAGAATAACTGGAAGATACCGTAACGGGCTGCAGCAGTATGGTGTTTTCCCTCATTTTTGTAGGTCTGAACACTGTCTCTTCATCCTTGTGGAGATCTGAGTACGGTTCAGATACCCTACTCATTTTAGTGTTCATCCAACTGCATTATTCATACTGGAGAGTGGGGTGTCTTAGGAATTTCTAGTACTGTCTAGTCTGTATTTGATAATTGGCTAGCTTCTGTGAGATAACTGTTGTTTTCATTTTATTAACAGTCAAGGCTGTATTTGTATTAGAAGACTTTAACATAAGGTTTGTTAGTGTCTGCTCTATCCGTCTTTGTCTTTCAGTATTAATAAAGTAGGTGGTATTTTTCACTTCAATTTTTTTTTTTTTAATTTATTTACTATGTTTCATTACCTTCAGCTGATGGTGAAGGAGGGATGGAAGATGAAAGTCGATCGGTCAGTGGATTTCTCCACTTTGACACTGCTTCCAAAGGTAAGCATTATGGCTGTTGATAATTTCCCAGTGAAGTTTTTCTGATCCTGAAGTGGGGGAGGGCTGCCTCTAGAAAGGACACTTTGAAAAAGAAAATAATAAACTTTCTAAACAGCAGCAGTATGTGGAACAACTTTATTTAGCGTGGGGAAGAGAACGAATTTTAGAACCTTGACATAGATGGTTGGAGTGAGTGGAAAATACTGGAGTGAGTGGAAAATACTGGACTGGAAAGGAAGTTAGAAGAGTCTGTGTTTAAATATCAATGGAAGGGCAGAATGGGAGGGTGGCAGTCCATAAAATTACTGCTAACAGTAAAACCAGTGAGACTGTTGCTAAGGGCGAACGTACTTGTATTTTCATGGCAAAGAATATAAAACCCAAGTAAGTAACTTCAGATTCCTTACTATGTTTCTAAGTCTCAACAAAAGACTGCATGGTTCTCATTGAAAACCAGCCTGCTTTTATTTAGAAGAAAAAATTAGAATCTTGTATTTGTAAATATTGGATTACATGCATACATAACAGGAGAACAATACAGTATAAAACAAATTAAGAATTTAAGGCTCTAGAAAATGTTTTTAAGCCCCTTATACAGATTGATAGCACTTTCTGAAGATTTAATGTTTTCTTTTGAAACTTTACACATTAAGATTTGGATTTACAAAGGTAGGCTCCTCTTGTCTCTCTCTCTCTTTTTTTTTTTTTTTTTTTTTTTTTTTTTTTTCCCTTGAAGCTTCTGAAAACAGTTTGAATTTATTTACATTTCCAGTACGCAGGAAGATCTTAAGTATTCTGGATTCAATCGACTTCAGTCAGGACATTCCAGAGCCTTTACAACTGGATTTTTTTGACCGGGTTCAGATTGAGCAAGTCATTGCTAATTGTGAGCACAAGAATGCACGTGGACAGGTAGTCTGCAATGTCAAGGTGCGCAGTGGTCTATGTTCTCGAGTTGCATGTGCTATTTTGTATCTTGATAATAATGATCAGTGTATTAATAATACTTTGAAACTTGCTTTCACATTAAAAGTATGTCTGTTTCAGATATGTGCATAGTTTATACAAACTATTTGGATTAGTTTATTTCTTCTGCGTTGCACGCACCGATTTCTCATTTGCAGTAGACAGATGGATCAGTTTAAGACACTTTCAGGAAATATTTTCTATCATAATGATTTTCCTATCTTGGAGCACCCAAGTGATATTGCAGATATGACATCCACCTTACGTATTTCGTTGGTCTCCAGTACACAACTATGTTGTATGCAGTGTGTACGTGTACACAATTACGTACACAACATAGTTGTGTACTGCAGTAGTTCTTAGAGGCTTTAGTTAGTGTCACTTTGTAATGAGTGCTTGACAAGTGTATAAGTAGTCCTGAAAAATTTGTGATCTGAGGGACAATGGACAGAGCAGGAGCGGAATGTAATGTATAAGTGATCTCGATGGTGATAGGAATGCAGCTATTCCATATTAGGAACCAGATATTCTATGTTGTAAAAATGTATTTTAGACTTGAGAGGAAACAAATCCTTCCTTCTGTGCAAGAGGACTACAGTGGAGGTTGAAGAGGAAAGGAACTGTGATGTCTTAGAAGAGCTCATGAAAGGACAGAGCAACTTAGGACCAGAAGGAAATGAACAACAGCAAAAACGAGAAGTGTAGTGAGCAGGGAGAGAGGCTAGACAGCTAAAAGTACTGCAGTTAGAGAGCAAAGTACTGGAGAAACCTAAAAAAATGAGTAAAACTTATTTGAATCTCAGTCCTTCAGTTGCATCTCTCATTATGTAGCCATCTCCTAAATAGTTTTAGGAGGCACAAATACATCTTCCTTGTCATTAAAGTTTCTATTTAACTTTTTAATTTCAGTACCTTCACAGAGTTCTGGTTGCAGAAGTCAATGCCCTTCAAGGAATGGCAGCAATAGGCCAGAGACCTTTACTTATGGAGGTAAGTATAGAAAAAGTAAACTACTGTTTGTTGATGGTCTTGGTGGATTTCATATACTGTCAAGCATTAAGCTTTACTATGAAAGCTTGTGGATTTCAGTCCTAATTATGAGTTAATAATCCCTAAAGGAAGTGGGGGGGGAAGACATTAAAATTTCATTAACATTTGGTAAGATAAACTACTTAATGTACCGTTCTCTGAACAGCAGACATGGAATCTGGTTTCTTTTTTCTTGAACCTTTTCCCTCCCCGTTACTGATAACGATTGCGGCTCCCACCCCACTGTACAGAAAGCAGTATATATTGATGTCAAGATTGGCTGTTGACAAGTACAGTCTGTAGCAGCCAAGTTCATCTTGCCTTTCTCTCACAGAGGATGCCAATTTATTTCTCCGTTCTTCTACACAGCTATAGTTTCAGTGAACTTGGAGTTTAATTATTTTCTGAGATTCCTGCCATCTTTTAAATTTAGTTGAAATTGGCTGGATGGATTTGAAAGTTGAAGGAGAATTGACTCAGACTAAAATGGGAAGAAAATGCACAAACAGATTTTTCATAGTTGTTTTTGTTTTTATTTAAAGTGTATGTTAGGAAATAATTTCCCTGGTTAATTTTTTTTCTTTTTTTTTGATTACTATGAGCTTGAGACATTCATGATGGAAAGGCCTTGTGAAAATCAGCTCAGAAATGGTTTGGCCCATCTTGTTAAAATGATTAATAGCAGCTTGTTTCTGATAAGCTGAAAAATCCCCCACCCCCAAAGTCTATTACTAATAGATGAAACTGTCATCTTGAAATCTGTCTTTGCCATTAAATCTTTTAGCAAATTATAATTCAATTTCTTTGTCATGGGTGTTCAGGAGATCAACACTATCCTGCAGTATGTAGTGGAGCGGAACAAGCTGCTGCAATGCCTCCATGCTAAAAGGCATGCTTTAGAGTCATGGAGACAACTGGTGGAAATTATACTCACTGCCTGCCCCCAGGATCTCATACAGGCTGAGGACAGACAACTGATAATCCGCGATCTCTTGCAGGATGTGCATGATAAGGTAATGCTGTACTGGACGTCAACTCTCTCCTTGAACTTTGTAGCTGTATCTTCTTACGTGAAAGAGAAACTATGCTTCAAATAGAATTCTTGATTGTAATCCCCCCCAAATTTGTCTGCCTTTAGTATTCTTTTTAGTTTTCTGATTGCTACTATGCTAAAGTTGAATGCACTGTGGACAGAGGGGATACTCTGTAATCTTGCATAGCTACTGTTGAACTATGAACCATATATTGACAAATTCAAAGACACTTCAGTATAATCCAGTATGATGGTACTCTGGAAGGGATGTGTGAAAAAGAAACAGCCCGTTTTGATGAGGAACGTAGGAGAACTCATGGAAGGGATGAAGGCAAACAGTACTGCAGTTGCTGATTTACTGCATTTAGATAACTCACTGTAAATCCTACTGCTGCTTCTTTTAAAAAGTGAGAGAGTTGAATGAAGCTTCAGAGTAGAAAAAGTAAAGATTTTACAATTAGAAGGGCTTTTGGAAATGTGAGAGTTTGCTTCGTCTTCAAATATTTAAAGCCTAGGTGGTTTACTGCTGAATTACAACAGTAATTTTTGAGACAGACTAGGCAGTTACTACTGACCTAGCCATTCTCAAAGACAAAATTTAATGAAGGATCCTTGTATTGTTTAGGCTGCTGCGGCTTTTTTTTTTTTCTCTATTTATGCTGTTTGTAGTTTTCCTGATTAGACAAGCTGTGTTTTGAGAAATATATGTGAAAAGATTGTATTTTTTCAAGCAAAAGGTAACCTTTTGGATTTCTGTTGTTGTTGTTTCCATTATTTTTTTTGTAGGAGTTACCTAAAACCTACTTTTTAGTGGAGTGCTGGTTTTGTTTATGTGAAAAAAATTTAAAAAATGGGAAACAAGGGAGGCCTTTGCTAGTTGAAGGAATTTCAGACTCTTAATTTTCTCCAATACTTAATTTTTAGTGAAGATTTTGTTAATTTGAGAAAACAATTATCATTCTTTTCCTTTGAAAATAATTGATCTCCTGTATTAAACAACTATATTGCTTAAAAGGAAAGCTCTTTGAGTGTCAGTGATAAAGATACCAGGTTTACTTTTTAAATGGTGAACTAAAATAGTAAATGCAAACTTCTTGTTAGTGTTTCTCTACATTGTCTTAAATGCTCCTTTGATGCTTGTTTCTTTGATGCTTACCCCTTCGAGTTTTCTAAATTGTGTCTTCACATTCTTAATGGAAATAGTGTTCTTTAAAGAGCTGTAAAGCCAAAAGGGTGTCAGTTGTTCTCTCCCTACCTTAGGTTTAGGTATTTAACTAATAAAGCAACTCAAATGTCAGCATGTTCCTTCCCTTTTCCCCATCCATATTTAATTATCATTCTGCTTGTGATTTATGTAAATAAAAAAAAGGCTAATGATCTTCTCAATTAAATGTGTTCAACTCATGTTTCTGAAAAAGTTTGACACCACTGATTTTGATTTGTTTTAAATAGTGCCATGTTAATGAAATCTTTATGCATACATAGATGAAATAGCTGTGAGAGGCTAAATTAATTGCTTTAATAGCTTATAAAATCAGACACTTTTTGACTTCATTTTTTTCTTTTTTTTTTCTTTTCTTTTTTTCTTTTTCTTCTTCTGTATTAAGATCCTAGATGATGATGCAGCTCAGGAGTTGATGCCGGTGGTGGCAGGGGCTGTGTTCACCCTGACTGCCCACCTGAGCCAGTCTGTGAAAACCGAGCAGAAACAGCCACTTGCACTCCCTATGGCAGGACAGTCCCAATATGTCTTGATGCTGGATGGTTCTTTTACCTCATCACCTGGCTCTGAGAGCATATCTATGGGTTTTGCTTCCATTGGTGACTCCTCCCTCCACATCATCTTAAAAAAACTGTTGGATTTCATTTTGAAAACAGGTGTGTTGACCTTTGCAGTGCATGTGTGGGAATTCCAGCCACCAAGAGCAGAAAGATGGACTGAGCTACTTCCTGTTACTGCAGTGAGGATTTTTATTACAGTCAGTTAGGTGGATCTTACATGATTAATACAAATCTAAGTGATGTTACTAACAAGAAAAAGATTGATAAAGGCGTATTTTTTTTTAAACTGAACAATAAGCAAAAGACTTGTTAATTTTGCCACTTTTTGGGAGCAGCATGAACTTGCTGAATTGTCACAAATACACTTTTGTGTGAACAGCAGAACTCTGACTTAAGGAATCTGTTTTATTTATTTCTTCTGCAGCATTGCCGTAGGAAAGTTAAATTAAGTACCAGTGGAAGATGGTGTTACAGAATTTACTTTCATTTGGTTTTTAACTATGAATGTTTTTTGTGAACAGGTGGTGGCTTCCAGAGAGTGAGAACACACCTTTATGGGTCACTGCTTTATTATTTGCAGATTGCCCAGAGACCAGATGAACCAGACACTTTAGAAGCGGGTATGGTCCAATTGTATTATGGAAAAGAGGAAAAAAAAAATTGCTAATTTAACCCTGAACGGTACAGTTTCTTCATGCAGAGTTGTCTTCTGGAAACAGATGGATTATGTAGATAGAAACCATCTTACTCCAAGAGCCTCTGAAATTAGTTGTTTATGCTAAATGATGCAAATCTTGCTCTATTCTGACTGGTCTAGCTACATATGCATTCAAAACATATTGTTCTGGATGAGGATATTAGACTTCTGACCTCCAGCACTAAAGAAGATATTTCATTTGTGTCTATTTAAAGCTATGCGTCATAGCTACAAAATTGTCAAAGGACTAGAGATTACTTGGACCTAGATGAGAACAGTTACAACTGTAGAAATGTCTTGCCTCCACATCTGTGTGTACACTCATACTTCAGTGATCCTATTTAAAAGAGAAACAACCCAGAGTTCGTTTAATAGTCTTTCTGTTACTTTAGCTGAAGACCCCTGAGGGGGAAAACAAACAAACAAAAAAGCATCACCTCTACCCCCCAAACAAATAATCAAAAAAATAACACGGCCAGAGTTGCTGCTTAACCAAGAGAACTTATGGTGAATATCACACTCTCTCTGTTAATGGCTTAAATACTTGATTTGTTAGTGTTTCTAATCATTTCATCTTAGAGCTTGGACAAGGATTGAAAAACAAACTTGGGGCTAGTAGCTGTGCATGCAGACTCTTACTGCTATTACTTGATCAGCATTTTGACCTACAGTAGTAAAAATACCTTTGAATTTGTTATGACCCCATTGTAGTTTATTACTGGCTTTGGATTTGGCCCTTTCCCACTAAGTCACCTTGCTTACATCCCTTCAAAACCAAGTGTTTTGGTCCCAGTGAAAGTTCTTAGGCCTAATAGTCTGCTCAGAATGATTCTAAGATTCAATACATGTGATGTAGGATATATAGTTGCAAGGGTGGTGTATGTATACAGGCACACACATTTTTTGTGCTGGCTGGCCTGTGTGTGATATTCAGGAGAGAATGGATTTGGAGGAAAACATTTGCACTTCAGTCAAAAATCCCATCCGATGTTCAGGGCATATCTGTTGTAAGATAGAGAATGCTCTGAAGGATGTAGCCTCAGCTGTACTGTAGCTAACCTAATGCTAAGCTGTCCATCTTCGCATTTTTCATTTTTTGTTTTACTTCTTTTTACAGCTAAAAAAACAATGTGGGAATGTCTGACAGCTCCTGAAGATGTGTTTAGTAAATTGCAACGGGAAAACATGGCAATTATTGAGAGTTATGGGGCAGCTCTCATGGAGGTGGTCTGTCGTGATGCTTGTGATGGTCATGAGATAGGCCGGGTAAGTAAATTTCTTTTATATTTCTTTTATATTTATATAATATTATATATTATTATATTTATATAATATTTCTTTGCAATTGCTGTTCAGCTTGTTTTAAAGAACACTTTACTACTGCGCAGAAAAGGGAAATTTCATGAGGTAGAACTAGAACATTTTTTGTAGGTACTTAATCTCTTTCACGTTTCTGTCCTCCCACTCATCCTTCAAGCTGTTGAAAGTAGGGGCATACATGCATATTAATTTTTTTCTTAAAAAAGCTACGTGCCCTATTGTTTAAGGGTGGCAAGAACTGCTGCTAAAAATTGTAGGTATGAACTGCTGTGGCATTTATTTGTTATTATTTTTAAATCATGGACTTTTAGTTTATTTTCCCACTTTGGGAAGGTTTGGTGACTTGAGGAAGAAATATTTTCTGGTATTAACTTCAGTGGACAGGAATCTAGTCAGAATGCAAACTAGTTTTAAATAGCAATCTTGCTTGTAGCAATAGTTCATTAAAATACTTTGGAATAGTTCAACAATATCTGTGATATTTTGTTAAAGAGTAATAGAGAAAAGGTAATTGCCTCATACTATACTAAAATGTCAAGAAATCTTAAAATATTTTCCACATAAAGGATTGTGACTGTAGTTCAGAAATGCATTCTGCTTTTAAGAAGCTATTATAAGGAACTGCTTAGCATTTCATGTGTCCAGGTATTTGTTAGAAATCTCATTAATCTCATGGATTTAATTGTTTTGATTTTTCTCTCTCTTGTTTTGGTGTTGGTTTTTTTTGTTTTGTTTTTTTTTTCCCCCTCCTTCCCCCATCCCAGATGCTGGCATTGGCTTTGCTTGATCGTATTGTTTCAGTAGACAAGCAGCAGCAGTGGCTGTTGTATCTCTCCAATAGTGGCTACCTGAAGGTGCTTGTGGATAGCCTAGCCGATGATGATCTGACTCTTCAGAGCTTGCTCACACCTCAGCCCCCTTTACTTAAAGCGCTGTACACCTATGAGTCCAAAATGGTAATAGTACTTCAGAAACAATTTTGTGGTATGGTGGTGTTTTTTTTTAAGTAACAGTTGTTTGTCTATACTTCACATTGATTGTACTCAGAGATACTTTATTAAAGTAATATTATTTGAAATTATGTTAAAATCAAGAGAAAAAGTAGTTATAATAAGTCTCATTGTGCGTCTCCAATACTCACCCTTCTCTTCTCTAGGCATTCCTCACTAGAGTAGCTAAAAGTCAGCAAGGGGCATTAGAGCTGTTGCGGTCTGGAGTAATTGTGAGGCTGGCACAGTGTCAAGTGTATGACATGCGACCTGAAACAGACCATCAGGGGTAAGTGTTGGTTCCCTGGCTGATTTTGAAACTGTAATATAGTCTTGGAAGGATATGATGTCTTTTTATAACCACAAGCTTTTGAGTAAGTATTTGTGGGTATGTTCTTTTTGTGTGTGTTTAACTTACCAGTTCAGTATAAAACTACCTCGTATTAAGTGAAAAATTCCAAATAAGTGGGTGTGAAGTTGTACTTGCATGTCCAGTTACTTAGACTATGTAAAATCTTATTTGTTTGGTACCTTAGATAGGATTATGATTATGATTATTATTATTATTTAATTTAGATTGTAATGTTTTAAAAACAGCCTAAAGTGTAAATTTATTTTGGGGGCTTTGCAGTTAGTGAACAAAAAGTGCAGAGTTTGTCCTCCCCCATAAAGCACTAATGAGTGAGCAGTGAAATAAATGACATTTCAGAAATATTTTATGTGTTAAGAAGAAAAAAAAAATTTCACAGTTATATATTGCTTGACAAGTTTCTCGATGTGTTGCCATGTTGTTAGTCATCGTGAGATGACCGAGAGAAGATCTCAGAGAAGGAAATAGCATATTTAGGGGAAATCACCTTGGTTGATTTCAAACTTTGGTCCTTGCTTTAAATTTACGGTTCTTCGTGACACACTGAGGGTTCAAACACTTTGGAAGAATTTAAGACTTAGACAAGTACTCTGTTTAAAAGTGCCAATGAGATGTATAAGATTGCATGGAACCTACAGGGCATTTGTAGAGGATTGTATTTATCGATTGCTTTAGAATTAAGCATACCTATTCCTAAAATATTTGAGAATATTTAGTTTTATATATAAGTAGAGAAAACATGTCATATTTCTACAACAAAGTAATCTGATTTAACGTAGTATAGTACAAAGAAGTAATTTTCTCTGCTTAGAGAAAATGTCTGGCAGCAGCTTTCTAGGTAAATTGCAACAGCTGTGTATCAAACTTGTTGGTTTTCCAAATATAAATTCAGTTCAGGTGCAGACCTATTATTGTAATATGAATATTTGCAGGTTCTTGAGAGTGATTGTAGGCTGAGACTCTGCCTCACTAGTGGGCTTCAATTTTCTTGCACTGTTTATCTTTTTTTTTCTTTTTTTTTCTTTTTCTTTTTTTCTTTTTAA
This sequence comes from Leptodon cayanensis, assembly GCA_027564655.1. NCBI lineage: Eukaryota > Metazoa > Chordata > Aves > Accipitriformes > Accipitridae > Leptodon > Leptodon cayanensis. Next base: position 15,903,367 of record JANXJC010000064.1, on the reverse strand, counting down.
ACCCCTTAAGAATGTATGGAATGAGAGATCCCCCAGTCTTCGTTCCTGCTCCAGTGGAACGTTACCGCCAGATTCTTCTTCCAGCTCTTCAACTGTGCCAAGTGATTCTCACATCCAGTATGGCACAGCACCTGCAAGCAGCAGGACAGGTAAGTTCCAAAAGATGCTAGAGTATTGCAGCTACCGCTTCTGAAAGTAAGCTTTTTTTTTTTTTTTTAAATCCCATCCTCACTGACATGGGAGATCACTTTAAAATTGTCCAAAACTTAAAGCATTGCTTCCTCTCTGCTCACTGCTAAATCCTGAGTAATTCATATTTTCCCTTTTCTTCTTGTGGTACAGGTTTTGCAGTTCCTAATTTCCCATTCAGATACTATCCAGGCAATTCTGAGGTGTCAAGATGTTAGTGTTGGATCTCTCCAGGAGCTGGCCTGCCTGACAGGAATAATCAGCAAGGCAGCTTTGCCTGGTAGGAACTGCAGTTTTGAAGTCTATTAGCCCCATCTGCATGAATTTCAGTCTTTCTTCTCTTTTCTATAAAGAAATAGTAAGACATATAAAGGAATATATACTATGATACAGAATTTTCTTGACATGTAGAGCTCTGGGAAAAATAAAGAAATGTTAAATAATTGTTCTTGAAGTAAGTATGGTGGATTTGCAGTGGACATAGTGCCCTTATCAGTATGCGTTTGACTTCCTATTTTCTTTTCGTTATGCTACCTGAGAGTTAAGTACTTTTTGTCTTTGAGATGACTTGCAAATAGTAGTGTTCACAGTGTGTGTGGTATCTTTAAAAAGAATTTTTATTCAGCAAATTCTATTACTGAGGAAATGAAGACAGAAAATTGTTTGCATACCTGTATCTTTAAGGTTCTCTCCATTTTTATTTATTTGAAAAAGAAAGCTTCCAGGGAGAAGCACTGTGGATTAGCATACTGATATTTCTCTTGGGTGACTTATCTTCACAGAGGACTGATAATTATTGTGATGGATATAGTGATTTCTTCTTCATGCTAGAAGACTTGCTTACCATTTCAAAATAACTTTTCTATTTTGATTTAATGGCTTGCTTTGTTCAGGAGAGATGTCTGACTACAATAGAAAGGAGTGCAGAGCTGTTGGTTGAGCCCAAATGTTTCTTTGCTTACAGTATACTGAGCTTTGCACAACAGCCGCAATTTTCATGCTAAGCTACGTGCTTTCGTGCATCTCCTAGTAGCTGCATTCATATCTGCATGTTTTCCTCAAACAGTGTGCAAAATAGAAGTTGTATGTTTGGCTGAAATTTTTCTGATCAGTGCTTGTATTTAAATGGTTATACTGCATAAATCTGTTTTCTTTCAAAAAAAGCCCCCACAAACAGTTAATTTAATGGCTGTACCTTTTATCAGGGGTGCTAAGTGAGCTGGACATTGATGTTAATGAAGGGACGCTGATGGAGCTACAAGGACATATAGGCCGATTTCAGGTAAAAGTTGTATATTTAACACCTGTCCTTTTAGAATTGTGTATGTAGATGAGTTTCTGGTTTTGTACTCTGAGTAGTAGCAGTTATAAAAGGGATGTTTCCTACCATTAAGAAGAAAGTGTGGTGGTTTGGGGTTTGTTTTGGCGGGGGGGTGGGGGGGTGGTTTGTGTGAATGTGGTAGTTTGTGTGGTGTGTGGTTTTGGTGCTTTGGTTTTTTTGGGGTTGGTTCCCTGCCTCCCAACCAAGTAGAAAAGATAACATTTGGCAGCATCAGAGTTGAGTCAGGGACTCTCTTGCCCTCCCTGCCTTAGGATTCCCCTTATGTGGAGGAGAAGAAGAATTTCAGGTCAACACCAAAGTATGTGAAGTAATGCAGAAATACTGTTACCACTTCTGCCACAAGCATGTCTTCAGCTCAACAATTTGGAATCTCAAACATGCTAGTGTTTTATTTCTTTCCTCCACTTTTAAAAATAACCCTTAGAAAGCAGAATTAAAGCCTCGATAGAGTAAGTCTTGCTCAAAAGCTATCACTGCAGACCTCTTTACAGCTCAGCATTCAGCATCCAGCAATGTTTTTGAAGTTTTGTCGTTCATGTGAGCGAGGACTTCTGTAAAGAAATATTAATTGAAAACTATCTATAGAAAGGGCTGCCCTGTCAAATACTTCTGGTTGCAAGAGAAGGATGTGTTCTCTAGACACTTAGATAATAACTATTAGGCTGACCAGCCTGAAGCAGAGTAGCAAGCTGTAAACAATTGCTGTAATGCTGGGGTACTCTGTATTCTGCTGCATCATGTCAGCAAGAAGTTCCCATGGGAAAGCAGAAAGTTTTGGTTTTTTGTTTTTTGGTTTTTTTTTTTAATAAGGAGTTTTAATTAGTTAATTTGAAACCTGAGCTGTTCTGAGCAAAATTGTGTGAATCAGTCATCTGTTATTGCAGCTTTTCTCTCTAGTTTGTCCTGTTATTTTCATCACGTCATAAAAGGATTTAAGTGTACTCTTCCCCAAAAGTAATTACCAAAAAATCTTTAATCTTTGATATCCTTTTTTTGCCATTCCACAAAACTGATGTACAGTCTGAAGCACCTTGGTGATCTTAACAGCCACATGTAAACTAAAAACAAATTTATTGATTTTACTTCTTTTTATGAAACTATTGAATTGGTTTTTGCACTCTACTTTCACGGAGCTTATTATCTTCATCTCCAGATTTTGTTAGTTTGTCTGTATAGGTAAAGGTGTTTTAAGTGGGAATGGGTAATATTGATGCTAGTCAGTATAATAGTCTGGAATAGACATAAGACAAAGTTGTACACTTTTGAATTGCATTCATTTCTCAAGGAACTGTTTTAGGCTGCCATTAATTTATTGTGTTTTAAAAATTTAAATTACAGAGTTTTATCTGCATTGGTCTCTTGCTGTTGTGTTTTAAGGGATATGTATCACTTAAGTGTAAAGAATCGTGCACTTCACTTGTTGAGATATTAATTAGAATGTTCATTTCTTATGGCAGCGCCAGTGCTTAGGACTTTTAAGTCGGTTTGGTGGTTCAGACAGACTACGTCAGTTTAAACTGCAAGATGATAACGCAGAGGGAGACAGAGTGAACAAGAGGGATGAAATCGAGTTGGCCATGCAACAGGTAAGGACACAAGAAGCTGCTAGAACCTTCAGTCTCAAATTGCGACTTCTTACCTGCTGTGCAGATGTGTTTATTGTCATACTTTCATATGATATTGGTAATGCTTTGCACTGTTTTTAGTTTGGTATGGGATCCCACATTTTATTTCTATTTAAAGTAAACCTTGAAAATTTGGTTACTTAAATTTGCATTAGCAACCATTATTGTTTTGAGTACAAATTCTGTGAACTTCGAAGCCTTAAACTGATGAGAAATTTTCAAAATAAAGGCTGGGTGTAGAGGGCAGTGACTAATGCTAAGTTAGAGCCAAAGGGGACTTAAAAGTGACCAGAAATTTTAACTAGCAGGTTTGGGAAAGAGGCCAGGTTGCGAGTCCTAGACTTGAAATAGAAGAGAGGCTGTAACTGATCAGAAAAGAGAATCATCACATGCTAGTGAGAAGAGAGGGAGCAAAACATGTTGTTTATTGACATTTATCCATTTAATTTTTAATGCTCCAAAGCCTGTAGATATTGTAACTGACATGCTGTCATATTTTTTGGCAGATCTGTGCAAACGTGATGGAATACTGTGAGTCACTTATGTTGCAAAGTGCCCCCAGTTTTCAGCACGCTGTTTGTCTGTTTACTCCTAGCCTGTCAGAATCAACCAACCGAGATGGGCCTCGTCAGGGTGAGATTTTTGGCTTGATATTTGATGAGACTGAATGGTGTGACATTTGGGCTAGTAGGAAATAATCATAGAATGGTTTGGGTTGGAAGGGACCTTAAAGATTATCTAGTTGCAACTCCCCTGCCCTGGGCAGGGACACCTTCCACTAGACCAGGTTGCTGAAAGCCCCATCCAACCTGGCCTTGAACACTGCCAGGGATGGGGCAGCCACAGCTTCTCTGGGCAACCTTACTACCAGTACCTCACCACCCTCACAGTAAAGAATTTCTTCTTATATCTAATCTAAATCTACCCTCTTTCAGTTTAAATAATTCTTTTCAGCCTCTGTGCTGGATTACATTTTGTGAAACTAGGACCTCATTTATGGCATGTAAGATGTGTTTTGATCCTGACTGGAACTCTTCATTACACCACATGGCAAGAGTTTACAGTGTGCTATTATGCAGCTGAGTGGTTAAAATACTTGAATAGTAAGTCTTCTGGTCTAGTTACATTTCATGTGTTACGCTCAGTACTGTACTGTGCTGACTGCCTTCTAGAACTGCAGCCACAGAACTTCTTGCCTAGACTTTCATTTGTATTACTTCTGCCACAGAAGTATAAAATACAAACTTGTCAGTGCTTTTATGTCTTTCACTACTTTATTGACAGAGACCATACCTTATTGATTTCTTGTTCTTTTTTTAATTTTTTTTTTAATTATATTTTGTTCACCATCTTTTCCAGATCCACAAGCACCTGTGGTCCCATACTGGCACTTGCCTGGCTTGGGCATTATTGTCTACCTGCTGAAACAGAGCACTAGTGATTTCTTTAGTTACTATGATAGCCATCGTCAGAGTGTTAACAAACTGCAAAATGTGGAGCAACTCCCACCAGATGAAATAAAAGAGGTAATGGGTCTTCTGACTCTGTAGTCTTTGTGTTGTTTGTAACTTAGACATAGCTGTAACAGAGACTCCAAAGCATCTTGGATAAGTAAATAGTTCCAGGTTTTGTGCATATTCCTTTCTACTGTTGATGAAGGGGTCCATAGAATAAGTGACCTAAAACTTCAGGGAAAATATTGGGCTTAACTTTGTAAAAGTTGTGATTTCCATTATAGTTGCTAGGGGATACATTTAATTTCTCCATTTTTTAGTCAGCAAGGTTATGCAAATTCAAAATGCAGACCACATTTTTAAAGAAATAATAGCTGACAAGGAAGTTCTAGATATTGGTAAGTAATTTTATTTGCTTATTCTTTTGATGCTCTGTGATTTGCTACAATCTTCTTGTTTTTCTTCCTCTTATCACAGCTGTGTCAGTCAGTTATGCCAGCTGGGGTTGACAAAATCTCCACTTCTCAAAAATACGTTTTGGCAAGGCGACGCCTGGTGAAGTTAATAAACAACCGAGCCAAGCTGCTTTCTCTCTGTTCTTGTATCCTTCTAAAATTGAAATGACCTCAAGGTGACGCTCCAGAAAAAGCGGAGAAATAGGAACATGTTCTTTTTACCTAGATTTCTGACCACTTTGAACAACGCTTTTTGCAAGAAGGAAATTTGAAATACTGAAAATTAAATTAGTAAGATGGTATTGTTCTGCTATTGTCAGAATGTAAATATTTTCAAGTTAGTAATGCCCATTGTGGAGACCCTGCTAGGACTTTTTGCAACATTATAATGGAGGAGTTATTACAGCCCAGCTCTTCAAATCAGCATCCAGACCCACTAAACGTTTGCATGTGTACAAGTGTGGTGGAAGAAATATTTTGACAAATAATTTTGAGGTGCCTGTCGGAGCAACTGGAGTTTCCAGTCTTACCGTCAACCTTGCATAAACCTAATCTCATAAACACCAGTAATTCTATGGAAACAGATAGTCACACACAAAATAGTCTCCAGTGGATCAGATTTTTCCTCTGAAACCTAATTTGGGAAAGGGGTGGTCTTGCAGACTTAGCTGTTGTAACTTGAGATGTTACTGCCGTCCGCAGCTTTATAACCTCAGCTTTAATTCACTGTCTCTGCAGCTGAGCTATCATTACAAATCACATGAGCACTCACACCCTGCTGTGGTGCAGTGCTGGTTTAAAGCCTCTCCAGGGTGAGTAGCAGTCATTGAAGCAACCTCGCCAGCGCTGCTCCTGAAGCAGGTAAGCAGAGTGCAAGCGACCCATTGCCAGGCCACAGCAGTGAGAGTGAGAAGCTTCTGTTGGAGGAGGTGACAGATGGTTGAGCTAACGTCTTCAGCTGCTTCAAAGTGTATAAACATGCTCATACAGTAAATGTACAATCTAAAGACAACAAAATCAGACTCCTTCACTTAGATGTGTCTACAGATATTATAGAAACATGCCTCTTCATTCTTTGGCGTCATCTGGAACACTATCTACTGCATTGCACACCTACTGACTCCCAAGACCCGCTGCTGTCCTCCAGGATGTCATTTAAGAAAGGAAGGCTGCAAGGTAAAATTTCTCAAACACCAAAGTGCCTTTGAATAACTTCTGATGGTTAACTTTAAAACTGATTTGCTACTATTAATATTTTGCCATTTATATTTAATAAAAGAGGTTTGGTTTCTATTTGGCATACCTTTGTATTTTTTTTTTGTTCTCACTGGAGAATTGGCAATACAAATATCGTTGACTCATAGACTTTTGGGTTTTGTCTGTTACACATAACCTCCAAAGGAAGGTAAAATTAAAGTTTTTATCTCTGTTCTTCAAACCAAGTGAAGTTCAAATAATATAATCAGATCAGTGATTCAAAACAATTTATAGGAAAATATTTCAGTAAAATAATCTAAGATGAAATAAAGAACTAAAATTAATATTGGTGGGTTTAAAAGTATTTTCAGAATTGTAGGCCTTATTGATTCAACAGAAGATTTTAAGTTTGTTGAATTTTGGTTTTTAAAAAAAATTAGGAATGGAAGAAAGTCAGAAAGGGAGAAGTAACCCGGGGAGGAGCTTTTTGTTTAAAGTGCCATGTTGTGTGATCAAAATTATTTATCGCTCTTATTTAAGGTATTTTCTCTAAATCATTTAAGTCCAAAAATGAGTATAATTTCTAATGCACAAGTTTCCTGACCAATTTGGAATACTGTGTTTTAAACTCATTTTATAACATGATGTGGAAAAGATAGTGTGGAGCAGCCAACGTAATTTTAATGTCTCATTTTCTATCACTAGATTCCTTTGGTTCAGAGCCTAACTTGGATTTCAGCAGCGGACTGAATCGAGTGAGCCAGCACGATATTGAACAGGTGAGATGTGACAGTCTACTGAAAAGTACCGAATGCACTTGATTACCATACAGCTATTGAGAGCAGTCTGACTGTAGCTTTCCCTCCTCTGAACAACCTATGGTAATACAAACAGGATATAACTTAATTTAGGATTAATGAAATGCTGCAAAATTTCTGGGGGGAAGTATTATGACGCAGGTATCAGTTGTGCTGCTGCACACATATTTTCGAGTCTTCATATAAAAAGTTAAATGAAAAATGAGCTAGAAATACCAAAAAAAATAATCTTTCTTTTTCTCTTGTAAACCAGTCAAACGGAATGTATTTTTTAGTAATAGCTTTCTGAAAATGTCAGTTATCCTTGAAAGACTCGCAACATGAGGGCAGGATTCCCAGTCTTCTGTGATACTACAGCTGTTTACTACAGGTCAGCTGCAGTTAGGCTGTAGAGAAATGAGTCTGAAAAGGGTAACAGAAACTGAGGAGACTATAAAATGTGAATGCTAGCAAAGAAGTGATTTCTGCTTACACAGTGATTTGATGGTTTGTGTAAATTTGATGCAGAGGTGGCAGAAAAAAATAATATTTTTATTAATAAATCCCACTAACATTTCTACTGCTGTTTGTGCAGAAAAATGTGCTCAAAAACCTCTGCTGTCTCAAGTATCCTTATAAGATCTAGAATTACAAGAACAGTTGTGTTTTTTCTGATGAGGCATCTGTCTTTTATTTCATTTGTTTCAAAGAAAAATATACAGTAACATCTTGCTAAAATACTTAGAATGTAATTAATTTTTTTCAGGGATTGTTTACATATGTATTAATGAAAAAATGTTGCCTATGCACATGAACTCTACACTCCTAAACAGTCCTTAAAGGACTAGGTCAATTTTAATGGGAAGAAGTGTTTGTATGACTATAACTGAAGAAGCTGAATTATATGAGACTGTTTAATTCCTAAAACTTGGAGAGGTTGTAAGGTGGTAATATTTGGATAATCTGTAAATGCTCTGAGTCACCCAAAAACCTGTGTAGAAAGGCTATCCTTTATATAAGTTAGAGAGAAAAACGTAAGGGAAGAATGCAAGCAGTATTTATTAAGGGAGTCAGAAAAAACATACTTTTGAAAGTGGCTTAGAGAATAAATCATAGTTGACAGGTAGTTGATGATGGGTAAGCTGACATTCCAGAAAGAGAAGATTTTGTACTGATGACTGCAACAAATCTCTGTTTCTCAGCTTCAGATAGAAGCCACGAACAGCTTTGGTGAATCTCTGCAGAAGAAGCTTCTGGACATCGAAGGATTATATTCTAAGGTTCGGTCACGATACACCTTTATTCAAGCTCTCGTTAGACGTATCCGTGGTCTCCTAAGGACATCAAGGACCTAAAAGACTCTGACACATGTTGCTTGCCTCTTGAAGCAATGTACTAGCGCAGGCCTTCCGGATCATCAGATTTTATAGATCGTACGTTTTCTAAATAATGTCAGAAATATTTTGTTACTTTTTTTTCTTATCCCTATGGATCAGTTTTGTGTATTCTTTCCTACTGCTCCCAACTTGACAGGAAAAATAAAGGATTGTTTTTAACGGAGTTATGATTAATATGAAAATTCAAGCAAGAAAGAATTCTGATGGAGGACATAAAGGAAACAAAAGAAGTTCTGCAGCTGTGGTGATACCACATTTGTGGATGCTTCCAGAGAAGACTAGAATGTCTGTGTCTGTTTATGCTGTTCTTGCTTCACACACAGGTTTAATGAAAACATGGGGTTCACGTTTCAGCACCTGCAGACTGTGATCACTCTGGTGTGGGTTCTATATGAAAGGTGATCGTTTTGCAGTGTGAACTGCTTTTTTCTGCTCCCTCTTGTCCTGCCTTTTTTCAGCTGACAGAAGAAGAAGCTGCTTCTCTTTTGACAAGTCTAGATAAGGAAAAAAAAAAAAATGTGGGGAAAGTCATGCAAGGTGACTGCCCTGGGTTTGGTTCTTCTGGCGTGGGGGAGTGAAGTTTTCTGTGCTGTGCTTGCTGGAACAGGAGTATAAAGACAGAATGAAATGCATGAGGAGGAAGCCAACATGCTTGAGTGGTAGATCGGTTCTATAGTTAGATTGTTCTCATAAGAGATATTCCTATCTCCTCGTCTCTTACATAAAAAAAAGAAAGCGTAACCACTGATTATAGATGTGAGATCTGTTGGATTTCTCTCTCTTATTAGTCTGATCTTAAAGCCCAGTTCTCTGTATGTGCCTTCTAAGTTCTGTCTGCCCTGTGTTTTTATTACTTAGTATTTCACATTTTTTATGATTTTATACTTATTCATCTGCACAAACTAGTTATGTGAATTGCATCATTTTTTATGCAGGGATGATGACAGCCCTGCTCTCAGATGATGGTTATTAGCTGTTCCATAGGAGCAGCCAGATATTAATGGTTTACAGAGTTGGACTTCGTTGATTCTCAACAGGGTTCTTCTTGCTTCTGTACCGTCTCGGTGAGAAACGGGAAGTAACGTACCGAGTTTCTCATTAAATACAGGAATATAACTTTAGAATTCTGCCGGCTCAGAGGAATTAGCAGCACTTTATAAAACGCTGTGATGGTAACCCGCTGCTGGTGGTGTGGAACGTCGGTAACGTTCGTACCGTGACTTTATCCCCTGACGGTCTCCGGGTGAGGGCAGTCGCCCTCCGCTCTCGGTTCCCTTTCGCCGCGGCCCGGCGCTGGGCTATTTTTATTTATTTGCCTTTATGGCGGCCTGAGGCGGCGGCCTGCACCCGCGCTGCCCCTCCCCCCCTCCCCCGGGGCGGGAAGCAGGAAGCCCCGCC
>JANXJC010000064.1:15869023-15893270 GCA_027564655.1 Leptodon cayanensis | reverse complement strand
GGGGGTGGGGGGGGGGGGGGGGGGGGGGGGGGGGGGGGGGGGGCCGGGGGTGCGGGGGCCGGGCGGGGTGGGGGCCGTTCCCCGCCCCCCCCTCCACCCCGCTCGGCGGCGGCCTGTGGAGCCGTGAGGGGCCGGGGCCGGGGGCCGGGTGGGTGTCGGAGGGGAAGGTGGCGGGCGGGGAGCCGTCCTGCGGGGGGGGGGCTGTGGCTGAGCGGCGTCACCCCGGACAGAAACTCGGCAGCAGGCGGCCGCTGGCTCCCTTCTACCCCCCGCCACCCCCTCGGTGGGAGAGAGTGGGAAGGAGAAGGGTGAAACGCGTGGGCTGAGGTAAGAACAGTCTCGTAGGACAGGAAGGAAGAAACTAATAACCACAAAACAATAATAACATGGCGGTATTAATAAAAGGATTGGAATGTACGAAACGACGCACAATGCAGTTGCTGGCCGCTCGCCGACCGATGCCCAGTTAGTTCCCGAGCAGCGATCCCCCTCGGCCAGCTCCCCCCAGTTTATATACTGCATATGACATCACACAGTATGGAATACCCCTTTGGCCAGTGTGGGTCAGCTGTCCTGGCTGTGTCCCCTCCCAACTCCTTGTGCCCCTCCAGCCTTCTTGCTGGCTGGGCAGGAGAAGCTGAAAAATCCTTGACTTTAGACTAAACATTACTTGATAGCACCGATGTACTGAGTTGTTGCTAAGATTCTTCTCATACCTAACTCAAAAACATAGGACTATACCAGCTGCTAGGAAGAAAATCCTCTCTATCGCAGCCAAAACCAGGACAAGTAGGAAAAGCATATTGGAATATAAAAAGAAGGAGAGAGAGGTGTCTAACGGTAAGGAAAGTGACTGACTCAGAGGAAGGAGTTACTATCGCTCAGGCCTCCGTGGATCGCATAGTACCCTTCTACTTGAAATGTTGCTGTTGAAATCCCTTTTGCAGCTCAGTTCTGTAAAGGTTATTTGCCTGTCTCGCAGTGAACTGTGCCCTGAGCAGCACTCTGCAAACCAGCAACAGCTGGTCCCTTACACCTTCCCTTGGTTTTCCAGGTCTGTAGTGTGCATGCCTTCTGTGAGGGGATGGGCTTAGAAGAAGTCAAGCAACCGGTTATCTGTTTGAATTCCTTTTTATGCATAAGCACGCAGCTCATTGGTCCCTCCTTTCCGTGGAAAGGCATCACAGATGCCTAGAAAGGCAAACGGGGAATAATTTTTATCAACACCTCTTTCGATAAGATTTTGGTTGCAAATCTTCTCTAATTTGTCTCTTCTCTGATACCTTTATCAAATGTGATTCTAGCTTATGTGGTGTTTCATTATCTTTTACAGGGTTTAGGTGGATTTGCAAAATTATTATTTAGCACTAGATATATTTGTTATAAAAATCATTGGAAAAAACGTCATTGTTACTGGCTCAGAACATTAGTATTCTTTCCACACTTAAACATCTACTAGGCACAAATCAGGTATTTGTCTGGCTACAAGCACTTTTACATGCATTTAAAGGATAAATGAGATGTTGGGGTGAGCCAGTTTTAAAAAAAAAAAAAGGCGGGGAGGCAGCTCGTAGACTTCTCTGTAGCATTAATGTACTTAATTTAGTGCAGCTTCATAGTTTGTAATGGACTGTGATTTGACATGTACCTACTGATTTATACTTCATTTTAAGAAAAAAGAAGTGGATGGTCCTGTGGGAGAACATAAACATCAGGAAGAATTCTTTCAGGCTTCAGCATGTCCTTGTACAGTCCCTTGCATTGAAAAGAGTCCAATACAAACAAAAAAAGAAGTTGGCTCAGATTTTGGTAAATGAGAGAAAAGGAAAAAAAATCCTAACCACAATGAGGAAGCTTGATGCTGCTGCTGCTGCAACGTGATTTTGCTGGTTTGAGCCACCATAAAATAGCAGCATAAAACCAGGAAAATACAATGTGGTTCAGCACACAGGTAGCTGGGCCATGACCTGAACTTGTCTGTTTTCACTGGAGAAAAGCAACATATTGCTGCTCAGTATGAAATGAGGTTGATCTGTCTGCCTTTCCATATTCTCCGTATTTACTAGCTGACACTGAAACATCTTTCTGTTCTGATTTTTGTAGGGGGCTTTTTCTCCACCATCTTTTCCAGTTTGTTTGGAACTCGAGAGATGAGGATTCTCATCCTGGGACTGGACGGAGCAGGAAAAACAACCATTCTCTACAGGTTACAAGTTGGAGAAGTTGTTACCACTATTCCGAGTAAGTGATAAGTCCTTTAGTGAAAAAAGCTGATTTGCCTGTAGCTGTAACACGTAAGCTTTGTCAGCTGGACTCGCTACACGCTTCTGTCGTAAACGAAAGGACTTTGCGTTGTGGGAGCATTGCACTGTTGTATTTAAGAACTTTCTTGCTTAACAGTATTACAGTGTGCTATAGGAGTACTGCATAAAGGAATATTTTATGCTGCCCTGCTGAATGCAAAAAATATTTGACCTTAAGATTGTTACCATGATTTGGTAGGCTTTTCTTGATAGGTAAATGTTCAGTAAATGGTAACTGTTGTCTGTATAAGTCTTTTGTCTCTAAATATAGCTATAATGCGAATTCTAGAGATCATTATTATTGTACAAAAAAATATTTACATAGGATGGTGTCAGTGAATCGTACCTATTTAATTTCTTTTTTTTTTTGACAAGGATCTTCGTTATATAAACATTTCTGTTTAACGCAGAGAAGAAATCAGGTGGTTTAACTTTACATTATGTAGAAGATGTAACAAAACTCAATGTGAGATCTCACGGAAAGAGAGGATGCTTATTTAAAAAAATGGAACTGGTTTCACTAATTGTCTTAGCGTTCATGCAGCCATACTCACCTATTGCAAACACCCAGATGCGTGTGCCGAAGTGTTCTGGCCAGGTTTGCTCTGTTAACGTGAAGGACAAGAGACACTTGGCTTTTGAGCCCCTGTCATGTCTCTTGGGTTCCTCCTGAATGGCCATGATAAACTGACTTTGGTCAGGTCTTTTTTACCTTTTAAAAGAAGGCAGCAGTTTACTATGCCATAATCCTTTTGCCCTAGGGTTTTGCTTATTTCAGCCTCCATAAATTTTAGGCAGTTTGCATCCATCGGTCACTTCCCTGTGTTGTGTTTCTCTGGGCTGGCAGGAGAAGGAATGACATGCGTGGTGTACTGTAACCTTACTGCCATCTTCCATATACCACAGTGTCACGTCTTCTGCTGAGAAGCTGGTTCTGCTGTGGTCTTACGAGAGCGCAGATCTGGTGTTGACAGGAAGGACGGGTTCCTCAGTGTTTTACTGCTGTCAGTTATGTACTTGGTTATCAAAACAGGCCATTGCTTTAACCCTTGCTCTGTTTCTTTTGGTGACTTCAGGCACACTTCTGTTGATTTTTAACAACCTTAGCATTTGTGACTAATCTCTACAATATGTTTACAATGTGTTTTTATCATTCAAAGAGAAGACTTGTGGCATTATTTTGAGCCATAAATGTTTGTTGGGGTAACTTTGCAAAGGGCATGAACTTCATTATGTAGCTACAGAGAATTTTCAGGCCTGAAAATTTTAAACTAAGAAGTGCTGTAATGTTCTTCAGAAAGGTAAAGAAAAATATCGCCAACAGTGAAATTGTTTAACTTTGTTTCAGCCATTGGCTTCAATGTTGAGACGGTGACATACAAGAATCTGAAATTTCAAGTTTGGGACTTGGGAGGACAGACAAGCATAAGGTAATGGGTCTCTTAAAAGATACAATTAAAATTCTCTAAGAAGTGGTAAGTTCTTGGAATTCTCATAGCTGGCACTTTGGAAAATTGGTTAAGTTTTAAAAACAGCCCATCATCAGAAGAGCACTTTGATCTGACAGAATTCAGTTAGTAAAACCTGTTTTGAACTACAGGTTGGAAAGAAACAAGTGACTGTTTTCACTTGTATGCAGTTTTGCTTTGCAAAATGAGTTTGCTTGTGTAGTAGGCAATTGTGTAGCATTCTGAGAAAGAGGGAAGTGATGGAAACCTAAAAAGATACTTAAATATTCGTAAGAATGCAAAGCTAGGAAGTTGAATTTAGGTATAGACGATGATATTTTTTTTTTTTGAGAGAGCTTTACAAGTTTTGTAATGACTCATTATATGCATAATTGCAGTGATCTCTTCAGTAGCCCTGTATGATCTCTTTGTGATTCCTTTCTGCATGCTAGGTAGTAAGGTGCAGTGTAGTTAGGTTAATAAGTAAGGTGTAGTTAATTAGGTGCAGGTTCCTTCTGGTTTTAGCTTCAGTAAGAAAGGTAATTCTGAAAAAGGTGGGGGGTTTTTGATCCTTGTTGATTACTTGCCTGTGTAAATTAGTCATTTAAGAATTTTCTGTGTATACTTCTTTGGTGACCATGTTCATCTATGGCAGAAGCTTGCATTTAAACTTTGTTTCCCTGTCCCTCAGTTATGGACCCGATATCCTGCAGGCTGACTCCCAAATGAATCTGTCCCCAGCACTTCTGTCCTTTCCCTCTTTTCAAGCTGCTTGTTAGTTTTTTGGTGGCTTTTTTCTGCTATTGCGAGTATTTGTACTGTCTGTTCCTTTTTGTAGCCTCTTGAAGATATCTTCTACTTGCTTTCTGGGGTCTTTCACCCCAGAGCCAGTTTTTACTTCCTCTGGGTAATCTGGTTTTCATTATCTGGCTAAAAACACTGCTAAAAGTGCAAATGATATGACTGGAACTTATCTTTCTTCTGCAGGCCCTATTGGCGGTGTTACTACTCAAATACAGATGCAGTCATTTATGTAGTGGACAGCTGTGATCGAGACAGAATTGGCACTTCAAAATCAGAGCTTGTTGCTATGTTAGAGGTAAGAAAACAAGGATGACATTGTATCAGTAGAACAGACATCGAAATGAAAATTTTTTTTTTCAGTGACTGTGATATTGATTCAGTGAATCAAGCGAAGCTCAACTTCACTTTTGAAACTTCAGCCATTAGAATAGGCCTGTGCAACACTTCTGACTGAAAAGCACTAACTACGCTACAGCTGTTTCAGAGTTTTGTGCAGCCTTGTCTGCATTTGTCTGCAGCCTTTTAGTCATATGAAAATTTATGTGTTGGCGAGGACAGCGGCTCAGTACTTCAGCAGTGGCGAAGTAAGTCAGGCCCTGAAGGATTAACAGTAATTAGTATCCTACTGTGTTCTGAAGCTGAAGAACATATATATGTAGAGCAGGGTAATATGAGCAAGAAGATGAGTTGAGCAAAACTCATTCCCCCCCCATTCCTGAATTCCTGCAAGTTTTTAGATATGGCTTGTTAAATCCAACTACCAGCTTGTTTCATAACATAATAGGCATAAACAAAAATAACCATATTTTGAAATTGCTCCTGTGTGGTATCGTGCTGGAATTGGAAGTAAGTACCATTCTTTCACTGAAGAATTTTGTAAAGAACAAAAATCAGAAAACTGAAAATCATTATGAGAGCTGCTGAAGCTTCTTTTCATTCTATGGGTTTTCTCTGCTTAAATAAATTCAATAAAAGTCTCTGCAACAACCTGCATGATTCTGCTTTTTTTAGGAAGAAGAGTTGAAGAAAGCCATTTTGGTGGTGTTTGCAAATAAGCAGGATATGGAACAGGCCATGACTCCCACAGAAATGGCAAACGCGCTTGGCTTACCAGCTTTGAAGGACCGAAAATGGCAGATATTCAAAACCTCCGCTACTAAAGGCACAGGGCTTGATGAAGCAATGGAGTGGTGAGTAACAGTCTTGTTATGCTACCTTAGAAAAATAGCTGTTACGGGTTTTGGGGTTGGGTTTTTTTTTGGTTTTTTTTTTTTTTTTGAAGACCAGCTCTGTGGAAGGTCGGTCTGACATGACATAAAAGACAAGAGTCCACATTAGAAGAAAGAAAGAGTTGCTTTCTCCTGGAAGTATTTCAACATAATTGAAGTCACTTTCCAGTAAACTGACTTAACCTTTTTCCTAGGTTGGTGGAGGCCCTGAAGAGCAGGCAGTGATACAAAGCTGACCACTGCAAAGAAGTTTCAGCTCTATCCAACATCCTTCTTTCTGCAGTCAGGTATTTTCAGGCCACAAATGCTTGTAAATAGGACAGATTTGAGTTTGACTCCTGTAACATGGATGCCTCTCTTGATTGTAAAACTGAACCAAGTGAATGTCTGTGTACAGTACGATAGTCCATTTCTTTCTTTCTGTTTAAAGGATGTACTTACGTTAATTTGTATAAAAGTCTTACTGGCTGGGAAAGGGGTTTTTGTGTGTGTCCCTCCCCCTGTGGTGGTTTTGAGTGAGTGGCTATGATATTCATGTAATTAAAACACTAATAAAATCTGGAACTGTCAGCTGTACTCATATGTGTGTTGCTTTGCTAAAGGCTGCTCGCTTGCTCACAGAAACAAGTCCGGCTGCTGCCTGTTCTAACAAACAAACAGCCATGTAGCTGAACAGTTAAGGAAGCTGCTTACAGCTGCTGCTGCTGTACTTCAGAATCCTTCCGTGTGCTGTTTGTTAGAGTGAAGTACAGCAACTGAGATAATTAGCATAGACCGAGCTGTTAACAGAGCATTGGTTTTCTGAGAGGAAAATAAATGTCTTCAATTGCCACCTACAGCCCTGATGTGCCAGGGCCACAATTTGGATTGAAATTCCACCTTCCGAAGCTGCTATTCCTATACTCTCAGCTCACCTGTCATTTCTGGCTAAGTCGCTCAGTATAGCTGCAGAAACTGAAAGACGAATCAAAGTCAGGAGGCAGATTGTTTTCTCTCCAGGAGCTAGGATATGCACAGGCATGAATCCAGTCATCACATAACCCATCTTTTAAAAATGAAGTAAAATTTAATATAAAAGAAAGATCATGGTGGTTGTCCATTCATCTGTACAAGCTGTGGTAAACATACAAATTGAAAACCTTTTGTTTAAGATCCTAGATGACAAAGAGGACACAAAAAAATGCTAATAAATACAATTAACATATGTAAATACTTTTTCTTTTAAAAACAGTAATTAGTTTTTTAGCTTGAAATTACTGTTTATAAATTAATCCTCAAAGAAGGAAAAAAAAGGCTTTTCATTCCACCATTGCTAGATCTTTCACTGCATGACTTCGAGCTCTCTTGGCCTTGTAGGTAGGGCGCAGGGATTCTGTTTTTCTCTTCCTGGTTTCTGCTTTATTCTTATGTCTCTTCAGCTTCCTCCTTGCAGCAATGTCAGGGTTTGCTACAGTCTAGTGAAAAAGAACACATTTGTTTGTTGCAGCTAAACAAACAGCTGTCCCTGTAAACATCAGGTACTTCCTAAGAAACTGGTGACAGGTAAGACAACACCCAGGTTTTCCCAGGCTCCTCACAACTGAGGGGATTCCGGCTGCTCTGCCCAGGTTTACCACCGCTCTTCAGGCGAGGGGGGAAGCACAGTCGCACTGTCAGCCAGAACCTGCCCGAGGGGCTGAGCTTACAACAGTTTCTTGGGGAGTTTCGGAAGTGAAACAAGGAAACTGTCCCAATTCAGGATCAAGTTCTTCCCCAAGCTCACCTTCCCGGTCAGCGCTCAAGCCTTCAGAGAAACCCTGTTTCTTTTCCCCAGAAGAGAAAGCAGAATCTTACCTGCAAGGCCCTCTGCTTTTTCCTCATGGCTCTTTTCTGATGGGCCTGTTTCTGCACAGAAGAGAAGGCAAGCGAAAAAGCCTCCAGTCCAACTAACTTCTTGAGCAGTTCTATGATTTCTTGGGAGAGGTTCTTCAGTGTTGGATCTAATAAAACAAAATGAACTCACTTAATCTCTTCAGCATATGGAATGAAAGCCAAGAGCCCAGTGAGGACTCCCCGTCCTTTACTGAAGGATGATTATTATGATTATTAACTTTATAAGTAAATAATTTATTATTTTATATGATTATTTACTTTACTGATTCATCTTGCCCAATATGCTGTGGAGACCAGAGCAAGGGCGCTTGTGAAATCTGCTGGTTCTTCACCAGCCTTCCCAGAGGACACACAGGCAAACAAAAAATAACATTTCTGAGAAGCAAAAGTTTTTTTCAAAAGGATAATGGCATCCTAGAGGTTATTAAAAGTATATAGCCACCAGGGCTCTTCTGGAATAGGCTTTGTTGGAAATAAAGATGATTCCAGCCTTGTCAGTCAGCATCTCTACCCAGTATGCACAGTAAGGCCTGCCTGAATGTAATTAACCAGTGATCCTAACCAATGTACTAACTACAATCACTGAAAAAAAAATATATATTGTGGGGGGAGAGGGGAAGGCCACAAAGAGATGCTAAGGGAGAAGTGAGAGCAGGGCAAATGTTTCCCTCAGTCTTCCAACAGATCCCTCTTCCACGTGCTTTACAGCCTCCAGCGAAGCTTGTGTAAGCTGCTCGCCTCCACAACATCCTTCAGTGACAAGTTCCTTGGGTCTACAGCCCCCATCGTGTGCAAAACCATCTCTGCAGTTACTCTGAAAAATCATTTGAAGGCCCCTGCTTCTTGTGCTGGTGGAGAAAGCAAAACGTTGATCTTTATCCACTCACGCTACTGTCAATTTCTACCCTATCTTTTCCAAATCTCTTCTTACTTGCTTAGCTAAAAAAAAAAAAATGGTAGCCAAGGCAGCTGTTCCTTACCTAGAACACTGTCACTGCGCTCCTCCAAGTTTTTTCAGTTCTTCTGTATCTTGTACACTGAATTTTCATGGCATATACAAACCACAGATTTACAATAATCTTTTTTTGGTTTGTTGTCTGTTCTTTTCCTGACATTGGATTTTGCTGGACTTACCACGTTTTCATGAACTACCTAAACACCAGTGTCTTGCTCCTAAGCCAAGAATCCCTCGTGTTAAATGGGGGAAAGACAAACCAACTTCCCACCAGGCACAACTTCTTAAACAAAAGCGGATCTCCAGGGAGAAACGAGCGTTGTTGCTCAGGCAGTGTCTAGCAGGACAGGGCGACCTGGGCTCATTCAGGAGGAAGGGAGAAGTTGTGTGCACCGTTCCACGGGCGTACGCCTGCCCGCACACCGCCCCTGCTGCATTCCCGCAGCAGACAGCTCTCTGCCCCTGCCTGCAAAGGTTCCTTTCTTTCAGTACTGTGCACTCCTGCCACGCACCAAAGGTCATTTTCTGTATTTCAGAAGGGGGAGCCTGGGGAAGACATCAAGCAGCCACCACTGAACTGGCAATTCCAACTTGTACAGTCCCTTGCTCTACTGTAACACAAGCTGCCATAAAATGTACCCTGGTTTACATTAAAACCAAAACACACTTTTAACCACAGGGCATGGATCTTCACGCCCCGAAGCCTCGCAGCAGATCTAACACGGCAATTCAAAAATACCGACGCTTGGCCACAGCCTTGTTCTGGCTTCCTTAAGAGCCACGCTCTGTTCCTCTCCTCAGCAAGGACTCCATGACTCTTACCACCAGGAGTCCACCTCTGAGTGCTGAGCTTTTTCCACTACATCACATGCTCAGGCTTTACCCACTTGCATGCAGGAGCCTGCCCAACTTTATTCCAGTCTTTGTCAACACATAGATTTTCTTTCAGCTGTCACACACCCTCCTCCTTTCCCGATACTTTAGTTAGACTACAAACAGGTGAAATCCACTGATTACGGCACCTATGCCTCAACAGACAAAAGGAATGACGGGCGGTGTTTGTGGCGAGGCAGAGCTCTGACGCTTTCCTCTTTGCTAGTCTTTGTGAGGGAAATCACTTACCTTGCTCCGCATAGGTGCTGTTCAGCTCCCTGTACAGAGGGGTGAGAATTGTTGGAAGGTACGGCTTGATTCTGTCTTTCCCCAGATCCACTGAGACTGCTCCCAGGAACTTAAAGATGCAGCTTCTCTGAAAATGAGCACGTGGGACACAAAGTAAGGAAGGTTGGAAGGACAGTGCCTAACTGAACTGCTGCAGGAGGGCTGCGCATCACTGTTCGATGTACAAGGTGCGGTTTCAGACACCCGAGTCAGAAACTCACTGCTGTTACAAGGTCTTACTGCAGCCAAGTACAGCCTCTAGATGAGACAAAACCCCACGGGATCGGTAAATGTGTGTGAACTGTGACTCCGCTGCGTTGGCAGCTGTTAACAGTTTGAACAACGGGCTTGTTCTCACTGTCCTGTACCCAGGCAGCCAAAGACATGAAAGCTCAACCTCTCTAACTCCGCACCACAGGGAACCACAGTGCTTTTCCTGACACTCTCCCACCCCCTCCCCTTCTCCTGGCAAGTAACTCCACACTGCCATTCCCCCGCCTGCATCAACCGAGCACGCTTGGGCTTTCAAAGGCAGCGCTCTGTCCCCTTCAGCTTGGTGCCTGGGGGTTTACCGCCCTTCCACCACCCCACAAGGCAGCTGGGAGCATCAGCAAGGAGAAGCAGAGTGGCACAAGCCCTTCCTGAGAATCCCAAGCTGAAATGCTTGTTTCTTTGGCACCTCCTAATCCTCGCTTCAGCACCAGCTCCCAGCACCCTCTGCAGCTGGTCCCCTGGAAGCGAAGAGCCAGAGCAACACGCTCCTGTGGAAGTGCCCACCACAACAAAAGCAGTCGGTCTAACCCTGTTCTTACCTTTAAAGGCACCTTAGGGGAATATGCTGCTTCTCGCTTTGCCATGAGAGAGAGCTTCTTCATTAACCACAGCAACGTGGCTGGCTGGCCTTTCTCTTCTGTGTCCTCTCTTTCTCCCTCTCCTTGAGCAGAAACATCCTTCTCTTCCACATCTTCTGAGGCCTCCTGCTCTTCCACTTCACAACCGTGTTCTCCTTCAGCCTCTTTACCTTCTTCTGAGGCAGGGGCTAGCAAGTAAACAACTTTGGCCACAAAAAGCAAATTCTTTATAACCTGAAGCGTGAAAAGAGAGTATTCAGTCACTGTGGGTTCCCTCATTGTCAGCACCAGGGTATGTAAGAGCCAAGGCTAGATCTGAAAGAGGCATCTGCCAACCCAGGAGGCTGTAAAGGCTTCACCCACTGCCGTCCGAGCCATGTTGCTCCTAACAGGAAAGCCCACCTCAGTATACTCCCGCAGTTTGGGAGTCTTTCCCCATGAGCTACTGTGCCTTTTGGGCTCCAGGGCTTCCTGAGGCAGGGCTGCTCCTTTTGTCTTCTCCACCTCTGGCACGCCCTGGCTCTCCACAAGGAAATCTCTGAGCAGGTTCACAGTGGAGTCAGACCTTCAAGCAACAGCATAAAGCTGGACTAAACGCTCCCAGCTGGCCCTGTACGCTGTGTATTTGCCCTGAGCCACCACCAGCCCATAGCGCTGCTGTCCTGACTAGGACGTAACACTCCCTCATGGGCCAGGGCCGGCTCTGCGCCCTCCTGCAGCCCCAAACCCGCTCCTGCTCTTACCTGCTCTCCCAGAGACAGGTCCAGGAACTTGGACTGCAGCTGATGGCAGAATGCAAACGCAAGTTCCTTCATCTGGGGAGAGGAAAAAGGAGAAGGGAATTACTCTATGAAAGGGAGCCAGTAGCAGAAACTCAAAGCAGTGTTTTGCAGTCACCAAAGGCAGCTCCCAGGAGAGGCCAAGGGATCAGCTCAGCACACCTTCTGCCTGTGTCTTGCAGCCTAGAGGGGAATCTTTGTGCTGATGAGAATAAAAGCCCAGAGAAGCCCCCTCCCAGCAGCAGAGACACCTCCTCAAATGCTTTAAGTGATCAGGATTAGGCAGCAGACAAGCAACTAAAAGAGAAATGTGCATGCCAAAGCATAATACTATTTTTATGTCCCAGCCAGGGAATGGGCACGGGCGGGGTGGAAGGAGGGGTACAGACCTCATTACCTTTTTGTCCAGTTCAGCAGTGAGGAAGACTGTGGATGCAGACAGCTCTACTGACGTCTTTTTCCTCTTCCCTGCCTTTCTTTCCCTCCACTTGTTGACAAGATCTTCTGGCTTGTTGGATGCAAACAACAAGCCAAAGATCTCAGTAGCTGTCAGCCAGACCCAGCTGTGAGGATACCATAGGTGAGACTGGACATGACCTGGGGGAAAGAAAACCTCCTTCAGCACAGGAGCTGGTCCACTGAGTGCAGAAAAAGAACCAGGTCCCTCCAAGCACATGCCACAGTAAAAAGGTGAAGGAAATGAACTGTGCTCATCTGCTCAGAACATAATCAAAGACTTCTCGGCAACTCTATCCAGCCAGAAAGTGGCAAAAAACTACAGGTAGCCAAATGTCCCCATGGTGACCAGGCGTTCTTGAATGCACCCACAGCATTTCCAACCATCCCAAGACAGGGCCACTGCTGGAAAGCAATGGCAGTTGGGCAGGAAAAGTGGGCACGGCTCAAAAAGACAGTTGCTCCGATTCTGGCCAACAAGTCATGTTTCTGCAGCCACTGTGGTCCCCTCGGGGACTCAGTGCCACGGCTCATCTGCCCGTGACTGGGCAGCCATCGGGGGACTGGCTGCTGTGAGACTCAGGTGAACTGGCCCTGCTGCAGATGGTCACATCAAACCCCTGGATGGAGGATGAGGATGCTTCAGGCAACAGATGGAGTTGCCCTCTTGTCTCGCCTCTGTCCAAGCTGCACATCACCAAGCAAGCCAGGATTTACAAGGGTTATCTCCTATCTCGCTAAAGGCACCTGACAGGCTGAACTCTTCGAAGACATTAACCAGCCAGACCTGGGCCTTCTGATAGCAGCAAACGAAGCAATTAAAAACAAGGCAACAAAATGCCAGTAAGCCAGCCTGACATTTGTACAATCTCACTCATAGGGAAATTGCTTGAATGCAATGACCTCCAGGCCTTACCACCTCCGGCAGACACACAGTATTTACAGCACTAACAATGTGTCATTGCTTGCTGGCTGGTATGTATGATCTCATCAAGAAAATCTCATCTTCCCAGGAGAACTGAACATTTTCATCCAAGAGGATGTGATTATGGTCAAACATGCAACAGTTTGCAACTATTTCCTCTTGGGATAATAGAAAATGCTTCCCAGCAACTAAGACTGAGGGCGTGTTTTTTTCATCAACGACGTAACCTTTTCCATTGACATCTTCTCTTTCACTGCCCAGTAACTGCCATGTATTAGCATTTTGCAGCATGCAAACCTTGTAAGGCACAGTTCAGTTGTTTATATTAGGGTGTGAAAAACCACATGGCACACAAAGAATCTTCCTTGTAACACAGCTGTAATAATTCTTGAAACTTACCCCAGATATTGCTCAGAACATCACTGTTCTTGGTTAATTGAATCAAGTTGCACTCTGTTATTAGCTTTGTTACCAGCACGAGGAAGCTGAATAGCAGCCTGTCTGCAGCCTTCTCCTCCTCCTCTTCAGTTATCTAATAAAATCAGCAAGTCAAGAAAGATGCTTATGAGAACCTGAAGACAGTGCTTATTTACTCCACTAGATAAATTTTAGATCAACCCTGCAAAGAAAGAGAAGACTGACTTGTACCCAATTCCCAAAATCAACAGAAGAGAAGCAGCTCCACTAAAGCACTTCCTCTGGAGACTGAACCTCTGCAGGAGATTATTACTACAATCATTCTTGCTTTTTATACAGACATTATTGTAACAAACTCTTAGGTTTCTAAATATAAGCAAGCACACACTCAATGTAGAATGTTGACATCTATACATGTATTTGTGTGTGCTTGATTCTCATTATTAGAGCCAAGCTGAGCTCAGATTTGCCTGTGTCACCTGGGAAGCCCCACATTTGTTATGACAATGTGCACACTGTGTTTTTACTAAATTGCCTTCAGGTCCTCACCCTGCCTGCAATCACCAGCTGGCTTGATATAACTAGCCAGTACTTTACCTACACGTCACAGCACAGGGGGTGATTACACTGAATTCTTGCTCACTGCAGGTATTTTATTTTCATCTCTCGCCAATTTACATAGCCTGAGGCTCTTCTCTCTTGTTCAGCATGTTGCCCTTGCACATTAGTAACATACGCGGCCACTCCCCACGCGCAGTGACTGGGATCCCTCTGGGATTATCACGTCAAGCAGAATCTGCGGCAGCCTTATTCAATCAGCCTCACTCAATCTTATTCTGAGTTAATCATGTGCACGGAAAAGATTTTCCATAAAACAAAACCACAGTCTGAAGTACAGGAAGGGAACTCCTTTGAAAGTTAAAGCTGTAGACAACACTAAACAATGCAGACAATCACAAGCGATGCACTCCTGACCTTCCACGCTTACACAAACCTCTGCAGCTAGCAGGCACATTTCCCTGTTAAACGGATGTTTGTGTGTGATCGTCAGGCTGTTTTCCAACCAAACAGATTCTAACCCATCCCAGTGCTACCTGTGCAACCTGCCATTCTTTCTGATGGTGGTTTTTGTAACTCCACTTTAAACAAAACACAGAAGATCCTTCTCTCCTGCCACCACAGGAAAGACCAGAAGCAGGGAAACCTACCTCAACATACATACTGCTGCATGCTGTAAACTAGAGACTCGAGGGCTGTCTCAAGAACCCCTTCCACCCCCAGAGATCTTGATAGAGGCCAGGGCAAGGAGCAGTATATCTGCTGGCTACACAGTATGGCTGCAGGCTCAGGCCAGGTGCCTTTGCAAAGTTCCTTTGCCCCTTCTGCTGTGACGCATGACATCAAATTTGGGCTTACGGACAAAAAGTGTGGTTCTAGGTCAGTGAGGTCCCCTTCAGAACAAATGTGTGTGTTTCATGTCTTTCCTCTGTCCCAAACAGTAGTTCCAACAGTTAAATCTCTCCCCCGCTTATTCCCTTTTTCCATTTTCTTAATTCTCTTTCCCCAAACCTCACACATGGGAAAAATTACTTACATGTTCAAATTTAATTGGGTTGATTTCTTTTTCAATCAAGGTGAGGACAGCTTCAAGCCGCCGTTCAAACATTACTCCCTCCACTTCAACAAACAAACCACATGCCTGGGCAGCCAACCTCCTGTGTAAGCTCTGCCAACAGAAAGAATAACACCCATCATTACTTCTTGATCATCAAATCCGGCAGCTCCCACCTCCAGGAGCTGGTAGCAAGCCCTGCTTTTGCCTGTAGCAACAGCATCTTAAGAGAAGCTGGTTTTCAGAGCACTATTGAAAAAGGAGATGCTGCCAGCTAGGGACAAAAACATCTGGCAGCACAAGTTATCCCTGAAAACACACCCTAAAACCAAATGCCGAAAGGTCTTTTCCAGCCTGGTTCCCAGCTGCAAAGCTCTGGGGGCTACTTTGCACTCTTTGATTCTTCACAGCGCAACAGGTGGCTCACAGCTATAAACCAGAACTGAACATATTAGGGATTAAAAGGATGAAGTGTTGAAGAACACAATCCACTAGTGGAGGGACAGAACCCAAGTCCAGTTCGAGAGTAACTAAACATGCAGGCGCCCAGATCAAAACGGGAGATCTGTAAGACTAGGTTTGCCACTTTCCAGCTGCTGGCGACAGAATGAAGCAAGTCTGAGCTAAAGACAGCACAAAACCCCAGTTACTAGGATCAGAAGAGCTTTAAGAAATTTGCTCAAACCTTTAACCTGAGCAAAGACTATACTTGGTGAAATACCTGACCCAACAGAGGAAGTGTTAGAAAGCAGCGCAATGCAGCTGGGAAGTCTGTAGGCTGACCGACAGCAGCAGCAGTAGTTCCCTGCGTTCGTGCAGCTATATGAAGCTGTATCATTTCTTCCTCTTCTTACTAGCAAGAGCTACGGTGCTGAGCGTAGCTTTAAAGACCTTTTATTCTAAGCTGAATCTTGCCCATACTCCTTTCCTAAAACTGCTAAGTCAGGCATAACTGCACCCACCAATCCACTAGACCTGGTATTAGCAAAATCTCACTTAATCAGCCCCCAAACAGAGTCCAGACCTGGTCAGTGAAAAGACCAAAGAATACCTTCTTGCTGTGAAACCACTCCGTGACCAGTGAAAACATCAGATCTTGTTTTTCATTGTTTATCTTACTGAGGAGAGATTTACACGTCAAAGCCGCCATCTTTTTGCATTTGGCAGAGTCATCATTTATCATCATCATACAAAGAGAGAGAAAAAACAGCCCGCAGTATTTGTGGAGGAGATCCTAGAAAGAAACAACCATTAGTCAATCACACATCCCCAAGGAGCTCCTGGCATTGAAAGGGGAAGAGGGGTATTTGTTGCACCGCGTACAGGAACAATGTCAGCCCTGACTGGGGTCCACATAAAGGCAGGTGAACTGAAAGGAGGAGATGATCCAGTTGTTGGAGCACACAGGGAGTGTACAGCAGCCTCAGTCCTGCTCTGACTCTGATTTGCTAACGTGTCCCTGAGACAGCAACCTGTCAAACCTTAAAGGGCATTTTTCTGCCTAACTCTCACTGAAACAGGCTTAAGTCCCTCAGCACTGCAGCAATCAGCCCAAAGGCCCTTCTTTCAGAGATAGCAGCTCCTGCTACTTTACAGAGTTGATGGGAACTAAGTTGAGATACTAAATCTAATCAGGCAGTGGTGAAGCACAGCCTGCTGTGCAGAATTTCTCTTCCTTCCTCCCAAATTCTTGCCTGATTGCACTTCTCAGTCTCCTGAATGATCAGTCAAGCTCCAGCTGCAGAGCTTCGAGGCAGCTTAGCATTTTGCGTATATTATCCTGCATAGATGCATGGTTATTTTTCAGCTTTCGTTTTTGATCTACTCCACTGAGAAGCCCTCCCTCTCCAGTTAGGCCAACAAAACAGATATGGTACATCAAATACCAGTTCAATTAACAACATCCCTCATGAATGTTGAGGAAAACCCACAATGAAAAAACTCTAGACTTCACTTTTTATTCATACCCCATTTCCTAAACTGGTTGTGTTTCTTCCTGGCATAAATCACCATCAAGTTTATCTAAACTCCAGCTGACAGAGCTTTATTTTACTTGCAGACTGAGCACATTAGATAAAGAAGTACTGCAGACTTTCTAGCATGCCATTTCTCTTTTGGAGCAAAGCCAGGTTCTTTGGAGATAAGTGAATGTTCTGCTCACGGTAAGAGATAATAGGAACTACCAAGTACTCCCAAAATAAACTGCTCTGAAAATGCTGTTACTACAAGCCACAGTAAATGCTTGATGCTTGGAACACCAAGGGGCCCTTGTTACCTGTGGGAACATGTCAAGGAGGTACGCAAGCATCTCTAGCGCAGATTCCCTTCCAGTTTCATACTCGTACCTGTGAGGAAATGATTAACTGTTAGGGCTGGGTTAATACTCTAGAAAGTTATTAACAATTTACAAGAATGCCCAATGCCAGAAACACACACTGACAGGGATCTTTCTACAACAGCTACCAGACCTGGTCTGATACGTAGGAGAAAAGAAGCAACAGGCCTATCGGCTCCATCTCCCAGAGAACAAGCACAGAGAGACAAACAGGAGAAAAAGGGTTCCAGCCAACTTGAGTCAGCATTTGTGCTATGGTGCTGGGGAACATGGTATACTACTGTCACCTTGAGCAAGGGAGGGGTCATGCTCAGAAGGAGGTTCCAGGCACACTGCTCCTGCTGAATTGGTGCAGTTGATCTCAACTCTGCCTGCAAGCGCAGTTGAGACCATTGCCATGGGACAGCAGTCAAATAAATGCAACTTCCCTTGTTCTTTCTGGATTTTCCAGTTCACATGGTTTACAGCCAGTGGAGCTGGTTAGCCACTAGGCAAAAGACAGAACCTTTGTCTTACAAAGAGATGAAGAACAAAGCCAGCTGTGAAACACGGAAGAGAAAAAGGGCTTGCTTTATCAAACAGCCCCTCTCCAAAAAAGGGAAGTGTTTTAGAGGTAGGAAAGTGAAGACTTCAGCCACACCCTCTGCTCCTCATGAACGGCCCTTTGGCATACAAGGTGGCCACTGAAGTCATATTTAAGCAACAAGGTTCTGTTCCGACAGAGATGTCAGGAATAAAAACTCACTCCAGTTGTGCCAGCATGAAATCCAAATTGGGTTTCAGCTTGTCACCAAGGGGGTAGTCCAGAATATATTTCAAGTAAATCTGGAAAGAAAAAACAACAACACAGAGAAGAGTTACAAGAAACACTCAGGAAAGCTTGTAGAAAGGCTATGAAGAAAATCTAGTGATGGAGCAGCAAGTTTATGAGAATCATCCCTTTCATCCCAAAACTGCCAACAACTGCTCTCAAGCTCTGCACCCGGAACAGGATCTGCAGGCATTTGACAACTGCCAGATCAGTCTTCAAAGTATTACTGTGATTTGTGCAGGCTTCTGTTAAGAGAGATTCTGCATCCTTCAAAATTCATCCTGTAACTATGGAAATGCACTATTTGGTTACACACAGCTCCTGCTGCAGCTGTATCCCAATGCTTGAAATGAAGCAACCAATTCTGCCTTTTGGTTGCTTTTAGCTTGGAAAGAATGAGGAAGTAGTGGGAAGGAATCATGGATATGTGGCAAATTCTCTTCTGCTGGGATTCAGAAAAGGGCAAGGCTCTTGGTTACATGGGCCTAAAAGCCTCCAAGGGAGGGACCGTGTCACTGCAGCTGAGCAGCTCTCTGGAGGTACACCACGGCAAGCAGTCTCACTACAGGCCAGCAGTCTGCAATTCTGCTATGCACCACTCACAAGAACTAAAGCCAGCCAGATAACAAGTGGAACAAGGATTAGCAAGAAGGGGAAATGGGGTTAGGGGTTCAACAGGGCTAAGGCACGTGTCTGTGAGAGCTGGGATGGCCGCACTAAGACCTCTAGCCTGTTAGACAGCTGTAAGTAAAGTGAGAGACTTTCCATTCTACCAACCTGCCTGCATTGGACTCGCACTGGCTCACTCTGACCCGTGATGGCCAGTTGGGCAACCTTCTGCAGCACATCATCAATTTCAGGGACAATCAGCTTCCTGGATAAAATAGCCTAAAAATGTGAAAGCACAGCTGGAGTCACGTCATTTTGCTTGCACAGTGTGAGATGCAATACAATAACCCGGGATACACTGGTCTCAGGTGGTATATTAACACTGACTTCTTCACATCTTCAAACATAGCCAGAGCAACTTTAAAAAAAGCATATAAACCAGCCTCCCAAACACTTTAAAGAGTGACTACAAGACGAAAGGGAAAGCTTTGCTGCTTTCCCCGCCCCTACGACAGAGTCTTAACAGCATTCTGTGGCCTGTTCCTGACATGAGATCATACAGCCTTTCACCAGGAGGCAGAATCACTGCCATTCCAGCGGCTCACAGAACCCATACACCTGCTGCACAGAAATACCTTGAGAAGGCCAAAGGCAGTGGCTTGGCGCGATGAATCATAGATGTCTTCTTCAGCAAAGCCAAGCAACACTTGGAGCTGTTTGCTTGTTATCTGACTCTTTGCATTCTTCACAAGTATCGTTACACACTGCAAAATCGAATTGCACATTGTCAATACACATGCAGTGCCATAAAATACAAGCCTGCACCAAAGCCTGACTCATTTATATCACTTAGATTTGAAAAGACAAACTGCTGCTCTGAAACATGCAGCTAACACTGTTCTCATTACGTTCTGCTTTCAGTTGGCAATTTTGAGACAAAAACTGAACACAAGCAAATACACAAATTCAGACTAGTCTTTGAAATGAATGGGGATGCTCACAGACATGAACCATGATGCAGGAACACAGCCAGGAAGAAGGAAAAATTCTTCTGGCGCTGGCATTCAGCATGAATTACTCTAACTTTCCCTTATGATCATGAAGCTGTAATGAATTCAGCAATGCATTTAGAAGACATCTTCAGGAAGACACTGCATACTGTAAGTGTAGTTATTACTACTATTAATTGCCCCCTTCCTTTGTCTCACTTCGGCTGCCAGGGTTTACTCCAATGAATCATGTTAAAAGCAAGCTATTCAAGTATAAAACTGATGCCTCTCAAAAGACAGGGTGGTAACAAGATACTATTATAAGGAAGAAAGAAGGCAAATATGCTTCTGTAAAAATACTTCAGATCCAAGCTGTGCATTTTTGGGGGATAACTTTAAGTTCACACTTGGGAAAGAATCAGCAAGGCCACATTTCCCTCACTACTCCAGACTACCTCTCCAGGGACAGCTGCAGGAGGGATCTGCAGTTGGAAGAGTCTCATTCTACAAAGTTAATCCTGAAGCAGAAAAGAGCAGAGCTGGGTCTGACTTACTTTGAAACAGCTCACAACCAGGTGGAAATTCTGGCCTTTGGCTATTCCTGTCTTGGCAAATTCTTTCAGCAAGAGGAAAAGCTGCTTGATCAGTGACTCTAGATTTGTACTGACAGAAGGCAAAGGGAACTTTAAAATCCATACCAAGGACTGCAGAGCACCAGTGATCACCTGTAAGAAAGAGCCAAAGGACAGCACATGGGTATGATGACACTGAGGGAACACTTCTCTCACTCTGTTACAGACACGGTCAGGCTATCTTCAACTGTGATAAAAGGCAATCAGCTAACAAAATCAACCTCTTTCAAACCATTCATATGTAATACAAAGGGCTTCTCAGTTCCAAAAACACTATATGCCACTCCCTAATTCTCTAACTTTGATATTACTAGTAAAGACATTAACACAGTGCTGATTCAGCAGATGGCCAGAACTCTTTCTGAAGCAGAGGTGCCTTCAAGGCATAGAAGTTGCTCTGTCAAAAACCCAGGTCACCTGAAAGCCCTGCTCCAGGTAACTGATAACGTATGAAGCATGGCTTCCATTCCTCGGAAACTCAAGGTTTAACGGATTTCCTCCTAGGCTCACTTAAACCCAAAGCTGCCCTAAAAGGAGGCTGCCTATTGTGCTGGGAATAAAGCCGTTACAGTTGGATCAAAAGAAACCATAGTTGTAACAACACTGCTCCCAGCTGCCACAGGACTTCATGAACCTCCTCACAGATAGCCTACGAAGTCTGCAAGCAAAGTCCTTGTATGAACATGCTCCAGGAGAACTTGTCCATACTTGAATCTGCAGCACTAGGGGCAGAGCATTCAGTCCTCCATCAGCCACAATCCTTCCTCCCCCGTGAGATAACATGTCCTCAAAGAACTTAATCTGCACATCTATGAAATCAGGTTTGAAAACGGGATGGCCTTCTCTTCTCTTGCAGATCAACTGCAAGATGACATTTGTGGGCAGGACCTTTCTTAGTAGAACAGACAGAATAGACAGACTCCAGCTCAGAACTGTACCTTGACATCCATAGATTTCAGGCAGTCTATAAGCAGCTGAACAAAAGGGTCTAACATTTCCAAAACATGATCCTCAGAAGAGTTTACTTTGGACCTCTTCAGGCTCATGTGCAGCAGCTGGCATAGAAAACACAGGACATTCATCTCAAAGTTAGGCTGGGACTCCAAGTCAAGCAAGGTCCCACACTTTTTCAGGTTGTAGTAGAATTTATGCCATACCCCATTCAAATATGTGCAACAGGCTGACCACTTTTTAGAGGTCTTTAAGAGGCACCATTGGAGTTACCACATGCAAAATAAAGTTAAAGCTAATGGCTGTGTTGTTAACACAATATACGCAGAATACCTTCCTTTGAATACTTTTTTAAAAACTTTGACTGCAAAGCTTTGTATCTGAGGAGATCCTTACCCGAAGTCCTGAATCAACCAAGATATATGTGTTAGTCCTGCTGCTGACACATGCTTTCTGCCCTCCTCTCGTGGGAGTGGGTTGGAGCAGCAGGCAGCTCTCTGGTTGCAGCCGAGGATCTGGAGGAGGGGCAACTTTTTTTCTGAAAAGCAGCATATGGCAAGGCAGAATATTCAGATTTCAACCCTCTCCACAACAAGCTTGCTGTTGGGAATGAAGAGAGCTGGACTGTGCTCAGCTGCTACCCACACAGCAAGCAAAAGCAGGTCACAGCCAGAACACAATGAAATAAAACAAAAACTTGAGAGCAGCATGACAGACAGGACTCTCAGACTTGAGAACAATATCGCTATTACGAAGATAATAAATGCACGCTGATTTGCATAACATCCCCACTTTTTTCTTCTCAGTGGACAGACCAGTTTTGGTAAGTTCCTTCAAGCAAATATCCTCCTGCCACTGCTCACTGCACTTCATTTACTGATATTTACTTCAGTTTCTGATGGCTTATAAACACTGCTCCAAGAAGTCTGCTAACAGTTATCAGATCCTAGAGCAAGCCAGCCTACGTAACATAGGAAATGCAAGACACCCAGAGCCAGCTCTGAGCAGTGACACCACCAGACGGAGGGGAAATCTGACAGTTCTCCCTGACTTCTGCACCAGCACCAAAGTGACAGCCCACAGTTTCTCTTGTTCCTAACCCAATGAAAATGTCCAGGACCCCAAACAACTCGCACATGGCAGTTTGTAGCTCGCTTCTAAACGCTGCCCCGCTGTCCCTTCATCCAAACACCCAAATGCATACACCAGCTTACCAGATGGTGAAAAAGCCTCGCTGAAGGCCCTGAGCACTTGCAAGAGTAGACTCCCATGAGGTCAGCAAGCACTCACTCCCATTTCCAAGCTTTCTCCTTGCCCTCTGACTGCCCAAATAACTCACTCACACTGACAAAAAAAGGCAAATGAGAGCAAGGAAACTCATACATTTCATCGGTTGGATTTGAGAGCTGCCATTTCCGCAAGCAAACCTCCCAACTGACAACAGACCATCTGGCTAACATCCTGGAACTCACTTGGACTTCTCAGTAAGCAGAGGCAAGTTTTCACTGATGAGTCCATGACTGAGGAGGAGGAGGGATGCTGCGTTCATGTCTGAATTGAAGATCAGCCCTGCCATGATGTGACGCAGTGCCTCATGCACCTTCCGGACTATCTTCAAACTCGTGGTGCTCTCCAGAATCTGCAAAGGCACAACCATGAGAGTCAGGCAGGCAACATGAGAGCAATGATCTGCTATCTGTATTCAGAAATCATGGGAAAAGCCAGAGCAATTCCTCCCTCATCACATGCTGCCATTAAGTCCCCAGCTCTCTACATAAACAGCATCCCATCGCCTTAGCTCTGCCCCCAAATCCCTCCCTTTCTCTCCAGCGTCTTCTCAGCCTCCAGCCAGTTCACCTATTGCCACCAGGACACTCCAGATCTCATGAGCAAACCAGGGCTCCACTTCTGCATGAGCTTGCACTCTACTCAAAAACTGCATCTCTGAAAAGGCAATTACTGCACATGGACAGACCCTGAATACATTTTGGTGACATTTCCTCCATGCACAAGAGATCAAACCACAGAGCAGCCTTGCAGGACTTTGGAGCTCCAGAGGAAACAAGAGCTGACAGAAGGAGAGGGCATGGAGAAACCATAGTGGGATGTTTCCTCTCTAGCAGCGGTTGAAAGCTTCCCAGAATACCAATCTCTGCCCTGGACATCAATAGTAAAGTCTCATTTTAT
Source organism: Leptodon cayanensis (assembly GCA_027564655.1). NCBI lineage: Eukaryota > Metazoa > Chordata > Aves > Accipitriformes > Accipitridae > Leptodon > Leptodon cayanensis. The sequence goes on along the minus strand of JANXJC010000064.1, from coordinate 15,869,944 downwards.
GAGCTGGGTGCATACGGCTTTCCAAAAGAAAAATGGGAAGCCAAAGCAGGATTATACAGGTAATTTCACAGTAGTGACCCAGAGGCTCTAGAGTTTCTTTTAGACCAAACAGAATTGAGAGTGCTCAGAGTTAAAGACTCTGGCTAACTTTTCTTACCTCTTTCAGGGGCAGAATAAGTTTCGTCACCTGGCCCTTTCCTATGAACTTTCCAAGAATTTCATAGGAATCATAACTCTTGCTCTTGCGTGCTTCCATGACCTTGGAGACAATTCCCTTCACTTCCTTCTCTTCAGCCACATTCCCAAACAACTCTTGGTTGAAAATCTTTGGAAATCAGGAAAGAGAAGTGAATGAGAGGAGCAGAAAAGCAGAGACAGATTCCTCCAGTAGCAGCAGAACACAACTATTATTTCCCCAGTCACAGAAAAAAACAATTCTCCAGGTTTCCCACAAATCATGTCTACCTTTCCTTCGTCAACATAAAACACACCAGTTAGAGCACACCAGATGAGGATGCTGTTCTCACACCCCTCTGTGGTGTTGTGATACAAGGAGAGGGACTGCAATCAGACCAAGACATCTGAATATACCCCATTTGGTGACCAGCTGAGCTCCTGGGCTCCACGGACAGCACTGACTAGATGTCTGTTGACTTGCTCAACCATTTAGAGAACACAGAAACATAGTTAGGTATCTTAACCTTGAACCCATTGCCTCTCAGGATGCAGGGCTCATGATATAGCCCCAGAGATACTTTGCTACTCTACAAGGGGTCTGCTGATTCCTCAGTAGAAAACAGTTTCCTTCCTTTACAGTACCCACACAATCAGCCCTGTTTGCCACCAATCAGCCCTGTTTGCCACCAATCAGCCCTGTTTGCCACCAATCAGCCCTGTTTGCCACCAATCAGCCCTGTTTGC
>JANXJC010000064.1:15809780-15868923 GCA_027564655.1 Leptodon cayanensis | reverse complement strand
GGGGTCTGCTGATTCCTCAGTAGAAAACAGTTTCCTTCCTTTACAGTACCCACACAATCAGCCCTGTTTGCCACCAAGTCCGAGACAAGCTACACAAAACCTCCTCCTCCCAGATGCTGCCCCAGGCATTTCATAATGCTCTTTCCTTCAATCTTGAATAGCTTTTACCTCAATCAGGATGTCTAAGCAAGGGTCCAAATCACCAGCACTGAGCCTGGTAGTAAGGCCCTTCAGTAACAGGTTCACAGTGAAAGTCAGCACATGGAGCTAGAGAAAAAGAGAACAGATCATGTTTTCAAACCCCTGCATAGACCTCTTTAATAATATTGGATGGTGAGACTCCCATAGCAGAGACATCACAACTCACACACAGTACTTGAGCTCTCATTATAGGAAAAAAATCACTGGGAGGACAAGAATCCATGTACCGGCAGTAGGAAGAGGACCCCTGTCCCTCCACATACTGGCAGGAGGGCTGGAATCTCCTCTTTCCCCCATGCTCTTACTGATATTTTTAGGCTGTGCTAACTGGCACTTTCACTGTTACAGCAGCTACAAGCTCACGCTATTCCACAGTGGTAATTCACATAGAAAATTATTCTTAACCCCAACCACCATAGAAAGATGAATTAATAGTCAGAGCCTTGGCTCTGGATCTAGGAAGCAAGACTTCAATTAGCATCACCACATACTGTCTGTACAGATTCTGTGGCAACTCACCTCAGATGATACTTAGGCCTAATGACCTTACTGGAAAGATTTCCACTAATCTTACTGGAACCAGAAATTCATCCTTCACCTCTGTATCTCAACTCTTCACTGGGAAAAATGAAGATCCTCTCTTCTTCCCTCCTTAGACTCTAAGTTCTTTGGGTACAGACCCTCATTTGACACTTAGTATAATGAAGACTGATAGTATGCACTAGCACTAGAACTAGGATTTAGCATATTATACCAAGCTGTTCTACCAGTGCAAAACAATTTCAGTAGCAACTTCCCCTTGGATTCTCCTCCTAACACATTAAAAAAACCTACAGAGAGCAGAAGAGGAAGAATTTCAGCATTACCTGGTACCCATGGACAAGAGTGGACTGCATCTCTTTTAAGACGTACAGAAGGTACTGGACTCCCAACACTTCCATGATTTTTGTGAGGGTGTTACGGGCAATGTCCCGGATTTCCTGAAATCTGTTCCTCAGAAACGTGCAGACTTTCAGCAGGATGCTGGAAACAGAGATAGACAGCTTAGTTCCCAAACTCTGCCCCAAACAGAGCAGAACTAATGACACTGCTAGCTAAGGGGTCTGCTCTTCAGGGCTGTTTCACCACCGGAGCTATACTCAAAGCCAGCCTTACAGAAAAGCTTTATAGTCATACACACACCTACTGTCTTTCAAGACATTTTACTGATTGTCCTTTCTTTCTGTATATTATTCTTCCCCCAGCTCTGCCACCCCTACCTCTGCACCTTGCATCACTGCTCTGCTCTTACTTAAGGATTGACCAAGTTCCTTTCAAACTTAGCTTTACAGAAATCAAATGCTGACAGAGGGTAATGTCACTAGGAAAATGAGTTTCTGAAAAAAGTATTTGAGGACTGTAAGGATGCCCCTCTTGGATTTAGCCTTGTACATAACCACAGCCTGAGAAAGGTGCCTGCACTCACTCCCAGCACAATGAACAGCATTTAAGGAGCTCCAACAGGATTTACCTTGGCAGGTTGGCTTCCATCACTTCTTGGGGAAGACACTGCATCATCCTGACCATTGCAAAAGCTAATGGAACACGAACTACCTCATCATCATTCACAATGTTGGATTTCACAAGCTTGTGTTCCTCGTCTCTTTTAACCTTTTTAAGAGAGCAAGACACAACGCACTTTTAATATATATAAACAAATCCTGCTTTTTCTCAACTAACCCTAGAAGAGGCCAACAAGGCAAGCTGCTATCCTCTGCTGACTACAGGAAAAACCCAGACAGCTAAAGGACAAGTGAGAGGAATCACTGTGTTTTCAATACAGGAGCCACGTTGGGTGCTAGCAAGTGGCTGAGAACTTTTCAACAGGCTGCACAAAGTGAATCGTTTCAGTCTGTCAGTAATCTCCATGACACAACAAAGGGGATGAAGCCTCTTCTATGCCTTCAGGTGGTCTCCCTCCAGTTCTGTCTATTTTTAATGTGCTGCATTTCCACTGGGCTCTAAAGCAGCACCCCAACATTTATAGTAGCAGCACAGGCCTGTATAATATCTTTCCAGTGCCAACTCCTCACCTTTGCAACAATACACCTGTGCAATTTAGGCAAGATGTTGACTGTCACCGTCTCTTGAATGTGTTTGATCAGACACTCCAGCTCCTCTTTATTTCGGGGTAAGAAACAAACAGGTTTGGTCACTTGCTTAGCATCTTCAGATGTCTCAGCTGCTTGCTTAAGTTCTGCTAGCTCCTCAGGGAGATTCTTCCCTTTCTTTTCCTCAATCACCTCCTCTTCCCCTTCACTCTGCTCCAGTTCCATGGCTTCTTCAGCCTCCACCACCGGCTCAAGGTCCATGGCAGCAGCTTCTGTCAAGTAATTGTCAAAAGCACAGGTAAATATAGGAGGCCACAAAAATTGAGCCCTTAAAAGAGACTCTTGTGATGGCTTTGTTCTGGACAAAGACCTATAATCAATGACAGCAAGCAATCAGTAAGCATCAGAGTTGTTTTACTGGGTCGAGAAGCTCTGGCATGCCAGTTTCTGATAATCACCCCTCAGGGCTAGGCTTAAAGCAACGACTAGGTTACTCTTTGGCTGAACTCCACAGACAGCTTAGCAAAGGTCAATGTGCTTGAACCTGAGAGAACTGCCATTCACTTACATTTGAGAATTTCACAAGGCAAGAGGTAGTGACAAGCACAGCTGTGAGATATCCTCCTCCTTCCTAAGAATACCCCAAAGGCCATAACATAGGTAACCATAACAGTGAAAAAGCCAAAGATACTACTTTTTCCCATGAAATGGCAGGGGAAGCAAGGCGAGGACATACAGCACCCTTCTCAGGCTGCAGATAACCATGAGAGCAGCCAACATCAAGGACAGAAATCTCAGATGTGTCAGCAGCCACATGGGTGGGTGCAGACCTTGGAGACCCCCCCAGATTTGCATAAACCCAGCTGGGGCTGTTTTGACTTATGGAGGCCTGGGATGGAGAGGTAATGTGGAGATGGTTCCCCCCACCTCTCCTCACTTTGTCAACACACAAGAGGACAGTCAAAACTAGCTTCCAATGTGCACATTTTAAAAAGCTAGGAGTAGCTGACCTCAAGAGCAAAACACAAAATTTTGATAAGCTGCACTTTGAGCAGTTAGAGGTAGTGTTTCTACAATCAGGAGCAGAAAGCTCACCTTGGTTGTCAATGGTCACAAGCTGCTTTTCAAGCGTTTCATGGTCAAAGTGAAAGGCTTCCAGCACTGTCTCTAACAAGCTGTGGAAGGAAAACACAAAGACAGATCAGCCCTCTGCACAAAAAGGGGAGGCTGTATAGACCAATACAACAGAAAATCTTACAAGTGCTTCTTGGAAAACTTCAAACCCAGGAACACTGCAGCATAAGGAGGTTTACCCTGAAATAACAGCCCAGGAAATAAAAACTGGCTGCTTTTCAGCTAGATGCATTCTGTGATCTAGATGCATTCTGTGATCTAGATGCATTCTGTGATCTAGATGCATTCTGTGATCTAGATGCATTCTGTGATCTAGCTCACTGTGAAACCTCACAGGCAGTGGTACTGAAGCAACAGAGGTATCCCAGGAGCAGAGACAGCCTGACAGAAGCAGAAGCTGCTAATGCTGGCATGCACTCAGTGAGACACAGCGTGAGAAAGTAGGGACCTGTTAATCCTTCATAGCTGCAGGCTGCAAGGCCATGCCCACTTTCACTTGCATAAGGCCACCTCAAAGTGGACAATCTCATCCCAGGGAAGAGGCTAAAATCCATGTGATGCTCCTTAAGACACTGAATTTTGTCTTAGCAGTCTTTGGTTAAACCTAGAGCAGCACTGCTCATGGTACCTACCTGACTCCCAGCTTTGGACTGATCTGTCCTGTTTGCAGGACATGGATGAAATGCTTTAAGTGGTACAAGTATGCTGACCACGACAGATGTCGGCAGACAGCTCCAACAACTTCAACTGAGGCTGTTACCATATTTTCATGCTGCCCAAAAGATAAAAAATCAGTTACTGTTAAGCATTCATGATGAACATGTGCCTAAAGCATACTTAAAGCAACAAGAGCCAGAAGAAGTAATGTCTGTCTAGTGGGGATGCTTGGTGTTCAGCTTTTAGATCTCCTCCCAAGCACCAGGTTAAAAATAATAAATAAATAAATAAATATCACATCTCACCAAGCAGATCTCCAGACCCACTTCCTCTCACATAATTAAATCTATGGGCTCACTTGTGTGAAGAACTAAAAACCAGTCAAGATATCTAACCACAGACACATGGCACATTGCTGGGCTATGCTGATCAACTAGAAATACACATCGTTAACCCATTTCTGATGCAAAATAAAACGTGTTTGTTTCTTCACCAAGGTTTCAATCAACACACTTTACATCCCATTGGTCAAAGAGTGACTGCAGTCACTCTACTGATGGGCACAGTCTGTAGGGCTGCAGGTGCTGGGTCCTGTGCCTAAGCGCTAATTGTTTCCGCTTTAGAAGAATATTGCTGACAGTAAGCGATTAGACATTTGCTTGGTCTGACATAAGCAGCTCTACTGTTCTCCTGACAGCGTGCAGGGAACTACAGAAGTGTGAAACCTTGTTTTTCCAAGTCACAAGTAGAAACTCTATCCACATGGACATTACAGGTAATGTCACCGCATATATTTTCAATGAAATGTATGGGAAGTGACAAACAATATGTCACCCTTCAAACTTTAATTACAAAGCTGCTAATGATTTCAGAGGTTTTCACCAGATTCCTGCTGCTCCCCTATAACTCCAGAAAAAACAGTATTTATTCCCACTTCAACTACTAGGCACAGCCTATGTTCCCCACCACACACATTCTGCTGCCAAATGGTAACTAATCTCACAAGTGAACAGGAAGAGAACGGTTTGGAGGCAGAGGGGAAAAAAGATAATTACCCGATTACAAAAAAAGCAAACAAATATAACCCAAGTAAAAAAAACAAAACAAAAAAAAAAACAACCACCAAACACTTCAGAGATCCACCTTCGAGAAACAGGACAGATTTAGCAGATATAGGATTGGGCCCAGACTGCATCTGCACCTTCCAAACCCTCTTTCTGCCACAAAAAGAAGCACAGCACTCTTGTCTGAAAGGGGAATACTCACTCCACAAACCTATCAGCCTTTTAAAGCAGTTAGTCTTTTAAGGAGAATGGTATACAAGAAAGGTGAAAATATTCAAATGGATGCATTCAATCTAAAAGCCTACCTTAAGCATTTTTTCATTAAAAATGGCAGTAGTAGCATAAGGCATGATGTAGTTCTGCAGGGATTTAGAAGACAGCACAAGGTTTTTTTCAGTGAGCTGCTTAGCCAGTTTCCTCAGAGCTCGTGCCCTCCTGTGGATCTGAGCCAAACATGAAAGACAGTGAATGAAGCCTTTGAGTCACAGCTAGCACGAGGGAGCACATACATTCAGCAGTTCTGAAAATGCCTCAATTTTAAGTAATGACATAAACATATTATGGTCATTTCCAAGGACAGGCCATACCCTTTTCCTTCAGTCTACGGGCTTTCACTAGCCTTTTGCCTCAATAAATATTCCAACTCAATGGGATATTTCACTGTGAATTCACAAATCACAAGACTGTGCCATCTTCATGTATCAGACAGGGGAGGGAACTGATACAAGATAAGCCCTGATATAATTACAAGGAAAAAATTTAGACTCTACATATAACTATGGATGTAGGAAAGGCGCTCTCTGATTGCATCTCTGAAAGCAGGAGAAACACTGTATTTTCATACTGCAAGAAAAACCAGGAGCAGAGGCTTTGTGCAACACTTATATTACAAAGGTCTGTGAATGAAAAGGGGCTGCAAAGCCTCCAGACAGAGAGCAGCAGGGAACAGGCTAGAAAAAACAAAGACCTGTTCCCTGCCTGTGTCAAAGGGAACCTCAGGGCACTGTGCTGACTGTGGGCTGGGTCACACACAGGTTGTAATGTGGAGTCGCCTGCTCAAGATCATGAACAATCACTTAAAATGAAAGCCATTATTTTAGCTAAATTAGGAAGAGGTAAAAAACAGTGCTGCCAAATCATAAACCCAAGAAATTTCTAGATGGAAATATGACTTTGATTCACGACCAGCCATATGACGATGCCCACATCCCTTTTTTTCAACAATATCTAATGACACAGGTTTAATTTCCCTGTAAAGACAGCGCATAGATGCTTTGGAAAACATTACCGCATAGTAAAATGCTTTTGTTTTGGCAGGGGGAGAGAGGCACTAGGGAATGCCTGTTGCCTTTTACCTGCATGTGTTTCATGTTCTCAAAGAAGTCCATGTCAGGATCATGGCAGTTGGTCAACTGGACTAAATCCCGGAATTCAGGATTTGCTGGGAATGTCTGAATGAGGCAGGAAAGCAGTGATGTGTAGTCCTGCTGGATGCTCTGCAAACGGCAAGCAGTGAACATTAAGTACCCCTCAGAGAGGTTGCTACACACTCCTCAGAACAGCAGTGCTGTCATTTACAAATATTTCAGGCCAGCAAGTCCTATTCTTTGGTAACAGCAAATACACCTGTATTTTGGACTGCACATTAATTAAAGTCTCCCCTCCAAAGCATAAAATACAACTAAGAAAAGCTGAACAATGGCAAAGAAACAGAAGACAGAAGAGTTCTATGACCTTTTAGATTTTAATAAGATTTCAAATGAAGGGTAAGTTTACAGTGGGTATCTGCACTTCTTATCCCAGCAAGGGACTCAGAGAACTCATCCATAAAATGCCTCATATATCCTGGTGTCCTGAAGACAGCTGGAGATGTGTAATCAGATAACACTGCCTTACCTCAGTCTTACTCTTCAGCCCCCTTCTCACAGACTCCAGGAGAGTGTGCTGGATTAACTCCTTGTAGTCATCTTCTGTGTGGTCAATTTCTGCCAGTCGGCGAATAAAACTGGTCAAGCAAAGGCTTGCATTGTCACTAAGAGCCATATCCCCTAGCTGAGTGGATGAAGAAATTGCACCACGTGAGTCTGGATACGACACCTTTTTCTCCCCAAAAGACTGGACTGAACAGTACCACCGGACACAACATAACAAGGCCTGTAGAGACCCAGTCACTCTTGAAATCCTTCCTGTAGAAGTTCTAGTCCTGAATTAATGCCCACCCTTCCAATCAGGAAAAATCCTTTTACATTTACCAGCAGGCCCACATAACCAGAACATGCTGCAGCAAAAAGAAAAGCAGCTTTTCGAGACTGTAATATGCCTTTTATACAGTACAAATGGACTGAACAGTTCCAAGGCTCACTGATAGAAAGGTGCACAGTGCTCGGGCAAGCGTTCTTGCTGCATTGTATTTGCCCTTCCAGACACACAGATGAAAAGACAAGCGGACAAAAATTAAAAACAGGTGTTTGTAAGACGACTAAAATATGCTCTCTGAAAGTTTCAGTGTCAAAAAACAGCCAATGGAAATAATTTGGAAGTTAGATCCATCACAGACACATGGTGCAGAAAGCAAGAGAAGGAACATTCAGCCAACCTGGATGGTATAGAAGCAGTTGTGCATAACGGGGATGAGGAAGTCAATATCCACTGCTTGCATTTCCTTGATGTGGGCCGTGATTGACTGGAATGCTGACAGACGTACATCGAAGTCAATATCATCGAGATGTCGTTGATCAAAGGCATTCAGCTAAGACAGAGCAACAAGTCATTCACGAAAAAGGCCAGAGAGATGACAATACAATGTTGGGGAAAAAAGTGAGCAAAGAAACTGCATACCTTAACAACATCAGTAATATATTTCAATTCACAGTCCAAATCAGATAAAGTCTAAAAAGAAACATAAAAGAAAATAGTTTAATTGTAATAGTTGTTAAAAATTTGGAGAACTCAAGACTTTACCACTTCAGAAAAAAATAAAGCAAGCAACAGCATCAACCTTTCTCCTGTTAGAAGCTTAATAAGAGCCGTTCTTTCTTAAGTTCAAAGATGTGTGTTTTAAGTTCCTAAGTTTCTAAATAACTACACTCAGTGTTTCCTGGGTTTTCCTGCTGAAAAAAAAGTTATGTAAGTCACTTCAAAGATGTACAAAACAGCCTGACCGCTATAAATCAGTGAGAGAAGAATACAAATAAACATAATCTTCAGGATGCTGAAATTCATTCTTATTTCATAAAGATAGCGGATTTGTTAGGGATGAAGTATGCTTTATTTGGCTTCTCTTATACAAAAGAACCCTGGTGATCCTCACATCAACCAGGCTGTAAGCCAAAACTTTTACAAATCTTCGTGCAGCTCATTAATTTCTATCATATACAATTCTGTTACTTTCACTTAACAGGTGATGTAGATTAAAAAGGTTTTTAAGCTCATGTATAACAAAGATAAATACTGCTACTTATTTTGTTCTTGATCTCTTAGAACAAGTAAAAAAAGAACAGAAAGACATGTAAAAATGCAATACCTGAAATACCAAGCACAGCTTATGTCGAGACAGTTTGTTCTGGATGACAGAAAAAAGCTTTGCCAGTGGTTTGAGAAAGCTTGTAGGGTTTGAGCAACGCCTCAGCAAGTTCTGCACTGTCTCCAGGATGTCAATCTCTGTACCCTGAAAGAGACAGATAACTGTCAATAAATACTGAAACCTCAGGAGATTATTCCATTTCCTTGGGAAATATTTCAAGACAGAGTGAACTTAATCACTTTGCTGTATTTTATTCAGATCACAAATACTGAATAAGAACAAAGAATTAGGAGGACACAACACAATCATCAAATCTCTCAGAAGCACTTGCAACCTTTCAATTAGACACAAGCACAGTGTTGGAGAAGAGTGCCATCACAACCAAGACTTCTTATTTTTGTGTCTTTCCTTAAATGACTCAAAGGTCAGGAGAACTAAGAGAGCTTTAAAAAGCAGTCTTTCTTTAACTTGTGAAACGAACATTAACAGCACCATATACTTGTATGATCTTCCTGAATGGAAACCATGTATGGTCCCCTAATGACTCACAGATTTAAAACCAAAGAATCCTCTGCGAACAATTAAATGACCACTTGCAAAGCAGAAGCTACATGGTTCTGCCTAGCAGTTTTTTCTGCAAACCTAAAATCTCTCATTGAGCAACCGTATGTAATTTAAGAAAAAAGAAGACCCAAGCCTGGATCCAAGGATTCAGGCAATCAAGCTGAATAATCAATCAATAGATTCATTCACTGTAGATGCGACTATATTTCTGAAAACAAGGTTTAGCAGCGAGGGAAGCCCAGACAAAATAGTCTACCAATATCCTCAGTGCTTGATTTATTTAACAGTCCACAAAACCCTAAGCTGTGGAGAGCTCTGCTTCTTTCAGCTGCAGCCCATATGCTTTGCATGCCTGAGGAATTCAGGATTTCAGGGAAGTTTCAGTTCTGAGATACACTTCTGTACCCACAGATGGATTCCTTGAGAGTGGAAGGACAACAGAATGGAAGCAGTAGATATGGGAGCATGTTAATAGTACTGTACAAAGTTTGCCCTTCATCCTGCAACAGACCAGTGTAGCACTGCCCACTACATACTCAACCGTATGTATTCATGTTGCCATCCAGATGCTGTGGCTTTGGATTTGGGGTGCATAAAATCCACAGTGAAGACCATTTATTTCAAACACTGCAAGGAATTTGGTGAATTGACTATAGTGGCAAAGGAGGTAAAGACTGCATAGAAACTTCTGCAGACCTTCCGCATGAAAAGGGGGAACAGAATCAGCCTGGGCACTGGCATCCCTGCAAAGTATCCAGTAACTCATACACATCAACATGCAATGTCACAGTGTTCTGAGCAGACTACAAATACATGAAAACTCGATTTCAGGCTAATCATGAGAAATGGCATATAATGTAATCAGTAAGATTTTTAACCACATCTTAAACAAATATACTTCATTAAAAGAAAAACATATTTAATAGGGAGGGAAAGTAATTTCTACTTACCTGCTCCATGTTACTCTGATAAAGGAAAGGGAGGAGAAGGCTCACAAGCACTGAATTCTGACTCTTTTCTTGTATAAATTTGCTGATCCTGCACAACGAGACAAGGTAGTTTACTATTCCGTATCAATCCAATCACCAGTATAGAGCAAAAAAGACCTCAGCACTAGTGCCATATCACAGGGCTTTGTCAGCTCATCCAGGCTAATAGACTGTACGCACCAAAAATCATGGTATCAGCCCAAGCATTCAGTTCCCAAGCATTTCTGTACCTTTTCCTACCCCCAAGAGGCACTGGTCTTGAGTGCCAGCAACAGAAACAGCTAGAATCAATTTCTGTAAACTTCTCACCTCAGTCACCAGCAACTTGCAAGTATTTTCAACTGTTCTAATTTTAAATAGTTTGAGACGTAATGTTTTTTAATTTGGACCTAGTACAAAAAGCCTCTTTCTTCCTCCCTCCTTCCACCTTTTTAAATGTTTTGAGCTCTAAAGAATCACTTACTTGGAAAGTATACTCAGCTCTTTGCTGACTTGAGCTCTATACTTCTTCTTTTTCACCTTCTCCATGCTTAACATTGTTTTGCTGAAGTACTGAAGTATGGCAGGAACGTGAGGCAGAACTAAGCGGCACCCTAGGCTGAGGGTCTCTGTAAGGGATACAACAGTTAGCAACACCCAACTCTGTGCTGCAAGCAACAGAAGGGAGATCCAACCCTACACACGAAGAGGGAAATGCAGACAAAGGAGGTTTCATCAGTGGAAAATCAATGGGAGCTATGAATGTGCAGGGCAGCTGACTGCTGCAAACGTGCACCAACACTTGCTGAGACCGAGTCTACCATGTCTGAGCTGGGACCAAGGAAAGCACACACAGAGAATAAAAGCTCTCCTCGCAGATTTCAGTAACAGCCCCGGTAAGCGTGGGCTTATCAGAAGGTACCAAGGACGTTCCTCAAAGGTAGTAACGGTCTCCTAAAATGGCTGGAGCATTTATAGATGTTGTTTTCTTTATTCTGCCACCAACCTCTTGTGCAAACCAAAGCTGCCATAACAATGGCACAGCAATAAGTGCTCTCCTTTCCACTACTTTTGAGTGTTACTGGTGAAAGATGGCTCCACAGCATCAAACACAGCACACCACCCCTCCTGTCTACTACCACTCATCAAGATAAAAGGATCAATGGCAGATCTTTCTTGTGAGGGAGCACAGACTAAACATCAAAGTGATACATGACCATGCGCATATGGGGAGTGAGCCTTTATATAAAACTTGATGCTAGGCTCAGGGTCAAGTCAGCGATGCAGCTTTTAAAGTTATCGTATCAGTCAAAGCTTCACAGACAAAACAGGTCAACACCACAAACATTTTCCTTCTTCATAAGGAATTTCTCCACGCTCAGGACCATAACACTCAAATGTGGATCTCAACAGTCATTAGACAAGCAGGAATTTACAGTTCTTTAGCATGCCAAGACAAATCTGTACACTGACGTTTCCATCTCCACTGGGAGGTCTCCTTCCCTGGTATTCTCAGCCAGTGCAAAGACAACCTCATCATAATCTAACACCTCTATCCAAAGCACCCAACGGGTCTCTCATGACTCTTACGCAGGCATACCTTCTGTCATGTCTCCAGTGACCATGACAACACAGTCAGTCACGCTCAAACTGGGAACCTGCTCAGTGGGTTCAAAATCTGGGCTGTTGAGAAGGCTATCAGCTATGTCCATCACAAGACTGGATGTGGCCTCAGACAGATTCTTGGCTGACAGCACAGCAAACACATTTGACAGTATATCACACTCCGGGTGATCTGGTTGTTGCTTGGCCAGCAAGGGGAAATACCTGAGAGAAAGATTATAAAAAAGGTTGGCTGAAAATTTAAGTTCAGATCTTTATATATAATTCTTTTGTGCAAAAAGTCACACAAAGAGATGATGACTATCTTCTACTTCAAACAAGGAAAAAGCGCAAAAAATGAACAACAATGTCATGAAAAATAGAATGAAGGGAGGTTGAGAGGTCATCAGGTCCCTTTTCTTGCTTCAAGATAGCATCATCTAAACCTAACCCTTTCTCCACAGATGTTTGTCCAAGTCTTCTGTTAGTTTGCTCCTAACCTAATGATCCAATACCATTTTTTTACAGAAGTTTGTATACAAGTTCTTCATGCCTACAAATGATGTGTCTTAAAACAGATACTGAACACCTTAGCAAAGGAAAAGCAGTGAGTCTATGGAAAAGGCAAAAATCACTCAAGAGAGCCGAGCTGGAATTTCTCACAGTGTTTGCATCAAAAAAAAGCTCTCCTACAACTTTCAGTATCAGAATCTCAGTTACAGATTCTGTGCTGAATGTGCCCACATTCTTTCATAAAATAGAAAGAAACAGGGAATCAAAAAACATTAATGAAATTATATATTGTAAAACTGACTTGCTACCTGCTAAGACTAAGTCGTCACTGGTCAACACACAGACATATTCTAAGAAGTCAGCCCTCCTCCTCACCTGTCAGCTGGGTTTGGCATACGTATGTGCTTAAGTTGTTAATATATGGGAAAAGCAGCCCACTAAAAAGAGAGTAACTGCATAAATTGGAAAGCTTCCCAACTGCATCTGGACTACTATCAAAAGTATAACGGTCTAATGGGAGAAGAAAATATACGTTCTGACACAATTATTCATAACCTGTTAGTGTGTTCTTTCTTCCTTGAATTTTGTGTACTCAGGAGAAGTATTTATGCCTCTTTGTGAGGAGAACACTTACCTGGGATTCTTACTCCACGTATGAATGAGTTTGAGCAGAAAAGTTGGAGAATACTGACTCTCTGAAGCCAACCTGCAGACCTAAAGGAGATAAAAATCAGATACCAATGCAACATGAGTAGGTAAAGCCACTTAAAAACCTCATCTCTAACAAAGACCTCACTACAATCTATAGTTTACCTTTTTTAGGAAGTGATTTCATCATCATTTTTCCAGCTTCCTCAGTACTTGTGGAATCGCTCTTAGATTATCTTACTTGTATTTATACACTACCCCAGCTACCATTTTTGCCCTCCCCTGGAAACTGGCTCCCCGTGGAGCCTCACATTTACTGCAGAGACCTAACAACCTCTCCCGGACATACCTATGAGATCTCAAGTGCAACACCCAAGATTCAGCCCTCCCACACTTCCTATGCCCTGGCCGCAGCACCTCCCATTCCAGCATCTGCTCTATGTCTCCATGGCCTCGCTGCTATAAAAACACCCCCTCTGCTCAAGGAGAGGCTCGAGCACTGCACTGCACCCCAGGAATGGGATCTCCTAACAAGGTTCTGTGTCCGAAACCACCCCACTTAAGAGTTGCCCAGCCTCGGCCCCACACAGTAGCTGCTGCTCCTTCACATGACTGGACACAGGCGAAAGAGACCCAGCGCACAGGTCTGGCTCCCTCCTCTCTGCAACCCAACAGGCTGCACGCAAGTCACACAGCTGGGTTTCCACCCTGACCACAGCTGGACTGTCAGCAGGGCACTGCTAGTGAACACACAGGCAGGGAACGCTCCAGTGCATTCGGCAGCAATAGCCAGGATGGTACATGTGGGGTTTGGACTAGCTCAGTCTGGGCTCAAGGCCTGCACATAACAGAAAAGAAGGCAGGTCTGACCGTCACAGGGTCTTAGAAAGCTTCTTCTCCTGCCCCCAAAGGCTGGTAATGTTATTGCTGTGCATAAAACAGAGCTTTTCTGAATGCTGTACAATGAAGAGTAAACCGTTAATCCAATCCTGCAGGAATGCTGCTGTGCAGGCTAATGATATTGAGGCTCTGCAGCAAATTCCTGGGGTATGAAGGGCAGCAAACTCCAGCTCCAAGTACAACAGGCTTAAAACAATTTGCCCTCTCCAGGAGTTTTTATATACCTCAGTTCCATAGCCTTAAAAAAGGAAAGCACATAAGTCAAATGATTCTTCTGCCAAAACCAAATCTTCCTGCAGTTCATCAGTAGAGACTGCCTTTAGAGGGAGCTTCTGGATCACACTACCATCCAAGCTCCAAAACCAGCTCTGTCTTCCTGACATTTATAAGGACAACAGGAACTCTAACTATTTAACAGCAATTTTACATCTTGTTCAGATTTACTCAGCGTTTCCAAACACAATACTCCCCAAAAGCATTAACTGCTTTGCTGACTTAAAGCCCGAAACACACGCTTGAACTGCTCTGGGACCGCAGTAAATGTTCACTGCTTTGCCCATGTGGCACCCTGGCCTTGAAAAGACTCCATGGACAAACCAGGAACATAAAACTCCCTGGTGCTCAGCCCAGTGAAATACAGAGCTATATGCACTGCCTGAAACTATTTTATGTACTGTTTGTCCACATACACGTACTACACATCACATATTGTTACTGGTGGAGCAGAGAAACAGGGTAGGAGTAAACAGACACAATGTTTAGAGATCTGGGGTTTCCTAGACCACAGCAGTTACTCCTGGTGCTCTTTGACAGGCTTTTCTGCCGCAAGGAAGTTGGACCTTTGGATACCTCAAAAGCCTCAGTGGAAGAGCTCTGTTGGAGTCAGTCCATCTTGCTCGGTTACCCTTTGGGTAGAGGCAACTGCCTTTAGAGCAGAGACAACCCAGCAGCTGGTACAGGCATTCCCTGATAACCTCAGAGCCCAGTGCACCAACACCACCACCACAATCTCATTTTTAATACTGTGTGTTCTCTCTTCCTCTCATAATAGTGCATTTTCCCAACTCAGAGGTGATCTGAATTTCTCTGATGAAGGCCATAACCCTGTGCTTTGTCGCTGTGCTCACACGGGACTCCCAGCAAGCAGGTACAAGAGCACACAGCCCAGTGACAGACCCTGCTGGGTCCTTCTTTTCCTGCAGCAGCACTTGTTTCAAGAGTCCCTTACCACAGGCCCAATAACCATCTCACAGAAAAGTAACAAAGTGCACCTAGAACTGACTAATATTACTTTGCTTCCCTGAAGCATCCAGGGAAGAAGTTTGCTTGTGTGGTTAAAGAACAAAGAAATGGCATCCATTTTATTCAGATTAATTAATTTGTACTTCAGCCTATGATTTGATTATTCCAGGACAAATCAGACATGAGCCAAGAAACTGGCCTTGCACAGACACACCAGAATGCCAGAATCTGTCTGAAGCTGCATCCAATCTTGTGACAAGACATAGCTGACATGATGGACTCCAGTGTAGCTGGAGTTCTCTGAATGGTACATGTTATACACAAGCTGTTTGGAAGAACAAGAAATACTTACCTGAGGCCATACCACTGCATGGAAAACTGCATCAATCTCTTCCACACTAAAGCTGTAGGTCTCATAATCAGAAAAAAACTCTGCCACAAGCTTGAGTCCAAGACGTCTCAAATTCTTCAGTGGATTAATCAACCTAGGTTGGACCTGTAAAAACAAAACAAAACCCCAGTTAAGACCTTTGCAGAACAACTACTAACTACGTTCTCTGAAATTAAATACAACAATTCATTGACCACAGATACAACCTTTGCTGGAACTATCACAGTGTTCTGTTTTCTCCTGTAACTTGTTCACAGTAGCACCTACCTCTCACAGCCGACCTCAATTTTTCTAAGAAGTGCCTGTTCCTGCACTGAGTCAGTTACACAGGACTCCTTCGGCTCATGAAAATCCATGCTGACAGGTTTGCAGTAGCATCTGCCCTTTTTGGACAAAATGCAGAAAGCTACACCACAGTTACATTTCCAGCCCTGACACTTAAATAATTGTCTTCTACACAGGAAAGGACCCAAATCAGGTCTCAAAAACGAAGTTGTACTTTGCATACTGAGATCTACTGGGAAGAAAATAAATCAACAGACAAGGAGAAGGGGGAGAAATAGAGAAGGCAAGAACGTGAATCACTTCCTCCAGCGGTGCAGGGGAGGAGTATAGCATTTGGTTACAGGAGGATGCTTCCTCTACCCATTTAGCAGTTACGTTCTATAGCCTTTCTTGGGGAAAATATTTCAGTAAGAAAATCAGCCACACAACTAATCATGAAGTTATTCATGCACTGCTGCATTCTGACTCTTCTCCCTGAGAAGAGCCTTGACTTGAGTAACCTAAAATGTTTCCATACTGTGCAATGCAGCTCACAGCACAAACATGAGGTAGCTCCCCAGTGCAGAGGTACTCAACTCCAGTCTCGGAAACAACAGAGCCACATCAGAGCAAATAAAGGCTGCTGTCCGAGACTGGACCTATGTCTTGCATTCCTCAGAGTCTCCAGTGCATATCATGATCGACCAAACAAAATAAACACTTATATCTCTTATTTTGCAAAGCAGCTTTGGTGTCAAAGCCTCACTGAAAGACATCATAATTTTTTTATTTGATATACCTACAGACTTCTGAAGACACTACCCTCTACCATGCAATACACTTCTATACCCCCTTTGCACCCAAAATCACAGGTAAAAAGACAAAGAGAAGATGGTGGAAAAATGTACCAAACTCTTGCCCAGGATCTTCTAGGCTGTGCTGAACATGTACTAAAGGTGTGCAATCAGCTTCCACGCAGCAAACAAGCTGCTTGAGGGGCCAAAGAAAGCACAAACCAGGCTGCTATTGCTAATGGTGACACCCAACCAAAATAATTTTGGGTCTCCCACTGTTTAATCGCCATAAAAGCAGTGCTCTGAGATCGAGTCTTTGAGAGGACAAAGACACTCAATGCTGAACACAATCAGTAGGAAATGGTAAATGAATAATTTGGCTTAAAACGGTCAAAGTTGATGTTTAACTCTCCAGGCAGTATCGGCCTGCAACAAATTACCCTCAATTCCAAGAATGTCTTCCAATCATTAGCCAAGATAAACAGATTTCTCACACTCTTCCTTGAGCTTTTAACATCTCATGGGCTAATGAAGTGCTAAATTAAGTTCAGACAAATGACAGACTGTCACTCTGCACATTACATAATGATGACAGGATTACCGTAGTAACCATGGCAAAATGTGACTATCCCGGCAATGAATGAAGCAGCTTTTAAAACTCCTTCCCAGTTCAAAACATGTAGGCACATACAATCCATTGCTTAAGTCAGACTATGGGATGCTGCTGTCCTAAAGTTTGCTTATCCCCTTCATAAATGAAGACAGTTGCAAGGTTCTGTGCAGCCTGCAGGTAACTATGGGACCTTGGATGCCGTGTTTGACGGACTGTTTTCAAGGCAAGTTCTAACCTCGAATGCTCACAGATGGGTCTTGGCAAGAACACACGCGCACGGTGACAAAACATTCATTACCTAACACCACTTGCTCAGTCTATCATCACATAATTCCTTTCAACACTGCAGTGATGATGATGACTGTGCAGTTTGCTTGTTTCGCACCTAATATACAATCAGGCTCTGCACCAGACCAGACAAGTTTTCCTTTTCCTATTTGGACTGAAGCCTGGCAAAGGCACTGGTTTCAGAAAGATAGAAAAGCCTGGCTCAATGTCATAGTTTCCTAACAGCTGGCAACAGACCCCCTGAGCTGGCTGGGCTAGAGCTCAGGGATCTCTGCATTGCTGTCCTGGGCACAGGGCAGCAGTAAGCCAACATACCCCATCTTTAGGTGCAGCCAATCTTTAACAGAATGTTTTCCTCATCTGACCCTTTCTGCATGTACAGCCATTGCACAGCAAAGGAAAAAACATTCACAGTGCTCTGCAGATACCTGGCTGAGATCCAAATTGTGACACTGGATTAGCATGATTACTCCTGATACAGAGCTGAACGTGCTTCTAGTGTGCCGAAGGCATGGCTGGTAGCCATGTTGTCCCTGTGTCCCATGACAGGAGACAATCACAGTAGATAATCACTGTGATCATCCACAATGCTGAGCTCCCCTGGAGACTAGCACTGCAACAAAACACCTCAAAAACGTTTTGCTTTAAAGTCCTCAGGCAAGGAACTTGAAATCCTCTCCTTCCCTGCTCAGGTGTTTTATCCTTGCAGCCACGCAACTACATCTTTAAGCCCAGTTTCAGCTTCCAGCCATAAGATCTTGTTACATCCTCACAACAAATCACTTAGCTCCCCCTCACGCCCATCTCTCCACAGAGCAGGCAGGTAGCAACGCACAGAGGTCACCTCCAACTCTCTCTTCAGTAACTCAAACAAAAATGCAGTCCAAAGCAGCTTTCTAAACACATTAACTCCGCCTGCACTACCTGAGCCCTGTAGCACTTTCAGACAAGTATCATTAGCCTCTATTTTGACAGACATCTAATTGCTAAACTTCACTCCTTGCTGGCATTAAACTTATCTTTACCTGAACCAGTGAAGGTGTGTGTACATGTGCAAGCTAAGAGGAGGAGGGAGAGGAATTTAATTTACATGCCTGTTTGTATATCATTTGCATATATTGTACCTTCTCTCTTTGCTGGAGGATGCAGGATACCACAGCCGTCATGCAGAGCAGAATCTGTAGAATTTCAGGCAGGTACTGATGGATCAGATGTCCCATGTTTTTCAACACAACTTCGAGACCATTGAAGAGGCTATGCTGACGCCCAAAAGGCAGGACTTTAGCTAAATCCAGCTCTGACATACTTCGAAGCACTGCAGTCTGGCAAGGCCCTGCAATAGGCAAAGGGACAGCAACTTATATAGAGAAGCCCCATGGAGATATTCACTACCAAAAATAATTTTCAATGAAAAATAGTATCATCTGGCCCTAAATTACAGATCCTCACATTCAGCTTTTTACATATGGACAGCTCTAGGTATCCATCTCTCTCTGACACTCAGACATCTCCCACTGCTACAGTATCAGAGCACTTTACAACCTTTGTTTATTGCCATCATATGCAGGCTAGCTTACAATGCCAGCAATTGCTCATTCCTGGCCTGCTACGGCTTACTTGCACAGCTGTGGCAGTCATTAAGTTTTTCTGACCTTGAACCTGTAAAACAGAGCAATCATGCTTTGTAAGAAAAAACTCAAGGGAATCTCAGTCCTTATCAGAAGTTCACTTTCATCCTTCCAAGGCACTGTTAGAGACAAACTGAAGCACGTAACAGTACTAAGCATATTTAACCTCCCACATCTCTACAGGTCAGGAATTACCATACCCCCAGGTTCTACTGCCTGTACCTACCATTACTGAACTGCTTCACAGCTTCAAAGAGTAGATCCAAGAACATCCGTATCTCTTCTGGCAGTGAGCCGGCAAGAAATCGCAGAACGATTGACATGCGAGTGCCTGCTGAAGACTTGCCCTGCGTTTTGCTCCCTGTTTTGTTTCTCATTCTGCCATAGAGAATTCTTCGAGAGCCAAAAAGAGGTTGCATTAGCTTTCAGCAAGCCATCTGCTTCCTAGCCTCTTACTCTGCAGGAGAAACTCCATTTAAAAATATTCTCTAGTGAGAACAAGCTGAGTGGAAGTCCCCTCTTCAGGGTCTCCACTGAATTACTACACATTGCCCAAAACCATCCCAGTGAAAAATCAGCTTCTGCTACTACAGTGGAAGCTTTACTGGAGACTTCAGGTATAAAACTAGTTATCTGCACAACAGCTTGAATCATTGTATCTTAATAAAAAATAAGTGGCAATACTCGGTGAACTGAAATGTTTTCACAGTTCTCTGTAAGCCTTAGCAGGAACAGTATTTACCAAAATGCTGTTTTTAAAGAAAACAGCATTTGCATAACACATTACAGAAATGTGTTAATAAGGAAACCATACAGAACATCACAAACTAAGTCATCAAACTGTACCATTAACCATAGATTTATCTCAACTGTTTAAAATGAGAAGCAGCAGCATTACATCTCTGCTCATGCTACTTTGACATGAAACTTTTAAACCCACACTTCATGACACACCTCATAAGAACAGGGATGAGATCTGGTCGATGCTCCATTTTTACCACTGCAGTCTCCTCAGAAATACTGAAGTGGACTATTTCTTCTTTAAAACTCTTGTCCTCCAGCAGCCTTTGCAAATTCTCCCTGAGAAAGATAAACATTATTTTTATAACCCTACCTGCCCTCAAATAAACAGACACATACACATGCATCTACATCTAATTACCTATCTAATCTATGCTGTATATAAAATATTCAAGTACTATGTTCCCATCCTTTTATCAGAAAATATTTTAAAACCCAGCAAGTTCAAGGTAATTATGTAGCAAAGTACCTCCTGGACACATTCTGAAGCGATTATTCAAACACAAACTACAGTTTTTGTGCTGTCACTTTCTCTGGGTGGTTATGAATCACCAGTACAAAAGACTCCTTTGAAAATGACGCAACTACTAAGCACACACTATTCTGGGACAGAATGAAAGTGATGCCATTTTCCTATAAACAAAAAAGAGACACTGACCAACCTCAAGACCTTATTATTTCATTTTAGATAGGAAATATACAGCTGACTAAAATTAAAATTTATACATACGTCTTCAACAAATACAGGAAAGGATCTCTCTTTGAGGCAACTGACCCCAAGCAGGCTTCTGATAAGACAGCAGGCTCGTTCACAGATGCTAAAACAATATAAAAGCTTTTACCTGTATGGCAGTAGATGAGGATGCTTGTATGTCATTATACAGTCAAGAGCTATTCTCTGTACACTTTGATCTTGATGGGACAGTAACTGCAAATGACAAAAGAAAGAAGTTGAGTCCCTATCTAGAAGGCAGAAGTGCTTATTGAAAATACTCAAACAATGCAAAGGCTCCAAGCTCATGGATGAACTTATCAAAACGGAAACAGAATGTATGTGTTGCCAGTATAAAGCCAAGATGTAAATACACAACTGCCACTCATAAAAAGTGGACATGGCTGCTGGTAGCTCATATACACTTCCCCCCCATCTACATAGGATAGTTATAATATTTGATTTTTCATAATTGTCTTTTGGACCACTGTCAGCTTGCAGTTTCAACCTCCAAAACCAGTTACTAGTTATGTATCTGGGAAGACCAGATTAAAAAGCAGACTACCCAAACCAGTAAGTGATGAAGTAATCTCTCTTCTTATGTCAGGCTGTTCCTCACACACTGTTTCGACCTTTACACATCTGTTCAATATTTTTGTAAGAATACAAGCAAACACATGGACCAACTCTTTTCCTAAGCAAAACTCTGAGGTTGACTGAAACAGAGTGGATGTTCTTTAGAGATTCTCAAATCTGGGGACTAGTGAATGGACCTTCCAGCTCCCACACCGGGTGCCAGGTGAAACCCAGGGAACTAACAAGTTCAGGCCATTTAGTACAGTTCTACAGCCCACTGACCACAGCCTCAGGGAACACAAATTAGGAACAATTAGAGCAAACCCTAATGATCTAAACAAATCCACAAATCAGGAACCAACAAAACCTAGTAAAATTAATAAAACACCCTTTTAAGGAGTGTAGGATAAAGACTTAGAATCCCTCTTCAAAGTCCTATTTTTCACAATCCCTTCAGGGAAATCCCTCAAAAAGGAATCTTATCAAACTGAGTATTCTTCAGGAAGAAATTCTGTTTTCTTTTTTTGATGCAAAATGATCTGTTGTTCACACTGACCATACTCTTTGTAGATACAAGACTACAGGAGAAGGACAAATCTCCTTGGGTCTTCGCCAAGCATTGGATTCAAAATCCTCTTCCAGATCCTGCCATGCAAGTAGAACAGACTCCCTCCACAGCCACTCCTCCACCTTGCCAAAGGCTACTACTTGTCTGCTGCCAGATCTGTTTGCATGAGCCACTCCTGGCAAACTAAGCCAGGTATCTCACGCAGGTCTTTGCTAAAGGGGCTCATATCAAGTGAAGCCTGCTAGGAAGCCCTCT
The DNA here is from genome assembly GCA_027564655.1 of Leptodon cayanensis. Taxonomy (NCBI): domain Eukaryota; kingdom Metazoa; phylum Chordata; class Aves; order Accipitriformes; family Accipitridae; genus Leptodon; species Leptodon cayanensis. The sequence goes on along the minus strand of JANXJC010000064.1, from coordinate 15,846,927 downwards.
CAACAACAGCTCCTTTTTCAGCTATCATGCCTGGGTTCAGAAAATGACAGGCTTCTGCAGTCTCAGACACTGCATTCAAATAACAATGAGTTCATTTATTAGCAGTAATTCTAAAAGCCAGCAAATAGCATCACCTGGGTATATAATGCGTTCAACTTCTGCTCCAGATACAATGCACGAGGATTCGAGAATTTAGAGAAAACTTGTAAGTGGGCTATTAGTTGCCTGTAAAACCAAACAAAAAAAATTTTTTTTTAAATGACCAGAAGAGACAATCCTGCATTATCATAAACAAATGGAGACCTTTTATTAAAACTGATTAACAAGAAAGAAAAAAAAAAACCACACAAGAGGATCCCTAGTCTACAGGCCTCCATTTCAGAGACACAGCAAGAGGTATCCCGTTCCCTCTCCTAAGCAGCTCTTTCCAGCTGTCACTTCACTGCACAGAGAATGCCATTTCCTCAGTAGCTCTAGATGGGCTCAGCTTTTGACGAGAAAGGAATACAAACAGTCAGGATGCAGACTGTGCTGGATTTACGCTGGGCTGCAAGCACAGATGGGACTCAGTTCCTCCAGAAGTGGCTGTGTCACCCCACATCTGCCCTACCTCCACTTTGTGGGAGAGGAGAGAGATGACCAGGATAAGGAAGGTGTGAGATCTCCTCTACCATATGCGCTGTGGGGCTGGCAGAGGCTGCCCTCGTCCAGCTGCTCCCCCTGGTAGTTTACACTGAACTCTCCAGACATGTAGCTGGGCTACTCTCCCCCACGGGCTCAGCCGAAGGACGAGTACAACACCTTCCAGCAACCCCACGCCGAGTTTGGGGCAGGCGTGGGTCCTCCCGCTGCCTCAGCCGGACCTCGTGGGCCGCGGGGTGCAGCCCCACCAGGGCTCTCCTACCGCGGGACAGGCCTGACTGCGTGAGCTGTCCAGGGTGAAGACAAAGGGAGGTCAGTCCAGAACTCATTAACGCACCTCCGGTAAATCTTTTATGCCTTTGTTACTGCTACCAGGAACTAATGTTTCCACTTAAGTGCATGGACATTTCGAGATGGAGGTTGAAAAGGGAAAAAAAAGAAAACCAAAACAACCAAAACCAAAAAACTTGGACTGTCACTGTATTTTAATTGTTGCTAATTTACAGATACAAGCCAGAATGTGGGAACAAAATGAAACGCCTATAAGACACCTGGGATTAAATGACAATTCAGGTTACATATGAAATACTTGTCATGTTCCAACATGAAAGGTGACTTTTTGAAGTTCTCTGTCATTACAAGGGCCATCCTTCGCAGAAAAAGTGGCAAACTACAAATCTTTATGATGTATTTGTAATGGACATTTGACAGAGGTCACCGGGGTAAAAAGACTCTGATTAGACAAATTGTGGAGAGTTCATACGAAGAGTCACTTTCTCCATGTATTCAGCACTGCAAACAATGACTTTACAATGGCATGTAGGTTCAGTCTAAACCACCACCAAATAAAAATCTTTGTCCCTAAGACAACGACCAGGACCAAGATTTCTAACAGGTAGGCAATGGCAGAATCCCAACAGTAAAATACCTAAATGAATACTCTCATTTTTCAAAGTGTTTGGCAATGCTTGTGGTTTTAAAAGACCAACAGATCCACACAGAGAAGCCAGGGGAATGCAGGTACAATGACCTCCGAAAACTTCAGAATGGCTTCAGAATACCACATAATTTTTGCTTAAAGTAACACAAACCACAGACTGTCAGCAGGTAATGAGATAATGATAAAGCCTGGGCAGGGTCTTTGGATGTTTAGTACTGTGCAGGCAAGAGTTTCTGACTCTCAAGTGCTTATAATCCGCTGAAAAGTTATGAAGTGTAAGCAAAAGAAAAAAAACAAATATATACAAAAACATAGCTTTTATCTCAACATGAGCTGCTGAATCTGCCTTTCCATGAGAGCACTAGAAAAGGAAAACTAAAAATACTCACTTAGCAGCAGCTCTTCTTGTTTTCTTTTTCGGTAGTCCTACAGTAATCTGTTCCCCTTCTTCCTTTTCTTCTTCCTCCTCCTCCATAGCAGCATCATTCACGTCTTCACCAGGTATTTCTTTTGCTGCTACTGTACCACTAGTTTTCTTTCTAAGATCCTGAGATGGAGCCACTAATGAATCTGCTGGGTAGTACTCGTTTCTGTGTTTAAAAAAGAAAGAAGGAAAGAAGGAAGAAGCATACCATTTTTCAGGGTTTCATGGCAAGAACAACTAAAAACTCCACAATCCACCATTCTCATCATTAATGGTACTATGTCTTGCGACACTATATGGTTAAAAATTCCCAAAGAAGAGTATTTCAGTAAGTATACTGAAATTGTATTCTTTGCCTACAAGTTGCAGAGATATAAGGCAGTAACCAAACACATTAAAGAAGAGACATGAATCACTGAATTACTACAGGTCTGTAAAGAGGTTCTGTGGAGGGCATGGGGGTTGTGTTTGCTTGAGTGGGCAGGTGAACAGTGAGTATGGCAGTGTGAGAGTTAAGTGAGGAAACTAACCTACTACAATATGGTTCAATTTTTCCAGGAAGGCAAGCAAAACATAGGTTTTCTAATCATAGAAAAGGAGTATCAGAAACCTTCCCCTGCCATAAGATCACATCGACCCCACGTGCATCATACTATCTGATATGTGCACACATGCAAGCACACCACTGCTCTCCCTCCAGGGGCAGGAAATTGAATCAGCCTCTAATGAAACCAGTATTTTCCCCATCTTGAGGGAAAATATTTTGGTCTTCTGTGATTCCATATTAAAATGTATTTTCATTTTTAAAAATTGTTAATTTATTTCTACTGAAATCACTCTCTAATGGTGTAATGAGTCTGTGACAGTGGCAAGTCAATAAATTAGACTGAGCAGCAGAAACGTACTGCCGGTTTAATTTCAGCCTGCTTCTTGTGTGATGTTTCTAACAGAATCCACATTTCAATCAAAAGGTTATCTTAACTGGAAAGAAGACATCTCATCAGCCATGCATTCAGGAAATAAAGTCTATAACGGGATAACCATAGCCTCAAAGCTCAGCAACACACTGAAAGCAATGTGTCCTGTCAAATGAAAAATAAATCTTACTTACCTAATAAATCTCAAAAGAAGTGGGGAAAGTTCCCTCGACCTAGGCTCCACTCTGTCTGGAAACTTATCCAGTGCTTTCCATAGTAGAAAACGGAAGTTTGTGTGGTCCAGCCGCTCACTGCAATCTGTTCTAGTCCTCAGCTGCTCCAGGAAGACAGTCCCCACCCCTCCTTCTGGCATCTTCTCGCTTTCTGTTTCAGCAATGCTTTCTTCCTGTTCATCTAGTTCATTTTGCAGCTCCATTTCTACAGAACAGATGAAGAAAATCTTTTCAGGTTACTTCATAATCACCACTAGCAAGGGATCAGTCCACCGCTACAAAAGTAATACTTTTGGTGACAGGTACCTGCTCAGCCAACTGTATTTAACACAGACCTGAAAGACCTGCATTGCTTAGAAAGTATTCTAGGACGCCTTACAGCCCTGATGCATCTGAATTAAGCTCAGTTCTCTTGAATAACTCAGAAGTCCACAAATGGCTGCATGCTCATGGCTCTATCATGAAATCATAGATTCCATTCACCCATAGCTAAACCTCAAGAGCACACCCAAGACAGACGCTGTTTGCAGGAATTCCACTGAATCTATGCAGCAGAAAGATGGTCAGCCCCATTATACAGGTTTTGTCACTGCTCCTGATCAGTCTGGGCAGAGCCAGCCTTAAGGAGGGACAAAACTGCTGCATGGCTTCCTGGAACCTGCAACTCCCTCCTGCAATGCAGGTGCCTTTTCTATATACTTCTTGGAGTTTGGGACAGGAGGAGACAGTTTTCTACCAGGCCTCTCCATTCCTATCCTGGACATGACACTGGCAGTCAAGAGCCCTGGTTCTGAATTCCCCCATCACATGTACATTTGGGGCACATAAAAACACAGTCATGTCATTCACAGTTAGCTGGGTTACTGTCATAGTAAGATTTACTTACTATGTAAATGACTTACCAGCATAGGTAGCAGCCCTCTCCAAATGTTCATATAAGACCTTCCAGAACTGTTTATTCTCCATTTCCTTTGCATGAGAACTAACAAAGCATAAGACAGCATGAAATTAAAAAGAAAATAAAAGAAGCCATGCGTCACTAGGCAAGTTAACAACTAACACAACCAGAGGCTTTGATCACTGCTTTAATGTGGGTGTCCAAAGACAGGACATCTGCACAATACAGCTGTAGCACTTCCTTGCCTTTACTCATGGATCCCAAATGTCAATTGTTATTAAAATAATCTGGTTGTACCTCATGACTTCAAATGAAATCAAATTGAGTAAAAATGTTCAAGCCTTCTACTGACTTCTGTACAGTAACATCATATAGAACCAAAGGAAGAATTAGCATGCAGGCATCTTTTGAAGAGCTGGTTTAATATTTTTTTTATTAATTCACTAGTTTGAAGGGGAAAATCCCATCCTTTTTAATCATACAACAGAGGAGAAAAAAGAAGATAAAGTCATGCTGAAAGCAGACACCTGAGACTGGGAAACTGAGAGGGACTTCTTGCTCCTTTAAGCACTTGTGAAATACTAATCAAATCCTGCTACCTTTGACTCAAAACTCTGATGCTATTTGACTGTATTTGTTACAAGTTCCCTTTAATAGTAAGAAAAATCAGAAACTAAGTTAAAAAGCAAGAGTCTGCACAGGTTGCGATTTATTTGAGAGATCAAATTAGTTTCAGAAGATTTAACATGAAGGTTCTCATGCACAGATCTCTCCAAATCGGGTATTTTTACCTCAGCTTTTGTGTACAGAACAATGGAAGGAATGTTCCGAGAGACAACCACAGACTGCAGCATCCAACCGCATATACTCACGTTACGAGTTCAATTACAGGATCCCAGAGAGGGCTGAAGTTAATGTAAAGCATTCCCAGTAAATACCGAAGAGGTACCTAGAACGGCATAAAATACCATCTTGTTGAGAAGTAAAAAACGATAGTTAAAAGACCAACCAACCTCCTCTAACCTTTCTTCCTCTCACAGAGGAAACTTTGATCAAAGAAGTCCTCAGAAGTACTACAAGTAATGAAGCAAGCCACACATCTTTGTCTCATAGCTGCATGAGGAAATCTATAGCCTATTTACTGTAAGCTGCACTGAGATCTAGTCACCACACCTACGTACCATGAATGTGCAAAAACCAGTTCAGCACAGCAGATGATCTGGATTGCCTGCCTCCCTCTCAAACTTCAGGGATGTCATAGCAGCATTAAGGACCTCAGAAAGAGGAAAGTTTGCCCTGAGGAGCCTTCACTGCCCTAGGCCTAGAAGCATGTCCTCTGGACTGGCTCCTTGCTGACCTACATGCAGTAGGACTGCCCTACAACCCTTCCTCACAGGAGCTTACAAGTCAAGGTAAAAAAGTTATACAGGTATAGCAACAGCCAGAAAAATAATAAAAAACCCCCCTCCTACCAAATCCATGATAGTTTTGATGGTTTTGGCTGGGATAGAGTTAATTTTCTTCATAGTAGCTGGTATGGGGCTGTGTTTTGGATTTGTGCTGGAAACAGTGTAGATAACACAGGGATGTTTTCGTTACTGCTGAGCAGTGCTCACACAGAGCCAAGGGCTTTTCTGCCTCTCATCCCACCCCACCAGCGAGCAGGCCGGGAGGGCACAAGGAGTCGGGAGGGGACACAGCCAGGACAGCTGACCCCAACTGACCCAAGGGATATCCCAGACCATAGGATGCCATGCTCAGCATGTAAAGCTGGGGGACGAAGGAAGGGGAGGAAGTTCAGAGCGATGGTGTTTATCTTCCCAAGTAATGGTTACATGGAGCCCTGCTTTCCTGGAAGGTGGCTGAACACCTGCCTGCCCATGGGAAGTGGGGAATGGATTCCTTGTTTTGCTTTGTGTGCACGGCTTTTGCTTTACCTATGAAACTGTCTTTATCTCAACCCACAAGTTTTCTCACTTTTACCCTTCCAATTCTCACCCCCAACCCACTGGGAAGGAGCAAGCAAGTGGCTGTGTGCTGCTTAGTTGCTGGCTGGGGTTGAACGGCAACAATCAGTTAACTAGTAAAATTGTGACCCTTCCAACATCTAGAAAGTAAGGTCCCCTTTAGTTCAGCAGCAGAGGAGATTCAACAGTCACAGGCATGCAAGATTTTCACCCTGCAGCAAAGTCTCCAAAGGCCAAAGGCAATCCTACCAATGTTCAACCATGCTGAGGGTATGGCAATGTCATGATTTTCAGTTTGCTCACGACTCACTTCTCCCTGGAATCATTTGCCTTCCTTTCCATGATATCAAAACCTGATTAATCTAGCTGTGGACCATTTATCTAGATATCACTACTACTAGTAAATATCCAAGAGAATACAATAGTCCCAAGGACAATGGGAGCTGTGATCCTTAATAGCAAGTAAGTTTTAGAAAACCTAATCTGGGAGCTAATTGATTTTTTTATGAACTCTTATTAAAAACTCTGCAATCCATGTGATGGAATAAGAACATTCTCTTGGAATAAAGGAATGCGACAACTGCTTTTTCACAACTGCTTACCTCCTGCAAAGATCCACTTGGTATCGCAGACTGCACTATATCACATCTTAGTTTCCTCAAATGCAGAAGTTTCTCTCTGTAATCATTCACTGTTGCTGGCACAAGTTCTGCTTGGAGCAATATGGCAAATACAGGCTGGAGTTCCCCTGTGCCATCACCCTGAACAAACAAGTGACATTCATTTTGTTAGAGTATCCCTTCCTCTTTGAAAGGTATTTCAACAAAACTACAGAGGCCCAGCCATTTTGGACAGAAGAACAAAGTCAAGGGACTTGCTCTGTCTTCCACCACTTAGGCACCAAAACTCACACATCTGAAAACATCAGGAGGCAGGGGCACAAAGAAGTAAAACTGGAATGTGAAAGCACAAAAGCAGAGGACAACCTCTACCAGACACATGCTTTGTTTCTGCAAAGTGGAAAACAGTTCACACACAACATCACACACAGATGGCTTTGAAATGTTACATGAAAGGTTTTAGCCCCACCTCAATCTGTGTAGAAGGTGGATTCTCAAAATGGTTTAGAATTCGAACAGTCAATAGCCGGACCTATCCAAAGTGGAAACATATGTCAGAAGCACGCAGGAGAATGCAGGCTACAATATGCAGATATATACGCACCTAGACAGAGATTAATGTTTTGCACAGGAGGCTGCTTTTGCTAGGTTCCTCCTAGAGCTGAGAAACAGATGAGCTCCTGTAGTCTAGCAGGCAATTCAAAATGAACATATTAGGCTCCTGATCTGATTCACCTCTAGGGAAGCAGCAAGCCTCGCAGGGCTAAAAGTTAACCTCTGTTAACTCATAACCCATGGCAGCCTCTTAGAAATGGACACAGTCCTAAACAGATACTATGGAAGTAATAGCTTTACAGTCTCATGTTTCTCCTTTCAGCCTTTGCCATTTAACTGAGTTTACTTAAATTACATTGTTAAAATACAAATTATCTTGCGCATGCTCAAAAAAGCAGATTACCTTGGAAACACCAGTGGAAATATTGGGATGCAACTTCTCAAACAAGTCCATTAGGTTCTCTTGGGAAAGGGGCTCCTGGCAGCCACACAATGCCAACCTTGTGTAATAGAGATCAGCCAACAGCAACGCAGAGGGGTCTGAAGGGAAAGTGCTATAACGGAGTGTTTTATTAGCATACTGAGAGCACTGCAACAATACAGATATTTGAAAATAAGGCAGTAGTGATGATAACAATATTAAGGTAAAACTCCACATGACTTCAGACTCTGCTGGCACCAGCAGACCTGTGAAGTCAGACTTCACCAGCATGCTGGCCTGCAGCCTCAAAGCCTAATTACCTATGACAGCCCAAGAGGCACGAGATTCCTCCTTTGTATTAATCAGGCTTGTCAAGCTGTGGCTAGCAGGCTGGGCCGACACACACAGAGCTGCAGAAAACAAATCTGCATATGTCAGACAAGGGCTGCTGCTACTGCCCAGGTGCCCAGTCAGTGATCAACTTCAACATAAAAGAAATAATCCAGATTTAGGTGAGGCACCAGGAATCCTGCCAGCCCACAGGGAAACCTCCTTCTGCTACCTTCTTACATCCCTTGCTCCAAGCAGGTTTCACACCCCCAGCCCAAAGCTGGCAGAAAAGGACTAGACTGAAGCTCCCTGCCAAGACTTCCTGCCTGATCTGGGCAAGTTGTTTCATGTCCATCATGCCTCACACATGGGCACCGTGATTTCCTAACTGAACAGGATGTTTTGAAGCTCAAGCCACCAAAGACTTGGAGAAGCTCCAGCCCAAGAGTGATGGGAGATGACAAGTTCAGCAGGATTTGCTGGAGAGAGATTAATGGTCTCCCTCAATCCCTTCAGCTAGATGTGCTAATTATAAGTAGAATAGAGTTATAATAAATAAAATGGAGCATACAAAACCTCCTCCCGCTGTCGAGCAAGCACACGCATGGCTATGTAAGGACATGGGGGAATCCTAACACCACCCGCAGACTGCAGAAATTCAGGTTTTTGACACAACTCAGAAAGCGTTCCTGTCTCTTATCATTCTAACGTAATGCACAGTTATTAAGCATAGTGCTCCTAGGTAAAACTAGAACCAATGTATTTGACACTACACTGCAGCTGGCTATGAAAGCTTCAGTTTGCAGAGAAAATGCCACTGAACAGGCACTACGCCTACTTGGTTCTCCAAACAAACAGTGCCTACAACATTGCTACCTTACATAGCCACAATATTGAAGCAACATGCCAGCGTAACAGAACAGGCAACACACAAAGAGGAATTTAGCAAGCCCCTACATAAAGGGAAAGTCAACTCTTTGCCGTACCAAGGAGAATCACGAAGAATCACAGAACAGGCAGAGTTTACTTACGTCACCAAGCTCTTGACACGCTCCACAGGTAACAAATGAAGTATTTCAGAAGACTCTGCCAAACTAAGAAGAGTACTTACAGCTTGGCAGGCCACAAACAGGCTTCCTGGAGCAGAGAGAGAACAAGAACAGCCTGTATATTTACTCAGCTCTCAATGCCTTGTGTTTGTATGGTGCTTGCCCATCATGAAATGGCTGGAGTCACAGAAGTAGGGTAACATATGGATCACAGAACTGGCATGTGTATTTTCTAACCTTTATCATAACCCATAAAGGAAATGCTCCTCTGGCTATCAAAGTAAGTGCCTACTCCAGCAAGCCAGCATGGAAAGCTGTGAGCCGCTCCCAGTCTGCATCTGTTTCCATCGCACCCATGTACACAGAGAGCAGAGGTCTGGAGCTAAGCACTGTTGCAGAAGTCTCAGACACCTCTATGCTATAAATGGCACTCAGAAATGAAGAAATGCCACCCAAATTGATACCAATGCAGCAAAATAGAAGCAAAAATATATACTGATGCTACCACATAGGCGCCTATAAACCTCGGCACTTCAGCAGTGCACTACTGTATGAGATCTCCAAAGCTGTCCCATGTACTTGAAGGCTGAATATTTGTTAGTGAATGGAAGGAGGGTTTGCTGAATTTTGTTACAGAAATTGCATCTCCTTCCTAAACCTCTCGGCTTTCTTTAGGGATGGAGGGCTTCCCAGGAGCACAGCAGAGAAAGCCGTTCCAGGCAAGAAAGGGGAAGGGCAATTCCTTTCCCCTAACACTCCTAAGTTAGCAAGTAGGTTGTTTAAAAAAAAAAAAAAAAAAAAAAAAAAAACCAAAATTCCCCTCTCCATCTCTTCCCAAGCAGAAGAAACACTGCTCCTAAACAGGCAAATTAAAGAAAGTTTTTAAAGGATATAATTTTCTTACATGCTGCCAGCTGCCATAGAAAAGAAAGGGAAGTGAGCACTCATTTCCCATTTATTCCTTTGAAAACATCCCTCTACTCCAAGTTGCTTAATTCCCCAGGTGTGTGCTGAATCCTTGCTCACCATTAACCTCCGTAAGGAGCTCCTCAAAGAGAGGAGAAGAAACAGCAAGTAATGGCAGGATGAAGCTTTCTGCATCTATAGTGTAAGGGCACAGGTTCCCCAACTGTAATCTGCACACCATTTGGCAGTAGTACATCTGTGCTGGACAAAGACAGCAGCTCCCACCTCACTATAGACACACTTATATGATCAATAGGGTAAGCACTGCACATACAGGCAGTTACCCCTGAACAGCTGCCAGGGGTAACTTGCTGTTGCTCTGTCCCAGTTCACAAGCCTGCTTCCCTGCACCCCACAGCAACTGTAGAAAAACACCCAGTTCTGGGATTTGCACTTTGTCTCAGGCCTCGGAGGAGGCCAGGCAGGTCAAAGAAGGAGCAGGGGGCTTGGGTGTGCCTTGCACAGGCAGTGAGAGGAGACTGGAGTCCTAGCAGGAGGTGAAGGAATTGTAGAGATTATGGAGCTGGAAAGAATGCTGGAGGATGAATAAAGTGTCCAGGAACCCTAGTTTGGGAGGAAGGTGAGGAAAATCAAGCAAAGAAGTGTAGGATGGGACAATAGGAGGCAGGAGCGTAGGACTGAGGTTGCATTTGTTTTCTTTTCTCTTATGGGCAAAGGAAGAAATAGCAATGTGCCTCTTGCACACACATAGAGCTGGTGCAGAGCTGCTACTACTGCCACCAAAGATGAGACCCAAAGAAAAGAAAGCATGCAAATCCTGCAAACAGGATAGAAGAACGGCTAAATCAAAAAGGACCACGCTTGACAAGGACTAGAGGAGAAAAACCAGAGTCAATCGGTGGATACATTTACAAATGTTAATAAAGGGATTATAAAGGGGAAAAGGCCAGACTCTAGACAAGCCCTTTCAAACCAAAGAACAATGAACACTGAACCTGGGGCATTACAATACTTGCTTATACTTTGGCACAAGGCCAAATACTTGCAATCGCCCAGATTAACAACTGCCCTGCCCAATGCAAGCTCAGTTAAAACATTTTTTTTCTAGCCAGAGAGGGAAGACAACCAGCGACCACCCATGCCTGGAAGAAAAATGCAGCATTTTAGAATTGGTGCTGTCACTTTGGTCGGAAATGGTAATGTCCCAAACTTTGCACTATAGGTTTGGAATAGTCTAACTGGAGCTTGTGAGTCAATAGTCTCTCCTTCACTTGACTGCTTCAGCCTGGATCTGGTTTAGATTGATTTCCATCCTCCTTTTTTTTTTTTTTCCTCACTTTCTTCTTTTCCTTCCCAATTATCTCTGTCCTCCACTTTGCAGAACATCTGTCACCCAATTACTATTATGAACAGCAAACACAGAATCGTTTCCTGAAGGGTGTTTCCTCTCAAGCTTTGTTTTTCTAATTTTACTTGAGCTGGTCAATAAATTTGCATACACCGCCAATGCTATTCATTTTCATGCTTTGTGTCATCAGAATAACGCTTTATATTTTTTTAATGTATCAACAAAAAGCAAATAAACAGGAAATAACCATAACTGACCTTTGCAGAGGCTTCCTTTGTCAATGGCTGTGAAGAGAGAGTCTATAAAACTTGTCACACGGGGCAGAATGTTTTCTTTGTCCATTGGTCTGTCCAAAATAATCAGGAGGACTTTTATCTCTATGTTACACTGACACCTACATACATATGAAAGCTTTCTTTCACATCTATCTTGTATTAAATTACAGATAGCTCACCCTAAGTTTGAAACCCACAGCAAACCATTTTTGCTATTTCCAATTCACAATTTAAGTTGTAGCATTCATTGCACCTTCTTTCCAACTATACTTTCCATACAAGAACATCATAATTATTGAAAAAAAAACCCAAAACCACTGTCTAGAGAGGACAGTGCTTAAAACACAGAAACTGAAATGTGTCAAGAACATCTCTATGTACTAGAGTACTAAGTTTAGGGAGTAGGCAATCAAGAAACTGACATCCTATTCCTGACTTTACTACTGACTCATGGTATTTGCATACAGCAGTTTTTCGCCTTCCAACCCTGGGTTCCCCAAACTAGGGTTATTAATTATTGTCTTTCCCTTAGTAAAATGATTTCTGATAGTGAACTAGACAGTATTACTGAAATACATGACAATAGTACCTTAGAATATCCCTTACCTAATATGAGGCAGTACAACCAAGGCAACCCAAGGCTGTGAAAGGTCAGTGATGTCTTCCTTCTCCGGTAAATGGATTAAAGACAGTACATGATCCAACACCGGTACTTCTGCCTTTCCTCCTTGTCTTTTACTTGTTCGTTGCCTTGTATTAGAGCAAAAAATAAAACCAAACTTTTTAGTAACCCACCACTGCATATCAGAGATTGTTCCTTTTCCTCCCATCATATTCAACCATGATATTCAAAATTACATTTGCTACTTCTAGCAAAGGACAACCCAAGGGATTTTTTCCTTTTTAATGTCCTCCACAGCACAAAATATCACCTAGTCATGCTAAGGAGCACAAAACATGGCCCACAAGAAATGTCAGGTCTTTATTTCAAGTTCAAATAATATTTCTGGAAGGAAAGACACTAGTTCTCAGTTGGACACCCTCACAACTAGGACATATAGCCTCTAGGAGCACCTGAGAGTTGTCTCCGTGATTACTGTTAATAAACCATGATCATGCCAACATAGACTAATCGACGACAGAAAACAACCAGTGAGGTAAAAGTTTGGGGACTTAAAAGGAGTCACAAGCTGAGCCCAAATCAACAAGCCTATCTGCAGGCAGAAAGGGCTGACACCATACTGGAACATATGAACAGGAGTACTTCACACCCCATGGACAGCAATCTTTCCATTCCACCCAGTGCTTGCAAGACCAGTTAGAAGACTGCATAGGCTCCACCCTTCAAGAAATACAGAAGTTAACAAAAAGACAGCATCAAGAATCATTAGAGATTTAAGAAACAAAATTTGTGAGATAAACCTCAAGGAATTAGGATTGTGGGTCCAGAGAAAGAAGATTTCAGATGTTTCTGATGATCAAAGCCTGCTATTTGTAAAAGCTGGATGCAAAGAGCAAGAATTATTCTGCTCTTTATGTTCCCTGCAGGTAAGATAAGCAGCAATGGATTTAAGCTGGAGTAAAGGAAGTTTAGTTCATACACTGATGACTGGGGAAAAAACCCCAACAAAACCAAAACACCTGTGTAACCATAAAGCAAGTGAAGTACTGGCACAGACTGCCAGGGGCAGCTTGGAAATCTCCAGAATTGGAGCATTTAATAACAATTTGGTCAGACATCTTTCAGGACTGGTTCAGGACTTGCTATTTCCATCCTAGGTAGGAGATGGAGTATGCAACTCTTGAGATGTCTCCCAGCCTTCATTTCTACCACTGACGTTGCAGGAGCACAAAAAAGTCCCAAGTAGGACCAAGGTCCTCTCAGCTATGTACTCCATACCACTGAAAATCCAGAGATCAACAGACAAAGAAAACAAGGGAACAACCCCAAATTTAATTATTTTGACTCAACCTTCTGTTTCCTAAACCCTAATACCTCCACTCTATTAAATAAAAATATGGAAAACCCACAGAGTGGACCGCTTTTAGGAAAGATAAAACCTTACATAAAAGGCAATACAAGTCACCGCTCTGCAGGTGAAAGTTTTGAATTATCTGAGCTAGAGTGATTAGAACAATCACTATCAGTAGATTAGCAACAGTCATTCTGTTCTTGACAATGGTTACCCCAAATCTTTCCAAAGAGGCTCCAGGGTGAAAACAACCACTTCATTGCAACAAAGCTAGCTTTGCAACTAGAAGCAGTCAAGCTGTGCCAGCGCAGTGCTGTATCTGGATTAATTACATGCCCTTTGGTACTCAGCTGTGCTCTATGGTAAGACTGTAGTACTGCTGCCAAGAAAGCTCCTGGACAAGATGTATGTATACAGGGAAGAAAGAAGGGGCACTGGCAGGAGGTTAGTAATGATGAGAACCTGGACAGCAGCACTCGCTACAAAGATTAACTGCCCATGGAAGCAGTGTGCATCTTGGTGTAACAAATCCCCATCACACAACTACCACAACACTCACTAGTCTTCTTATATCAGTGATAATCTTTCCAGAGCAGTATCTCTTCTGAAATAATCTCAGAAAGAAAAAATGGGATCCTACCGTATCACTTGGTTTGCAAATCTGCCAACAACTTTGCCATTTACACAACTCCAGCAAATACCGGGGCGCAACTTTTATGCAGCTCTGCACTGCCTTCAGGCCTGCAGCCATGCAGACACATCTAGTGTTTGCTAAACTTGAGAAGCCTCACCTGACAGATGATTCAGTGAAAACAAGAGGATACTTTTCAAATGCCATTGAACCAATGGTAGGAGGCTCTGCTTTCACCAGAATGAGTTTAGCCAGAATTGCCATCGCCTCATCCTTTGCGCGGGCATCTGTGCCAGAGAAGCAATGCTCAATGTAATCTAGAAAGCACGGAAGAAAATGCTGAAGGGACAAAAAAAAAAAAAAAAAAAAAAAAATGTGTTAAGGATTGGTAAGTCTCTTGAATCATGACCAAATCCACAAAAAACACACGACACCAGCCACAGAAGAATCCAAACACTCACAAATGAGCCAGCAAAGCACCAGATTTATCACTCCTGGTGCCCCCAGACACCAGCACACAGACATCCTCTTACCCCAGCAGCGACAGTGATTTGATGTAAAAACTCAGTTCACCCCAAATCTAGTCTCATCAGGACATTACAGATCCCCAACTTTACTTTCACCTCCCACTCTGTTTAATGAATTTGATTCCTCCCAGATCACCAGTTCCAGACCTGACGTATCAGACATCCCTTATTCTTCACTTCCACTTACCTTCTCCAGTATTCCTTCTCTTCATCCCATCCATAACAAGCCCACCCTTTTAATTCCCAACAGACAAACTTCTTTTTGTGACTACAGATACCTGTCACCTCCACCAACCCTGAGCACCATTACCAAACTTCAACACAATGGCATAAGTAACTTCTCTCATTCTTACCAGATCATGACAGAAGTTTAAATAAACATCATGTCAATACACAAAAATGCTTCGGCATACAAGGCAGGTAAATACAGTACGGATTTCCCAGTTGTTCCCTTTGGCAACAAAAGCAAACAAAATGCACAAAAGCTTCAACCTACCCTCTCAAACTGCTTCATTGTGAACACCGCTTCAGAGAAGTCCAAAAGAAAGCCCCGTTCAAATCCACTTGCAAATACCTGCAAGATGCAAATGAAAGGTTGACAGGAACACATTAACAAGAGACATTTCATAGTCAAGTCTCCATTACCCATGGGACGTTTTTTCCGGTTTATGAATCAACCATGCTTTGAACTCTGAGACACCCAGCCTGGCTCTCTGTTCATGGCTAGTAGGGCTTGTTAGTTCAGGCACACACAGCAATACTGTTTCCAGTGACAGTTCAGGTACAGAAAAGCACAGTCCTTTTTAACAAACTCCGCTGACACAACTCTTTTTAACAAACCCTGCTGGATCTGAGCTGGCTCCATGCAAAGACAGCTTAGGTAGCTCTTTAGTGTGATGTGGAAAATGTAAGTTCTAGGACTGCAGCGTAGACACACCAACTGTTAGGAAAAAGCTTAAGCCCAAAAGATCTTTCAATTCAGCATTTCTCCTGTGTAGCAGGTTGCAGAAAGTTTACCACCTCATGGGCAGAGCCAACCTCTGTGCTTCTGAAGGACCCAAGATAAGAAGAGTCCTTTGAGATAGCATTGAGAAGCACTGATCCTGGGTGAGATGTGCAACAGAAATACACACCCAGATCTCCATTTCCCAGACCCTTCAGAAGACAAGGACAGCTTTAAGCCTTCTCCAGTTTAACAGAAGCCCACACAAATATCCTCATATGTCTAAAGGACCATGTCTCCTGAGCGAAACTGGACTCGTGACACAGGCAGAACCAATCTTACTTCAACACAAGCCAACACTGAAGACCAGATGAAATTTGATCTTTTGTAAACAATTGCAACAGCCTTCTTTTCTCATTGTAAATCACATGACATCTTTTCTTTCAAATATATTTTTACATACAGAGTACAACTATGGTCCGTGCTGTAAATTGCAAAATTATAATGTATTGTAACAGGAAAATGGAAGAATCAGACTCCATAGCAGCATCTCCTATTAATCTTTGCAACACTTAACTTGACAGGAGTGTATGTAGCTAATCCTGTCAATGCTTCAGGAGCAATGGTAGTACTGAAATATGCCTACTCCTGTACTTTCTAAATCAAACTGCACTTGCTGAACCTTGCTCACAAGGCTAAGCCATGCTCACTAAATGCTTGGCAGCTTAGTGAAAAATGTACTTTTTT
The DNA here is from genome assembly GCA_027564655.1 of Leptodon cayanensis. Classification (NCBI taxonomy): domain Eukaryota; kingdom Metazoa; phylum Chordata; class Aves; order Accipitriformes; family Accipitridae; genus Leptodon; species Leptodon cayanensis. The sequence continues at coordinate 15,830,560 of JANXJC010000064.1, read as the reverse complement.
CTACTAAGTCCAACTCACTGACCTGCTTTATAATCTAAGGCAGAACATGTCCCTTCCCTGTTCTCCCTCCTTTCTCCCCAGAGGCTGTAGGTGTTGGAATCAAGAGCCTGGTTTTCAGTGCAAAGACATCTGCCACAGTGGCACTGCTACACTGACAGTCTGTGTAAGACTGTCAATGAGTCCCAAGACCTCAGCAGATATTATTTAAGGCACTGGGCAGCTTCTCCCTTATCTGTGCAAGAAGGCTAAATGGAACCTTATAGTAGATTTCCCAGCCTGAAGTGGAACATCCTGAAATCAGCCTGCTCTAGGGAACTTGAACTCTGGGATTTCTGCTTTAAGCAGCAGTCCTTGTTACCTTCTCAATAGCTTCCTTGGTCAAAGAATCAGGCAAGAAAACATTCTCAGCCAGCAGGAGTGCAGAAATGGTGTTCAGCAGGGTCTTGCAGCAAGATGATGAGAGATCCGGTGTTTGTAACATTTTTATTAAAATCTGAAATGAAAGAGAGAGAGAAAATTGATATTCATCTGTGAGGATAGTGATTGTCTGGTCTGAATGATCTGGACAGTCCCTGGAGCAGGACAGCATGGTGTTCTAAGCTTCAGCCCACAGAAATGAATCCTAATCGTCCTATTGAAGTTTGAAGGCGCTAAACCTACATTTGAACCCAACGGGGTCAAACGCATGTGAATCTGGTAGAACTGCTCTGATACTGATATGGGAGTCTAGGTCTTCTCTGCAGTGTCAGGAACTGGTCTCTAGAAGCAACAGCCCGTTTTCCCCCTTGCTCATTTAAAGGAGGACTACACCAGCATTATAGTACAGAGGTAAGTTCTCATGTGATCGGAGAGCTAGCGATACTCACAATAAACGTCTCTGTTCACTCAACAAAAATCTCAAGCCCACTGATGCATCAGAAATATGTATGAGTACTTCAGCTGACCACACCTCTTCCATATTCAATTGATACTTCTCTGGCACATCAGCTAAAGTAATGGTCTGACCTACCTGACAGACGTCTTCAGGTAGTGAGATTTTGGATCCATTTGCGTGTTCCACTAGGATCAGATATGCTTGCAGAATCCTTTCTATCTGCTCTGAAGCCATACAGCAGTTGGCCTTAGTTATTTTCCTCTGCAAGTCTAAGAGTGACTCCTGTTTAAATAAATAAGGAAACTGAAATGTTTCAGAGAAATGATCAGACCCTGCTTTACTTACTGCTATTTGAAAGGCATTCTAAAGAATCAACATCTCATCTGCCCAACAAACTATTGTTGACTCTCTTGTTCATGTTCAACAAACTAAACCTTGCAGAAAGACTACGGGATTCCCATTATGTAAACACACACATCCCGGATTCCTTGGACAGAAACACAAATACCTCCCAAGACAAGGGTCTCCTGAAAGGCCAACACACAATGTACAAAATAGGGAACAGGAAGAGAGAGAAATACTTGGCCCCAGACGTACAATGGTATGGAAGCACCCAGCTTCCACTGGAAGTATCAGCACTTAAGTACTTTTACACTTAATACATCATTATGCTAATGTGGATGCTGAGAGGTTACTCATATCATCTACATTATACAGATAATGGAGCTGCTCTGGATCACTCCCATCACTGTCCCTTTCTGTTCAGAGACTATAAACTCCCATCGTTGATCCTATAAACTGAACCCAGTTTAGAGAGCTATCCTAGACTATCTGTTTATTTCCCTCTGAGCAAGATACCCCCATGCACCCACTGGTTCCCAGGGTAAAAAAAAAAAAAAAAACAAGCCTTATTAAAAATAAAGGGAATTATATCACCAATTTCCAAGATTTCATCACAACTAGAGATGTTGAGTGACTCAGCTCCCAGGAATACAAAACGTCCAGTGGCAAACCAGCTAGTGACAGTCAGGCAATAACTGCCATCATGCTGGTTGAGGCAGAAGGAACAGGATGGGATTTTCTGGAAAACTATGGATAGTCACAGGGAGGATGTTCCAAGAATGAAAAAATAGGACTATTTACCCATGCTGGAGGGACTCCCTAAAGTTCACGTGTACCATTTCCTCCAGTTTCCCATTTCACCCCTCTGAGGAGCACAACTGACACAGCTGCCAGTTGCAAGAGGTTTCAATTCCCCTTAGCAAATCCCAATTGCTAGTAAAAACATCTAAAACTTGCCAGGCCCTTGTTCACCATTGTACATCACCCTGCCCATGGCACTCAGCCATGCTCCCTCAAACCCCTAAGCAGCAACATCGGAACATCCAGACTGAAAACTCTGTGATTTCCAGTACTTGGCTCTGAGGCTTAAACCTGCCTTTCCAGGTTCAGCCCAGGTCTTTGCTGTGAAGAGAGCTGCAGGGCAAAAAAGGTCCCCCTTTACTGTCACTAAGAGGTTTTGGAACCACCAGTATACTTAGTTCAGGAATATAAAGCAAGCCCTAGCATTCCCACTCCAGCAAGCAGCCTATGATGTCTGGCTCTGCAAAGGCAGATCCTACAAAACCTCCTTGCCCAGACATGGGACTGAGCTCCAAGTCTCGCACACAGCAGTTCCCTTCTCACAGCACAGCACAGCCACCAGGGTCACTGTGAACTTCCAAAAGAAGGGTGGGATTTTTCCCATGCACATGACACTGTACTTAATGTTTCCAAAGCAGAAAAAATACCAATTCTGATCCAATAAGACACAAATACTTTTCTTGATAAATGCAGAGTGTTTTTCAGTCTCTCATGAATAAAAAAAAAAAAAAAAAAAAATCAGTGTACCTCCAAGCACTTGAAGACAATGTCAAAATGCTCCTTATGAATATGGAGTACAGCTGATCTGATCATCTGCTCAAAGGCTTCTCCTACAGTTACCCATGGTAGTTCAATTTCCTCTTCAGTAATAGGCCCCAGCTTTAATAGAATTAACTTCATAGCCTGCACAGGAGAAGAGCACATCATGTCCTTATACTTAGAAAATAAACCTAGCAATCCTAAAATTAGTGCAATATACTGCTGAAATATTCCAGTGATCTCAATTCTTTCTAGAATGACTACAGGAAAAAAAAAAAAAAGCTGTAACTTAAAATCTGAAATATCAGCAAGCAGTACAATTTTAATATATAGGAATTACTAAAAACAACCTTCCTATCTCTAAGAAATTCTTAGAAGGCGGCTTTCAGATCGTGTTAAGTAATGAACAGCATGCTTATCACCAAGGATCCACTGAGGTGAAGAAGACAACACTCAGTAGTTTCACTGAGAGCTGCCTAAGGCTCCATTACAGCAACTTTTAAACCAGCAATCTCTTCTTGTCTTTACCGTCTCTGCACAAGAGTGGAACATGTTTCGAACACCCTTGCACATCTCAAAAAGTAGCTGTCCTACACCTTCCACCTTCTCAGGGTGCTCCCCCAGGTCACGGAGCATTAAATTGAAGATTGCATTTTTATCAGAAACCTACAAAACATAAGGACAGAAAAAAAAGTTATCTTCTATTCAGAGCTGCCAGACGGATAGAGGCAATTAAACAGCTCCATGGCACCACTTTACTCTCTTAGTCCTGCCTTCCCACAGTAGTTCAAACTCATTATTTCTCCAACCACAGAAGGAAACTGAAAGGAGAAAAATGATGAGCTATTCAGTCACTACAGTCCCCCGGCCCCAAGATGTACACAGGTCTACCGAGGTCACTGCAGCTGAAATATGTGGCTTTGATTATTCTTATGATTTTAGAGTTAAACATGTGCATAAATGCACCATTAAACCAGTCCCAACTGAAACACAAAGGTCGCTGCACTGGTGTGGAAAGAGACGTGTATCAGCTGAACACAGAATTCAGTCATTCAAAACTATAACCACCTTGCAAGGACTTCTGGCCCAAGATTTTAAAACTCTTTATTTCTGAGAATTTGACTTGAAGTTCAGCAATTTCTGAAAACAACCAAACAAATGTGCTTTATTAAGGTCTCTCAACTTAGGACAAAAATGAGGATACTCAAATTTGCTAGCCAGTCTCATGAATCCTGGCTTTTGTATATTATGGCTAAATAAAACCCAACAACTACCATTCCCTTTCCTTACTCCGTGAAAGGTTGCTGTCTGATCTTGAGTGATCTGCCTGGGAATATTATATGCCGTGATTCTCAGGAATGCAAAAAGGGTTGTCACAAGAATTTCGGTTCTACAAAGGCCTTAAAAGGATTAGTGAAAAAGCCAGTGAGCAAATGTGCATTTACAAATTAAAGGCTCCCTTCTGCAAGATTACCTTACCATTTCTAGTCATTTTAGATAAACGAACCACAGACATTTGGTTTAACTGCTCTGAAAACAGAGTGCTAAGGCCTCTATCTGTCACTGCTGATATGAAATGCATGACCTTCTCAGTAAAATACTCACTAAAAATGACACTCAGGACATGCTGAATGCCAGTTCAGACCTTGTTAACCCTTCTTTGGAGAAAACCTAATATTACACGTTAAATCCAAGTGCTACCACAGAATGGAGACAGCATCGAAGTACAAACACGTCCCTTACCTTTCTCATTAGAAAGACAAAACTTTCGGCAGCAAAGTTTCTGATGTGAAGTTTGTGATGAGCCAGCAGGGTGCTGTACAGGCTACAAAGACATAAAATAATCCACTGCCTTAAAAGCAATGCAAGAATTACCACCAATTGGTTTTAAAACTTATGTTTTCAGTTTACATTGCCACCTTTTACAAACACTACGAATCTGTCCTCCTAGAGAGGGCAAATACCTTCCTCAACTCAATTCCTTCCCACTCTCCCTGTGGAGAAGAACACAGTTTTGCAAAGAAGATCGAATGACAATGCCAGGCAAATTAAGCCACATTCAGAAATACCTCTAAAATCTCTGGATCCACACAGATTCAACTGCAGCATCGAGATTTTCAATACATATACTCAGCAGCAGTAGGTGAAACCAAAGTTGATTTGATAAGCCAGATTTGTATTTCAGTTGAGCCAACAGGCTCTCCTGTGCACTTAAAAGTTTCTAAACATACAATTTACACGGGTGATAAATATTTGCAGTTCTCTGATGAGTATCAGGAACAGTTGCACGTGACTCAGCACATGTTCAGTGCTGAGTGAGCGGTGCCTCAGATTCACAGCCAAGCAGATGTTTTTTTCAATACACTTGACACCTTTTGCTGGGTTGGGGAGGAAATCTGTAACCCCTCCTTTGCTCCAATCTGTTCCAAATTGAAACTAGGAGGAAGCAACATGGACCCACTGGCTATGACAAAAAGAAGAGCCCTGCTACCACAGTAATGCAAGATTGAACAAGCAGTCATACTGGGACAGGCCACAGGTCCATCCAGCCCAGTATTCAGCCTACACCAGCAGTCAGAAGCAGACGCCTTGGAAAAGTTTAAAAACAGGGCAAGCACATACAAAATCAGCCTTCAACCACCTGCAGCTCAGGGACTCCCCAGGCCAGAAGTGGCTCCTATGCATTTGGTAACTCTCTCCAACTTGGCTAGTTTCAAAGCGTACAAAACTGTTCATACCTCATCTCTTTCTCACTAAATAGACAGGAAGAAGGGAAAAATATAAAGGGGAAAATACTGGGAAAGGAACAACTGAAGACTCAAAGAAATCCATTCAATGTCGGAAGTCTAGGTGTCTGCAACTGGGAAAGAGAAATGATACAACTATGACTGAGGTACTTTACAGGTACTCAAGAGACCTGTGTTGAATTTAGACTTGGTCACGGGTTTCCAAGGTGGCTCTGACAATCCAGTGTCTTTCCGAGCTTTGTTTACCCAGCTGAAGTGGATGCTTCCTCTTCTATCCCCACAGAAGAAAAGGGGACAAAAGGCCCAAATCTGCAGCCCAACCCACATAAGCGTGTTAACAAATATACTGAAGCATTAAGCCACATATTCGTGTGGCATTTACATTTCCATAGCATCTAATAACTGCTGATAAAGACAGACATTAAACATGGCCTTTACCTGTATATGTTGTGTACGTCCTTCACCATCAATCTCCACAAGTATTTGTACAGATAGGAAAGAGAGGTAAAAGCCCATTCCAGCAGCTCTGTGTCCTGTGTATCCAGTAACTTGGTGACGGCCAGGAAGAAGTCATGGAAGTGAGGATAGAAATCAGCCTGAAGATCTCGAGCCAGTTGCACCACTAGACTGTTTCAGAAAGTACACCAGTGTCAGTGCATTTCAAAACCAAACCAATAAATACCTAGTCAAACGCTGCATAATCCAGCACAGTCTCTTTGGAAAGAAAGACAGCGTCACCTTTACTTCTCACTTTTATTTCAATATCACCTATTAGGCAGCTGTGGATGGCAAGAATCTTAAGACTTTTAAAAATCCAGCAGATAACAGTACATAAGAAGACATAAATGGTTAACATCAAACAAAGCACTTTAATATTCTGACACTCAGCAAGCACTCGGGCTAATTTGCTTGCCTTGTCATAGTTGGGTTTTTTTGAAGCCTTAGAACCATAAAGCTCTATCAGGGAAATACAACCACTTTGGGCATCTCATTGCTATATTTTCCTCAGGTACAATAAAGAAAAAGAACACTCACAAGAGGACTCATGCTTACTTACAATACCATCAAGGATTCTGACTATATTTCATCACCATATACTTACTCTAATAGGGGCTGATAAGCAAGACTGCCTTCCACTTGCAAATGTGTCTTCAAGCTCTGCACAATGGCATTCTGGTAATAGACCAGCTGGTTGAAGGACTGGCATTTGTTGACCACTTCATTGTAGAATTGCACTGTTCAAAGCATAAAAGAGAAACACTGAAAACTACTCCAGTTGCTGGTAAACGTGTAGGATGTTAAAGAGTAATAGCTCTACAGAGCCCAGTCCAAAAACCAGTCAATAGAAAATCTCCCATTGGGCTCTGGATGCAGAAGAAACATATTTTAACACAGTTTAAGGAAAGCAGGAAACATGAATAAAAATGACATACCAAAATGCTGAGTGAGGTTCAGTTCCCTCCATTTCCGCAGTCCTTCGAAAAAGTAGGTTTCAACCTCCTATCAAAACAAAGATAAAATAATAGCTACTAACCCTAATGAATGTAGCCTGCAAAGAGAAGAGATTCAAATGAAGAAAACTATCAAGTGCCTTAAACATTTTAAGAATATTTCATGAAATCTTGATGACTTCCTTTCAAAAGGTGCTATGGAATTTCCCTGAAAACAAGACTTTTCCTTCCATATGCAAAACACATTTGAAAACATTTTCTGGTGACAGAACTTGTTTACATAATTGCTTTTTAGACCTCTGTTGACTGGCCTTGATAATCTAGCACCCAGCACAAATGCTTTGGGATTTCTTTTGGGATCCTCACAGCTACTGAGTGGGAATTTCAGAAGAACAATCCAGCAGGCCAGGAGGTAATAACCTGCAAAGCACTATAATCACAATGATGATCTATAGGACACATATAAACAACCCTTCCTTATGATCTGTAAAGACACATGCCCATGCTTTAGACACACCCTGCAAGTACTGCAACCACTCTGCACCCGTAAGTCTTTGCAGGTCCGGACCTCGGACTGCTGACTGCCACAGCAGCATCTTCCATCCTCAGAAACACCCAGAGGCCCACCAGACGCATGGAAGCCATCAGGGTGGCACTGTCAGTATGGCAATACTGCAAAGCAGGTCAAAAAGTAAAGGGGAACAAAGCATGAAATGAGGCTCCAGGAAAGGCAACTCTTGCAGGAGCTTCTTTCAAATTTCCTCCTGAATAAATTTCTTAAGTGGCTCTCTCATGGAGGATATCTGCTTGTGATGTGATTTCAGAAAACGACCGCAACTGCTGTTCTCACCTCAGCGTAGCTTCCAGTTCTGTCAATCCGATGAATAATATCGATATTAACATTGCTTAAGCGCTCCGAAAAAGTAAGAAACTGTAAAACAAAAGGACATATAGGTTTCTTGCTCAATTCTGAGAACGGCCCTTCTAAGTCCCTCTCAACAGCACACACGCCGCAAACAGAAACCCCGGTTGTAAAGACGGGCTGCCAGATACTACCCGTCAATCTGTAAACACTCCTGCCACAATTTTAAGGCCAAAAAAAAAAAGAAACGCTTAAAAGGCTGACGAGCAGGACTGACCCTCTCCCGCCTGGCTCTGCACAACCAAGGCTCGCAGCCCTCCACACGGCGCTGAAAACGCCTCGGTTAACACCCCCGTTGGATTATATTATTATTATTTTTTGTTAAATCACGTCAGTTTCCTACACCGAGGCAGCGGTGCGTGTACACGGCCGGGGCCGGGGCTCACGGAGGGCCGGGGCCGGGGCAGAAGCCGCACACTCCCGGGCGGGCGGCCCGGCCGCGACCCCCCCTCACAGCGCACGGAGAGCCGGCGCGGCTCCCCGACACCTCCCGCCCCAGCCCCGCTTCGGCAGCCGGCCGCTACCATCCAACCGACACCCACCACGAAAAACTAACGAGCCGGCGGCCACCGAGACGAGGGGGCGCGGCGCGGCGCGGCTCGGCTCACCCGGTGCGTGTTCCCCGACTTGTGGGCTGAGGACTTGCTCTTCATGGCGGCGGGGCGGGAAGGGAGGAGGGCAGCCCCTCACCGGCAGCCACGCGCGCGGCCCTCGGCACCGGGCAGCGCCATGCCGGCCGCGGGCTGCCGGGAGGAGGAGGCGGTCCCGCCGGCGGAAGGGGCGGGCGGGCCGCGCCGAGTCCGGCTCCGAGGGAGCCTGCGGCCCGCGCCCGCCTCCATCTTAGCCGTTCCCCGAGGGCTGCCGTGGGCAGAGCGGCCCACCTCCGCCCTCGTCTCCGCGGAGGGAGGCCCCCAGCCGTGCCTGAGGGCGAGAAATCGGTACCGGGGAGGGAAGCGTTGTGTGGGGGAGCGCAGCCCTCAGCGCGGCCAGCGCCCAGCCAGCACAGCTCCCGCTCTACTGCAGACCTTGTCCAGACCTGAGAGAAAAAGCTCACCCCAGGCGCGGTACAGGCAAAATAAATCCTCACACAAGAGCAAACGGCGGTACCACGGCCTGCGGGAGCTTCTGCCTGCGGCCGCAGTTGTCAGAGGTGCAGGACACGGGAGGTGACTAGAAGCTGGATGAAGCTTCGGTTTAGGCAGGTGCGGTACCGTAGTCCAGAACCATCGTGGGTCGCAGCTTACCGGCTTGGCAGTTTGTCCTTCCCTAGCCTGCCTGTCCTGGTTACAGGCGGCTCAAGGCCACTCTCAGAAACCAGGCTTGTAGGTTATTCGGCCGGCAAGACACAAGGCTGGATTTGAGCATGGCTGAAGTTCGCTGTTAGGAGCACGTAGGAACCCACAGGTTTGAACAGACCCAACAGGTTAAACGCTGCCAGGTGCATCCAGAAAAGCTGCCCAGGGGCAGGCAATAAGCCATTAACACGATAGCCATCTGGCTAAGCAGGGGAACACGTGCTTGCTCCAGCACCTGTGAAGTCAAGAGAACTGCAGAGGCAGCAGTTAGCTTTAAAGCTTTCTCTTCTGCTGCTGGAATAGGAAGGACTTCTGACGTTTGCATTGTGTTGGAATAGAATGCCTAATTTAGGCACTTGAGTTTGAAGAGGTTGGCTTAAGTGTTTCCAAGCCCCAAGTATCTTCATGAGAAAGTACAGCTAAAAGCATGTGGAGAGGTCTAGGTCCACAAAAGAGCTTAGGCACCAATATGCAACTGTTTAAGGGCACAAAGACATCTTGAGACATGGTTAGTAAATTCACCTAATGTATCTCCTACATATGGTGAACTTGTGAAAAACTGTCCACAAGATCTTTTTCCCATTATGAATAGCATCTTGCAGAGTTGTGGAACTCCCTGGGATGCACACGCTCCAAAATCATTCAAGGGAATGAGCAAAATCTAACATTCACGGACAGCAATGGGGAGAAGAGCTCAGGCGTGCTCTGCCTCATGCAGAAGAGGAGTCACCAGCAAAAATAAAAGACATGAGAGTTTTTTAAAAGTTACAAATGCTTCTTTATGTTTGTACCCTGGCAACTTCTCAGAAGAGTGAGACAGGCTGGACGTGCAGCTACTGATGTTGCATGAGAGCTTCTGCCCCCAAGAACTACTGATGAACTGCGTTTCAGCCAGCACTGAATGCAGCACTTGGAGATACATCTGAGTGAGCCTCGGGGTAGTAGCTCAGGTATCGATACCAGTATGGCCACAACAGTAGGTCTGGCACTTCAGCTGGGAATGTTCAGTGACCCAGAAAGTCTCTTCCCTACTTCTGTATGAGTTACAGCTATGTTAACAATATCCTTTCTAGATATACTCCTCTCTGACTGCAATCCCTCAAGCCTCAGGCCTTAATCTTTTACTTTACCAGGAAGAGGTGCAGCTCTTCCATCTCTGGGCAGGTCCCAGCTCCAACACCCTGTGATTATCTGGTGGGCCCAGCTGTAAGCAAGTCTCCTTCAGAAATCCATGCTAATGGCAAGCAGATGGCCTTCTGAAGAGTGATGGCTTAGTGGTAGTAATACCTGTAGAGGCACGTAAAGGAAACCTTTGTAAAACAGCACATGCACGTCTATCAGAGTAGTCACCTATGCAGATCTTACTTCTTCAAACACTCGCTGTGGGCTACAACCACCAGTCCCTGACAGTAATCCATCAGCTACTCTGGGGCAGGTCTAAGATTCTTATGTTTTCTCCATTCCTGGGCTTTTTAGTCCTGCTGCCCAAAATCTATTTGCTGGACTTGGCAAGAGCCAGAGCCACTCTATGTAGAAGCAAAGCAGGCTTATCCTCTGGAAATGTGTCTTACCTTGAGTCAGTGTTACAGTTTACAGTTGGGTTTTTTTTGTTTGGTTTGTTTTTGGGTGGTTTTTGTTTGTTTGTTTGTTTTTTAAATAAGCACTGTCAATTTAGTAATTTGGGTAAAATACCTCAATATTTAACTCAGGATGGTCTCACAGGGCAGAATTCATCTCACATAACCTGCAATGTTCACAATGCACATGTCTGCCTCTGAGCAGTCACTTCAGGCTCCTTTTTTATTCACTGCAGATCTAGGCACATTCTTGTACTTGAAACATCTGTGTTAGAATAAAATGAATCATGCCTTAGGATTGTAGTCTCAGAGAGTTTAGATGACCCCATTATATATGCATATCTGCAACTGACCCCGTGAATGCCCTTCATGACATGGCTCAATAACTACATAAATACGCTGTATTCAAATTATTGTAGAGTTGCCCTGCTATCATATTTTTATGTGTATTAATCACAAGCACAACACATACTCCTGAAGCCTGTATGACACTGAGTTTCAAACCTAAAGGACATGCTATCTGGTACAAGCCAGGACAGCTATTTTTAACCACAGGATATTGTAGATTGTGTAGATACACAGGTTTAAGATCAAATTTTCATTTTTCTACTATATTCATATGGGCATGGTGGAGATGTGCCAGGAAGGGAGTTTGCATAGGGAATTTCATTGTGAGAAGATCTTGCTTTTCAAAATGAAATATAACAGTCAAATAGATTTAACAGAAACACCCGTGAATTTAGCCAAACAACTTCCAGGCTTGGATGCCCAAAGGTAGGTTCCTCAATCAATATTAAAGACGCTAAATAACTAACGGGAGTCTCAAACTGGTGAAAGTTACCTGCCTTGGTTGTGAACCCAGAAGCCCTTCTCTTTGTCTGTCTTGAGTCACCCCATAGAACAACTTGGGGTGCATGGGCTGGGTGCACCTGGCTGGAACCCTGCTCCGTCACAGGAGCTCTTCGAAATCCTTGTCGAGGGGGAAGCTGGCATGAGTTTGAAGGCAGGTTATACAAGTGCATGATGTCTTTGGTGTACTTTTTCAACTGAAGTGAACAGATTTTTTTTTTTTTTTAATTTGCCTGCAAAGTAAGAAGAGCCCTTTGAAACACAATGACATATTTTCAATGCCAGTTTCCTCCTCAGCTTCTAGCTGGCATTTTGCCTTGCCTTGCAGGAAAAAAACCCACAAGATTATGTAGCCTGTTGTCGAGAGCACTTCCATTTTCAAAAACAAAGCATACAAGATACTGGAATCCTGTTCTGCAAACTGGTGGAACTGTTTGGCTATGTTCTTTTCTAATATGCCTGAAGTACAGAGGTTCTGCAAGTAATGCAACTCCAGGTCAATGCTAGCTGAGTCAGATCAGAAAGCATTTTGGACAAGGAGCTGGAATATCCATCCCAGATTTCTGCAGCTATTTGGTTGGAGGTGGGGGGTGAATGTTCATGCCTGAAATATCCTGAACTTAGGGACTTCCCTCACAGAAAGGAGCACTGACAACCTGATTCAGCCTCTTGAGACACTGAGGCCAGTGGCTCCTCTGCTGCAAGTCAGGGTCCTGCTGCAGTGTCAGGGTCCTGCCGCAGAGCTGGAACAGGTGGGCTGCACTAGCTCCATCTCTAGAATTAAAGTGAGTAGTGCCAGAGCACAGGGATCATGCACACCAGTTAATCATCAACACAATCCCTGGCACGATTTTGGTTCATGCCAACTAGTACTATTCCAAGGTTTCTGCCCAATAGGAAGTCACACCTTGGGTTTTTTTGAGGTGGGGAAGAAAGTTTTACAGTGTAGTTTGTGTTGGAAAGGAAAAGGGTCTGATTTCTGCACAGACAGCATTTACACAGATGGCCCTGGGACAGGAGGGGTTTGCAGTGGCGACCACTGCTGCTGTCCTTCATCCCACTGCTCTGCCACAGTGGCAGCAGCGGGACTGACTTCAGCCGTGTTGAAAGCAACAGCAACAGAGGCAGCAGGAGGACCCACCGAGGAAGCAGGGGGTGCGGAAAGGAAGATGAACAGGGACAATGGAGTCTTGTCCCCCAAAAGGGATGCGAATTCTCTCCTGCATTTCACCCTCACCACTAGAACGAGGGGCATCTGGATTTGACAGGCTGGCTGTCAGCTGGCTGGGACTGCTAAACACCTGATTACAGTCTATCTCAGATTTCTGACAACTGTCCTGGAACCTGGCTGTTTGGCATGTCCAGGAACAAAGTATAAAGCCTTTAGCAGTGAATCTGAAGCTATGCTCCCAAATCTCTCCTTCCACCCCAAATCCCTCTTGTTTGTTTGGAAGCTTGAAATGACAGTGTAAGATGACAAATTTGGGCTGAGGGATCACAGCTCTACGTTTTAAGGTAAAGTTAAACCTTCAAAAAAAAAGGGAAGATGGAAAATGGTAAAAACCCCTTAGAAACAGGTGCATACAAGGGAATGCTTCATTCAGAATCATTGCCACCTCCCATATATGATTTTCTTTCTCTTTTTTGTCCTCTTTTGCTCTGTCTTTATTGCTCCCTTTATCTGTAAAAGGCCGCTGAGGAAATACTAAATCAATAACCCAAGACAGCAGTTTCGCACAGTGATGTTGAGAAGCTAATTGTGAGTAGAAAACATGAAATCATAAAAAGATGGGGGCAAGGATATTTCCTTTCTCAAATAGTTTCTGCCTTCAAACTTGCAAAGTCAGTTGTGCATGGCGTTCAGGGGCAAATAAGGCCAGGCTCAGGATTTTGTTACTGAAAGGAATGGGATGTTCCTGCTGCCATTGAATAGAAGGTAGCATACTAACCAACTGATACTATTCTTTGTGTCTCTGGATCCATCTCATTCATACAAGATAGATCCAAAATTTAGCATGCTAGATTTGAGGTTTTGTCTAATTAATTTGTAATTTTTTCTTTCTTATTTGAAGCTTGAGCTGTCCTAATATTCATGCAGCTCTAACTTTGCTCTCAGGTTCCAATAGAGACAGTACCTCAGTTAACCATTCCTGGCCTCATAGATCCAAGAGGCATAGTGTGCAAAAGCTGAAACTCTCAAGAAAAGGTCTAATAATCTCAGCACTGCAGAGCCCTTTAGGGAAAAATTATTTAAACTGATACATACCCTTAAGCTTAGACTGTTATGAAGCAGTCTAATTTTGGTGTGTACTGCTTGATGAAATATTAGTGGGTAGCTTAGAAAAATGGAAGAACTTATACAATATTGAGAGACAAAACCCCCTTGATAACCCATTTGAATGCATGCTAACACTGGATACCAATACACTACAATAATTAAGACATTCACTGTAAGAGTCCCAGCGTGCCTGGATTGGTAAAGTCCCCTTCCCATGGAGCTGGTCATGAAAATCCACATAATGCATGCTCACTGTCCTTCACCCACCACAGATCACCTACCATTCCCCAGCATCCTGCAACAGCCGTGAGACTGCAGTCCAAGAGGCCACAAAACCTATGGTGTGTCCCAGCAGCATACTGGGAGAGACCAAGGATACTGGCAGTGTTTCCACTCTCCAAAAAACCAGGGTTTTGCTATTTGAAATGTCCAGATAACATCAGAAATAGGTGTAATGAGTCCCATGTTATAGAAGAAAACTGAAGAAACAAACCAAACCGAAGCCAACGGCTGCAGACAGTTGGACCTGAGGGAAAACCCCCTTTCTTATCTTCATTTGGTAATGAATGTTGCTTTGAGGATGTCTGACAAGCAAACCAGTTAAACATATAGAGCTGGTGCAAATATGTATAACTGCCTTCAAACATTTCTAAGCAATGTATGCATCTGTGTGATCTCCAGCATGGGCAGCCTCAATTGACAGAGAGCAGAAGAGGGACTGAAGAGGATCAAAAAGGGGTTTCAGAGAGAGGCAAAGCAGTCCGTTAATAGAGACACTTGAAAAATTGAAGAACGAACTGAATAACAAACAGCAATTTTGGGGGAAATGCCTCTTGGGACTGGGGCTCCAAAAAAGAAGGTATTCTGGCAGAAGAAATGTGAGAGGGAGGAGAAAGAAAATTTCTTAATATAAGGAGGCAGGGGGATGAAAGGACTGAGGGAACACAAGAGATTTAGCAGGAGGAATTACGGGAGGCAGATAACAAGGGAGATGTCAGAACTGGTGATAGACACTCCGGAGTATGAACGGGAGAATAAATCAAGATAATCAAAAAGAAGAGCTAGTTAGGGCACTGGAGCAGTGGCAGGGAACATTTTTCAGAGTATTTTTAAGTGCCAAAGTTAGCAGGCTCATTTCCAGAGGCTTCCTCTGTAGAAAATGGAAAGAGACAGGCTCCTCCAGGGAGCAAGAATATCAAAGCAGCAAAGTTTCTTTCTGAAGAGCTTGTCTCTCTCCTTCAGTTAGAGAGGAAGCGTAGGGAGCCACTCTGCATAACCAAGGTACTTACACTGTACACCTAAAGCAAACACATCTCAAAATAACACCAACTAGAACATGTCAACAGAGACAGTTTGGATAGCAAGTGGTGGAAAAAGGGAAAACAACAGAAATAAAACAAGGAAATTCAGAAAAGATCTACTCAGAAAAAAATAATCAATTTTTCGTTGATCATTCTGGTGAACATTTGACAGCCCTTCCTCATACATTAACTGCAAGTAAGCAAACTAGTTGAATTGTAATTCTGTTGATGCAAAATTGAACACCTTAAATAAACAAAAGATCCCAAAGCCATGAGAATAAAGTTCAAGCATGTAACTTATTTATCCGTTTGAGTTAAAGAAGTAAAATCCGTACCACAATTTTATTACCATACTAATTGTTCTCGTCAGCAAATAATTATGCATACCACATCTCACTGCGTGGACAGTCCATAAATAAATTTTGAAATTTGTTCTTTTAAATGAAAGAGCAGAATTCTCCAGCAAATACATAATAGGTTCCAAATCATTCAGATTTAAACGCTCAGTATTCAAGGCTAACTGAAGTACTTCCTTCAATCCTGAGGCACTGACTATTGATTTTAAAAGGTGTGTTGGTATTAGGGGGTTACACAACCTGAAGTTTCCTTCTCAAAACCATCAAGCACTCACGTTTAAATTATTTTGCGTGCAAATTGCATTCGTTCAAATTTCTGTGGAGTGCAAAACTAGAAAAAACAAACAACCAAGGAGGCTTAATTCAAAATGTCAATATAAACATGATTTATTTCTGGGACTTTTACACATCTCTCTGGCTCTTTTCCTCCTATTGATGTCTTTCTTTGGAAGTCATTCCTTCTCTCTTTGTATGCCAAACAAGCTAAGCATGAGAGGACAGCACTTCAAGCAAACAAGTTGTTACCCTGAAAGACTTCCCATAATTAGGGTCTGAAGCAAAGACCTTTTGCAAACCTACGCCCCTTCAAATTTAGGATTCGGATAGGTTGAGGATTGGCAATGCTACAGACATAGAATTAGGGACCTATGCTTCTTGAAATATTTGTTATGTTTATGGTGGTGTTTTAAGGCATAAGACACTTGCAAATTGGATCGCATCCTTGCCACAAACGGCACACAGTCTGTGCGAGGGGGGCTGCACATCGCATCCTGTGCTTTGGGCACTGCAAATCCAACCAGCTGGAAAGAAGTTTCTAAAAGTATGCTTAGAAATGTACTCTGGTGATAGTCTTGGAAAGAAAGAGGTGACAATTGCAGGACATCTCTGTACAAGAAAATCCCAGTGCTCAAAACGCAGGTGCCACATGACTATTTCTGAAGAACTCATCCAAATTTCACAAGGAATATTGATGATGATACTGCTCTTCTGAATATCCTTGCAGGGTCATTCTGTCATGTCCAAACACTATTAATAGAAGAAGAGCTGACAAAAAAAAAATTAAATAGACAGCTAAGAACATCACTAAATAACACTGTGGAAGATTTCCCTAAGGTAGCATTAAACCAGGAGAAGCAAAGTCAATGGTGATGGTAATGAGGTAACTAGCTATAGTAAGCCCAGTAATTCAGAACAGCAGTGGGTGGACAAGCACAGCAAGCAGGAGAGATTAGGGTGGAGCCAAACACTAACTGATCTTCAGAAATATAAACCACTATCAGCAATGAACTTCCATTACACCAAAATCCGAGCAGGCTTTCCAAGGTGATAAGTGATGCTGTGCAGGAAGCAGTTGCAGTTTTATTAATTTTGCTGGAAACAAAATTTTCAAGAAGTAAAAGAAGTGCATTTTGACTTGAAGCATTGCATTGTGAGAAAAATCAAACTGCCTAATTAGGATTCAATGATTAATTTTGATATATTATTCCTAATAGTAATGATGAGCAAAAGGAAATTTAACAGGTAGCTCCATGAAGAGAGGAATAAATGGAACCTGGATCCCCATAGCTCTGAGTCTTAGTGTTGGTTGGCTTGTGTATTTAAGAAGATGAGAAGCTTTGCCTGCAGCTGATGTTTTTAAGGTCTTTCTCTCATGCGGTTTCACTGTTATCTAACAGAGGTTCAGCTCCTGCTGCAGTCTTCCTTTCAACAAGAACATTTATGGGATCCCTCCTTTTTGCCCATCTACTTTCATGAAACTGGTAGTGCCTTAATATCTCTGAGGCCTCTACCCGCTCTGTAAATTTGGTCACGGTGTTCAATGGTTATTGGACAGAGGGCAAACACCTTCCACAAGCGTACATGTATGTAAACACACAGAGCATGATCCCGTGCCCCTAATTTCCTAAGCAAATCATCCAAACAAAAATAAAGAGGGTTTTTCAAAATGACAAGTCATAACACTGTTCCCAGAAAAGGCCAAACTGAGTACAAAAAGGCCCCAAATTAGTTTTTGCAGATTTTGTTTTGAAATGGCTTTGTTTGTTTGCTTGTTTGGTTTTACCAATGAACAGCCATTCTCTGGCAAGGTTTCCCATTTAATCCCTGGGTAAGCAGAAGAGAGCAGAGCTCAGCCTTCCGAACCCAGTCCTGGCGTTACACAGGAGCGCAACTGAACATGAACAGCTCTTCATCCGCAAACTCAACTCAGCTCAGCTGGTGTACGTACAGCTGAACCCCACACAATCTGAACCTGCACACTGGAAGTCAGAGAGCTCCCAGTCCGCCAGGGCAAATTGCAAAGGGTCTTGCAGCACAGCCAAACAGTGTTCACTGGGCCTCCAGTGCTCTCCCACCTCACTTCCAGTTGCTTTTGCCCATGCCCACATTTGCCTGCAAGCAGGAGACCCCTCAAAGTGTGTTCCCACAACTTAGTTCCGAGAGGTGGGCAGCATCTCTCCCAAGTGCAGGGCTTGATATATTTATCTCACCTATAGAAGGAAACCCATCCCACTGGTCCCCAGTGCTGTGGCCCGTCCGCATGAAAAGGAGCGGGGAGGGACCGTCCCTCCAAGCAATACAGACACTTCCAGTAACACCTCACAAAGGTGTCCAGTAATGGAAATGAGCCCAATACCAGCACGAGAAAGAAACTGTTTGGCCTCCATAGGGCAGTCTGGGGTTTGTTTAGGCAGATTTACGGCCTTTTTAACTTGAGGGTGCTGGAGAAATGTGAATCTTACACTTCCTGCTATTAAACATCAAATCCCACTGATGCCAGTGGATCTCACAAGAATAGAGTCACAGAGCCAGTGAGATGAGGGACCACATAAGACCCGACAGAGATGGGACAAGATGCTACAAGAAAAAATGAAATATGCTCTCTGAGTTTGGAAGACATTTAAATATCTATTGCAGCAATGAGAAAAAGCAATCACCTGCAGTTCTGTCTCTGTTACACAGCACAAGCCCCCCGTGTTCCATGGAGCTAATTTGATTTCATGTGTGAAAAATCCAGAAGAAAAACATTTAGCCTTGTTCTCCAGCTCCACTTACTGTGATTTAGGACATGAGCATCGTACAGATTCGCTGCTGGTTCCTAAGACGGAAAGACCTGAATGGTAGGATCCAGCCTTTCTTGCCATATCATTCCTGCTGATGTTTGAAAGACAATTTGCTTGACACTCCTGTGAAATGAATCAAAGATGCCACCTGAAACCAGAGTGACATGCATTTCCTCATGGCTTGTTGTATTTCAGTTAAGAGACATGATTTGTTTTCCAATACATGTTATCACTTGCTGTGTTTACATTATGTCAAAGATGATAAGGAAGCAGAATCAAAACTGCATTAATCCCATATAGTTAATACTTTAAATGCATGTTATTGTTTGAATAGTTTGAGCAACGTGATACCTGAAAGAGTGCAAACAAGTGACACTGAGCATGGAGTGCTGAGCAGCGCCAGTTGTGGGCCTGGGCAGGAGGCTGCTTATGTCCTTCCTGTGACAAAGCGAGTGATCTTTTTGATAACAAGTATTTTTGCCGGACAACACCAGTTCATTGCACTGTGTGGGAAGGTGCTGGTTTTGACTGAAGCTTTGCTGGGAGGGTTTCTCATCTTTCATGTGGTCAAAAGCCGACAGCAAATTAGGGCAGCAACCTCAGATAATCAATAGCTCAATAGCCTAATTAGTAGGGGTACAGCATAGGTTTCTTTCTTGCTCTTCCTCAGCAGGACATCCGGAAGCTGTTACTCATTGTATAAGTAATTAAAGAGCAATTGGGCAAGAGAGACCGACGCCCTGACCTGCTGTGGTGAGATTAGGACATGCCACTTGCACCACAGCGGCCAGCTTCTGTATGTTGAGGGACACTCGCGCTCCCAGGTGTGCATCTAGAGGCCAGACCAACGCAGGCATGATTTCACAGCTCAGCTCCTAACCCTGCCAGACCGGACGCCCACCTGCGCCCCCGCCTTCCAGCATGCACTCAGAAATACCTACAAATGGCCAGCCAAATCCAGAGGTCCCACGGAGATAAAAGCGCTCTGTGAGCTGGGTTTGGCCGTCGGGTGTCTGGTCAGTCATTTCTGTCTAAGATACGGGAGGCTGCTGAAAACTCTCTCAAACTGGTCAGATGCAAACAGGTCAGAGCGCCTCGTGCTACACACGGAGCACTTGCAGCAAAGACCGTTTCCAGCAAATCCAGCTGTGGCTAAGAGCCAGGAGAGGCTGGGCAGGAAAGAGACTTATCCACCTGCCACGAAGGAATTTTTATCCTCGAACTGCTGCTGATGTACTAGGAAATCACCTCCAGCACAGCGCTTTGCCAATGCATAGTTCAAGTCGGAAAGCCGCCATGTGAAGCTACTGAGCCCTGCTGCAAGGTGTGCTGCTGTCAGGCCCACCTTAGTCACCTTCGGCATCCTAAATCCCCCATTTGGGGTTGCTAACACGTGGCAAAGTGGCCAAATGCAGTATTTGCTGTGCTAGTCCCAGATGCGCTGCTAGCTAGGGAAGCAGGCACATCGCCGCCGTTTGGCATCTGTGGCCTTGGCATCCCCTAGGTGGTTTTGATGCCGTCCCCCGGGGGTAAGATACGTGAAGCTTCATCGGTGATACTGCTGTGCACTTTGACTCCTGGCCCTGCGATTAGCTGAAGAGCGTTAGCAAAACTTCCGCGAGCGCAGCGCAGGTGGTGAGGCTTCCCTATCGCGTATCTGCGGCGCTCAGCAGGTCGCCTTGGCAAATGTGCCGTGAGATCTGATTCAGAGCGATGAACTGAGCGAGTTACCATCTTCCAGACTGCTCGACCCATAGAAACGTATACGTGAAACCATGTTTTCCTCTTCTTCGTTAGGGGAGACGGCGGCATCTGCTAATGAAGCGGGGCAGGAAACACCGTCCTGGGGAACTGTCGGGGGAACTGGCTTCCCTCCCCAAACCCCGCACCGCGACCCACGGTTGCGGTGTAACCCCCTCCGGGCCGGGCCGGGCCGGGCCGGGCCGGGGCCGCGCCGCGGGGATCGCCGCCCCCTCCCGCTCCGCGGGGGCGCTGACCGCCGCGGGGAGGAGCGGGCACCGGCACCCTATAAGGCCGCCCGCCCGCCCGCCTCCGCCACTCGGCCTGCCGCCGCTGCCCGCGCCCCGCAGACCTGCCCCGGCGGGGCGCTCCGCACCGCTCCGCACCTGCCCCGGCGGGGCGCGCCCCTCCCCGCCCCCCCCCTCC
>JANXJC010000064.1:15787538-15809680 GCA_027564655.1 Leptodon cayanensis | reverse complement strand
GCCCCGGCGGGGCGCTCCGCACCGCTCCGCACCGCTCCGCACCGCTCCGCACCTGCCCCGGCGGGGCGCTCCGCACCGCTCCGCACCGCTCCGCACCTGCCCCGGCGGGGCGCTCCGCACCGCTCCGCACCGGCCCCGGCGGGGCGCACGGTACCGCCCCGCTCCGCTCCGCACCGCTCCGCACCTGCCCCGGCCGCACCGCACCGCTCCGCACCGGCCCCGGCCGCACCGCACCGCTCCGCACCACTCCGCACCTGCCCCGGCGGGGCACGCGGTACCGCGGAACACCCGCGGGGTCCCGTCCTCCTGCAGCAGCCCCCCCACCCCACCCCGTGCCGGCCCTGCGGGGACAGCAGCCGCCCCTCTGATTTTGGGGCAGATCCTTGGCCCCAAGGGCGAGTCGCTCCGCTAGCATGGGGCGCTTCACCGTCTGGGACTATGTGGTCTTTGCGGCCATGCTGCTGGTCTCGGCCGTCATCGGGGTCTACTACGCCTTCGTGGGAGGGGGCCAGAAGACGTCGAAGGACTTCCTCATGGGGGGCCGCAGCATGAGCGCCCTCCCCGTCGCCCTCTCCCTCACCGCCAGCTTCATGTCAGCCGTCACCGTGCTGGGCACCCCTGCCGAGATCTACCGCTACGGTGCCATCTTCTGCATCTTCGCCATCACCTACGGCCTGGTGGTGCTGTGCAGCGCCGAGATCTTCCTGCCCGTCTTCTACAAGTTGGGCATTACCAGCACCTACGAGGTAAGGTGGAGTGGAAGGAGCCTTTCCACAGCCTTCAGGGAGCTGGGGGGCTTCCCATGCCTGCTTTCTATGTCTCTCCCCTCAGCCTCTTCCCCCAAATCCCCCTGCACTCTCTGCTGCTCCGTATCTCCACAATGCCAAGAGCAGGCTGCAACCTGCTCTGTCCCCAAGTCTGCCCACACTGCCTTCGCAGAGAGGAGATGCTCAAGCCTGCTGTCTTGGCTCAGGAGCTGTGCACCATGCCCACATTTGTTTCCTCACTCCAGATACTTAGTTCAGCAGGTGGATTAATCCTCGTGCAGCTTGGATGGTGACATGTGGTTAATGATGTGTAATTAATATGCCAAGAGCAGAGCGCAAGAGCATCTAATATAGGAACCAGAGTTCTTGCATCACGCTCCCTCCAATAGGTTTCTATGCTTAGGTGCAGCCACAAATGTCCCCCTCGAGCAGAGTATATATTTGTGCTGTTCCTAGAGATTTGGGGGAGACACCCTTTCCGCCTGAGGCTGTTCACGCTGCTGAATGTCTTCTCCATTACGCTTATACAGGGAGGTCAGCAAGTGCTCTGTGTCTGCAGGAGTTCCCCCAAAAAGTGGCTGGGCTGGACTTCAGCTCAGCGTGTAAGTTAAAGCTGTAGCTAGCAGCACAGAGACACCTGGGGTGGTGGGACAACTGCAGGTCAAGTCTGACTGTTTTGGGGTGAGGAAGCACCTTGTCAGGACTTTCTTCTGACTGAGAAGGTCTGTGCAACCTGTTTATCTTCCTGCATGGAGATAGTTCCTAGCTGCAGATTTGGAGGCAGATTGTTCTTTTCACAGAGGACATTGGGAAAGGGGGCATCGGTACAGGTGAAAGTCCTTGGCCAGCTACTTTGGTCTTTAGCATTTTATTACACCAAACAGGGGCGTTGCAGCACCGGAGGCCAAAACCAAGTCTTCTGTTGGTAGATTTAGATAAGAATTCACCAACAGAAATCTCTGGTGGCTTCCAGGGTGTTTTAAACTACTAATCTTTGGACTGTCAGTTATGATGATATTTAAAATAGGGCTCTGCCCTGTACGGAGTCAGGAGTTGGACTCGATGATCCTCGTGGGTCCTTTCCAACTCAGGATATTCAATGATTCTGTGATAATATGTGCTGGTCTTTGCCAGGTCGTGGTGAACAGCTCCTTGTCTATTGAGTGCCTAGAGGCAGCTGGGTAGCACCAGTTTCCATTCTGCAGACTCCATGGTATACTGACTAGCTTATGTCTACTTCACTTGCTGCTGTGTTATCACCCAGTGGTGAGGTTTGTAAAAAAAATAGCAAATCAAGTTGAAAGAGATATCAGTCAAGGTGACTAGGAGTTTTGGCCATTCATGAAAATGTAAAAACGACACTATGCCCTTCCTGTATTGCTCATCACTTCACTCTAGTCCTATCAATAGTGCCAAGTTTCGATATAAACATTTGGTTATTATTCTCTTTTGCAGTATTTAGAGCTTCGATTTAATAAATACCTGCGCCTCTGTGGAACGATCCTCTTCATCATACAAACGGCAAGTAAACCTCAAAGCTGTTCCGCGGTTCTTGTAGCCATCATGATTCTTCAGCTTAGTGTAACAACTGTTTTCTCCGAACGGTTGATGAGGTTACCACAGTGCATGGGTGGCTGGGAGTGGGAGCAACAAAGCTCTTTCCACTCCAAAGCAATGAGGTGGGGAGGGGCTGCTGGGCTACCTGCCCCTTGGGTCTCTGTGTTCATTGTTGAGCACCCAGAGCAGTCACTTGGCATCAGCGCCGTGCCAAGAGACAAGCGACCCTTCACTGCAGGGTAGCAGTGCGAAGAGCAGTCATTCGCCTGCCTGCTGGAGAAACCCACAATGGGTTCAAAATATAAACATGTCCCAATTATCTACAGCGGCAGTTTTCATCCTCTGGTGCATGGATTCTGGGAGTCTGACTAATTCTCAAGGGTCTGTGAAAGGTGACAAAACAAGCTGTCAGGAGCTGTCATTTACTGCACAAGGGTTTGCACCACCACCGCTGGAAAAAAACTGGGTGTCTGCAAGCTGAGAAGTAGCAAATTACTGCCTTGGGGAATGTTAAACTAAAGCAGTCCCTGAAATTATTGTTGGTGCAGTTTGCTGTAGCCAGCCCACTGCGGTAGTCAGTATGAGACCACAGCTTTCAAATGTACAGTGAGCGTGTGCCAAATGCACCAGAAATAAAAATGTGTTCTTTTCACAATTTTGAAGTGGACTTTTTGGGGAATTCAAAGCAAGAATGAATATACAATCAGAAAGCTTTTCAAGTTACCTGCTTGCTTTTTGCCCGTTTTTGTATTTGTAAGACACACCAGGAGTTACAGGGCAATCACACTTGCACCAGTAAGGTGGTGGGCAACGCAGTGCTAATTACTTATTTGAACAATGCTCCTTAGCTGACATTTATAGATATGCAAGCCCACAGGAAAAGTAGAGTGCTAGCATGTGTCAATCCTGACACTGCTTCACAAGCAAATATGAAGACATCACAGTTGCGTAAGTTGGAACAAGCCAAGCATAATCTTTGCTTGCAAAGATCAGAAAAATAATTCTATACAACTTAAATACATGCTCAAGGAAATTAACTAAAGATCTATACGTGTCTTTCTGTGCCAATCACTAACAACTTAACCTGAATAATGAAAAGAATAGTGAGGAAAGGACACCCCCCCCACCCCCCCCATATTTTAATGGTGTAATTTTAACTGTTCTGTGAATATTGGCATGTGTTTAAACAAAGAAAAAAAAGGACATGTAGTAATACAACCTGAAAAACTACTGAAGAAGTGGAAAGATTGTATCATCAGTCCTGTTTTAATTTACACAAAAATGTGATCATACTTGTGACAAATTTTAATTTCTGGTGGTTCAAAGTGTCTGGCACTTGTTTGCTGTGTATGATAAAGCCACTTTCTCATGCTGAATCCCTGAATTAGCAGGCTGGGAGAGATACAGGTTTGACTGATGGACTATTAGATGGGTAAGCAGTTGGCTGGATGGCTGCATCCAAAGAGTTGCAGTCAACAGCTAAATGTCCTAATGGAAACCAGTAATGAGCGGTGTCCTTCAAGGGTCTGTACTGGGACCAATACTGTTTAATATCTTCATCAGTGACATAGATAGTGGGATGGAGTGCACCCTCAGCAAGTCTGTGGATGACACCAAGCTGAGTGGTGCAGCTGATTCACTAGAGGGAAGGGATGCCATCCAGAGGGACTTTTACAGGCTGGAGGAGTGGGCCCGTGCGAACTTCATGAAGTTCAACAAGGCCAAGTGCAAGGTCCTGCATGGGGGTCGGGGCAATCCCCAGTATCAGTACAGACTGGGGGATGAACTGATTGACAGCAAGCCCTGCAGAAAAGGACTCAGGCATACTGGTGGAAAAATTTGACATGAGCCAGCAACGTGTGCTTGCAGGCCAGAAAGACAATCCTATCCTGGGCTGCATAAAAAGAATCACAGCCATCAGGTCGAGCGAGGTGATCCTCCCCCTCTACTCTGCTGTTGCGAGACCCTGCCTGCAGTACTGCGTTCAGCTCTGGGGTCCCCAGCACAAGGAAGGCATGGACCTGTTGGAGCAGGTCCAGAGGAGGGCCACAAAAACTATCAGAGGGCTGGAGCACCTCTCCTATGAAGAAAGGCTGAGAGAGTTGGGATTGTTCAACCTGGAGAAGAGAAGGCTGCGAGGACACCTTATTGCAGCCGTTCAATATATAAAGGGGGCTGATGAGAAGGGTGGAGAGAGACTTTTTACCAAGGGCTGTAGTGACAGGACAAGGGGTAATGGTTTTAAACTGAAAGAGGGTAGATTTAGAGTGGACATAAGGAAGAAATTTTTTGCAATGAGGGTGGTGGGACACTGGAAGAGGTTGCCCAGAGAAATTGTGGCAGCCCCATCCCTGGCAGTGTTCAAGGTCAGGTTGGATGGGGCTTTGAGCAACCTGGTCTAGGGGAAGGTGTCCCCGTCCCAGGCAGGGACACGGACTGGATGATCTTTAAAGGACCCTTCCCACCCAAACCATTCTATGATTCAGCAGCACACGCTGACAGTCACTGTATGGGCAGCGAGTCAAACATTGACTGGGTGTGACAAGTGTCAGTAGCTGGCTGTGAAGTGATGCGGCTAGTTCTGAGGAGACATTCACCAGGAACTGGTCAGGACTGGCAGCTTTCTTGGCACAAAAGCTATATAGGAAAACCTAGAGAGGACTCACGGCACCGAGAGAGACAAACATGCGCACACGCAGGCAGGCACTGGTACACAGGTAGGAATAACTATTTTCCCAACAGCCCCACCATTCTCGCTGGCATGTGCTTGTAGCAGGCATGCAGCAAGGGGCCAGGGCAACCCGGTCATGCTGGGTGAAGCAGCCCCTCCACACTAATTTCCTCCCATAGTTGGATTACAGCTCACTCCAGTTACCTCTTGGCTCTCTCCCCAGCATAGCTGCTGGCCACGTGGTAGAGTTCCACCACAGGGACTGGATTTGACCTGCTCGAAAGCCACAGTGAGCAATCCAGCTGTTAGCCATCCCGCTCTGGTTTACCATCTGTGCCTAGGGCAGACTCCACACTCGCGGGAAGGGCAAAGGCTTGCTGAATGCTGGGTGACGTCCGATTCTGCTGCTTTTCCATGCCCAAGTCCCACCCCTGTAAATCAGGTAGTCAGAAGAGTTCAGCCATGGAAAGCTGATGCAAGTCAGCTCAGGACCTGACTGTGATTTAGAGCCTTTGAATCGAGACCACTGACCTTCGCAGAAGTCCTCTGCACGTTGCAAACTGTATTCCTCTGAGCCACATCACAGCTGAATTTGTCCTAGTAGTACAAGGCAGTAATGACAGTGGTAAAAAAGCAAACAGGTTTTAAAAATATACACAAAGAAATTATAGAGGGTATCAGTGTATGAATCCCGTTGTGCCCACAAAAGTGGATGGAGTAGCTCCTTGATTTGTCTCTAGCTTTACTGTACTGGGTGAAAATACAAATCTGCTGATAGTCATGCATGGCTTCATCTTACAGGAGTGTAACTCCTTATAATGCTATCCGTAATGACTAACTAATGCTTTATTTTTTGTTCCTACTCACATGCATTATAGTTGCATACTGAGAGGCATATTGATCCCAAGACTGAGAAAATAAATTGTAATAGATTCCTTGGCAAACCGTGTGTAAACCTCATCAACTTCCTTTTGCTCCTGTTCCTACTGTATGACTGCAGTTTTAAAGCAATAGAATAAGTTAATTATAAAGGCCAGGAGAAGCTGAAGAGGGATTTGGTATTTAAGAGTCCCTGGTATTTATTTTTAAGAACACTAGGCTGTGAGACTGCAGTGCTGGTTTGTCTCAGCCATACATCTTGTAACAATTGGAATTATTTCTCAACAGTTATGAATTTAGGAAATATAGACTGCATAAATGCTTGAAAAGAAATCATCTCAGAAAGCTATCACCTTTCCAGGAATTTACATTTATTTTGATCTTATATCTTTTTTCCCCTTCTAGACTTTATACACTGGTATTGTCATTTATGCTCCAGCTTTAGCACTTAATCAAGGTAAGATGAGTATACTGCAACTGTTCTATGGTTATAATATTTTCTGCATATCGTAGTGGTATGCTTTTTTTTGGTAATGCATGCCTAAAAATATAGCTCAAGGCTTGACTGTGAAGTCTTCTAAGATTTCTCTGATACAAGGCCTCCCATTTGTAATCCTAGTCCCTTAATCCCTACCTGTAAGGAATTATAGAAGAGGCTCAAGGGGAAAGCCTGCTCTCATTTACTCTACCTGTCATGCAATATCCTTGGGTAATGGCTACATTCAGAAAAGTTAAGAAGACTTAAGTAAATTTTGAAGTCAGTGCAGAGACTAAACACACATTTAATTTCCCTGGTTAAGTGCTCTTCTTCAAGAGGAGAGCCATGCAGAAGTTCTGGAAATACGGTTTTGAGTTGCCTTGAACTTTTTAACTTGGCCTATCATTATGCCAGGAAAACCAAATCAACAGCAAAGAGATATTCAACTTAAGATGTTTGTTGTGATATTTGCAAAATCAAATATTTCCATTTTCTACTTCAAAATCACTCTCTGCTTTGAAAACGAGCCACATTTCTTTTTAAAGGGGGAAAAAAGCTTTTATGTGAAGCCAAATGAAACTTTTAAACTGACACAATTAATTTGCCCACTTGGCAAGAAAAGGCAATAACAAAATGCAAATAAAAAATGAATCATTTTGGCTAGAATGAAAATCACAATTGTTCTGTTCACTGGGGTTTTATTTGGCTTGTTCACTAAAAAAAAGGAAAAAAAACCCCAACGCTGTCTGCGTTGGTCTCCTCCGGTGTGTAAGTCCCACAGGTTTTATGTCCTTGACGTTTACATTTGCCCTGCAAATACATGCTAAACCAAGCTATGCCCTAGCTGGCTCCCAACTGGCAGCACAGTTTTTCACTGACGTTGTTGCAGCAGTTGTCATTAGCCTGAGCTGTCTCCGGGCAGCCCCCGAGCACCCTGCCTGCTGCGTGCCAAGCTGCGGCAGCGACAGCCCGTGCGCCAGCTACAGCGCAGTGGTGTCTGGCATAGACCTACCATCATGTTTCCCTAAAAGCGAGCAGAATAAAAGAAAGGCTTTTAGTCTGAGACATTTCTTTCAGACCACGCTTGAAGCACCTTGCATCCGTGGAGCGTCGCCATGCTGTTTACTTGCTTAAATCCCTGCCTCAGGACTCCGTGGGACTACCCAGGCGCTTCGAGGAAGGACATGTATTTTAAAACCTTCCTGAGTCGGGGCCTACAAACATATTGGATGCGTTGTTTGGCAGCATTCGCATTAAAGACAAACAGCTTCTTAGATCCTCAAATATATCTAACTTTTTAGCACTTTCCGATTTCTGTAACAACTGTTTCATTTTTAGAACTGGTTAGGGTGAATCCTCTGGTATAGACGCACTAATCTTTTCATTGCCATTTTTACCTCCTACTTTTGCATTTAACTTATTTCTAGTTTTTTTCAACAACCAGATTCAGGGTGAAGAATCAGTTTTTTGTCCCTAATGCATCATTTCCCTCTTTTTCAGTCACTGGCTTTGACTTGTGGGGTGCAGTGGTGGCGACTGGCGTGGTCTGCACTTTCTACTGCACACTGGTACGTGGGCCTGTCAGCTGAGAAAAGTCTCTGTTCCTTTCACCAATCACATCAAATATGGAATTTATTGAAAAGTAGCCTAGTAACTGGGTTGCCCCATGGGAGTACATTTCACAGTGTAGCTGTAGCCACAGGGCCATATTCACCCAGGGACTCCTCTGGATGCAAAGGTAGCCACTATGTGACTCAAACCTTTTCTGTTTTGATACATTCAAACTTCTGTTGTTGCTGAAAGAACATCAAAAAGATAGATTTCCCGTCCTAAAAATCCTCCTGTGACTTTTCTTCTCATCTAGTAGTGTTTAGCTGTGTAATTTGTCAAGCACCTGCTTACTGCAACTATAATAGTCCTGTCTGTTATTGAATAGAGCCACTGAAAATAGCAAGTGCCACATGAACAGATTGGTCTTTAGATTAGTGTTAATTGACCAAGTGTCTAGAAATTATTAAATGGAACCTCAGTGACAAATTTATTTGTATATGTTGGACGAAATCATGTTTATTTTTACTCACATGAATGGTATGCCTTCTGGAGTTAGTGGTACTGTATAAATGTAAGCAGAGCACTGTCTGCCAATTTATCTTTTGATACAAGCTTCTGAACCAGGTTATGTGATGGAGGAAATACTGAATTAAACTATGCGCATGGCCAAAGTAAATTCTAGTGCACTTCAAAAAAGGGCCAGGATGTCCTGAATAGGTTCCAGGATGCATTCCTAAGC
This sequence comes from Leptodon cayanensis, assembly GCA_027564655.1. NCBI lineage: Eukaryota > Metazoa > Chordata > Aves > Accipitriformes > Accipitridae > Leptodon > Leptodon cayanensis. Next base: position 15,801,038 of record JANXJC010000064.1, on the reverse strand, counting down.
ACTCCAGTAGAGAATTGTTTCTATTAAAGAAGACGATGAAATTAATCTATTATGCGTAATACAGATAGTAACATTTCTCTTAGTTGAATGTGAGTGCAAAGCAAGAGTGCTGCTGCCCTGTTGTACCTGATACGTGCTGTTCCTCCTGCAGGGCGGTCTGAAGGCAGTGGTGTGGACAGACGTTTTCCAAGTTGGAATCATGGTCGCTGGATTTTCATCTGTGATTATACGAGCTGTGGTGGTTCAGGAGGGAATTGGACGCATTGTAAATGATTCCTACTATGGAGGAAGATTAAACTTCTGGGAGTGAGTTTGTAGAGCCTATGTGACTAACTGTGAAATTAAATTGCTACTGAAGGAAGAGGAGGGGAGGAGTTGTGACCCAATTCTTATATATTTTTAAACAAGTTTACCTAGTTTGAGGGATATTTTTTAGGTTTTACACCATGCAAAATCCTGTAAAGAGAAAACCCTTTTTATTTTTTCAAGTAGGTGTTTTAAGGATACATTTTGGATTCCACTGAAAGTGAATGGTTAATAGGAGAGGAGAATCATATTTATACCTACAGTTTGCAAACAGCTGATTTGTCATTTAAGCTACTGAACCAAAACAACTGGGAAAATAATATTTTTTATCTAATCTGAAAAAGGGAAATGTTCTTCTTTTCACTGAAAGAAAAATTAAAAGTAGTTTTAATAGTATTTTAACCTCCATTATTGTAACCAATCATGACCTAGAAATATCATCTTGCAAGGTCAGGAATACTCATTCTGACAGTGTTGACTCAAAAAACAATGTAAGTTAAAAAAAAAAGTTATTGTACTTTTGATGAATAGGTGATTCCGCTGAGAAACTTCACGCAGTGCTATTAGTGAAAGTTTAGTGTGACAAGTATTACCTTTTGTCCTTTTGTCTATCATTTCACAATATTAATCAGGTCGTTCTGTAAAATTCTTCGCCAAGTTCTTCAGTAAATCATTCATCTGTGACTATTTTCTTTTTCTTGTGAACGGTCATTTTTTTCAATCTGTTTGGCTGATTTGCAGTGGTTATGCTGCATTGCTTCTTCCCCCAATCACAGAGTTCACAGATGGAAAAAGAAAAGGAATAAAGGCACGTAACAGGTGAAATAATATTACATTGTTCACCAAGATAAGCATCATTTATTGCTATAGTAAAGAGTGATTTAAAAAAAAAAATATTTACTGCCAGCTAAACTCTGTTATTCACTTAGAGCTAAACCAGCATAATGTTTTACAGAGGCTCTGTCCCCAAAGGCTGGGCGTGCAAACACACCTTTATAGTGATGTTAGACTGATGTCCCTTTAGATAAGCAGGCATATTAGACTTTTTACTGGAGCATCATTTCATCAGAGCAGTCACAGGCATCATACAGCTTTACTTCAGACTGTAGTTTATAGGCAAATAAGTTAGTTAAACTTCACCTTTGGACAGATCAGATTCCAGCTCTGAGTTTTAAAATTTGCTTTCCGTGATTTCACTTAAAGCTGGAGTATCTGAATGTTCAAAATCTGGCCAAATTAAGAGAGTTTGCATTAGAGTATGTATGGGGAAATTTTTTCTCCTAGGCATTAAGGTCTTCTCATAATGAGGAGATTTTTCATATTCTGAACTTGTTTTCTCTTTTCCCTCTCATTGCAGCTTTGATCCCAATCCTTTGCAAAGGCACACCTTCTGGACGATTGTTATAGGTGGGACTTTCACGTGGACTGCTATATATGGGGTCAACCAGTCTCAAGTACAGAGATACATTGCATGCAAAAGCAGGTTCCATGCAAAAATGTAAGTCTGCCTACAGTAACTCTTAATGTCTGAATTTAGCAGTGACTGTTCTTTATAAGGGAAATTTTTTTTTTAAAGGAATGGTTTTTGTCTATAAAAACCATCTGTAAAGGGTAACAATTTTTGCTTTCTGTTTTGTGGACCAGGTAGAAGACAAATTGGCACAATAAATACTGGGTTTTGAATTACATATAATTGCAATAACATTGAACTTTGTGCCAGAATGTTTTACTGTGCCAGTATTCTTGCATACAAATAGCTGCATTAAGTTTATATGCAACCTAAAGACCAAATAATACAGTACTTGTGCTGAAGCCGTATCAAGGCAACATCTTGAATTGCTACACTGCTAAACCTAAATCATTGTGTAGGAATTTTGTATAAGTAAAGACTAAAAGATTTTTGCATACCGATGAGTATAGGCATGAGAAAGTGTAGAAATGTTTTATTCAGTGATAAAATGGCTGAGGAATCATATATTTTGTTTTCATAATAATCATGACTTTTTTTTTTCCTAGGAATTCACTAGGGAAACTGGCAGAGAGTTCTGTTTTCCTTGAATTTAAACATTTCTGATCAGCCTTTACTCTAGAATAGAGTACATTTACTAACTCTATTATCTTACCTTTATCTTTAGTTTCATTCCAGTAGTTCACAGCTCAGGATTTAAGAATTGTTAGCAAGCTCTTAAAGTCCATTTATAGGAGAAATATATAAAGCACATCATAACTGTAGTGCCTATAAATTCTATGATACAGTGACATACAGAGAAGGAATTTTATGAAGGCTTTCACTTCATAAAGTTAGCAGAATACCCACAAAATCATGCACAGTTCAGAGCTGAAATATTTTCTTTATGGCAATAAACAAAATCTACTTTTCAGCCATTTACGCTGCGGACAGGGATCTGCTGATGCTCGCCATCAGCCACACCTCCAGCGTACAGTGCCACATCTCCAACACGCCACGTGGCTTCTCCGCAACCTCTGGCACGTGGCTGCCTTCCAGGTTCTCGGCGCTGCGGAGAGAGGAGGTGCCTCCCACATCTGTAATGCTGCCTGGCATGACTGCGTACAGGAAAACAGCTGCATACATTGCGCCAGATTTGTGTGCCAGGGAGACTGTTTTTCCCGAGCACCTGCTCCGCTTAGGGCTGTGCTCCTCTCTCGCACCCTCCCTCCCCTCTTTGTAAGGAGGGACACTTCCAGGGTGTCCCAGAGGCGGAGTGTGGCCAAGGGGAATCTGGCACCATGGCAGCTTCTGGGCAGATTTTCTGAGCTGTTGCAGCAGCTTTGACCAGGGCTAGGGGCTATCTGGTTCTGGAGGGGCTTGGAAGGGATTTATAGCTCATACCATATCAGCAGTGGCACAGCCTGAGTCAGCAGAGTCCTCTCCTGCTGGCCTGGGTGGTTGGACTCCGTGGCATCTTGCTTCTGCCTCACTTGTGCAGGGTATTTCCCCTGCATGGAGAAATCATTTTGTATAATGGTTGCAGCTTGTCACAACTATAAACACTGCCATTCTGTGGTGACTAGTTCATTTGCAAATGTAATTAGACACATCTGGTAAGTCACATTGGTGGCCTGCACCTCTTAGTGCCATTTATCCTGTACATAGAAGTGTCAGATGTCATCAGGTCAAAGTGATAGGGTTTTGTACCCCTGTGGCACTTACTGTAAGGCTTTATACGAGACAGCAAAATAATAAATCAGAGCTGAGAAAATAATTCTTTCACAGATCCCAAGTTGCAGATTTTGGGAAGTCCTTTAACGGTGGCACAAGAGTAGGAATTTTCTCAGGCTTTGGGAAAGGATTTCATCTCATTCAAGAAACACACCAGTAGGTAGGAGTACATGCTGTCATCCTCAAACAGCAACCAGTAACTAGGCAACTTGAACAAAATGCTCATATATGAACAATAACAGGCACTCAGAGCAGGAGAGCTACACTTTCTGAAAAATACGGGCTACTAACACATCTTTCTCTCCTTTCAAGGTCATCATCTGGTATGTTTCAGGGCTGAAATCTTAGAGCCAGCCTGAAACAAACAACTGAAAATAAGCCTTGCGCAGTCACAGTGCCTACTTCACCCAAACTCCACCCCATGTTACTCACCCAGAATTAATGGGAACACCTCCTGCCAATAGTGCTACAATTACTATACTCCAGTGCTTAGTCATAGGGTGTACCATAAGCTGGGATGTAAATCAGAAGAAAAAAACCCAGCTTTCTTTTCACTGTCAAACACTGGCGCAGTTTGAAAACAAGAACTGCTAGATTCAGACAAACAATTTCTTTTGCTTCCATGTGTTCCTCTTGACTTTCTAATCTTTACTACAGGCTCTAGGCTAATACTGCTATTACATCTGTTCAAAAGAGTTTGATTGATTTAACTCATTGGTTAAATTTTGTGCTAAATCAGCTTGTGAGTGCCTTATATCAAGGTAGATTATGCCAATGCGGGAACAGCTTCAGCTAAATGGATGCAAGACATCCAACCAGTATGTAAGCATCTATAAGAAGAGGACCACTTAATTTTTACTAAATGAGTCTAGAGAGAAATGTAAAGTGCTGCTGGTTCTTTGTTTAGACCACCCCTAATTGCAAATACAAAGCATAAATGCAGAGTTTCCCCTACTATGTGTAAATCAGCTTTTATTTATATAGGTCTTTTTTAAGAGTTTACATTGTGCTTGTCAATAATTTTTCTATGATATAAACCTGATAGTTCAACCACTTAATCTACATTATGCCTTTCTGAAAAAACGTCCATTTCAATGCCTAATGAGGCCTATAAAGGCAGGGTTACTTCTTCATTCATCCTGATGGTCCTCTAGAGCAGGCTGAAGGCTGGTGCCCCTTACCTTCTTGGGAACTGAAAGCACTAAAATGCCTCCTGAAGCACTGCAAGCATGAACATATTTGCTCAGAAACCAAAGGTTCTCCCAGCAGATGTCTTAGCAGTTGGCACAGGTCCAGGGTGTGTGATCTGTCAGGCAGTTAAGGCACTCTTGGCTGATGGTACACAGATAACCGAGAGGCAACTGCGGGGAAGGAAACGCTGTTTTTCAAGGCCAGGCTCTGGGTGGGTGTGTTTGCTTGAACTGACCACCCTAGGTGAGAAGAACTTTGTGACCCGGGAGTTATCAAGAGCTGAGAAATGTTTGAGAAGATAGGGTAGTTAGGTGGGAGGGAAGATTCCTCACTGGGCCAGGAGAACAATTTGTTTTTCACTGCCAACAGAGGCTGCCAGTTGTGTGTGGGAAAAAGTAGCATTAATGCCTGATGAAGACGCATTTCTGCTCTCATCGTTAGCTGAAGCTCCTGTCTGGACTTGGGGGGGTGATGGGGTTACTGGACCATACCAGGCTCCAAGTTGTTTAATTACTAAAGGGGAAGCCCTGGGGTGGGTGGCAACCCCCTGCTCTCTGGCAGTGGGAGCTGTAGGTGGCTCCAGACCAGGTCCCAGGTCCCAGTGCCTCGTTGCTGCCTCCCGTGGAGTGTCCTGGGAGGAAATGGGGGATTCGTTGCTTTACAAGGGCAACTCCAGCGTTGTGTAAGTGTGGCGCTGCAGCTCCAGAAGCCGAGGAATGCTGGTGCTGACTAAAAGGGAACCCACACTTTGATCTGGGGCACCCCGCCTTGCAAATCTGTCTGGGGTTTGTCTTCACCAAGAGATGTGGCAAGGGGGGGAAGAGTGTCTTCTTGCCGGCTGCCTGCAACGTAAAACTCTCACCCATGATGAAACGTGGGGATTGCTGTATCGCTCCCATCATCACCCGAGCAGGCTTTGTCAGGGGACGGGGACTCAGACCAATACCGCCAAAACCAGAAGTGTAATTCCTACATTTAAGAATGTGCTCCCACACCAGGTGAAACGCTGGGAGCCGTACCGCGACTCCCTTTCCGTCGGGCAGCCGCCGACCAGGAGGTCTCCTAAGTGCTGGCACGACGCTCGCTTGGCCCCGGCGGGGTCCTGCGGGACGTCGAGCTCTCACGTGGTGTTTCCCTGCGTGTTGGTGCAGGTCCCTCTACATCAACCTGGTGGGGCTCTGGGTGATACTGGTCTGCGCGCTGCTGTGCGGCCTGGCCCTCTACTCCATCTACAAGGACTGCGACCCGTGGACGGCAAAGCAGGTGTCGGCGCTCGACCAGGTAAGGTCCCGTCTTTCAGGGGAAGGCGGTGAGGGGGCATTCTTCCTCTGCAGCCATAACGACCGGGGGGTTGCGGACCAGGACATGCCCAAGTCCCGTATCAGGCGAGTCTAACGCTGGCAGATTGAGCTGAGACCATGGCGGCAGGGAATACCCTGGAGAAAGCGGCAGAGCTGTCCTCGGCACTGTTTAGTGCCGGCTGTCCCGGCGCTGCAGGTCTGTCAGCGCCAGGTAAGGAGGGCAGCAGGGAGAGCGGCGATGTGGAGAGCGCTCGGTCCGCCCACTGTGCCGGTATTTGGGTTTTTCTACCCAAAACGGAGTGCCAGCCTTGCGTGAAAGAGGGCTTCAGAGAGAAGCGAGGGGAAAGGCGTGAGTGACTGCAGGCCCTGGTGAGCTGCTTTATGTCACCCGACCTAAACTGCTCGGTGCCAAGGGAGGCGAAAGCCTGTTCAGATTCCAAACATAATCGTGCCCGAAGCATGCACCTGGAAGAAGGCTACCAGCAGGCAGTTCTTCACTAGCCGTGGTGCATCCTTCCCTCCTTCGGAGGAGAGCTGGGCAATCAAGCCGTGTTGTACCATGCTGTGGAGAAACCACCTTGTAACCGACGGCGGCCTCTCCCTGAATAGGCCCTGAACAGCACATTTACCTGAGGAACAAGAGCTCTGGGAGCCCATAGACTGACCAGAGTCAGGGCCCAAGAAAATCATGCAAGTCTTTTTTTTGTATGTTTATGCCTGGGCTATAATCGTAGGCTCTGGATAACAGCCCATGGACGATAGCTGGAAAGCCAGGAGAAGAGTACAGAGAAGGGAGTACCTGAGGCAGGACCACCTAGTCTTTAAGGGTAGAATAAAATGAGACATGGAAAGCCAAGGTGAAAACCCAAAGGAAATTAAATTGTTCCTGTCAGTCAAATTCTTTTGGTGGAAACTATCTCTTTCCAGCACTCAGATCACGCAAAGGTCAACAAATGACACACGGTTTCCAATAAGGAAATTGTTCTCAAGTACCCTGAGGTTATTGGACTCTATCTAAAAACCTTTTTGTGGAGTCAACAGCAGACCTAAGCATCTACTGCAGCACCCAAGCCCAAGGGAGCGACGTACAGCGCAGACTGCCTGCTGCCCTGTGCTGGCTTCCTATACCATCGCCGCTGCAAACCGAGCCTGACGGCACGGCTGTGTGCTCACCTCTGCTAGGTGGTCTAAACAGACTTTGCTGTATCTTGGGTGGATGTTTTAGGATTGGTTTTCTCTGTAGAAAACTAATAAATAGTGCGAGGTGGGACATTCAAAATCAGAACAGCTGGGCAGAATGCCAGTGAGAAGGGTATAACAAGAATAATACAGTGACAAAAAGAAGAAGTAGGGCGAGACAGTAATATTTCTTACTCTCTGGATTTTTCAGCTAATGCCATACCTAGTGCTGGACATTCTCCACGATTTTCCAGGAGTGCCAGGGCTTTTTGTGGCTAGTGCCTACAGTGGGACATTAAGGTAATTTAATAATTTGGAACCTAGTGTCTTTTTTGTTACAGCTAAAGTTGCTTTTATGATAACACTTTTGCATTTCATTTCTTTGCCTAGCTAATTTTTAAAAAAGCACTATAAGATCTTTGCTGATGCAGCTTAAAAATCCATAGTTTCTAACAGTGGCTCTCTGAGGTCCTAGGACTCAAAGCTCTTTGGAGTTCCCTACTAGGAACGTGAGGAAACAGCTAGTCACACGCGATGTACGGCTCTAACAAATGCTCTGTGCTTTTAAAGCCCCTCTGCTTTAGGAATTTTTAAGTATTATAAATGGGTGTTTACACAAAATAGCTACAGTTTGGGAGAATTTCCTACTGCTCATCTTTAATTTTCCAGTTTCAAACCTGCATAACTTTAAAGCCATCTCGCTTTCCTCATCCCTGATGTTTAGAGTCTTGTTTACAAAAGAATTCCTGGACTTCCAATTGTCTCGAATGAACCCCATGAAAACAACAATCACTCTGTATTTTTTACTGAAGGAAACAAATCAATCCCCTTCTATCCCATAGTGGGGAGTGTTTTGTTCAGCATTCCCAAGGCGCATCTTTTTAGGAAACATCACCTCTCTTGAGGAAGGCTCTGAACAGTAGTAAGCACATAAAAATGAGGAAACTTAAGAATGTGACACCAGAATAATTTTTTTGTTCCGAGTACTTGTAGCTACATAAAGAGAGGAAGCAGCCAGGATATTTGTTTTTCACACTGTCAAAAAGGTGGTGGCCTGCGAGAGCAAGGTACACATAGACACATGATCGCCTGACTGGCTTTGTGCCTTAGGAGTGCTGGTTTTTCTGACGCCATAGGGAGCCTGGAATAGTTCAGTTTGGACTAGATGCCTAATTTTTAGATGACTATAATTAGATTATCTGAATCCTCCTCTGAGAGTGCATTCAAAGTAATCAGTGACCAGCATGTAGGAATTTTACCTACCCAGATATATACTGTGTAGATCATTTGTGACAGTATCACATATACCAGTAGTGTTTACAGCTTAGCCACACATACTAGATATTTTCATTGACTTCTCCAGGCCTGTCTTTTCATCAGGATTTGCCTTGTCTTCACTAAGAGCAATTATTTTAAAAAACTTTTGTAAGCTGTTAACCGCGTCACCTGGAATAATAAGTTATTTCAACCAATACAGCAGTTACATTAGTTTTCTGACACTGTTCTAGACAGTGGCAGTTTCCCTCTGCCAGTAACCCATCTGTTATCTATGATTTCAGCTTCTAAGATAAAAAAAATTGTATAAATCTTGCCTTCTGTAGTACCGTGTCCTCCAGCATCAATGCTCTGGCTGCCGTGACTGTCGAAGACCTCATTAGGCCGTACTTCAAATCCCTGTCTGAAAAGAAGTTGTCATGGATTTCCATGGGGATGAGTATGTCTGGAAAATACCTTTTCCACTTTTGCTTTACAAAGTGAGGCCTCGATTAAGATCTCGCTTGCGGCAGTGGAGATCAGGACTAAGTGGATTCACACCAATAGGACTACACTGGTGAAATACTTGGGGGAGATGAGCTGAGCTGTGCAGGTTTTACACAGAATGGGGGACAAGCTATTTCAAGTGAGCGTAAGGAAAAATAGAAGCCATCTTGTTTGATCTCTAAGCAGGAAAGATGCACTGCATCTGTATTCGATATTGATTCGCAATACTACAAAGCTGAATGTCTCAAACTGAAACACCTGTTATTTTTCTTTCTTCTGTCAAAAATGAGAAGCACAGGAAACAATTTTGTAACAAACCTTTTGAACTGAGTGATAATGCGAGCAATAGCATTGTGTCCCAATAACATTCCAGAGAACAAGAAGCTTCGTGTCTTCTCTGATATACTCTCAGACCCTCAGTCTGCTTAGCTCCTCTGTTTAATGTCACTCAAAGAGGAGGGTAAGAACTAGGCTGAGCAGATGGTTTAAATCTCTGAAGCACGATTGCCATCTCTGCTAGTTGCACTGTCTGCGACCAGCTGCAGGTGTAGCCCAAGGCAGTGTTTGTAGTAAGTGTGGAAAAACCACAGTCCCAACATGGTGTCATAGCCCACACCAGTGAGCACAGCAGACTGGTGGCAGATAACAAGCATTAAATATTTTCACCTGAGAGCAGTTTCTTAAACATTATTGCAAACAATGTTTATGCCAAAATTATTGTTGGTCTTATCATGAGTTGCCTGACATATCACATTATACAGTGAGATTAACCTATTGCTTGTGCAGTGAAATTCAGCAGGGGTGGAAAAAACCCAAATAAGCCTGTTATGGGTGCTAGGAAGAGACACTATGTCCTGGTGACCCAGGATGTTCTTTGTCATGGCACCAGCTCCCAGTAATGTGCCAGCATTTACTTTCTTGTTCCAAAGACTTTAGATTGAGAAGCAAAAATCATTCCCTCAAAATAAGGACTACGACACAGGAGATTAGCTGAGAAATACGAACAATACATGTGGTATTGCCACTATGGCTAATCCATGGCTGTCATTTAGTAAGTAATCTTTAGTAATATACAGGAAGAGGATTTTGACAAGTTTGCATGATCTCCTCTTAACATAAACAGAAACCTGATATTTTGGCCAGTTCAGGCTCTCTTAGAAAAACCCAGATGCTAGCAGGTTTGTTTTGGGGACGTCAGGGGCCATGCTGAGTTAGATGGAAACATTTCCATTAGTGATTTTCAAACTTTGGCAGATTTATGCATCATTCTGCCTTTCCCACACAGGCCTGTTTTATGGTGGAGTCTGCATCGCTATGGCTGCAGTGGCATCTCTCCTGGGAGGCTTGTTGCAGGTAGGTGTCAGACTGCTTTTTCATGCCCATGTTGAGTGACCCAGAATGAATTATCTAAGAAAATAAATGCTATTTTTTTAATAATTGCTAGATACCAGTATGAAATTAGTTTTTATTCTTTGCCCTCATCAGCCCATCTTGCAGAGCTGACTGATGTACTCCAGTCAGCTTCAAAGTCAGGGAGAGGCTGGGGAAGTGCAGGAGATGCACATGGGTGCTTAAAGCAGAGGCTGAGCCATGGGCTGTTTGAGGCCAGCTGACTATGCACCAGTTAAAAAACCCCTCATAATTTCCTTCTCAACATCTTCCCTTCTTGCCACGTTGGAGGCTTTAACTTTCTTGCACAGCACCTGATAGCACAATCTATTCCTTCCTCAGGCAGCGCTCAGCATTTTTGGCATGGTCGGTGGCCCCCTTTTGGGACTGTTTGCCTTGGGAATCCTCTGCTCCTTTGCAAATGCAATGGTAAGTAGAAATTTAAAACCCTGTTCATCCAAAATTCATTGATAATTTTGGGCATCTCCTTTCCCCTCTCCCCCCAGTTGGGCAGTAAGGGAGATGTCTTTGATACTTCCCATGAGAACATTTCCCCTTGCTCCCTTTCATCCTTATCCCAAGGAAGTGATGAACAGGGCTGTATAAGAACTTGAATTTCCATTCCATGAAGAGATTTGCATGACCAAAGGGGGGGGCGGGGAATCTGAATAAAAATGAAACTTTGACAAGGATTTCTGGAAAATACAGTTTTAGAAGCAGGGAACAATGTGTCTTGAGATGTAGCTGAACACCCAGTAGACTCAGAGGATGCTGGCCTGTCTGACCAAAAGGCGATCAGGCTGGGAAAATGGGGCCCAAGCACTTTGAGAACATCCCAATTCAGTCTGCAAGTGCTTCAGTACTGTGAAAGTATCATTTCCAGAGGAAAAAGCTATTCCATCAAAAAATGGATTTGACGAACTTTGGAAATATGGTCCATGGGTTAGTCTGACAGGATTGCTATTTAGTAAGGTTCACTCATCATTAACCTTTACCTCTTTGCAGTTGCAAATTTTATGTATATGCTAAAAAAGTAAAATAAAATAAAAATCACTAGCTGTCAGCCAAGAAAAACCCAACCCTGAGGTAGAAGAGACTTGCAAAAACAGATCACATGAGAAAAAGGAAAAATTGCTTCTGTATTTGTTCAAGGAGGGCCTCAAATAAAGCAGTATTTTCCTATATACCATGCAGCCCAAAGCTATCCTTTGATTGTAAAGGCATAGTGGCAAAATAAAGAGGTATGCTCAAGAGCTGTGAGTAAGCACTGTATTTCCCAAAAGGGGAATGATGTAAACTCCACAGATCTCCCCAACCATGTATTTCATTTTTGCTATGGAGCCTACCGTTTAGATTATCTTGGCTGTTTCCTACTCATCTAGGTGTTGTTTTTTTCAAATATGCTTTTGTTTTTCATGTAAATCCAGGTTTCATTTTCTGTTTTGTAGGGTGCATTTGTGGGTCTTGTCAGTGGCTTTGTTATTTCACTTTGGGTTGGAATCGGATCTCAGATTTATCCCCCACTCCTAGAGCGGACCAAGCCACTATATCTCTCAACTGCAGGCTGTAACATATCCTTCGAAAATTTGACATCAACAGTAAATCCATTAACAAGAGTCTCCAACACACCAGCTACAGAGAGGTATACAAGTTCGTCATGTGGAATCAACAAAGCATGTATTTGTTTTAAAGCAACACAAACATCTGCCTAGCATTTGGGTTACTGTAACTATCCCTCCCTGGTTTACCTACCGGGCTGTTTAAGATGAAGCGGTTTTCTCTGATTTTTTTTTTTTTTTTTTTTTTTTCTCCTGTCAGAGTGAAGTTTGTCTGAGTTATCCCAGAACAGAAGTCAAAGTGAATCTTCCTATTGATCTGAAAAGCTTCAGTTCAATATTTGAGTCTAAAGGCTTCAATATGCCTTACCAGGAACCATGGTGTTAAAGAAAACATAACATTTATAGTTACTGGATTAACTTCCATAGTCTGTCACATGAATTAAAGTAGTAGGCAGTTAAAGGGCAATTTGCCAGTTTAACAGCTCCACCTACAAAAGCTTGTCTGTGCAGAAATAGTTCTATTCAGGAAATTCAGAAGAGGGCACAATCTGTGTAATGGGCAAAATATAAGGGATTTTCTGCCCTCTGCATTACCATATGTCTTACTTTGGATAATCACAATTAAGTGTAACAGTTAGGAATGACAATATAGTGAGCAGCAGGAACAGAAAGAAGCCGAACAAACACATTTCTAGGGATTCCCAATCCTTACACCTTCGAGCACTGTACAATCAACAGATACACCCTGGTACACACATGGGTGCCCAACATCCAGTTTCATACTACACCTCTCCCACCAGGCCTCCAGCATTGCTCATGCCTGAGGGGAAGCCACTGTTGCAACAGACAGAGCACGTTATCAGGGAGGACAAAACAAGGTGTAACCTGCGCTGTGACAGTTGCTTTATTGTTTCTGGCTGTTTAGAGTTGATTTACTACTTTTTTTTTTTTGTCTCCTCCTTTAAATAATGTCCCCCCTTCTAAAGTAGTTATCCCTTCATCTGGATAGCTGGAGTGCTCAGCTCTGCACTAGATTCCTAGCAGAGACAGGACTGTCGTGTTTTACCTGCTCTGTTCCATGCATTGCATCACAGTACTGACCAGTCTCTTCCCGTATGAAGAAACTTGTCCTGCAAATTTTAGAACAAATTGTCAGTGCACATTTTGTTGTATGGAGGTAGTTCAAGACTACCAGGTCGCTTGGTTCAGAAGTAACTTGGTATTTATACGCTGTCTGGAAACAGAAAACATTTTCGAGTTGCTTGGAATAGGAAAGCAGAGATTAACACTTTTTCTGCTCTTTTTCAGGCCTGCCCTAGCAGACAACTGGTATTCATTGTCTTATCTCTACTTCAGCACACTTGGGACACTTATCACAGTAGCTGTGGGAATAACTACCAGCCTCCTAACAGGTACTAGTTCCAGAGCTGTGATTGAATGTCTCTTAGATCTCTTTCAAACCAGAGAGCTGTCATTGCCACAGAAGTGCCCGTGACCTTGTTGCAAACGCTGTGTAAAGGTTACCATCCTAAATCTCATTTCCTCTCCTCCGTCCTTGTGTACATTGCAGAGGCACAACAGGAAATGATGAGTGATGCTACACATAAAATCAGCATGACGTAGTACACGGAGG
>JANXJC010000064.1:15692600-15786318 GCA_027564655.1 Leptodon cayanensis | reverse complement strand
TTCCACACTTTAAAAAGGCCCAAACATCCCACCCACCCCCACGCCCCCCCCCCCCCCCCCATTATAAAAATTGCTGGTGACTCTGGAGACAGGAGTTTTGCCAGCAGGGAGCTGAGGACTGGGGCTCAAGCAGCACTTGGTACCAGAGCTCCTGGACTGGCAGGGTGGTCCCAGATATCATTGTATGGGATTCATCCTTTCCTGATGACTGTTTTTTTTACACAATCAGAAATCTGAGGAGGATCTAGGAAACTCTGGGACATGGCTAAGGCAGTTCAAATAGACCTTGAGGGATCATTTATGTTTTGAGAGGTGCAGGGTATATGTCATTGTAAAGAAATGATCCTTAAGGCCTGTGATTGCTTGATGGCTTTTGCTGCATGACTCCATCCCGCTCGCCTGGCCTGGTGCCCATAGCTGGGCTCTGACATATCGTTTGCATGTGGAAACCCGGCTGATTGAAACCTGCCTATTTTGCAGGAGGACTAAAGCAGAACACAGATCGTAAATTCCTGCTGACCAAGGAAGATTTCCTGTCCAACTTCTCATGGTCTAAATCTGAGACAGTAAGTGTAATTATGCACCTCTGATGTAAATCAATCTTTCCTCCTGGAGACAAAGGCAAAAAGTCGCTGGCTTATTTTTTCCCACCAGGATGAATAGCACCTGATGCTGCCTGATGTGACCGACTGCTTTAAGGCAGTGGCAGAGCACAAGGCGGGTAGGAGTAAAGGAGCTGGCATAGGCAGGGAAGCTGTGTCTGGCCACAGCTTGACTTCAGTGGACAACAGAGCAGCAGCTGAGACAAAGGACAGTTGTTCTCCAGGTTTCTGCCAAAATACTCCCTCACTAGCCTCTTGGAAGCTGGCCCAAGGCACACTTTGGACTCAGCAAAGCTTCCTTTGTTTGTAAACATGTGTTCTCTAAAGTCTGGATTTTTATTGCAACTTTGGTTACTGTTTAAGAAAAAATATTTCTAGTCAGTGTATCTGTTTCCTAGCTCCCTCCCTAAGAAAAGGAGAGACTTTACTGGGTAATAACATCACTTAGAAGGGAGAATGTAGGGGAAATTTGGTGTGGTTGTTTTTGTTTTTTTTTTTTTTAAATAAACTATAGATCACTTTGCAAACAGTATCATCAGGATGCTGAACATTCAAGCTCAGCCTTGTTCAGTGCTTTTTGAGTGCTGCAGTACAGGCAATGATCATATCTTTGAGATGATCCAGTTTGCAAAATGTTTTTCCTCCATGATGACAACTGCTTTTAGTATGATCTCAGGTATTTCAGCTTCTGGATATGAACACCAGGGAGAGAAAAGGATTTTTACAATACTACTATAACGCTGTTTGCGCCTGTCAGGACTGGAGTCCAGTTATTGTCATTCACTGTCTTTAATGGGCCAATATCTGTTTTCACTATGTGGGAATTTAATCCCTGAAGTCTTTTGAAAACCAAACCACCCACATGGAAGCTAGTGTCCACCATGGCCATACTATTTTATGCCCGGAGTCAGAAACAAGTGTCTGCCTGGCTGTACAGCCAGGAGCTGGATAACGAGTGGTTGGCACCACAAATAATGCAGAAAGTTGATTAAAAAAAAATATCAGGGGGAACTGAGCAACTTCCTGTCCATTGAGAGCTCAACATATCATTATGTTTAACAGCAATGGAACATCAAAGCCATGATGCATGTTAATCTGCTCTTCATGTCAAAGATGGGGTAAGGACCAGGGGTTGGGAGTCAATAGCTCAAGGACCTGGTGGTGACAGATTGCTAGGCATGAAAACAGCAATTAGAACTTTGCACACCCAAAAATACTTCAGACACTTTGCAGGACAAGAACATTTTATGTGACAAGAACATTTTACACAACTAGTACCTTATGCAATAAGAAACTTTCCATGCCCCTAGAAAAATACCAGCTACTGCAATGAATAACTATTTGTGCTCTGTCAGCAACCAACATGTGTTTTCCTGCCAGGCATCCTCTATGTCAAGCCTGACTCTGCTTGCATGCAGGTCAAAGAGAGGAAGACTATTTCTTCCACTTCACAGCACGGCTTTTGTCTTTTGTTTTTTAGCCAGAGAAAGTGGAAGTGTTGAACTGGAAACCATTTACCGTGGCAGCCGAAGGAACTGACAACCCTGCTTTCAGCCCCATTGAAATGGATATTGCAAGCGATAAGAACAAAGTCAACGGCCCTCATATATGACATGGGGCACCGTCAGCCCACGAGGACAGTTTTGTTCATGTAAAGCACTGCTGACATTTCTGTGCTGGGTCAGTTCCCAGCCCTGCTGGGGTCATGGGCAGGTGTCTGCTGAGCTTCGTGGCACTGTCACCCTTGCATGACCTTGACATTAGCCAGGAAAGGAATCAGGTTTTTCTTGCACTTCCTCACTCTCTCTCTCACTCTGGATCTTGGTGACAGGGCTTAAGGCAATGTTTCTATGTGAAATATTTGCCTGCTATTCTTGAGCTTCCTGGAAAATATCTGCTTTTAATCTTGGTTCACTCTCAAGAGTAATTTTTTTATTTGGTAAGAGCACTGTTCCCCCAGACATGGCTGTTTTTCTGGTTTGTTTTTTGTTTTTTTTTTTTTCTTTTTTCTTTTAAGGCATTGAATGTATGAAGAGATTAGGGCTGAGATTATCAGATCGCAAGAAACAGTGGGTCTTCTTTTAGTACAGGAGGTGTATTTAGTGCCATCTGGTTCCCTTGTAGAACTGATCCTGAGAGCGTATTTATTTTTGCTGTTTTTGTCATATGTGTTTGGTTTTATTAAGCCACTTGTTCCCTGGTTATCTGCATCTCCTCCTCTGTGCTCACTGCTGGAAGCTTCAACAGTGTCTTTGGTGACGGGTAGAGGCAAAAGTCAGTAATATCCTCCCCTTCACTCCCCGTCTCCCTCTTCTGCCCTGTCTTGCCCTTACAGAGCTGGTCCTCACGAAGGAAATGAGTTATTTGGGCTTTTTATTTAATGCCATATAGCAGAACCACAGCAGTCTTCTACCTCATGCCCAGCGTGCTGGCCTAGGACTGCTCTTGCACTGGGCTGGGCACGGTGCAGCAGAGATGTTAATGCAAGAAGAGGGCCCTGTGTGCTGTGCCGGACAGGAGGGAAGGCTGCAGCTGCAGCTGCCACTGCTGTTATCTGCGGCGCCGCGAGCTGAAACCTCGCGTAGCCACTGGTGTTCATCCAGTCCCTGCTGCCGCTCTGGATACGCGTGCAAGGTCAGTCCAGATCAGGCCAGAGCACGTCGTGCGTTTTAGCAGGCAGGCAGAGTCCGCTGCGCGATCCCGCTGGACGGGGAAGGAAGGGATCGCAGAGGATGTTGTTTGGTGAGGGCTGCTGCAGGGCATGAGATGGCTTATCCTCTGGCTGGGCTGCCACGAGAAGCTGAACAGCACATCTGCTCCAGACCATGCACTGTACTGGTGGTCTGGGAGGGTGAAAATCCCCATTGCTTCCTTCTCCTGGGTGCTTTCTGCTACAGCTGGGAACAGACTCTGACCCACCGTGTTGTTTTTGTACTGCAGACTTTTTGCTGTGGCTATACATGGGTGTTTAAAACTCTACAGCAGCTGAGTTGGAAATAAAGCAAGCGAGCAGCAAGTTGGAAAATAAAAGCCATTGCAGGAAAGTTGAGCTGTGAAGCTTATAAAGCAGTCATGCTTGAAAATCTAGTGAAAAACTGACTGTCTGTCTTAAATCCTTTCCAAAAGTTATGCTGCATTTGTGCCAGGTGCTGAGCTGCTGTAACTTGGAATATGACACAGTGCTAGTTTATCTACCTTGACTAGGGCCCTTTAGCATCTAAATCAATTTATTCTGTGCCCCTGTAACAGAGAGCACTTGATGATCGACTGCATAAGATGAACTGACCGGTTCAGAAAACATTAGGAAGAAAAAATGGGCTCCAAGGAGCAGACCTCTACTAGAGGAGCACAGATCAGACAGACCCCGAACGGGGTGACACCAGGGGCATGTCTCCATCAGCTAGCCTGGGGCAAAACTCTGGGATGGAGACAGGATTCCCCTTGGCCTCCTGAAGCGCTGGTTTGCATGACCCAATGCAGAGTTTAGGGCCAGCCCCTTGTCTCCTATTCCTCTGCTGCAGCTCTGTGACCAGGTGAGAGCCTAAAGCCACTGTGTGGAAGGGCTGTGAGTGAGCGGGAGAGATCCTATGAGGTATGTCTTGTGTCCCTGTATCTAAGATCTGAGACAATAGCAACCTGAATAAAGTCTTCTGGGATTCAGGAGAGGGGTCTCTGCTCTGGGACTATCCTAGTCCCTCTGAGACAACTAGACCACCGACTGAGTGAGCTGGCTGTGCTTCTCGAGTCTCAGAAGGTAAGTGCAGCTCATTCAGCCTCGTGCCTTGTCTTCGTGACACAGAAACAGATACTGCATTTTGTGCTACAGAATAGTTCTCGAGCCTTGGAACGTAATAATTTGTACTTACCCAGTACTTTCAGCCCACAGATCTGAAAAAGGGTAAATACTGGTATCTCCACGCTGCTGCGGAGCGCTGAAATGGACTGGTGTGCCTCTGCGTACCTGTGCTTTATGGCACAGAGAAGGCTGTGGACAGAGAGAACAGAAGCCCGTAGCAAGCCCTTGGCCTGTGAGCCTGCTGGTACGGCTACAGCCCTCCCGGCACAAACGCTGAACTCCCATCTGAAGGTGCTTTTTGGGAGGGTGACTGACCACCGCTGTGTTAAACAGCATCAGCGTGGCCTTCGTTGCACCACTCTGTGCCGAGATCGCTGTTTGCGCTGTAATTGATGCTGCCTTAAACTGTCTTGCATGATCTGTGACTTCCCCCTGTTTTGTACGCAGAGGGAAGACTAATCTTCCCAGTTATCATAGTGAAAAAATGTATCGCCACGGAGTTTTTTTCTCAGTGCTTTCAATTCACATAGTTGTTTAAAACAGAGAAAACCTGTAAATGACCAACTTATCTTCGCTTATTGCTTGAAGTCACTATATGAGCACTGAGCAGTCATTTAACTCTAATTTTGGTATGAAGTGAAAGTTTGGGCTAGGTGATATCTATTGGTGCACAATCACATCAAGATGAGTTTTCACTGGGGAGAATATCTCGCTGTAAGCGGTCTAGAGACAAACATTCTTAAGCTTTGCAGATGACCCCCGCAACTACCCCATTTCTCGCTAACTAACCTCCCACAATTGCTGCAGAGCTACAAAGTGACTCTTTCTGCTTTACTTTTTTCTATATGCTTCTTGTTTTAATTGGCATCACTAATTAAAGCAGTTGATTAATTCTGAATAACATTTTCTCTGGGGTCATATACTGTCCTCTGCTAGTTGGACTCTCAAACCAGGCCTTGTCTGTGTAAAAGCAGCAGGATAATTCTTGGTGTCTCCATCACACTCCCGCACCCTGATCCTTCATCTCTCCCAGCTAAAAGCTCACAGAACAAAGAAATGCAGGATGCTCAAAACTGATTAATTCCATGGGAGTGGGAGCACTCCACACTGTCCAAATTACATGCAGCATCTGGCAGGGTCAAGAGACAAAACAAGTAGGAACATTAGAAAAAGAACTCAAACCACAACAGGAACAATATTTGACTATGTGAATACACAAAGGAGAGAAAGCAGTGACAGATTTTGGCCCTTTTTTCATCTGCACTTAAATTTGCTTCCACCTCACTGGTCTGTTTGCTTGCTGAACAAATCAGGTAAACAGAAAATAACTCATGAATGCCAAGCAGCAAATATTTCATATGCATAATTTATTTTAAAGTTTATTGTGTCACATTATACAAGCATTAAACATGGCTTTATGTTGATGATTTTTTTTTAAAGTGTGAAAACTTGACATTCTTCTCCATAGGATTTTTCTATTTACAAATAAACAATCTCTCTATATACTTTATATATATATATATTATATATATGGTAGATAACATAACACCTCTCAGAAAGATTTAAAATAAAAAAAGAAGTGATCTGTAAACACGGTTTCTGTTGTAGTATTTGGTGGCTTGAACGCAGATGATGTTCTATACCTAGGATTTTTCTTTTGTCAAAGTATCCAGGTTGTTCATTTACATTTTTTAGTCTAAGATCTGTAAAACCAACATGGGACAGAATGCAAAAAACGTAGCAAACAGGCTGAAAAACAGTCCCAGTGTACATTTTTTTTTCCTTGGTTTTAAAAACTGGCGTGTAACTGCTCATGAAGTACATGCTTGCTGTCAAGAGTGGTCTATGGAGATCAATCCTATGCTGATTGCAAGATGATTTCACAGTAAATCCTTTGATGTGTGCTGTCCTGCTTGCTATGTAAAATGTCTGTGTCATGCATTGAGGTTGCATTTTTTCTCATTCCCTTGAAGGTAGTGCTCTTGTGGAGCTGGAATAAGTAAACAACATATAGGACGGTCACCTGGAGGTTTAAGCAAAACCCATAATCAGATCAGAAAGAAGGGAACGGCATAAATTTGCTATCTAGAGACGATTAAAATTCCATTTATTATTATTAGCCTCTTATTTGTGTTACATTTTCCAAATTAATAAAGTAAATAAAAAGGGGTCATCTTTCCTGAGTGTTCTGCTAGACAGCTCTGAAGGACTCAAGGGAAATCTATTCAGCAGACCAGCAGCACAGAAACCTCGGTGGGTTGACTGGTCAATATTAAGTGACAGAAATGTACTCGGGATCTGCCCGGCAGGTCAGAGCCCCTTTCAGCACAGCGCTCAGCACAAGCTTGGTAAGCAGCCAACTCGTGTTCTCATTTAGAGCAGAACAGGACACAACTTCCAGCAGTGTATGGTCATGAAAATTCATCATAATGTAGCTGTGTCGAAAACTAGTCTCAAAAGCAATTACTATCTATTGTATTTCTGCCGCACTTTATTTGTTTTGGCACATTATATTGCGGTGATTCCTCTGGAGTGGAAGTCAGTTTATATTCTACGAGGTTTCAGTTCAGTTCTCGGAAGTTATGGAGATCTACATTGACAAAGCTGTATCTTACTGCAGGAGTTTGCAAAGGTTCACACTCATATGGGTGACACTGATTTTATGCATGACTCACGTCTCGCTTTACTACTTAGCAAACAGTTTCTAAGCTCTTGTCATCTGTTGTTTTAGATATTAAACAGAGGGTATGCAAACTAATCCAATTGCTTGTGTGAATTTGGTCTGAATGGGATTTTGCACAGCGATCCCGCCCAAGAGTCCCCAGACTGCAAGTGCCGTACCCGCACGTCCGTGGTGGATGGTAAATACTAACCCATCTGGCACGTGCGTGCCAGAGGATGACGTTGTCTAATCCCCACCCCCTATTTACAGAGACAGAAATATCCCCATTTCTCCACTGCCCACATGGGAAGTGTCCACAGCTGCTGTAAGCTGAAGCAAAGATGAACAAGTTCACCTCCTCTCCAGGCAGGAATACACCCCACAACCACCTGTCGGGCTCCCCGCTCAGTCTGGCACCAAGTCAACCGAGAACAGGTTATTCCCGAAATTTCTTCATTGCTTTTGATGCCTCACGGGACCTTCAGGCTTGGGCCAGGAGCCATTTAATGGCAATTTAATGATAAATGGAGACCGCTGTGCCATTTATCCTCTTCACGTAGGATCATGGGTCACTACCGGAGGAGGTTCCTTGCTGCGAGAAGCAAAGCGTAGGCAGGCAGTGGCTACAGAGACGAGGGTGCACACATTTTCTTCCACCCCTCTCCTTCCTCAAGCCATAGTACCTTTCATTAAAGCCTTCCCTGCCTGCTTGGAAATAGCACAGTTCTCCCTTGCAGCGGAAAGAAGTTAATAGATCTAATATGGCAACATGGGGTCTTGGTGCAAGTGGTCCTGATGTCTTGTGGAGCTTGAGGCATCCATCCGTAGGGTCTTGCATTGTGTGGTCTGTCCAGAAGGGCAAATTCTAGCCCTTCTATCAAATGATTTCCAGGAGAACTTGTACAAACAACTTGCTGAATTTTCCTCCCGCTTAAATATCTGCCAACTAACAAGGTCACAATTCCTTAAGATTTCTGAGAAAGCTATAATTTTTGTGGAGCTCCAGTTATTTGGAAAGGGGCTAAGCAAATGGATCAGCTCCAGTATTTTGGATCTAGCTGTATCCTCACCAGGACATAGGCTTGCTTCCGCTCGGCTTCTTACAGTCTTGGCTTTTGAACGTCCTTCTTCGTGTTGTGGCTGATTATGCCACTGCATGTTCTGCAAAAATTGCAGTGTTATCACTTTTAGGCAAGAGGTGGTAGAGCTTTCACAACACTCAGCATTTTGATTCACGTTGCCCCATCCAACACTTCTGCAGTCTTCAGACCTACAACTCCACTATTTTGGGTTAATGAGCTGGGAAATTTTTCATTTCTTACTGCTAAAGAATTTGCAAAAGGATATAGATGGTGGCTCATTTTGCCCCAGCCTAATTCTGCAGCCTGTGTGGAATTGCTCTGCATGAAGGACTTCAAGCTATTTCACACTACAGTCTGTTTTATTTTTCCGCTCCACCCCTTCATAGATAATGGAAGGATGAATAAAGAAAATGTTACAAATGTAGAGATTCTGGATGACGGTGTTCTTTTGCTCTGCTGACCTTGTTCATCTGTTGGTTGTTTTACTTATGCAGATAGGTCTGTAAGACAGCAGTCTGTCTTCTGTTATGTGTATCATACACCCTAATTCCTGACGAGGCCTCAGTGTGATCTTGCAATACAAATACACGGGCAGTTCTGGGCAAGATGCCCTAGCCTGATGTATTTCCTTCAGAGACCAGACAGTCCTATAGCTGAAAAGGCACTGTTCAAATCTTTAAAACATATTACCAGCTTTTCACAGTATCATTTCCAAATAAATGACCCCACACTTAGATACCTCTGGCCACATTTAGATGCTCGTCTATCTGTCAGCACTTCTGCACGCCTAAATTGTTAGACCAGTTGATTAGACTCATGATCAAGCATCTCCTCCTAAAAAATACTTCCATATTGTTGGAGTAATGGAAATGGTCCACATATGTGAGCTTAACTCATGGTAAATGCAAGCTAACACAGCTTAGTCCCCCGTGGAAGAGGGCAAGGTTGCCATGCACGTGCTGCAGCTGATGGCCACACACGTGGACAAGGATGGCCGTGTTGCCAACGTGCAGTCACCGGTTATGAAGCAGCAACTTGGTCGTGAGAACGAGCCGTAAGACCACCGAGTTCTGTAAAGCACTGTAAGATGTATGACTGCTTTGAAGTTCAGGGCCTCGAATGGAAGTCAGGGCCTGGCGCTTCCCGGAAAGAGTGCAGAGACTTAAGCATTGGTCTGATCTGCTCGTGCTGACGTTAGCTCTGGAGAAGACTAAGCCTTGCAAGACCTCTAATTTCAAAAGGCTCATGACAATATGCACCTATTAAACGTGAGTGCACACGTGCTAAGTGCACACGACATTGACAGACTACTCCTTTCAGTGCACTCTCCACTGTAGAAAACCAGGAAATTTTTATAAACAGAATTCCTATCTTCTTTTAAGCAGTTTCTTCCTCACCGCGTCATGGCCACTCATTGTGATAAGATTTTCCGTTCTTCTTCCTTTCCTTCCGTTCTTTCTGCAGACGTTCTAGTTCAGCTTCATACATCATTTCCTGAATCAGGTACTTTTCTCTCCTCATCCGATCTCTCAGATCTTTTGGGAGATCTGGGATTAAGTAGGAAATGAGGTGCTTTATGCAAAAGACAAGGTGCTGTGAAAACAAAAAAGGGATGAAAAATTAAAATCTTGGGAAGAAAACAAATGCTTTCCATATCTTCTGAAAACCCTCTCCTTCCAATTCACAAAAAGATGCTGTGTTAGAACTGAATCCATTACTAAATTTGAAGAACCCAACCATGAAGTTTTTTTCCCACAAAAACTCCAGCCAAAGTAGGTGGAGTATGGATCGCAGCAAAGGTTATGAGCACCTACTTCAAATAAGGCCTCAAAACTGCTGTATGACCTGTGTGTTCAAACCCCTGAGGTCATGATTTGCTGTAAGGTTGTTTGGGCAGGGGCTGGTATTAGTGGATTGCTCTGCAGGAAGAGGAGGAACAAATGATATAATACTTTGCTGTTCCCAGAAAACCCTTGCACCAGTATCTGAACCAATGAATGACCTACGCAAAACAAAACATTTTTTCTTATACCTTGTCTCTCGTCCAAAGACATATTCTCATTTATTAAACATCACAACTAAACACAAGGTAACTGATGCTTTGTCCCTCATGTTTTAGGCATGCCACAGCAAAGCTCGAGTGTGATGGGGGAGGGTTGCTTGAGTGTCCTTTTTTGTTTGATGAAAGATGCTTCTTGGAGATTTACTCACTCCACTTGAGAGGAGGAGCAGAGGAACAGAAAAATCCTCCATCTCAGAAAGGACACTCATTCTAGATTGGAGAAATAAAGGTATTTCTTCTTCTCCAAGCAGAACCCTTCCTTTGAAAGCCACTGAAAAGAGAATGTAACATGTATTCTTCCCTCATGGGAAATAAGCCCACAATACTTTAATTGCTGTTTTTTTGCCAAACCTAAAAAAAGAAAAAAAAACTTCTGTTGTTTTAGCCTGGACAAATAATTCCTTTTGCAGCGATAAGAAATACTTTTGCTTGGTTTTGAGGGAGGTCACGGTAGCTAAAATAACCACATCCATAGTGCAAAAAAGGTGTTTGAGCTTAGGTAGTTACTTGATTTATGAAAAAACCTACCTTGAATCACCTCTCTCTTAGCGCAATCTTTTACTGTAATTGCTGTAGCAATCACAATACACCCATTGGTGTTTTCCACAGAGAAAGACAGTCAGGGCGTCTGCTGCAACTACCTTTTTGGTTTCATAGATGTAGTTAAGCAAACAGTTTGCAGTGCCAATAAACCGAATGGCCCCTGTTGAGGGAGACAGCTATGAGCCAGCCTGTGGCTTTGGTTGGGGCAAAGCAAAGTCAAATCTCTTGTGCAAGTACTGGGGAGACACAAAAGGCTGTTCCCCGGCGAGTCGCAAATTTGGCTGGGCACTGAGACTTGAGCAGGGCTGATTTTTCTTGCCTCAGTTTCCTTTGCCCTTACGCCGTCCTGCCTTTATGCCAAGTGTGTCTCAAGAAGCCAGGCTCTCTTGGATCTTAGAACTGCTTAGGCTGACCTGCCGAGGCCATTCTTGTAGTCCTTTCCGGAGACCGATACCCTGGCTCTCAGTACCAACAGCTCCAGAAACAAAGAAGAGATCGAGCCCAGCCGGCCTCTATCGATTCTTTCCCCTAATGTTTCCCTGAGTGCGGCAGAGATGATGGAAGAGCCGATCTCCCTAGGACCAACCTCTAATGAGTTAGGCCGGTGTAGAGGAAGGAGAGAGCCCAACCTGCCGCGCCGCGCTCCCCCTTCGTCTGGGAAGGGCTGAAAATGACAATCAGGGGGAATTCACTGCAGACCTCGGGCTTCTGCTGAGCCACCAAGACATCCCTACGCAAGAAATAATCTAGGAGATGTTTCTCCTTCACCTTTCCTCTAACTCAAACGCTTCTCTTCTGTGATCCAAAGAGGTGCTTCAAAAGCTCAGTTTAGAACGAATTCACACAGTCATGCGAGTCACAGATGCAGTATGTGCTCATAAACATTATGCCAATAATTTATGGTGATTACAGCTCCATACCTGTGTTGGATGCCCTGTTGCTATGATTTCAGAGCAGAGGGTTGAGTAAAGAGTTTTCAAAAATAATTTGTTCCCTGTTTGGCTTCTTCACAGCGTAAAAGGCATTTCAAACTGGTTGTGGTGGAGTGATGCTGAGCCCCTGGTTTCTGGCAGGGATATTCAGGTACCTGGAATTCAGGCCTTAAGAGCTGCATTTTGTTTTGTAAATGATGTCATCCTATTTATCTACACTCCTCTCTCTCTTTTTCAAAATCAGCATGGGAACACCAGTCATGGGAAGTTGGTATTATCTTCTCTGGTTTGTCTTAAAGATTTCTGAGATACTGACAGTAAGTACTAATATTATGAACACTGGCAAAGGTATTGAATCCTTTTCATTGTCATCATCCTTGTGATGCTAATCATTCTGGGGAAATGAATGGTATTTAAAAAATAGAGAAAAAAGCTAGATGTGTAAATACTGTAACTTAAACTATCTTCATTTTTCAGTTATTCAGATTTCATCTTTTCTTCTCATGTTCCTTCACCCCGTCCTCACACACTAGTCAGCATATGGCTTCCCAGCCTAGACAGGTTATGAATGCCAGACCTCAGAAAGTAAATAAAAGCTTCATTTATTTCCCCTCTTTGCAAGTCACTGTTGCAGTTTTCAAAGTGCTGCATTCCCCTTTTTGTTAGAACCTAAAAACCTGTGACTGTTCAGAAAACAGATCTGAGAATACAAAGCACAATATAAACAGCAGAAACTAACGCAAAGAGCTCAACAGCGGCCGTCGGAGATCAGCTCAATGAAAAAATTTCAAAGGGAAATTTGTTTAATTTTGCTGTTTTTGTTTTGCCGCCTGAACGGTCACTGACCTCGAATACAATAATGAAAGCCAGCCGCGCTGCTAAGACGTGCCAGAACTGCAGCGTGTAACCGTAGGGCACTGGGGAGTGCGGAGGGTCTCGGTAGTCCCTGTACCTGGAAGACAAGCAGAGTACGGTAGTTAGCAAGCTCCTGCCCTGCTGCCTGGGAGGAAGGCAAAACCAAACCGCAGCTGCTCTCAATTATTGCGTTTTCTGCACCAAAATGATCTCGGTTCAGACTGTACGAGTCACCGCAATACGGCTTGGTTCTTCGGCTGGGCCTGCACCAGTGTTTTATTTTCGGATCAGGCGCACGCTTTCGAAGCGAGCGTCCTGATCACCTCCGCTTGCCACGCTTGGGTTCACCCAAAGGGGTTTACTTCCAGACGAAACCTCACGGTAAGATGCGCTCCCGGAGCGCGCTTCACGTTCCCGACGCTGATGGAAATCCAGCGCAAAGGACCAGGCCAGTGCCTGCATGAAGCGAAACTGCCGAAGCAAATACGGAGGATGTTGGGTGCTCAGCACCAGCGGTTTGACCCTGCAGCATCTCCCCATCTGCCCCGGCAGCGCCACGTCTGCCTCGCAGGCACCTCCTCGCAGCATGGAGCAGGGTGGGATGCTCGGCTGTTTCGAGGGCCACCGTCTTCCCGCTACGAGTTCATTTTAAAACCGTAAACGTCCCCAATTTTGGCAGCCTGACAGCCCTCCCAAAATCCAGATAGAACTGCCTTGTGGGCTCCATCTGGCCCTTGGTCAGTTGGTTGGCTCTCCCTGGTGTAAAGCGTGAGTCATCCTGACTTCAGTGGAGCCAGAGCTGCACCTCTTGGTATATCAACAGGGCAAGGACTGTGTAAGAAAGGGCTCTAGAGTCTTGTCTCACAGAAAGCTTCTTTAAAGACTTTAGGTCTCAATAATGTAACTAGAGATATCTATTAGGAAAGCTGGATCCAGGAAGACTCCAAACTTACATTAATAAATCATGAATCTGTTTAAGTCATGCATTCTGGAATCCATTTCTACTAGCAGTATGTTAATTCCAAAATACTACTGCAGAAACTTAATTTAAAAGTAGTGTAAAAATTGTTTTCTCCTAATCTGTGTCCTAGATGGGCCAGAAAGCCCATTATAAAAAATATTGAAAATACCAGAGTAAATAATACACTTAAGCTTGATCTCTAAGTTAGTTTTAAGAAACTAAAGAAAACTCAGGTAAGCAAAAGAAATAAAGTTATTTCTCCCTGAAGGTTCACCTTCTTAGGATGCTACACAAAATGAATAAACTGCATCTTGACATCTTAGCAACAAACCTCTCTGAAATTGCAGTATCTCTAGTACAAGTTCTTAAAACTGAGAGGATCTTCCCTTCTGCAAGCAGCATTCTGACTTCACGGTTTCGGATGTTTTACGATATCCGAAGCATCCTGAAAACAGAAGCCCCTGGACCAAGTCCCAAGCCAGTGGAGTATGTCTCCTTTTTGTACTTGCTAAGGACCCAGCGCTACACATGAAGAAATGGGGGAACCTTTTATAAACAACCAGAATAGCATGGCACTATCTGGGTTCCAGACGAGCAGAAGTTAACTGAATATGTCCACTGGTTTTTGTTCAGACAGACTCGCCTTCCTGGAAAAATGCCAACACTGTTGCACAGTAGAACATAATATTTCCTTACCCCACTATCAATATCTAGCTTGAAGTGCAATTAAAATAATTGATGTTTTAGCAGAATTCAGGTGGGTCGAGTAGCTGATAAACTCAGCTAAAGAAAGGAGGACGTGCATTTTCTTTCAGGGGTAGATATACATAACAATTCAGTGTCCCCCAAAAGAACAGATTTATCTTCTGGAGATTTATGACACCAATTTTAATAGTGTTCTGTTTATGGGCTATTGAGAGGACAATTTTTTTTGTTGATGGGTTTTGCCCCATCGGCTTTAAGTAGCAGCAACCTCACGCTTGAAGTTGGGGAAGAAAGAAATTGAAGAGGGGGAAGAGAATGATCAGTTAGAAAACATTATTAAACAGTGCTATGGCAAACAGTATGGAATGGAGTATTCTCAAAGTGGTTCTGCTCCACAGAAAATGTTATCTATGGATTCAACATTGGGATGTTCTTTCTGCCAAATAAGGTGCAACAGTCTTAAATATCAGTTAGTTAAATGAAAGCATTAATGCCCCCCCCCGCCCCAAGTCGTTACGCTATACCACTCAAACTTATTATTATTAATAAAAATGTCACAATTTCACAAAGTATGACTGGCTTTTGCTGTATCACAGAGTATCCTTTGTTCTCTAGGCATTCATGAAAGGCTATTTTAATTCTTCATGGTGAAAAATACTGGGACTAAGTGTATCTGCAGCTACCAGGACTCATGCTTGTAAACCAATGTTGCAATAAAAAAATGGTAGTTGTATGTGTTGTTTGGTATTTTCAGCGGGGACCCCATTTAAGACCTTTATGTAGACCCCTTGATTGTTTGGACTATTAAAATCAATCAGGTGCAAATCTGTCATTACAGACTAGTGTCAGACTGCTATTTCTCCAATCTGTTGGCTGAGGACAAAGACGTACAGATAATTAACTGCTCATTTATTTTGACTCAAACCACAACCATGTGATTATTACTAATAATTACACCTGTAAGCAATGACATAAACGTATTAACCATTCAACAGTTAGCAAGTGCTGGATTTGAGGTTTCGTAAAGGTACCTTAGGACAGACCCTGTTTACACCTGGCAGACCTGTGAAATAACTCAATGTGGTCACATCTGTGCAAGCTTGACTTCCTTGTGCATGTGCTATGATATAATCTGATTATCGTTTCATCTCACTGGTACCTAAGTAATCCATCACCTATTATTGGCCCTTTGACACCCTATTTCTCCATGATGGTTGTGTCTGATTCAAACCATGACACCACGGAAATCCTGCATTAGGAACACCTGCCAGATACCCACTTTTCAGCTTCTCCTGTACCTAAGGAAGGAATCATGCAGGTAACAGCCAAGCAGTACCATTAGCATGTCCCCGAATGGCACAGTTGATTCTTTCCATTACTGTTTTTTAAGTTCTGAAAATTAGTTCCAACCCCAAATTTATCATGATGCTTGTCCCTTGCAACATCTTAAAGCAGAGAGGTATTTTGATCAGATGCTTACCTGCAGTATTTTAATGGTGAACCAGAGAATTCACTTCCATTTGATGTCGGCTCTGAACGGTTTTCAAAGTCAGACACCAGAAATACTGATAAACTGGCATTGACATAGCCAACCATACACCTAGAGGGGAAAAAATCCTGTAGTCAGGACACAGCAAGGTTTTTCCATTAACTGTTGTACCCAGGAGGATGTTCTCTGGGTTTCATGAAATCCACAGTATAACTGTGATGCTTATTAATATTTGAAAGGGATGTTGAGGCAATATAAAAGAAATGCTCAAGTAGGTCAGGTGGACAATAAAAGTGAAGCAACGGTAGATTTCTATGGGAGAAGAAATGGTGAAGACTGGGACTGGTTACTTTTGAAAAAAAAAGTCACCTAAAAGGTGTCACAGTAGAGGTAGAGAAAATAATGAGTAGCACTAGGAAGATAATCAGAGTATTTCCACCGTTACCTTCATGGTACTAGCACAAAGGGACATTAAATCAGATGGAAAGATAATACACTTAAAACAGCTTTTTACAAAATCAGAGGAACTCAGTACTAAAAGATCCCAGGGCGGCTGAGCACTGGGAGGGTCAGGCAGAGTTTAAAGAACACTCAGCAGGAGAATGGACGTTGCCTGACCAAGGGCTGTGGGAGTCACTAGAAGGCTCAAGTTTGGTGTTAATGAAGCTGAGGAGAGATATGGCACGGGTATTGTGCTGTTCATGCTGCGCCACCTAAGCGCAGGTAAGTCTAGGCACGCTGCTCAGCTTGGTGCAGAGTATAATGCACCATAAAGGTCGGTTGGTTTTTTTCTAAACTATGGATTTTATAGTCCTTGAGAAGTTACATTTAAACACCATTTGGCTTTGTCTCAAAATCTCCATACTGATTGGATTTGGAACTTAATTAAATTACAATATTTTTCTAGCATCGCTGGGTGTCATGTGGATCTAATACCTACAGATGTTTTTTGAAAGAAAAAAGCACTTCTCATTTAAGTTATTCAATAGCAGATGTTCTTGACTCCTTGATTAGAGAAAATTCAACATTCCTGTGGATTTTTGAATAGCTTCCTGCTTTTGTAACAGTACCTATTAATAACAATATCCAGAATGCTGACATAAATAGTTTTTATCCAAGCTGGCTCCTTCAAAGGATTACTATCTGATGGTTTCACCTAGAAATTCACTCAGAAAAGCAGCAGAAGTGTGAAAACACTGTACAAGAGGTTCGTGGAAAGATAAGAGCTTCCTCTGTGAGCCAAGCTACTTCCCCCATGCAGAACTCGTTTCAAAGCCAGGGAGTCATATTTGAGTCTTCATAAAAATAAGATTTCTAAAGGCATTGGTTTTTCATGCACAGCGGTCCTGAGAAAATCAGTAGCAAGGGAAGTCGCCGACAGTGCCTTGATGTCCTGCGGACGGCACGGAATGGCACAAGCAGAGGCACACACTCAGGAACGACTGGCACCAGACCAAACGCTTTCCCCGTGAAGGGACTTTAACTCTTCATGAAAATAAATGGAACATTTCCCCTGGCACCGACTACAATGCCAAACTCCTCGCAGGACAGCAAGTTAGCAGCACTGCTAATCAGGAGCTGCCACACCAGCCGCCCTTCTTCCGCCAGGATGATTAAACAGTATTGACATCCAAAAGACGGCAAAAAAAGCAACAATGGAAGAACTCGCTTTCTGTAGCAGGGAATAAAAATCAGTCTATCTGCCATACAGCAGAATGTAAGCTCTCTGTCACTGTCTGCTGTTTAACTTGAGCTTCTTTGAACAGCAGGGTCCTTGCTGATGGAGCTGCTAGGAGACCATTTGCAGAACGTGTCTACTGGTGTTCAGCTGGATTCAACGACCTTCCCCGCGTCCAACAGCCTCCATTTTACAAGGTGCCATGCAGCAGCTATACTCATAATTACTGGTAGTGCGTACATGCTAATAAAAACTCAGTGTTTAGCAACACTGAAAGAAAATCCACTTAGGCAGCAGGGATTCAGTTCACAAATGTCTCCTAAGAGATGTAATCTAAGGACTCTAGTTTTAGAAGAAAAACAAATTCCTTTGCTCTGTAAGTGTATCTTGATTTATTAGTTGGGAATTGCTTCCTCTGGTTAGACACTACTTGTTTGAGCAATACATGCTGAATACTACATCAGGAAAAAAAGCCTAGTGAGTAAGTTTAAAATGCGCATTACATCCGTAACTGATAAATATCAGCATTGCTTCAGAATGAAAAGAGGGTTATACCCGTGTACGCCAGCTGGGAAGTGCAGCTTTGCAGCATACTGTTACACACACCAAATCTCTGTAACAGCTCTGCTGTGTTCTCCTTGAATTAACGTCATAAATTATAGTCACTCAGCAACCCATTCTGTGAATATGCAATCAGTATCTATGGCTAATATCTGTTACCTAAGCACAAACAATAAATTTGGGTTAGTGGAATCAGAACATACACTGACAGTACTGCTGTATCTATTCAAGGAGTAAGTGACTTTCATGCACGTCTATTTTCCCAAAGAAAAGCTTACTTTTGTCCAGCT
Source organism: Leptodon cayanensis (assembly GCA_027564655.1). Classification (NCBI taxonomy): domain Eukaryota; kingdom Metazoa; phylum Chordata; class Aves; order Accipitriformes; family Accipitridae; genus Leptodon; species Leptodon cayanensis. Next base: position 15,768,100 of record JANXJC010000064.1, on the reverse strand, counting down.
TCTCCTTGGCCAGCACACGGTCCATATTTGTAAGCATAAACAAGGCGAGGGATGAAATCCGATGTCACAGCTATAACAAATGCATTTGTGATAACAGAAAGAATTCCAATGCCTTCCAGGATCCCGTACCAGATTCCTGTTCAACAAGCAGAGGGTGTTAGCTCCAGGAAAAACAAGAACCAAAGTGCCTGAGATACTGCATGCTCTGAAGCAGTTGTCCCCACCACCCAAGGTCTTTTGACGTAGCTTCAACCCGAGAGCCACTGAGTAAACATAATTTTTCTTAGTGAACAGCAGGACCTCAGTGGACCAGATTTCTGATCCTGCTGGGTGGGAAGTTTGTTTATCCTGCAAATAATCTCAAGGAAGCTGCAAAAATGCTCATGGAGGCCTTGGCTCCATCGAGCCACGTAACCATGTGGGCAGTTTTAAGAAAGGCTGTAAGCCTCCCTGCTTATGGTGATGGCTCTCCAGCCTTTGAGAAGGGTCTGCCAGGGCAGCCAGGAACAGACGCGCTCCGTGGTCTGCTTGTCACTCGGGGGGCCTTCTGCGTAACTCGTGCACAGCCGGTCAGCACGTACCTATCGGCATCGAAATCTTCACGGCATGCTAATGCTATACAACGGCACACAGTCCCTAGGCATCGCCTGGGCTTTTTGGCCCACCCTCAACCGCCTGAGAGATCTGGTGGTACAGGCACGCAGCAGCTCTGGTCGTGAGGACCGTCACTGAGAACCACACCAAAGGGAGGTTAGACATACCCGTTGATTTTAATGAGGCATCAAGCTGTGCCTGAGAACTTTGCTGAGTAGGGGGGGGAATGCAACTTATATTGAGATATTACACCTGAAATGGCCTGGGGAAAAAAAAAAATCCATTTTCCTGTGTTTTTATTATTTAACTTATATAACTGTTTTTTTCAGGAATTATGTCTGCAGTGTACGGTGTGTCCAGGCTTGTACCTAACGTACAAGCTCCACACTGCTCACATACAAAGGTTTATGCAGACACAGACTTGAGGTGTGCGGCAGACCATTCTGAGAGCACAAAGCCTGGGCTTCTGCTATTTCATGGCGTGGGCTACTGGTTTTTGCAATGCAGATGGGCAGCGAGGTATCCTATTTACCCCTCCAAAGACACCCGGGATTCAGCGCTGGGCAGACGACTTTGTTGTAGAGAGTCCTTCCTAAAAGTGTTCTGCTTTTGCACATTGCAAGGACAGAAGAGACTGATAGCCAAAATATGTTCAGAGAGCCCTTGCAGTCGTGTGGGTGACCTCAAAGTTATGTGAACCCCGTGTTTAGCACCGTAGGTGTGCCTCAGCGGGAGCAAGTCGTCTCTTGGGATCTAGACCTTCCCCGTCTGACCCAGCGGGGACCTGGTGGGCACAGCCCCGAGTCACAGGGGAGCTTGGTTTTGGCCAGGTAAATATAAAACACACAGGTCTCTTACAGGATGGTGGCCGCTTTAACTTGACTTTCATGTTTCAGCTGCTCTGTCTGGTCATTATATTCAAACTGAGCAGTGGCATGTGTTCACACAGTGTGTCTGCCACGAGGAAAAACCTGCAGAGAACACTGATCACTTCATTAAAACACCTTGGTGGTTAAGTCACCCAGAAAATCATTAAAAGACATTTTCCAATATAGACTATCACTTGCATAAGTAGATGGGCATCAGATACGTGAAGTTTTCTGGAACAATCAAATTGTGTGCTGTTAATAGGGAAGACGACTGAAAATACCTTAATCTGCTCTTGCTTGAAGCGGTCAATGCTTTACCTTAAAAATAACACACACACATAACAAACACACGCACAAAGAGCTCACCTATATCTTTGGCTCTTGAAGCTAAAGGTCTTCTCCACTGGGTAACAAATTTGTACGCATCAAGCCGAATTTCAATAATATTGTTAAGTAAGGCCAGAAGCGGTGCCAGTGGAAAAGCTGCCACAAAAATGGTTGTGAAGCCAAACTGAAGAACTAGGAAAAAAAAGGAAAGATCACAGTTAAGATCTAATCCCAAGGTCTAAGACACCAAATAATACATGCAGACAAACATTATGCATAAATATATAAACATTTCTTATTACACATTCCTATTATTGTACAGCAATTCCTTGCCAAAAGTTCAGAGCAAGGATGACAAGAACAAACGCACATCTGTCCCTGGGATGGGCAGCAACATCTAGATTTTGTAAACCAGAGTGAAGTTTGGAGGTGGACAAACCGTGCTTTTAGAAAGGGACATTTTTACTCCGGCATCAACTAGGATCTCTCAATACCTGCAAAGATTTGGGCTGAATACATTCCTTTTTATAGTACAAATGGGCAACAGTTTGAAACTTTGCCTAAGTTTCTAGAGGCAGGTTTTCAGACTGCCAAATTTCCCATTAATTTGAAAAGAATTGCGTGAGGGAGAAAAGAAAAAACCAATCATGACATACGCAGTTCAGTCACATAGGGCAAAAGTTCTTGTTCTTTAACTTTTCTTTGGGCAGTTATCCTCCCCTCTCCTCTGGATAAAGCAATGCCTTTTGGCAGCAAGCTACTTTGTAAACGTGAGGTAGTAAACGACGGTGAATTTTAAACATAAACAAGCAGGCAGGTCTGTACCACGCAGTTTAAAAATAAAAGCCCAAGGGAACTTCCTTTAGGAAATAACAGCGAAGTTCTGCAGATGCGTATGGGGGTGAAGAGGTGGGCGCTGGTTTGGAAAATGACCTTCCCCGCAGAAAGCCAGAACGCGAAGTGTTTCACAGATGCGAGGTTAGCAAACGGGCAGAAGCGTGGTTAGCCACCTTGCTTTGGTTTGGTTCTTAGAAACTCCCTCCCATTCCTCACCTGACCTGTGAGAATGAAAACCATTTTGCAGCCTCTTTAGCTTCATACAGCAATAATTAAAAGAGTACACCAGCCCACATCGCCAAAAAACCAATAACATTAAAATCTAGCGAAAGACAGAGAACAAAGGTCAGCGTCATACTCATTTCTAGGTATTCATCAAAGAGCCCGTAAGCATTCATAGGTTGCAGATTGTAGTCCTTTTCCCACTGTGGGAAGCTTGTTTTTCTCTGTGTGCCATACTCCTGTCGTAGTTTTCTCCTGGTCCACCAGTTTTGAATTAGCCTACATTTTCAAATAAATTAAAGAAACCAGGTAAATAATATTAGTGGCTGTTTATGACAAAACTGGAAGAGGCTAAGTGTGCACAACGTACCTTGCAAAATTAATTTCCCAATGCACAGGAAAACAGAGCATTAGCAATACATGTGGCTGATGACACAACATAATAGGTATGAAAACAGATACGGCTGATGGGCTGTAATCCAGGCCCAGAGGTTATTAAAACGGTGGAGGGGTTTTGACATCTTTTCATTTATTATTTGCCTCCTTCTGCTCTACACAGAATGGCAAATCACTTCAGGGTCTGCTTATATGGCAGAATGCAATGCTGTGTAGAGAGAGTTGAGTAGTTGATAGTTCTCTAATTAAGAAATCAGTAAAGAGAGTGCTAATGCTGCTTGATCCCTTCCCGTGTGCGAGCCGACATCTCTACACGGCTCTACCGGGCAACCCTGGAAGGGAAAAAGCCACCGTGAAAGGTGTCTGCAGGCAAACCTCCAGAGAACAGAAGGCAGACAGGCGCGTGCGGCGCACTGACAACGCGTGGTGGCCGGGAGGTGGACGGCTGACACGACATCGCAAATGTCTCTACGCAGGAGAGGAGAACTGATGCGCGCTTTCAGAGGTTTCGAGGTGGTGGCTGGATGAAGCAGAAGCACCGCTCTGACATGCCGGTATTTGCATTAAAAATGTAAGCACTAAACAATCAATGCCCTAGCACGCACCCTGGGGCCCCTCTTTGATATCTCTGAAACCTAGTTTTTAACCCTCAGGCAGGAATTTCTGAAGAGAAGCCCGTGCCCCGTGTGTCGGTGAGAAATGGGATGGCAGGCGCCGGGGTTCCCGTCACCAAGGAACACCCGGTGGCGTTTCTGACTTGACCTGCGTCTGCGATCCCCGCGGGAGCCCCTGTCTGCACCAGAGCTGGGCTGGCACCCCGAAACGGTGCAACCCCCCCCCCTCCAAAACAGGCTGCTGGAGCTCCTCTCCTAGGGCTGGCTTACGGGGAAATATTCTCTGCTATCAGCTTTGGCACTGTGCAGCGCTGGCTCTGCCTGGGTCTCAGCGAGCGGGTGCGGGGGCAGCGATGTTCTACTACAGACTACAGGATTGCCTCCAAATCCTCCAGCCATCCACGCGGTGTCGGCTCCGATCACGGTCTTAGCAGGAGTGATTGTGTTTTTCCCACACAAAAAGGAAACGCACTTGCCTGCAGCGTTTCAGGGCCAGAAGGTGGGCTGAAAGGTCTGGAGAGCAAATACAGCTCTCATCAGAATAAAGTGAAGCAGCTGGCATTGTCGTGACCGTGCGGTTCGCGTTGTGATTTTCGTTGTGACTCTAAAGTGAAGGGACTGACTTCACCTGAAGCAGTTTATTCCCATTAAATCACTTGTTCTTAAACAAGCTCCTCCTACCTCCTTCAGTCACCTTCTTTAATCCCCTTCTCTGCTCTTTATTAGGTTTCAAAATCGCTATTAACAGGCAGCAGAAAGTTCTAATGAAAACTGAGAAGGGAGGCAGGGAGTGGAAAGAGGAGGATCAACACCGCTGCTGCTGGTCCCTCCTCCCCCCCCGGCTAATTCCCCCAGCCCCAGCAGCTGGAAAATCCTGGCAAGCGGTGCTAGGGCAGGCCTGGGAAGACAGAGAGACAGCCAGCGTTGAGTACCTGGACTGCCAATTACTCTGTGCATTTAAATAACTTACTCCGTTCTCATTACAGCTAGACGCGGCCGGCACTGAGGCTGCCTGAAGTCGCTTCTGCGACACGTTTCTGCAGTCCAGGGACCCGTCTCTGGACAAGCTCTGCTCTGGATCCTGCAGCCAGGCAAACCCCTCTGAACTTTGCAAACTTTCTGACAAGGTCGGGTCTCTCTTTTCTTTTCACACTTGCTAATTTCCCTTGACGACCTGCCACACTGTCTCGAGCATCAACTGTCTATGTTAATCATATTAAACATGTTCATTAAATACTAGTCAATAAGAAATGAACCAATACGAAATGAATAATTGTCAACCTTATTAGCTAGGGCACAGCTCCGTAATACCCTGAAGATCACCAGGGCACTTACCTATATACCACTCAGTACGTTTTTCTATCTCTGAGAGTGTATATGCCAGCAGCGCATTTTTTCCAGCTCATACCTGCCCTTTCAGGCATCTTTTACCACCCAGCAAGGAGAAATCCAAATTAGAACTTACTAGCATAGCTAAAAAATGATACATATAATATTTCCTGTGTAAGGAACAGCGGTCCTACAGTTTTATTTTTAAGGAGTTTTAAAACACAGAATACAGTTTAATGAAGTGAAGCACTTCCCATATATTATTCATTTGTTAATATTTATATTACACTTTCACTTTTGCAAACTATGTCCAATGTGAAAAAAACCCAAACGCCATCTATCTCTATATGTCCGGAAATCTCTCTTAGGAGTTCAGTATCTTAGGGGGGATTTTCTATTGTAATGACTACTGTATCTTGCTTTTATGTAACCGGTCATACAGAAAGCATAAGCTTAGTATTCTTCTGTGACCTACGGAAGCACAGGCATTACATTTACTTACGGGTAGCCCAGTTCCATGAAATTATTCCAGGTCTGCTTTAACACCATTATAATACCCATTTGCATACAGAGATCAATAAGGCATCCACTTGGGTGGCACTACAGAAGAAAAGAAACAAAAGGTTAAACAGAAATAACGCTGAGTTTTAAAGCATTTCTTACAGACTAGAAATGGTATTAAATAAATTACTTAAAGGAAATTAAATGCCATTCTCTATTTTTTTTAAAGAATAAAAACTCATGGGAACGTATGAGACTGTATCATACCATCAGCCTTCTAAGCCTACCATCTAATTCTCTGCAGAGGCCAGAATCAGCTGAAACGAAAGCAATTTTCACATTAGCGCTTCTAATATGTTGTGCAACTGTGGATGGGACAGAGGCAAAGGCTACCAAGTTTCTCCAGTGATTTCAATAGTTTTTGGGGAGGTTGACTGTGCACCAAATCAAAGAACGAAGAGAAAATTCCTCCTGGCTGCATAGGCAAACGGTTCATGCCTGGCGGATAGACCTAACGCTGTTTATTGAGTACTATTGAATGTATATGACTGAGGAGACCATGCAAAGCTATTCTCTCCTTGAAGAACTAAAAACCTTTAACTGTCAAACAGCAGTTCTTAGTGTCTCTCGCTGAGTGCTTGCTTGCTTTAGCAGTGGCTCCAGCCCTTGAAGAAGTGGTGCTGCTTTTGGGAGAGATGCTCAGCTAGTACAAATTTAGGTGATTCCACAATTTCTCGCCTAGTATTGGAAGAAACAGAAAAGGACCAAAAACTTCCTGCCCTTAAACAGCATTTTGCACAACTGATTTTGTGGATCCAAACACGGAGTCCAAGCTGCATCGTTAAATCCTGGGTATTACAGATAAGTCGAACAGATCATTGTCATAGAACTGGAACTATTTAACTTTTACAGAGAAAAATTAGTTATGACCTCTAACAAAATGTGATATGAATTTCTTGCACATACTGCATTACACAGTGCTCAGAACCTGGGTCCCTGCTGAGGTTTCTGTTGGCCTCATTCAGCTTCTCTTTAGATTAACAGGGTGGCAGATAATTAAAAAAAAAAAAAATTAACTCCTCTGGCATTACTAAACCATCATCCTTCTGGTTTTAGGAATCAGTCACACGAGCCAATATAACCTGAGAAAGGCAGGTGCAGTATTAATGAAATAGCAGTGATGTTACAACCCATAACATCGCTAATATATAAATTGTGGTCTGAATACGCCCATGGACACTGGACTAGACTATATCGTGTTATTAAATGTCTTGGACTTGGCTTCATCCAGCAGGTGAAGAGAGGCCTATTGGAGGGATATCTAGGCATTACATTCTAAATTACGTTCCTAATAAGACCTAGCACAGATATGGCCAATAAAGTTGAGACTTTTTTTAATAGACATTTCTTTTATTATTAGACTCTTTTTTTTTTGCTCTGAGAAAAGCAAAATAATAGGGACTACTAATAGTCGCTTCCACCAGCAACTGACCCAACCTCTAACACGCCGCTGTTGCACTTCCCTCCCCAAACTGGTTCTTTCTTCTTCCCATCTCTGCTCCTGCAGAGAGGTGAGGTTCCTCCCCTGTTCTCCAATCCCTCTGTGAGATGATTCAGCCCAGGAACTCATCCAAAAACTAATTTGGCCAGAAAAAGGAAAAGTTTCCTGCTGATACCTGGAACTGAATAGGCTCCTCACAGGGTTGGACAAGCCAGAGCCAGTGCAGAGGAAGAGGAAGGAGCAAACTCCTGGGGAAGGCTCAAAGGGAGAGCAGAAGAGAGAAGTCTTCTTCTGGCAGCAGCAAGCTGTTAGGTCAGCTCAGCCCCCCTCAGACTTGGGAGGGATGTTCAGTGGATTTCCATCTGCCCACTTATCAAATACTCTTTCCTTGAATGTGCAGAATTCACTACTTCAAAATTAGGATGGCTTTTTCAAATTATTCCTTTTTTGGCTGGTATTTGGATGACCTCTATTAACCAAAATATTTATGCATCTGGAAGCGTTTGTAAACCCATGTTGGCAGTGTAAGTCCTGCATTTTCCACTTGCCATTTGTCATGTGTTTGCGAAACTGTTTCAGTTATTCAGCTGTGAAGCAGGAAAGAATCCATGGGATTTGAGTGTGCAAATAGCAGCACTGGAAACTACACGACTGGTCCAGAAACTGCTGCTGTTCACCTCCAGTAACCGTCAAATGGTTTTTGAATTCTGAATGTATTTGCCAAAAAAATGGTATTGGTCCTTGAGGGACTTGCAAAGCCAAATTCTCATTGCTCTGCAAATCTATTTGGTTTTATAAACATGGATCGTTATGCCAGTAGCTCTTGCAGGAAGTTGCTCAGTTGTTTTGGTCAACTTTCAAGGACATTTTATGTGTCTGGATTTTTAAGTTATTATTTTAGCTCCCTGGTCTGCAAGGCTAGAAAAGCTGAGAATAAAGGATGTTTTGAGAAGCAAAAAGTTGCCAGATTCATATCTGACTTTGATTCATTTCAAGGATGAAATATTTCCAATGTAAGAATGCGAGTAATGTTTAAACCATTTGATACCACTATCCAAATGTGATGCCAACACTAAAACTGCTAGCACTGAAAAGGGTGTATATATCAATATGTAGATGTTTTTGTAGCAGATGGTAGTGTCAGCAGTGTGGAGTTAGACAGCAATGAAAACCCAATAACACACTCAAAAATACCCAGGCAGGGTTACGTGTCTGCCTCTGCCTGCATTCACTGCAGGGTGGGCAGCAGATACTTCAGTGTGTAGTTAGCGAACACTCACCTCTTCCAGTCTCCACCGGTTTATCAGCCTTAAGTAGGCACCAGGGTGTCCTGTAAATCTTTAACACAGGAATATACATCACCTATGTTGTGTAAGCAGTCTGTTCACCGTAGTAGAAAAAAGCTCACACTGTTGTTTTAATCTAGTGTCATCTTAGTGTGATTGATATAACTATAAAAGATGTTATGCTGCAAAATGTTTTGGGGAATTCCTGCAATAATTTCCATGAAGGACTAAGTATATTTTTACTTCCAGTTTTATTTCAATACCAAATACTCTGCTGTTGGATATTCAGCATATGCAGAGAAGAGAGAAAATCTGAATAAAACTGTTCATGTCAGTACGGAAAATGGCTCTCAACTGCCAGTCTATTTCCTTACACCATAATGTGGGCTGAGATATCTGCCTTTCTGTGTTTTTCATTAGGAAAACATAATTTTCTTATTATTCTCCCATGTTTTCTCCCAAAATGATTCCCACAACTTCCCACATCCAAATAATCCATACTGATGGATTCTTCTACTCAAGCCTTCTCTACTCAAAGGATCTTCTTTTCCTTTTAGGGGACTTGCAGAGAGACATACATATATATATGTGTGTGTGTGTGTGTATATATATCTCTCTAATTTTCTGTGGAAAAAACCCACCCTACTGATAGCTCATAATTCACTCTTAACAGTCCAAATCGTACAACAGAAGCAGCAAAGTATTCAGGCAGTTGGACTAGATGATCGTTGTAGGTCCCTTCCAACTGAACTATTCGATTCTATTCAATTCTATCTAGTCTAGTCTATTCTAGTCTAATTCTATTCTATTCCTAATTATATTCTAAAAGAAAAGACACAGTGTTAAGTTATTTACTTACCTGTACAAATTACACACATAAAGACAGTGAAGTGACCTGCATGTATAGTGTTGTGGGACGCATCAGTTCCTAGCAGTGCAATTGTTAAAAGTCAGCACTGAGCCAATGTGGTGCTAGGAAATGAAAACCGCATCTGTTTCTGGGCTTTTGAAAGGAAAATAAAACTGCAATCTGTCCTGCTTTGCTAGTATGGAATTTGCATTTTGAGATGTGTGATAATATGGTCCCATTTTGTTTCCCTCCACACAATTTTATTTCTTCTCTCTACTTCGTTTTGCACATATGAAGGTGCAGACATCAATCCTACCTTCCAAGGAAGAATGCTATATAAAAGGTAGAGCTGTTCAGATTGACAAACTGAAAAAGAAACATTTTCAGAGTGAAGCTGTTCTCCCACTCAGATTCGGTACGAGGCTGCTCTGTGAAGAAAGAGAGCAGAGTTTCAGAGGTTTAATCAGATTAACAGTTTCCCTTGGCACAAAGGCTGCACACACCTATCAGAGCTGGCAATGTATCTGTAAATTAGCCTGCTGATTTCAAAATATAAGATGACAGAAGAAATTGTATCCAAAAGCAGCGCACAGCAAGTGAGCTTGTAAAGACTTAGAAATCTCTCCTGATATCTGGATATGTGTATTCCCAGGAGACTGGAAGAAAGCGGTCAAGAAAATGTGTATATTAAACATCCCTCCTGGATTCCTGTATGCTTTACAGGCTCAGGCTCTTCTCTTATTTCCTTTTCTGCAACGTGTCATAACGACACTGCCAGAAGGCACCCCGCTACAAGCTACGTGAGTGCCTTTTTGTTAGAGATGTCACACGGAACTGGAGCAAATCCTCCTTGTATCTCTGTTTCGTGGATTTGCCCACCATGCTGGCACCTAAGGACTCTGCACAGGTATCAGTGGAGTGCCACTGCATGGCTCGCTTTTCTTGTCCCAGGGAACTCATCACAGAAGACCGAGAAAAAATATTTTACAACGGATGGGGTAAGGCAAATGGGAAAGGAGAAGACACATTCTTCCCTTCAGGTAGGCCCTTAATCTCCATCTAAAGAGATATCAAGAAAGAAGTTAACAAAACAACTTCTATGTCCTGGAACTACTCTGCAGTTGGCAGGAGCTTATTAGTCAATCATTGCTGTGAACAGGAGTAATCAGAGGAGAAGTAGAAGTACTAATGGTGATTCTGAGTATCATAATGGTAGTACTTACATACTACTTCCTAAGGAGCCTCCAGTAATGTACTAATGTACTGGAAGTACAGAAACTACAACGATAAACTAGATTCTCTTTAATTAGAGCTGCCCTAGCCATGAGGAAATTTTAAATAAATGCATCAACAAAACCATAAAACATACCATAAATTAACAACGGTGTTAGTGATTTGGAAATGCCTGTCAAGAAACCCAAGTTTGCGTGCATACCAGTGCACGCATATTTAGCTAAACAGAAAGAAATAAAGCATCGTGCCTTTTTGATGCCAGTCTGCGGGAAGGACAAGTTTGCCTCGAACAAGGCTGCTGCGGCTGAAGCTTCGCTCATGTGCCCATCGGAGGCAATGGCAATGCTCTGGAGGAGCACGGACGTGAGCTCTGGGAAAGGTCATGTAAAGGCTGGAGAAGGACATCCTGAATGTAGCTTTGCTGCCAATCCCACTCTGAGCTTATTACGCCGATAAAGATCATTCAAACCAAATCAGCTACTCGGGCCATCAGAGTAAAAACCACAAAATGTTCTGAACACGGTCAGAACAGCTTGACCCACTGAGTTTTCACACAAGTGCTTCCTGCACAGGCTACAAGAATCAGACTACCTTGATGATAACCTGGCAGAAAGTAATCACGCTTCAAGGTCTCTAGACCGTATCTTACTGTCCCCAGGGTGTCACAGGGAGTAAAAAAGCATAGCCTGTGCAAAGCACATACTTGAAAGTCATATTTCTCAACTGTAACTAGCAGCTATGTTTTCCGTGGATACAGGACGGCAAAAAATATTTTAAATCTACAGCAAACAAACGAGGACTCTCAGTCTAATAAGAAACAACACAATAAAATGCTATCTTACATAGACATGCTTTGAACACATCACCTATAACTTCCCAGAGGCAGAAAAGCCCTGACACTGAAATCAGCTGTGTGTTTCCTCTGAGCAGGCACCAAAATCTGTCCACCTGGTCCAAAATACCTCACTGAACATCATCAACGTACACAGGTATCCAGAAGCTCAAAATAATCTCAAACCACTTCTACACATGCCATAATACGGTTCGCTTAATAGGCCTTCAGCAAGAGTCTCATTTCAGGCTTCATGACACGACGGAGCCCTTGCCGACTGCCACCAACCACGGCAATCTTCCAGCATGAGCAGGACCTCCAAGGGCTCTGCCTGAGCCATGCCTACGTGAGCGACAGCCTGCTGCTACCCCAGTGACAGCACGTGCTGTCCCTAGGAAACACGTCCTTACTCTAGCGTAAAGATCACCGTTATGGGTGAGCTGAAGAGATTACCGACGCTCGGAACACCGTCAGAGTTGAGGTGTTGGTAGAGTTGAGTCATCACCAAGTTATCTTCCCTCCACATTACCGCCCCTCTTAAAGGCGTATGTTTGATAGTCAATAAGCACCTTCCTTCCAAGCTATAAGTTGGGTTTTCAGAAAGGACTCCCCCATTTCCAGGTCTTCACAAAACCTGGGGGTTGCGAGTGCTCAGTATCTCTGAAAACTCACGCTTTTTCCCTCAAGGTAACAATTTGTTTAAGTTCTTACAAGGTAAGGGGTTGGAACAAGACCCAAGCATGGCAGGTAGGTGATTGCTGTCACCGCTGACTGAATAGCACTATTGCTTAGGTTATATACTCCTTTATTATAAACTTAAGAAAAACATTAAGTCCTATAGATTGCAAATTAATCAGGATTTTTCATTTTTATACAGACAGTTTAAATACTATCACAGTATAGGGACCAAAAAATCAGTACAACATCATTCAGTTTTGTATTTAATATTGCTTACCTAAATTTGTCAGGAAAAGAGCAACCTTTTCATACAGCTGTAACAGAGAAGAAACAGCCTCTTAGACACATGACCAGCTCAAAAAAACAGAACTGCTTTCTAGGTAGAGTAACTGCTTTTAGATGTTAAATCTGTCATCCAGATCGTCTCTGTGATGTTCTGACAATGATGGTAATAAAACTATATAGTAATAATACAATAATGATATAATCAAACAAGGAACAGTAATATTTTTAATGCTTATACTCAGCTCTTTTCATCCACAATATATGGAGAAAAAAATGCTGTCACTGTCTCTATTTTACAAACACAGTGAAAAAGGGTGAGATAACTTTTCCAAAAAAAACAAAGCAGAACAACAGCACAACTAGGATTTTTGTTTTAGTTACTTATGGAACATATATCTCTCTCAAAAAAAAAATCACCGTAGTAAGAGCACGCTCTGGTATGTTGGGTATTTTGGGCTTTTTGGTTTTGTTTGGGATTCTCTTGGTGCTGAAAGGAAGGACACTGGCGAGACAGGGTTGCTTCAGAGAAAGTCTTTAGTAATCCCCGCCACCAGACGCATTTCTTTCTCCGAGTCAGCGATGTTGTTCCAAATCCTGAGTGGTACATTCTGCGCTGAGCAGATACCATGCTCTCAAACTCTCCGGGAGACTGCTAACTTCATAAAGCTTACAGAAACTACCTTGGAGGGTTTTCACAATTAGTATTTGCAAAGGGGTTTTGAACCTATAAAGTACATCACCACCAACATCAGTGTTAGTGTAAATTAATACAACAATTTCCATTTGCTTTAAATGAGTCTGGAGCCGGTTCCCACAAAGCACTAAATGTCCTTAACTCTTACTGATGCCTGCAGGGATACAAAGCTGCTCATATTTCAGGCTCAAGTACTTACTTATTCCTAAAGTGCATATCAGCAATGTTTCTTTTCATTTGCAGTTCTCCTTACAAACTCCTGCTTAAATTGAGTTACATACAATTTACAGATCAAACTGCCTGTGTAAGGACTGAAGTCCTCCTGAATTATCTCACCCTTGTAACAACCACTTCTTGCTTAGAATAGCTTTTTGCTGCCTTTGGAGGAAACGGTTTTGTTTCAAGTAATGGAAAAGGTGGTTTCTTCTAGGTTTAAAAGCATCTCTTAAGGGCAGCTGTAAAAGTGCTAAATGTCTGGGTGGTTTATATCCTGATCCCAGCAGGGAGTGCGCTATTTTACAAACGTACATTGCTCTGCAGAAGGGGGTATCAAAACTGTATTTTGTGGCTATTCCTCCTGGAACAGTACGACTGCATTAGAGATTCTGTTAACAATGTTTGGATCTAATTATCTGCTACTGCAGTTTACCACTACTGGTCCCAAGGGGGCTTTTTAGGATCATATTCTGTTCTGTGTTCGTATTTTCTATGGGCAATACCACTGGAATTAACAGGTTTTATTAACCTAGGCAAAGCTAATAATTGTTCCCTGGTCAGGCTGGAGGATTATCTGGGAGACATTATGCTTGAAGGTCACTTTGTTTTGTCACGATGGATGTGTCAGTGTATGTACCTCGCTCCCAGAGCATCCGCTCCAGAAGTTACTTGTGGTCTAGACCTTTCCCTGATGCTCAGAGAAGTTGTCAGCTCGTATCAGAATCACTGGTGGTTTTCCAGGCGTCCTGGCAGTGAATTCCCTGCTGCTATATACGTCTTGGTCCATTCTGGTTTTATGACTGTATCTTTGCTTGCTCTCCTGCTGCTTTTCCTGAGTCGCAGTTTGTAGAGGATTCAGCTACCTGAATTGCTCCTGGGGTAAGATTTTATTTTATTTTATTTTATTTTATTTTTTTATTTTCAGAAGAAATCCCACTACTGTCCTTCAGTAAACTATGTTAATCCATCATAGGAAGTGAGGGATTATGTTCTTAAATCCTTTTGAAAAGCTCCTGCAGTTTCATATTTTGGGGATCTTTTGTTTCCATGAGCTATATCCAGATCTAAAGCTGTGCTGTTTATTGCATGGTAATGAGTACAAGGCTTAAGAAATCCATCTTTGCAGTTCTCTACTTATTTGATGTATTTTAGGAAATAAAACAAAGTTTCTCAAAAGGCACCTTCAAGCCATCTTCCATTATTTTAAAAATTTCTCTAAGCTGTAAAACTCTTTGAGAACCAAGTAATTTTGTTTGTGCAGTATTTCTTTGTTGCTGCTTCACTGCATATACAATGACTTATACTGAGAGCTTGGAAATGGATGTTGTACTGACATAGATATATATAGTTTTCTTTTTATTTCTTCTATGCTTATTGTGTGCTCTAGGTGGATTACAGAAAACCCCCAAAAGCGGCAGACAACAAACAATAAATCAAAAATAACATAAAAGAAGAGAACCCTCCGTACAAATTCAGAGAGAATAACAGCTTCCACCTCTTCTTTCTGCCCCTTCTCAGCCTATAGCCCCACCTTTGGGAAAACACAGGAAAGTCAACAGCTCTTGACAGACTGTCCTAGTCACCGATCCAGTCTTGCCTACACCAAAGGCAGAAGTGAAGTCCTGCAGCAAAGCCTCTTGCAATTTCCTGCTATATAAATGAGGGGCTGTTAAAATTAATTTTTAGATGATGGAAATGCTTGGGCATTGCACAGGAAAGAAAGTAGTCTCCAAGCCAGAGACTGGAAATGTGCAGGCCTGAAATAACATCTCATACTTCCCCCAGAAGTAAGCCAGCATATCTCCTGGAGCAAAGCCTAACATGCTTTTTGCAGAAGACGCTTGCTACTGAGTGGGTAGAGATACTCTGCCCTGGCTCCAGCACCTGGATGGTTTGTAGGTTGATCCCTCCTTCCCCCTAAAATGCATTCTTATAACATCAGTTGACAAAAACCTGATAGTAAAAGACCATGCACCTCTTGCCAAGAGTAACTAATAGAAGACACGTTGCTATCACAGCAACAAACAAAGTACCTGCATCTCGATGGAAGGATGAAACTCATCCCCCATCCGATCTGTGCTATACTGTCTTACTGGGGCTGTTACCACATAGAATTTCCATTTTTGTCCCAAGTCTGGTTCCAAACCAGTTCACAGCAATAGCCTGACCTCAGCCAGCCCCCCCACAGCGCGCCCACACCGTGTCCCTGGGGTACCCTGGCAAAGGCCACAGGCAGCTCACGGAACGAGTCCTGTCTGCTCAAGCCTCCTGGAGTTTTTAGCTCAAGGGAGTTCTCCTGCATATGGACATTGTGTCTGTATATGCATATCCTCACTGGTAAACTACTGTGAAAACTGAAGCTGGAATGACTGAAACCAGTATAAATAAGAATTAAGCTTGGCCCTGTATTTAAAAAATAACTTCGAAACACTAACTGGAAAGAAGAATATTAATGAAGTGGATTGAAACATGCAAAGATATGAAAGGAAAAAAAGAGGCAGAAGAAAAAACAGGAGCATGGACATGTCTCAAATATTTTTTAGAACATTCAAACACACTTTATACAATGTTTTGGGTTTGGAATTGTACTTTACATAGTGAACATGCATAAACAATAAAACCATCTCTGGCTTAGCAAGACACTCCATTCCTGCTGAAAAAGAAACCAAAAGCATTCAGCGGTCTGCAGACTGTGATATCTGCTGATCTGATGGCTCGAG
The DNA here is from genome assembly GCA_027564655.1 of Leptodon cayanensis. Taxonomy (NCBI): domain Eukaryota; kingdom Metazoa; phylum Chordata; class Aves; order Accipitriformes; family Accipitridae; genus Leptodon; species Leptodon cayanensis. The sequence continues at coordinate 15,752,116 of JANXJC010000064.1, read as the reverse complement.
TATTAACTTTGGATATGTTCGTTTTACTTACCACGTTCAGTAGCATGATGATGCAAAAGTTGATGCACACTGCAGTCCCTGTAGTTGCAACCTGAGAGTTATTCCTGATTAAAGCCCACTTAAAGGCAGCAAAAGTGCTGACAGTCACGACACGGTAAATAACAATGCCAAAAACAGCAGCAATCACCACACAGATCTAAAGGAAGAAAGAATCAGAGAGAAGAACCTGAAAACTTGCAATAGAACAGGAGTTATCTTCTCCCTGAAACACCGAAAACTAAAACAATGAAATGAAAGTCTTGAAAAATACATCCATTTTGATTCCAGAGAAAGGGTTCAACATGAATATTCTTATTATGAAGTCCTTTTTATTTTCCATAATGCAAAATATCTTTGAAATCATATTAAAATAATTTGTAGTTTTAAACATTTTCTTGAAAATGTACCTCTTCCTTAGCATTAATGTGGGAAACAGCGTTGCCAGTTCTGGGAATTACAAATTTTCCTTACAAGCACGTTCCATGATGTGCAAAGGCTAGTCTCAAGCTGATGTCCCAGCTTGATGACGTCATATTTGGGATGGATTTTATGCTTTGATGGACTTCACGCTTAGAGGAAAAAATGTCTCCGTTTGTAAGCACTGCCTCAACAACAACCCTGGCAAGCTACCCTAGCAAGCTGTTTCTTGCTAAAGTTCTGGAAAGTTTCTCTCTAGGGAAGGTAACAAATTCAATTGCCCTTGTAATTTCTACTCTGATGAGACTTTCAGCAAATGTGACATTTATAATGTGAAACCCATACAGCTGAGCCAGGCTGCTCAATCACTTCGTGTTCCATATGCAACAGCTGAGCACTAAACAACAACTGTTTTCCATCGTGACCAATTTATGTCACAGTTTAGCAAGTCACCTAAAGGACAAACAGCTGGGAATTAGCACAGGTGACTCATCTCAGAGAAAGCCTGACAGAGTACCCCTGAGCTACCTTATTAGATAAGGAGAGTTTCTTCAGCAGAAGACAGCCGATTATTTGCAACAGATAGGTGTACTCCAAGGTTATGCATAGACAACTTAAACCTACCAAAACTGAAGTATATCTAAGCTAATTGAATGGGCAAAATGATTTTGAAAACGCTGAATGCTATTCAAGCTGGTTTCATATTTTTTTAGTTACAAAATTGATTGACCTAATCCCAGTGCAGAAGAAAAAGAAAGTGTGTGTGAATGTGAAGGATTGTCTCTGGATTCCCTGCGCGGTGTTGAGGGGAAGAAGGACCGCTTCCCTTCGTTAACAGGGAACCCCTAACCTGCTTCAAGCTGTGTTAGTAACTGCACTGTGAGAGTCAATGCTGTGAAATTTTTAGAACGGCTCTGACTTGAAGCATCGATAAGTGTGTATCTCCTGTGCTTAAATATATAATTTTTAAGGAATATTTTTACCTATATGGGGGAAAATTCAGCGTTTTTCTAACTCATTGGAAGCCCATGCTATGCCAGCAATAAAAAATATCTTCAGTGAAAATAATCCTTGTCCTATTTCAAGGACTGTTATGGGGACAATTTGTGGTGCACGCAATTCAGAGCAAGGCTAGTCTGGCACTTTGAGCAAGATCTATCACTAGGCTAAGATTAATGACTGTGTTTGCAAAAGGCAGGGAGTGAAAACTGTCCCCCTTCAAGAAAAAAAGAGTAAGGAAAATATGCAAAATGTTGCAGATGCAGAATCAATTCCGAGCAGAGACTGCAGTCCTGAGCAGACGTCAGTGTCTTCAAGGCTCAGTCAGACCGTACGTCAGCTCCTCGTGCCCGGCGTTTCTCCGTCTATCCGCCCGACATACCAGAGCGCAGATCATCTCAGCGATGCTCTTGCCTTCCTTGTCCAAGACTGCTTTGGACAATTTTGCAGCCACCAGTTTCTTGCAAGCCCTCTGCCCTGTTCCCTCCCCTCTCACTCAAACACGACGTTGCTGGGCTAGCTCACCTACCCGCCTCTGCACAGCTCCCGCAGTTACACACATATTCCACTTTCTAGCCTCCTGGAAAAGCCCCAGTAAATTCCACAAGGGTCTGAGTTGATGCCAGCTGTGTTTTCAAGACCAGTCCTACCACCGCTGCTGTCACGTGAATAACAGCGGATAACTGCTTCGGTGGAGTTAGAGGATGGGGGCGTTTCAGCAGACACGCATGCAGCTCTCTGTTAAGAGAGATTTTGCTGCTGCGTTTAGTTTTGCGCTTTGGAAGGGGGAGAGATGCCTCATTTTAGACAAGGAACATCAGTTTCTCCATTTCAATTGCACTACGAATACGAATCCTCTTTCCTTACCTCCTCAATACACTGAAACACTAGCACATATTAACATCGTCAGGCGCTCTAGGCACCTCAGTTAGGTTCTCTGTAGAGTTTCCAGAGAACAGCTGCCTCTTCCATGGCATCTCTCCCCATCACTCTGTGCTGTCTACACAGGGAAGGCAAGGAAATCAGTGAGCTAATTCAGTCAGCTGAAGTTGAATGTGTTTGAACATGATAGCGTTGCTGTTCTGGCACGTATGTTGCTACATATAGCGTTCTGTGCATAGCCTGGAAGGAAGGACTTAACTATCTGGGAGACTCAGCGAAGAGTAAATTAGTGTAGGGCTTTACAGAAACTCAGGTGATTTGCTATGTACAGATTTGCAGCCTGCAGTAAACATGCTAGAGCTTATTTCACTTTCAAGCAGTCGCATCCAATATCTCCAGAGATAATGTTATTTTGTATTTTTTCAACCGGTAAATAAATAAAAGTTCTCAAACCATAAAAAATATTCCAGATGCAGAAACAATGAGTCTGCTGCATTTATCTGCAAATGCTTGATAAGGCTCTGGCTTCCCGGAGATGGGGTTCATTCGTTCTTTCTTGGAGTACTTGGCTTCAAACTGCGGACGTATTTCCTCCTATAGAACAGACAGACAATGTTCACATACAGCACAGCTAGGAAAGATTCCATAGGAAACTTCAGATAATTTATCAGATCACTGTTATTGGGAATTACATCTTTGAATTCAGCAGCTGGCACAGCTACTATAAAAGCTGAGCTGGGAAATCAGGTCTCCTTCATGAGAACTAGAATAAATCACTGTACCTGTAAAACCATATTGGAAGTATTTAGTTAACTCCCCAATTAGCTACTCATCTAAACAATGCTCTTTCAAACTATATGGCTGTAAGCCAAATCATTTTAAGGTTGATACCACCAAGTTTCCCAGCCTGGTATTATCCTATTGATACTGGAATTCTACAACAAAGCAAAAAGGAGAAAAAAAAAAAAAAAAAACAACTTCTTTTTCCAGACCCAGTTGCTGTTTGCTAGGTAATTGGTTACTTTCCCATTATCAGCAAAAGTTTCTCAGCATTTGAAGAAGGAGCCAAGCCACGCGAAGATCGGCCTCTCACAGCTGCTGGCGGTCCATATCTGTCAGACCAAGTTCTACAACGCTCTGATGTCTACTGGAGAACTGGCCCATGGTACAGCGGCTACAAGGCAGCCCAAAGGCAGCTGTGGGCTGTCCTGTTCCACCAGCCTCTGCTGTGCCTTGCTTTGTAATGGCCAAGGACCCAGCTTACCCATTTCAGTCACTTCCAACCCTTCAACGGCATGTAAATGAACTTTGACTGACTGAAAGGTGTAAATGCCTAGACCTTAAAGGACTGCATTGAAATACGTGAATGTTAACTGCTCACGCAAGTCTTTAGAATGTGAATAAAAATAAGATATCCTAAAATCCCACATCCTTTTTATAAAATTCCCCTGGGGGGGGGGGAGTCACATCTCATTCTCATTCTCTCAAATTTTGAAGGCACTCTCTCAATACAGTTAATTTCCAAATTCAAGCAGCAACCTGGTAACATGGTATTAAAAGAAGTTAAGCGGCACGTATGCTCAGCTGCAATGCCTGCGTAACTAATTACGTGCTTGAGGGAACCAGCCCTGCATCAGCTCTATACAAAGGCTGAGCAGGTTTCTGGGGAGGCAGGGAAACCCTCGCTCTTACCCTACCCTGCTCAAGCTGTTCCTGCCACGTCAGGGCTGAGCAGACCACAATCCAGCAAGAGAAACAACGCAAGTCGTATTGCTGCGTGCCCAGGGACGTGCAGAAGGACAGAGCGTTGTAGGACTGAAGGCCGGCGCTTGAGAATTGCACCTTGTAGGTTGGGCGAAGGCTCTGCCAGCTGACTTACGGAGTCCTATACAAGAAAAACTTCCTTCTCTGCAGCTCTCTCCAGGCCAAGGTTTGATTATCTTTTACAACCTGCGCTATAGGGAAGCCCTTATCATAGCCGCCCGTCCATGAATCTAGGTATCTCCTACAACCGCCAGTCAATTCGGTTAACGCAAACGCTATTTTTACAGATACATCCCCGCACAAAACTGAAACTCTGGCTTAAACCTTCATTCCTGTTTAATGACACTCAGCTGGGGGCAGGAAGTGAACAGTGCTGTGTCTGGCTCAGGTTAATGATATAAAGAAAGTGACACCGAAGAAAAAGAAAAAAGTACGCTGTAAATAGCGACCGAAGCCATATTTCAGCTGGGACTGCCAGGACCTCTGCGCAGCTGGTTTCTTTTTGCACACCCAGCCAAGACCCAGTTACTCTCCATGTCTCCCACCTTGCACCTCATTTACAAGCAAAGAAAATCCAGATATACAGGGTTGCAGGAGCCAGAACACATTCAGCCCATGTCCCCAGCCTGGGGGAGCCGGACACTGCGGGGGCTGCGGCGTGCCTTCCTTGGGTGAAAATCTAAAGTGGCGAGGAATTCACAAGGTTGCATATCTGAACAAATTTAATTCTCCTTCCCACCATCTTCCGTGTTTCATTTCTTTGTCTCTTCATTTAGAATGGAAAAGCGATAACAAAGTGATAGGAAGCCTTATAAATGTTTTTTTTTTAACCTATTGTTCGTAGGAATTAATAAATTTCCCTCTGTAGCCAAACCTTATTTTTCAATTTGACAATGAAAATTAAAGCAAGCAAAAGCTAGACATGGCAGATAATGTTAATAAAAACAACCATCTTCATTAACAAAAGCTTGTGACATAAAATGGTAATTAGAACTCTTTAATCGATTCCTTTGAAATAGCTAATAAAATAAACCGGCTGATTTTGTCCAGTGAAAACTCAATGGAATGTAGAAAGAAAATTTAATTAGCAGTGATTTTATCAGAAAGCAGCACTTTTAGGAGTAAAATTTCAACCTTATGGAGACAAGATTCTCACTGACATTGCACTGACATGTACAACTTCACGATCAAACTCCACAGGATAACACAGACCATTCTCCTTCCATCCCACTTCTCAAACATGGATCATTCCAATTCTTTACTCACAGGAGAAACCAGATTGATTTCTGGAGTATCAAATATGGATTAACGTGCAGTGCCTCAGGCCAGATCTTTCTGCCCTAGAAGAGCTACTCTAAATTCCTTTGTGAAATATACCCTTTTCTTTGGGGAGGTTTCTGAGTCCTTCAACAGCTGAATTCTTGCAGGAGTCCTATCCTTCCTAGTCCAAGGACACATTGTCCTCTATAGCCCAGATGTAGAAAAGGGATTTGTAAGAGATTGAAAATCTGAATCTTGCTCACTGGGACAGTGCTAGCACCCCCAGAAGTAAGTCTCCTTGCTCATCCTGGGGTTTGCAGGTCATCCCGCTTGCAGCTGAAGGCAATGGCAAAGTGAAGAGGTGGACTTCAAACCACAGAACAGGGAAACGATCTCAACGCTTTTTCACCTGGGACACCTGCTTCCAAACTGTGACTGTCTCAGGGGCAAAGTCCTGCAAAGACCCCAGTGGCGATGGAAAAGGGCAGCAATCGATACTGAAGAAGAGGAGGCAGTGGTCTGTAGAGCTGACCTAGAAGCAAGAACATGCTCGAGTTGTGCAGTAGGTACGGGCGCTGGCAGCTGTAGCATCTTCAGAGAAGACACCTCTGGGAGGCAACCAGCTCCCGCTGGGATCCCACTGAACGCTCAACAGAGGAGGAACTGATGCCTCAAATACCAATGAGATCCTGATGCTCTGATGACTGGTCCCATAAACCTTTGAGAAGCAGCCAGTTGAGTTCCTATTGGCATCTTTAACCTCTAACTTGAGAGAGAAAGGTACCATCTGGCACACTGCTTCTGAAAAGACTGCTACCTTCTGCTGCAGAGACTTACAAAACTCCCTCTAGAACCGTAAGAAGATGCGGTGAATCGCTCTGGAGCAGGTACACCCACCACTGCCCCGGGGCCCCTGACTGATGCCTTGTTGACAGAGCTTATTGGAAGAAGCCCGGGGTGAGAATAAAAGGCCAGCTGACCATCAGCAGGGAGCAGGTATCCTCTGAACATTACCGACGTGCATATGTCATCCCGCAGGCCAAACTGAAATAATCTGCCAGTGGAACATAAGCATCGCTTACAAAAAATAATGTTATTTGATAGACATCATAAAATAAACACATCATATTTCTCCGAGGATAGTTTCGACTACCAGAAGCTCTTTCAGGCTTTCTGACTGGAAGAGGAAAAATCTAGCAACTCTACTCTCTTCTGTCTTCTCAGTGTCTATTCCAGCTAAAGGCTTAGTTGCATAGGGATGGTAATGCTCTCCCAAAAAATCTTAGAAAGCAGAGAGCAAATCTTCCATGGGAATGCTTTCCTCCAGGCTCTGCCAGAGGACATACCCTTTCAGGAGTAGCAGCAAGGCTGTAAGCGGAGTTTGGCCACGTGCGTAAAGAGGAGAGGGAACGGGGAGTGCTCCCGCACGGGTTGGAGCTGTTGTGCTCACACCTGAGCAAAAGACTCCTCCAAGCATTACCACAGCAGCCAGAAATCACTTAGTATTATTACATGGAAAGGAAAAAAAAAAAAAAAAAAAAAAAAGGCAAAGCATCACTTAAGGACAACTTTACCAGGAAATTCAATGTTTGTAAATGAACCTATCATAGAGGGTTCAGGTAGATGGCTTTATAAATCAGCATAATCCCAAATCCAGGTAGGTTAAATGGTGAAAGGTGCAGACATATAACATCCTAAACTACAAACATCTGCAAGACCAGGCTTGCTGGGAAAAAACTAAAAAGGGCCTCATACCGTACTTGTTTGTGTATTTTGTTAGTTTAAAGGCTCCTTCTCATTCTGGGGACACTGAGCTATAGTCCTGACTGGGAAATTGCAATTTGGTACATCCAGCTTTTGCCTGAGCTGTCAGCAGCAGTTGCTTTTTTGCAACTAGCCATGAGGGGACATGATCGCTGCAGGTTAATCCTGACCAATATTTGAACCTCAGGCAGGACTACCTCAGTGTCGTCTCTCTGTGACTTGTCAGCATTGGCAAGAGCAGGCTGCTAATCTCAGGAGAGTTAAATCAGTATTAGAGTATTTTCTAAATATATAACAACAGTCCTAAAGTATCACCCAGCATTGACAGCATGTGTGCACAAATAATGATGTTCCTGTTGCTATAAAGAAACCAATTTCCAGTTTTATTTTAAGTTCTTGGATTGTTTTCTTAGTCATTAAGCATTTAAAAAAAAAAAATCCTAGCAGCAAATGAGCGATTGTACTGTTTCATGGCCTCATTGAACTACATTGCCTCGTAGAGACAAAAATCCCATAACTCAGAAGTCTGTTTCTCTACTGGCAAGATTAATGAAAAAGAAATTCTTCCACAGAGGCAGCGATATAGAAGTTCAGCTGCATTGGGACCAGTACAGCAGCCTCTTCCAGTCCCTCCAAGAGCTTCAGGACAGCCTCTGGAGAGGGAGGAGCACAGACTCTGGACACCTGCAGGTCCAAATCCCACCTGAGGAGCACTTTTTCTGCCACACCCACCAAATCTCGCTTTTCTCCTGCACAGCAAAACCTTCTAATTCCACTTAGACCTCAGCTCTCAGTCCCGAGAGCATGCTCTTTCTTTCTGGTAACCACCACAGAAAGAGGTTAAGGCTGTTTTTCGCTGTCTGGTTTCCTCCCTAAGGGGATTTCCTCTACTGACAGAGGACAAATTCAGTCCTTCGAGTTGCTTCGTCTCCCCCAGCCTCTCTGCAGCCCTGTATACTTAGGTAACCAGCACCCGAACGCTCGGAAGCTGCTACAAGCCTCACAAGGCTTTCTCTCCATCAGTACTCTTAGTGGCTATCTGAAACAATAGATGAAAACTCATTTGCCAAAATTCACGGTACCCTGGGCTGTCAAGAATTTCCTTGGATTCAAAAGCGAAATTTGTTAGCTTCCCTCAAAGTACATTTTTTCCTGAAATCTCCCACAATGACAGCCACTAGTACGTTGAAATTAATTTAGATTTACAAAGGTGTAAAAAGAGAGGACAGTTTGGACTGGGGAAAGTTTCTTCACGTGCCAGAGGAAACATCTGAGGAGAAAAACGCTTATCTCCTGGTTTATGAAGATTCAAAGAATGAAGATAAATCCAAAAGAAAAACATGCTTACATTTTAAACCAAATCTTTTTGTATTAAAGATTAAGGAGTACTTTTTTTTTTTTTATACAAACCTCTTCTTCTTCCCAGTCTATCAAGTCCCAGTCATAAGCAATTACTGCTCGCCTTCTTTTCCAAAACTCCAGAAAAACAGTTGCTGGTGCAAATAGGAAAAAAAAATACAAAGTTGTTTTTGAGTCAAGAAAATGTTAACAACTTTCACAGAACTGTTGAATGAAGCTGCTACATTATTTTCATTTCTTTGCATAAATGGGTTCCTTTGAACAGCAAATCATGCTGATGATTAAAACTGCTTTCAAAAAGCATTGCTTTCTAAGGATTACTTTGCTTGCTTCAAGTATGATTGAGGCTTTAGAGATTTCACTTAGTGCTAAATGAGAATGTTTAATTTCTAACCAACCAAGGGAGGACTCTCAAAGAATAAAATTGTTCCTGTGAGTCATCGTTACTAGATATAGCAGATTTCTGATGAAGCTAAAGGTTTCTTGGGGCTACTGCAGATAAAGCAGTAACTTTCCTTCTTTGAAGACCATTTACAATACACAGAAGCCAGAACCCAGAGGAAGCACATTCCGGTGCACGTGCAAATCTGTAGAGTACTGCTGAGGAAATGGGAACCTCTCTCTTGCACCTTTCTAACCCCGACCATTTCTTTTACACCACATGAGTGTGTCTATGTGGTGTGGCACTAATATCTGACAATTAAACATTCTGTGCTGTACAGCCCTTATTGACAGAGTTCAAGATAGTGTAATATGCCTGTACATGACTGTGCTTCCATTTTGTGATGGGAAGAACAATCAAGGAAGCACACAGTCATAAAATAATATGTTCATATGCTGGAGATTAATACTCAGCCTGTTTATGGTTACAGGTTTTTTAAATTTGTTTTGTGAAAAGAATGTGGAAGCTGCCTAAAGCTAACACAAATCAACGGAAAGGCTTCCTCTCCCACTGTGAGGTTTGGCTCTTCCCTGTATTGGTCACGGAAAAGCGTCAGGCTGATAACCGCAGAGAACATAAACCTCTTTGTTAATGCCTAGCACAGAATCAGCTGTAACCGTGTCACCATAGCCTGGCAATATGTTCCACATCCAGTCCTGAAAGCGTGTCCTTAATGGACTATCTGCCCTACTGCAGCATATCGAGAATGACGTGACATGATACTAAGCACTGGCATCAGTTTGGTGAAAGTGAATTTTTAGCCAATAAGAATTATTGTATTTTAATGTATTAGCCACTACAGCTAAGATATGCTTAGAAAATGAACACTGCGAGCAGATAAGGTAAGATATCAAAAGCATATTTAAAGAGGCAGCTATTTGGTTTGAAGGCATTTTGATACATCACATCATCCTTTTTCTGAAAGCTGGAGTTATGTTACACCAGGTAACCAGCTGCTTTGATTTAATCTAATAAAGAATTCAATTCAATCTCCTGAGCCTAATGTTTCTATGACTTTCTGTAAAAATTGCGGTATGATTGGTTGGGATCAGCAAAACCAGTAAGTGCTAATGAGGCTCCGCTGCCGCTGAACCACCACATTGTTCATTCCTTGACTTGTCTTCTGGTGGAGCTGCTTCTCTCCTAGCAGCTCATATCGAGTTATTTTGCACAGGCTAAACAAGTAGCCCTGCACTTTTTGGAGACCTGGGAGAAACAAGCCCGATTGATTACTACCGCTCTGTTTCCATTCCAAAAAGCAGCTGGAAGCAGGACTTGAGTGGGCGCGAGCGTCCACAGGCGCAAACCTCTCGGATATGTCTGTGCTGAACTGTACTTCCTTTCTTTCTTGTTTTTCACACCTGGAGTGAGGAATCTATACATATTATATTGAGTATACTTAGCACCTCTGCAGTTCCTGAAGCTTCTTTGGAAGGCTATTTTCAAATCATTAAGCAGCAAATAGGACGATCTGCACAGTGCTGTTTTAGCTTTTACTGTGCTACACTTTTCTCCCTCTATCCAGGTCAGTATGCACTTTTCCCTTGCTAGATATTTTAAAATGTGCTATAAATAACCATCTTTGATTGATTCACTGTACTACTGAGGTCTTCTAAAAAGTACTGCCTTTTGAAATGTCTCTGCTTCTTTTTTAGTCAAGTAATCACTAATACCCCGTATCACACTTCAGCATTCTTTTCCGACTTCGGCAGCTCAAAGGGACACAGTTGTACTTATCGTTCTCCCATTTTCCAATTGCTATGTTTAAACCAGATGCTGAGAATTCTCCAAAAATCCTGCTTGGAATTTTGAGTTTTTCCTTGGCCTTAACTCCCAGGTCTTTTGCTAGCTTTTTCTATACTATGCTTGCCCTGCTTCATTGCTCAACCTTGCAGCTCAGTCCTCAACCTCCGCTTGCACAGACAGCTGTCTTAACATCATTTCCTCAGATGCTTTTGAAAAAAGTTGCGATCTTACCTAGTAATGCCAATGGCTTCCCACAGCAAATAGCTTAATCCTGACCTTCTCTCAGAAGTCCTCTCCCCATTGTATTTCAGAACACCATTTAATATATCCATCCTGACTTCTAGAATATATTCTATATACCAGGAATATTGCTGAAGAACATCCTTAAATTCTGTCTCCTCAGAGAGCAGATCAATGTGAATGTTTTATGCTAGAAGCAAAGTTTGGAGGAAACTAATATCTTTTATTAGACTAACTGATACATTTGGAAAAAATGTTTTATGTCAGCATGTCTTATTGCTTGAAAAAAACGTTAAATACTTCATGCCAGGCCTTTTTTCCCCTCCCAACTTTGCCTTTTAGCAAGTGCTCTAAAGCTAATTCCTCTATCAAAAGAAACATGCTTCTAGGTAGACAAGAAGAAATTTTAAACAGGACTTTTCTTATGTCCCTTAGTCCCCCCAAAATACACAGAGACAGAAAACTACCATCAGCCCACCTTGTCTCTAGCAAACCATTGGAAATGATAAATAGCTGGACTCTCCTGTTGGACAGTTACAGAACTTTTCTACTGAGCTTCAGGAAATATCTAGACAGGGACATCTTTGCACCAGCCTTCCCCAGTACTTCAACTGGAAAAGCAAAAGCTACAGTTCCATCTGGCTTTACAGCAACACGCTGGGAGTCAACTGATTATCAAATTTACCTAGATTTTTTTCTGAGAATGACTTTTTTTCTGGATTTTAAATGTCAGCATTTATTTAGAATGAACATCTTTCTCTCATTTTCTGTCTTTGGTAAGAATCCAATTCAGACAGTAAAAAGAGAGGAGGTTTTCCTAGAAATGGGACCTACCTTTTCATCAAGCTCGACATATCTTAAGGCATACATAAAGGGCAAAGTGTAGGTGTTTCCCTCTAGCACAGAAACACAAAAAATGCTATTGCTCCCCTCTTTTTGAAAGCTTTGAACATCTGGAAAATATCATCAAGACTAGAGATTCTCAAAAGGAAAAATTATTTTCCAGCTTCTGAGATGACGACATCTCAGTGATCAACAACAACAATCTGTTCGCCAATACAGTATTAGTATTTATAGGGACTTGCCGTTTCCTATAATGCACAGAGATTTATAGCTTCAATGCTTCTGAAAGGGTTTTTCCTTTCAACAGAAGCTCCAATACAGAAAAGCTTATAAAAACTACCAGCGAATTCCTTCAGTGTACCAAAGGGAGACTATCTTTTGTCCTTTGCTACACCAGTTTAAAATGACAGTTGTCTTAAGCCTTACATCTTTTCAGCTATATCTCAGTAAATATCATCTTTTTTTTCATATTATATCAATTACTTTTACTTCTTATACAGAACTTTGCTTAAACCAGGCAGTGAGGTGATGAGTCAATATATTCTTTGAAGAAAAGTGTGCTTCTATTCCAGTATTTTCCGGCGCACTTGACAATTCCAACCTTACTTTGACGGGACCCACTTATCCCACAATGAAGCATTATAAAAGATGGGCCCCTGTGCTTCAGAGTCCTCCAGCCAGGCTCATTGCTGCTCCACAAATCAAGCAGACCATGCTGATATCTGTCGTGGCAATTCCTCTCCCCAGCCTGCCCACAGCAGTTTGCTCATCATTTGGAGAAGCACTTTATTTCTATTTAAAAAGTGAGCAACCCACTTTGTCCATCAATTAAAGATGTCTTTAGAGTAAAAGCAGGAAACCACCATACAGATCATCTTTTCATGGAAAGCCCAAACTGACCACGCTTGGTTTTAAAAATCCCAAGCAAATGGCTGAGGCTTCTCCCTCAAGATGGGCGTTCACTACTGGATCAAAAAGACAGTGAAGAAGGTACTTCGGATAAGAAGACAGTGGCTAAGCTCAGGTTAACGAGGTAACACAATTCTAGCTGCCTTTTTTCGTTTTCATTCTCTTTTTTTAAAAGCACTGCCATCATTATTTTATATGCTAGTGTCTGTCAGACTGGATCATCTAGAAGGCTGAACTTTTCACAGCCAATTTGTCATGCACTTGCCAGTTGTTTCATGCTGACAGAAAAAACACTTCCACAATCAAACTGCTATCATTGCTTCTTCTCTTCCTCTAGGATTTACTGAGATGATGGTAATGCCTGCAGCTGCCAATAGGCCTACTGCAGACTGAAAATCCATTTAAGACAGGCGGCAAGCCAACTCATAAATACAGTACCAGAAAAACCCTGGGAAGCGTGGCTTTCCTTGTTCTGCTGCTTTAGCCCTAACTGTATGGAAAATATCTCCACAACCTCACTGTTGTCTCAGCAAAGCCTTATTTAAGAAACTACAGTCTGGGTAGAGGATAGGATCACCCCATTCCCCACGGCATCACCACCCCCCCCAGAATTGGGGGGGAAAGCTCTCACCCCGGCCACTGTCCTATTCTCTCTTGTCCACTAGCCAAATCATCCAGAAGGCAGCATTTATTATATTTTTTCTTATGTCTCTGTGGGCTTAGGCGCTGGAGATGCGCGGATGGGCAGTGCAACTCCCAGTCCTGGCAGGCTGGCGGGGAGGTAGTCGCAGGGGGAATTGGGTCTGGGGGTCTGACAGTGATGCTGAAGGAGGTGGAGGAAGGCGAGGTTAACCAAAGCGAGGTGCAGCTCCCGTCAGCTGGAGACGGGAAAGAGACAGGACCTGCAACGTTCCGTAGGCAGGCACGCTCAGCTTGCTCAGCCTTCTCGCAGGCAGCGACCACGGGCAGCACCGGGCTTGGTGACCCGAGCGAGGGACTCCCCTTACCTGGACCAACGATGTTAACCCATCCATTTTCCTAGCTGCGGTGGAAGGCCCTGCCTCTAAACTGCCTTGGAAATTCTCAACTTCAGTGAGCGCGTAGAGAAAGAGGTTGGAAAAGCTGAGTAAACATCTAAAAAAAATCTTTAAGGCTTAGAAATTTTTGCTGATTCTGTGTTTTTGCTGATTTTGCATTCAGCTCTGTCGTAGCTCTAAAACAAAGCTGAAATACCAAGGAGAAACATACAATCTGTATGATCTGTGGATTTTTTTCCTTAACGTAATTTGTGATATTTTAATACCATCAATATTACGTGCAATGGCCTAAATAGGCTTGATTGGTATGTGACCTAATTTAACTAGTTAACTAAGACAACAACTTAGTTTTGGAGGAAGGAACTGAGACAGACCAGTAGGCTAATCTATGTTGTCCTTATGGCTCTGATGTTGCCTCCTGGATCTCTCTTGTGGCCAGTAAAGAGATTTGCAGTTCAAAATGGAGATTTTAAGAATCACTTGGACATCTTTCCAAAGCAGCTGGAGATGTGCGAGTAGGAGCAGGAGAACAACGGCTAAATCCAGACAGCTCAAGCACCTGGAGCTGTGAGACGGATGTGATTTTTGAGGCACCTCCTCGAGCCATTTTCTAAAGGCATTAACCTTCTCTCAGAGTGGCATGGTAGCAGCTCAGAGCCTGGGCACGCTCAGGGCATCTTTGAAAGACTTTTTGTGCTGCCAGAAGTTATTGTTTCCTCTTGCCTTCAATTCTGCCTAAAAGACCACTGTAGGAAAAATAGTTGAGCCAGAAATAGAACTGTCCTATGGGCAAAATTCAGCTTCCATGGCAACAGTTAGACCACTCTCGGATCAATTGGTCATTCAACTAAATCTTCCATTTATTTCATCAGAGTTCTGCTTTAATTACAACCAGCTTACATGTATTTAAGCTTTACTGCCTTTCCGCAAGGTAGGAAAAACAATACATTAATTCATTTTAGTACAGACACTAAACTGAGCTGCCTTAAGTGAAGAGAAGCCCTGAACAGTAACAGAGAAAAGGCCCCAGTGCCAACAGATTGAAAACCAATTACACTCCCCCTTCCCCCCCAGAATATAACTATCTACACAGACACCACATACTGCATACATGGTTTTGTTTTAATTAAAATTATTATCACATAAAAACCCGATTTCAACAACTTCCATCTTCCTTTTATAGAAACAGAAGAGAATCAAGCCTATATTGTTTTTTCTCAGGGTCTGAAAAAAGTGTGCTGGAAATTACAAAGGCCTATGTTGCATCACAATCTTTAAGAAAAAGATTGCGCAATTACTTAATATCAGAACAAAAACTTACCCCACACCGCCATGAAAACAGCAAAAAAGACAGTAGCTCCATTGTCAAAAAGGTGGGTTACCTGAGGGATATATTAATAGTGTGATCAATTTGTGATAATAAGGCTTTATTTTCTATTTTCACCTAATAAAATTAATGTGATCATGAGTGCAGCTGGCCTGACAATCCTGAGGATCCTTCCCTTGACGTGTGACACGACCTGTCAATTGACAGGACTATTTGCCAGCCTGGCCTGGGACCGACCCCTGCCAACACCAGGTGTGAGCATCATTTCAGACCCAAAGCATTCACTTTATGGAGCCACGGACAAAGGATGGAGCCCAAGATAAAGGCTGATGCCAAGGACACCGTAGCACATGCATCCAGGACGCGACCTCTGGGACTGCTGAATCTCTAAGTGCAAATTGCATTCAAGTGTTTTACAACCCAAACTAAGTCTTGGTAAAAGACAATGGATGTTAATATTGGCTGAACTTGATCTGTCCTTTCAAGATTTTATCTACTCAAGCTCACAAGAGACAAATGCAAAAGGCAAAATTAATGCTTTTACCAGGAAAGCATTTCTATTTGCTTAGTTTTAAACGTACCTTGGCATAAACGCAGCTGTCTGACAGCCTCATGAAGGGACAGTATTTGTCACATATAGGACACATGATGATATCTGTAGCTTGGCAGACTTCTTTACTGGAAAAATGGAAAAGATAAAAATTAATAGTTTGATGCACAACAATCAGTCTTAAAACGGATTGATAAGTTTCACTAATATTCAGTTACTTATTGAACCATACTGGTTCTGTAACTGAAGCCAAGATGTTCATAACTGCATGTGTGTAATTAATACTTGTTCACTGTCTAAGACTTCAGAGTTCACAGTTGTATCTGCAGAGGACAGTTCTTCAGGGGCAGCCTAGCAGTATCTCCTTACCACTTCCAGCTTCTCCTTGAGTCAGACCTGACCTTTGGTAGGAGGAGGGTGAGGATGATTGCAGATCAAGTGAAGTTTGAGCTGTTCTTGTGACTCGTCTTAAGCGTGCAAGAACGTAGAGGTGCGGCACTCAGCAGAGGGCCCAGGGGGTCTTCACCCGAAGAATGCTTCCATGTGGCAGATCTTAGGGAAAGGCCTTGACGAGAGTGAAAATTCCCCACTCTTCTGCAGGCCTGTTACAAGGGTAACGAAGGAGCCCTACTTTTTCCCTAGTTCAGGCGGAGTTGCCAGCACCATCGGCAACCGGAGCTGTGCAAGAAACGTTGCCTCCCATCCCAATTCAGGAGCACAAAACAAGGGAAGCGCGATATTGGGAACTTTATGAGAGCCAAGCACAGTCTTTTCCTGAGCATTCATTCAACAGTTCAAAATGAAATAGTTAACAATTCATATGAAGATCCCTTAAATTATTCATAATAACCCACAGCTGTAATTTCCCTTAAAAAAGTGCCCACATTACCTGACTTGGCAGTGGTTCAACGTGGTGACTCCATACAAAAAGACGAACAATCCAATGAAGGCAGCTGGGAAGAGCATCCCTGTGTACCAGCCTAACCAGGCAAAGTACAGCCCAATTTTCTCACCAAAGTACCGTCTGTTTCAAAACACAACACAGTGAAGTTACCTGCTAATTAGAATAAGTCTGCTCAATCTTGCTTGTTAATAGAAAATAAATGTTTCTATCCTATCTGAAGAGCAGATTAGAGACCAGAGTCAGAATCTCCTGAAGAAAAAAGCCTGCAACTAGACTTCTAAATCCACACTGAGGGACCTGCCTCATGAATAAACTTAAAAAATGAACTGAAAAATTCACTAACCACAGTTTACAGTGAGATGAGTGGAGACCTCAGAAAGGAAACACTGAGTTCATTTTAAAAAGCTGGTTCTTTGTATTTGGGAAATTGGTGGCTTGCTTTGCCTTTTGGCTGTGTAACTGTACTTCCCAAATAATTGCATTGAAATCAGTTTCATCCCTAAAACCGGTATAACAGCAAAAATGATTTGGCCCAAATTATTAAGAAATTAATTAACCAGAGGTTATTCTCCAATCCAGTTTATTTTAATTTCATTATTTCTTTTCTCAGCTCAGTTCCTGGAAAAATAATCTCATGATTCTACCACAGGTGGAAAGTAAAGTGCAAGTACGGTCCAACAAATACCTTCATGTATCATTTTGCACTGATTTGAGGAAAGTAGTCTGAATTAATCCTAATTTGTTATCTATATTGCTTAAAAACTAACAGCAAAGTAGCCAGGAAGCTCCTATTTGCTACATATTCAGTCTTCCTCCTCCTAAACACAACCAAACCTTCATTTATGAGTTAAAGAGTACATCAAGCACACAAAAACCCTGCTGAACTCATCAGCACAGGAGCAGGCTCATGTATTGTCCTGTGTTTCATGGTGTTGTGCACAGTAGGCTGATGATCAGATTAGGATGCTTTACAAATCAAGATGCAATTATCATTATTTCAATGAAGATTTTAGGAGATTATTTGCAAGATTAGTTTTAAAGAATGAGGCAAGGTGATATTCTTGCACTTCAGAGACTTTGCAGACAACTTAAACTTGCATATCAACTGAATTTGAGAATAGCTGCTGCTGAAAACCCACTTTTACACTAACGATGCAACTTCTGATCTGTCCAGAGACAAAGAATGCTGCCAGAAAGCATCTTTGGCCAAACTTTCACAGTGAGGAGGAACAGGCCCATGATGGGCTCTGGGGCTGGAGGCAGTGGAGAAGAGAAAGAAACACTTGGTCTGGAATGGACAAAATCATCAGTTTTCAAATGGATATAAAAAATCTCCAGCATGAGCAACATCTGTCTGGGCTGAGCTCACGCTCTGCTGAATGATACTGACCTACACTGACTATTATCATTTGAGTTTACCAGCTCTGTATGAGAAGCCAAATATTGTCACGTTGTTTTTATTCTTCTGCCATTCAACAGAGACTCAAATTTACAGGCTAAAGAGGTGGTAGGCTAACGATAACATGCTCAGTTCTGACAAGGGCAACAGGTCTGGTTGTAAAAAGACACACTGCAAACTGCTTTTTGAGCCCTGGCCTAAGAGTGTTAGTGAACCCTTTGGCCTAATTATTTTCCTAACACATAGGATGTCAAGCTGTGCCTGCTCCACTGAAAAGGCAAGCTCACATTTTGAGCTTACTTCCGCTGAATATTTATGACCCATTTTTCTCCATGTACATAGTTCAAAGCAGTGAAGTAAACCTAACATTCATCAAGAGGGTTTTTTTTATTTCATTCCCTACATTCAAGGATGAATGCTTCTTCGTTCCGCCCCCCTAGCCGACAAACACTCACGACAAACTTCACCTCCTACCCTCTTGAGCCTTTCCATCTAATGGTGCAAATCATGGCACTCTTTTTTGATCCAGAGATCAAACAGCTACATCTTAGATGAAGACCCAAGCAAGATTCAGTGTGTGCATAAGGAAGAATGGACGTGATGGGGAGCAACCCAAATCTCTGCAGTGTAAGGAAAAGGTATCTGAGGCTATTTGTGAGCCTGGTTTTAAAAATAAGTGCTGGAGGTTGACATTACTTTGATACATATTGGTTTAAATATGGACAAACAGCCTTGATTTTCTACTGTTGCCCTTTGCTTCACAGCTGCTATTGCACAGGCTGTACTACTCTAATTTGCATCAGGAACAAGCTAATATTTTATTTCTTCTGGCCCCATAGTTAGCATATTTTTTCTGTAAGACTCTGCTCAGATACCAGTAGGTTGAGTGCGACAGAAACAAATTATGGCAGTAACAAGGTCTTTGGAGACGTTCCTAGGTGCCATATTCAGAGCAGTTCCACATTTATTCCAATCCATAATTGGGTTAGCCTGGACCATCATGACCCTCAGGAGATGAAGATGGTTTAGAGATACCTTTGCCACTCTCTCCCTTCAGGTTGCACCAAATATGAAGAACAAGCTCTTTGTTTCTTCTCTGTCACTATATATAGAACAGAAATTTCATACAGCTCTTCACGGCAATGGCAGTTCTCTTACCTGCATGCTGACACTTTAGCCAGAACTCGGTAATGTAAATGAAGCATTCCAGGGATTTTTTTTCTGGGGTGCATCACTGTGCATTACTTATACCTAAATTTCACCTGTTATTACTCTGCTCATTGAAGGCCTCTTTGAAATTTTCCAGCATTGATAACATCTGCATTTTTGTTAAATTTGCTAACTTATTACCATCCAATTTTTCAGATATTTAATAAGAATAGAAAAAAAAATGCTTTGTGTTTTTGATGGTTCTGCCACAGAATATTTCCTCCACAACTAACCTAAAAAGCAGAGACATAAAAAACCCCCAAACACCTAATAGAATAATCCATTTCTCCTTTCCTCATATATGCTGTACCATTAGAATAATAATAAAAAATTATTTCAGCTTCTCAATTTTATGCTAGCGTGTATACCAGCCCTCCAATATCACCTGCCTTAATGGTGAACTGTCTCTCTCCCCACCCCATTCCAATGGTAGAGCTATCACTGACTTAACTGGGCCAAGATTTCAATCTCACTATTTATCAATGGGGCACATTTTTGAAAAGTATTAAGCTACAAAGTCTGATTTCAGACCCATAAAGCATGATACTGGATTCTTCTGTGTTTAATGACCTTCATTATACAATATTGTGCTTTCAGGATGCCTAGAAGGAAGTCATGAAGCTGCAATACAGATGGGTCTGGACCCAAGCCAAGAACCTATTTATCTTCATTAATCCTTTTTCAGGTCAGAATGAAATCCTACACAGAACTTTTTACATCACAGAAACAAGTTGTGAGGGAACTAGAGCTTTCCAACAGGTGTTCTGGACACATGAAGCTCTCGTGTCAGGAGCAATGGTGTGGGGAGGAAGGCTTGACAGGAGACTGGAGGGGAGCTGTCAGCTGCAATCAAGTCATTTAATGTCATCATGGAGTAAAATGAAGCTACTCAGACATTACTTTTGCTTTCAGCTTCATTTAGGTAGCTTTACAACGGCTTTACAAATACAGTTTTCTCCCTCTCTTTTCGTCTTGTAAACAACACGCACAAGCAGCGCAGGAACAATCTGTGCACAAGGCAGAGGGAAGCAGCCGTGCACAGAAGTGTGAAGGAGGTGATCCAAAGCCCCCCGAATCACTGCAACTGTTTCCACCGATTTGCGTTGTCCCACAGCCTATAAACATAGAATGTCTTGCCTCTTTCCAATTGCTATCAGTTTTAAGGATCTTAAATTATTCTTGTAAAATAACTATGGATACTGAAGTCCAACAGCAGTGTAATTAAAACCATGGTAGCACATCTGTTGATTAATAGGAGCGCCTTTGCAATCGTGCCAAGTCTGCGCCGTCGTACTGCTACGTGTTTCAAAGCAGAGTGAAAGCAGGATCACGCAATTCCCCTGAAATGACTTTTTCTCATTTGTTTCTAGTAAGTAGTATCTCCATAACAGCCAGCTGATGAGATTAAATGAAATCTGGGAGGCACCAGATTGACAGCACCGAAGATGCAAGGCCTCATTTTAACAGCTAAGGGAAAAATAAACCAGCACCAAAGTATGAACAATTTTGCTTACCACTGCAGCAACTTGACTTTAAGGTGGAAATTCCGTATCTATTGATGAGATAACTGTATTGTCTACATCTAATTTACTCTTTAGCCTTTCGAAAGCATATTGTAAAGGGGAATGTCAGCTAGCAGCAGTAAGTTCTAGCCAGGTATCTGTGGAAGAATTAACATCCATCCACTCCTTTTCAACAGATGGCAACACTACTCCCTTCGAGCACACCCCACGCAGCTGTTGGTAAGGGAAAAAATAAAAAAGTTGCTCCTGCTGCAGAACTGGTACTAAAAAAGCTTCTGCTGAAAGTATGCACGCTGAGATATTTCCGAGTGAAACGAACAACAGGTCTTGCAGGTGTTGTCAGCTCTCCAAGGAAAAATCTCCAGCTCACCAGACACGGGAGCTGCTAAGAGTGGCAGTAGGCAGGAAAGACTTGGCAGGAGCTAAGGAAACGCGAGGGATTCGGCATCTGCGAAGTGAGAAGAAAAAGGCGTTCCCTCCCCTTTCCGTCACCCCTGCTTCAGTGAACTGATTGCAGCCCCGCTTAGGCTCCAGGCAGCAGACGGCCGGCTGGGCTGGGGCTGCAGCTCTGAGCCCCCGGGGAGCCGGGGGGCTACCGAGGCTCCTACGGCTGCGGATGCTGAGGGAGCATCCTGGCAGCTCCCCCTGCCCTCCTCCTCCTCCTCCTCCTCCTCCTCGGGTAAACACCTACTCGGAATCCTCACAGCACAGCCACAACCTCAGCTAGGGGGTCCACTATTTCCGTTGCTTTTGGTCTTTTTACAAAGACCAAAAGAAAAATCTGTGGATGTCACTCCCTGATAAAAAGCTAAAGCCTCTTACAAAATCTTAAACAGCAAACCCAGGCTACTCAAGAAGGCTGCTACCAAGTCCAGAACAACCACATGTCTAACCTTGCTCATTCTGTTACCACTTATGCTTGTACTCAAAAACCTTCAAGGTGCCTGATATAAAACCAAATAATAATATAAACCAAACAAAACCAAACCCCAGATATCAGCTCAACAGCACTTTCACAAACAAGAAATGTTGATGAAGAACAGTAGCCCTGACCACCATGGACAAATGATTAAAAAACATTCTAGAGATCAGTTGTTTATACTGTGACATTAATATCTTACTGTATACTGGAAAATTAAAAATAAACTTCAGTGTAACTGTTGGCTCCTCAGTAAATCAGCAATTTCCACAGTGTAATTTGAGAAAAATTCCATATTTCTGTCCAGGTCAGTATATTAAAAAAGAAATAAGAAGCTTTCAGGATTAAATTATGAGGGACAAATACATTACTTTGTTTTCTAAAGCATTTTAAAAATGACATGACTCTGTAAAATTTTTTTATTGTATCTCTCTGTGAACTTTTTCTCCATGGAAATTGAACAGCTCCTGTTTTATGAAATGGATAGGTTTTATATGGCCTTAATCAATAACACCATCTGTCTCCAGGGCCACCCTCTACAAATCTTTCTATCTGGAAACAATTCTGAGAATCAATAAAAGCAAAGGTTTCTATCAGTTACAGGACTTATAAAAGGGGAAATTAATATGTTGGACCAATTGCATGCTCTGTATGACCCTTCCCAATGGCCCATGCATCAATATCTTCAGTGATCTCAGTACATCTTAAGACTTTATTAATAGGCCCTTGCAGCTTCATATTCCTCTCTTCAAGTAGAAAAAGCCCATTAATGCCCAATAATAGTTCTGCCAACGTGATCAGTAAAGGCTCTGGCTCTCTCTACATGTATAAAAAATATGTAATCCTCTATTAGCGCATGCAAGCCTATTTGAAACCATTATTTAAAAGGGCTATAAGAATTTGGAGTCGTGTCTCAGCTTTCTCAGCATTTCTTCTTTGCAAGCTACTTCCAAGACGAATACAAATCCAGACCGTGGTGGTGTGGCTGGGCTGAGTTTAAGGGAGGTGATACAGGAGAGACTTCAACCCATCTCTGCTAGGGCTGCTGAACACAGTAGCACGCTCAGTGACTGGGGTCTGCTTCATGCCATTTATAAGCACCATTAAACTTCATCCAGGGCTCTTTCTGTGGTTCCTTTTGGAAAAAAAGAAGATCTAGTCGATGAGAGCCTGTTTTTCACCAAAGCCTTGCTCTGAGGAGGAACAACTCCTCCAGTAGACAGACATGCAACCAAGTCTACCCAGCCTCCACAGATTTCTCTCTTCCTTTTTTTCTCTCTTAAAAATTCTGCAAACCCTTCAGTAGAAGTTACGGTGTCAGGAAACTCTAGAAGGAAACTTCCTTCACTTTCAGCTCCTCCTGCAAGCTCCTCTATAGATACTTCTTTGAATGTAGTGGCACCATGAATGAAATGGATTCCCATGACCTCAGGATCAGTTTTTAAAAAAAACACCTGCATTAACTGAGCTTTTCACAGTTTTGTCAGGAGAGAGATAACCTATGCTCAAAACAGCTACAACGTGACGTACAAAAAGCAGGAAAATCTTACCTCACGAGGTCCAGCGGTTGGTATTTATACCACACTCCCCAGGAAGCCCAGCACTCGTAGAGCAGGTGTCTGTGGTTTTCTGCCCCATGTGTCCTTATTGAATTCTTACTTCTGTAACTTCCCTAAAATACAAATCTGGACATTAATGAACAACAGCAGCAAAAAAGAATATCTAAGAAATCTCTCTCACTAGTGGTATGGATAAGATGATTTATGCAGACTCCATACTTGTGCACCAAAAGCTGAATACGATATTAAAAGGACAATTTCCTCTGACTTCAGTAAGATTTGAGATTATTCTTCCTAAGAAATTTATAATAAATGGTGTTCAAGTCAAAGGCTATAAATTGGAGAATCTCAAAGACAAAACCACAGCATGATATTTTTCCTCTCTGAAAGCATACTAATTTATCAAACCCAAATACTTTTTACAGAACAGATCCAGAACAACTCTCTTTATTCATCTCTTTTTGCAAGAAAAAAAGCTTTTTTTTTTTTCCTAAGAAAAAAGCATTACTAAACGGGAGGGATGTCAGAGGCAGATGCAGAATGCAAAAGAGAGTAATAACATTAATAACATTGAGAATAAATGATTACACAATTAAGAATTCATTTTGTGGGAAATGTCTGTTCAAAAAGAAAAAAAAAACTGAGAAAAATACCTCATGAAGAGGAAATGCAGCTTCATAGGAGCCATTACTGAGCAATCGATTCAGACCTAAGAATCAAAAGTATCCAATTATTTACCAATAGGACCAGAAAAACTGCTAAGTAAAAAGCAAAACACATTTTCATAATAAGCTGGCTAAATAAAGTTTGAAGCTCATTGACAGTAAAAGATACATGTAGAAAAATTCATCTTCTATAGATTTCGACAAACTAAGATATAATACAAGCAAAGACTTGTTCAAATATGAATCATAATCTATCATTTATTATGCTGGAGGTTTAAAAATTCATTTGCCAAATCCATTTTTAGCATAACTTCAGGGGAGTCAGGGACCTCACACCAGGATTGAAGTTTGACCCTGTAAATTATGG
This sequence comes from Leptodon cayanensis, assembly GCA_027564655.1. Classification (NCBI taxonomy): domain Eukaryota; kingdom Metazoa; phylum Chordata; class Aves; order Accipitriformes; family Accipitridae; genus Leptodon; species Leptodon cayanensis. The sequence continues at coordinate 15,727,993 of JANXJC010000064.1, read as the reverse complement.
TCTAAGGAAGCTATTTCGATGAAAGGCTGTATTTCTTGGGAGCTGAAAAATTCAGGGAAGATCTTTACACTTTTGAACTGCAGGCCAGGAAAGCAACTGAAACTCTTAATTTCCATATGATAACAATATTGTAAAATATGTTCGGTTTATGTCTTACAAAGGCTCCTGGACTAACAGGCAGAAAAGGGACAAGACAGGCTGCAGTAGTACAAGAGCAGAAAAAATACTTGAACCTGAACAAAAAAGATTACTATTTGGCACAAAAAAAGTAATCACACACCCCACTCAGTCAGGCCTTGTCCCTCTTTAATGAGAACCTCGAGAGAAATAATGAACGATTGCTGAGATGTGGGCACTTTCACTTGGAAAGTCACCAAAATAGGACTGAACAACTATCAGGCAATGCGAAACTAAATACTGGCACTAACAGCTTGAAGGTATTTGAACCCCATTGACCAAGGAGCAAAGAATCCCGGTTCCTTTCCTAATTCACAGGGGAATACGTCAACATAAATAGCGCTTTCAGTGATTGCACTGGTATCTGCTGGGCAGAATATACTTTCTCCCAAAGCCTCTGGCAGAAAAGCAAAACCCGTACAGCCGAGCCGGGCTTTGCTCTGCCCAGCGATCAACGCGAGGTTGCATTCGTGGCAGGTACAACACCAGCAGGCACGTGAGGAGCTTGGGATCTTGAGGCAGGCAGGGACTGCAAGCCTGACGTGTGCTAAATGCGATGTCTGCGTGCACCGCGTGAGTTCTTCCCTTCCTTCTCTCCGTCACTGCTCAGAGCTACTGCTGCCCTCATCCCAGGGGCTGAGGAAGAAACAAGGGAAGTTCTGGGATGATTCTCCACCTCTCGAGGAAGGATGGGGTTTAAACAGCAGGGAAATGAAATAGGCCGCAGAGTTTTATGGGGATTGCCTCTCCGTTCGTGATGCCCCAGTCCCTGTGCGGTACCACAAGACAGAAGAGGACCGCTGGTTTTGTACCCCAGCCCTGCTCTGCCCCCGCCTGCTCTCCTGGATCTGCGTACGTGCCGCTCCAAAGGTCCGCTCCAGGCACTATTTGAAAGCGATGCCGCAGTTACGCGCGGCAGCCTTTGCACCGAGGACGTCGTTGCCGAACTCCCTTTTGACCTACGGCAGGTCCGGAGACAGAACCTTCCCTCTCCCTTGGGGCTGGACAGGCAGCTGGGGAGAAGCTCTACGGGCTGAGACGTACAGCAGCACAAATCTTGCCATCCTTCCAAATCCGCTTTTATGAAGGAGTAAAAGCTTTTCTGCATGAGTCTATCTGCTTCTCCAGGGTCCCTAATCTGTACGTATTTCTTGCTTAAGTCGGTCTCTTTCCTTGCAGAAGTGATAAATCCCACGTGGTGACATACGTGCCTGTGAAAGCAGCCTGATATTACAGGGAAATGATCAGGTCTTCCAGGCAAAGCCCCTAAAACAGCAGTGGGTGAGATGTAAACAGCTCAAAACCGAGGTGGTTAAAAAGGAAGCAAGAGTGTTACGAGCCCAGGCAGACTTCACTTTTTTTGGTGGGACTTAGCACCCATGTTTAAAAGCAACGTTGCTCAGCACTTACCAATTTTGTTCTTCCCTTCTTCGTATTTCACTCTTTGTAAGATATGGTGTACAATTCTACTTCTTGTAGCATTATTGAAGAAAGTATCTTTGTTGTGTATGATAAAGCTATATAAAAATACAAACAAAGGGCATATCAGGAATATATAGTAGCATGTTTAAAGCAAATACTGAGTTCTATTACTTTCTATAGCACACTAAAAATCTACAGTATGTGAGCAAGTGCAAGGAAGACTAAAGGACACCAGATTAAGTGAGATGATTCACCGGATGAGATGATGTCAGTAATAGTATTCATTCCCTAACAAAGAATTACATGAAGAAGTCTAGAGAAAGATCAAAGATATTTAGGCATTCATTATGATAAGCATCACTTTTAGATAATTCACTGAAAACTACAAAATACTTGCACAAAAATTTGCAAAAGCCTAAGATTTGTAAGTGCAGCTGTAGAAATTCACATTTGATTTCTATTTCAGGCTTCTTTATTACACTTTACCATTAAGAGTCAGATGGAAACATCTACTTGGTAAACCACTCTTACTGAAAATCAAATGCTATGTTAGAAACATGACATACTCCTACGTTTGGTCCTGGAAGAGTAGCAAATTAGCTTTCAGAAGCTACTTATGGAGTTACGTATGAATGCAGGTTCAATAGTTTAGACAGAATGGTGATGAGTCCAGGAAATTTAAAAAAAAAAAAAAAAGCCACAAAATGTATTGTATTGATTAGATTGACTGGCATAATATATTTTTTATGGATTTCTTAATCCCAATATACATACTCAAGGAAAACAAGGTATTTTAGCATATCATCATAATGACTGGAAAAATGCAAACAATATAAGTGTTTAGAAATACTGTTTCAACTTGTCAATTAAATACTGCTAAAGAATTCTTATGGTTGCTTGAGGTGTGTTGGGCTTCAGGGTAGACTGTGAAAGTCATTTAGACACTTGAATAAGCAGATAAGTAGGTGGAGTTTCTGATTAAGTAGTCCTGAAACTAAATATTTTTTAAACTGCGGTCCTCAGTAACTGACTGAATAGAAAGGTTCATATTTTTTAAAAAACTTTGGATAAGAGGTAAGATTGTTTCCCTCCTTTGTGTTGGTGAAGAGCTAGGGAATTGAACGAACTGATAAATAAAATGGTAAAATCATTGAGATGTCACAGAGAGACCAGCCTGCAGGACTGCACACTAGACAAATCTGACTTTAACAGAGATCATCTTAATAGGGAGCTTGGCATGGATTTATGTCACCTTCTCTTCTGCACAACGTGGGATCCACTGCTCAGTTTTCCCCTCAGGTAATTTTGCTCAAAGGAAAACATGCTTTTTCAGAATGAATCTTTACCCAGGGGAAATAATATGTGGCTTTGCACCTCTACAGTCATTTGGAAAAACAGGCAAGGAGTCCAACTTCTGGACTTTGGGGGCTCCCTTTGCTCCCTCTTTATCATCAAAATTCTCTGCTGAATTTTCCATACAGGACAATCTAGTTCTTTACATTCAGCTTCAAAGGCAAATAGTAAAAAAAAATTCCCAAAGTAAAGGTATAAAAGACAAGTTGCTCCAAGAGCACCATAATTAATGAAACCCGGTTTTCTAGAGGTTACTATCTCAAGTCTCCTTTCCCACTCCACCTCAGATAATCCCAGGTCATTTCTGTGTCCACAATCTACTCAGTACTGTACTTCTGGCTTCCTCCCGCATCCCTACTATCCCCAAAGCCCTACACGTGCCCTACAGTAGCTATTGAAAGTAATTTGATTTATGCATATTTGCTGACCACCATGTGCGTGCCGATTTACCGATGGGCTGCTACCATACAGCATACGCAATTGGTGTGCACTGGCCACTGGCTTTTCTGTACAGGCACAATTTGGGGCCACTACTCCATTTCAAGCTGCTGATACTCACAAAGTAAATAAGACTTTGAGACAGCTACACCTGTACCAAATTTAGTTGAAAGTAATCAGGCTGTAAAATAATATTCGAAGGATTTTGACAAAAAGGAAATACTGTCATTACAGAAGTCTTAATGCTTAAGGAAATTAGGTAAAAAACCAACCTAAACTCTGAAGTAGACAGAACAGCGTTATTTCCAGCTGAAGCTGGAGCTTTGTATTTGGCTGTTTCAGTAGCAGCAGAAACACATTAAAAACCAGTAGTAAACCAGAAATTAACACTTCGCATTTTCCCACTTTGTGTCATTTTCTTTTAATGTCTGACTTTCCTCTCCAAGATCTCACCTCCCAGTAACCTTCCTTCTGACTTAGCTGTGAGTTCTTGTAGCTGCTGATTCAGTTGAGAACTGAATCACCTTATCTGGAAAACTAGCAACCTTGAGCCAGGTGACACCGACAGTGTTCCTACTCTCCCTGTGACACAAGGTTATTTTGCCCATCTGTTATCATGACTATGTCATACTGCAACTACAGGTAGTTATTTCAACAGCTTTTCTGGACAAGTAGGTTAATAGTTTTTCTGCATTTAGTCACTTCTATTTTCATGAATCATGAATGAAAAAAAGGCAAAAATCAAACATTATGCAACCTTAAAAAGAAATAAGAACTACTTGTTTAAACAGACGCTTTAGTCATTTGCATTCATTTGCAAACCTAGCAATTGCATTGTTACAGCTTTTGATCTCACGTGGCCGAGAAGGAACAACCAGACGTGTCTGAAGCAGATGTCAACGCCTCAGTATAACAACCGCCACGGAGAGCTCCGCCTGTCCCAGAACTAGCTGAATCAGTCCCAAACCACGTGTGAGCGTAAGAGCTGCAGAGGTTCTGCCCTGCCCGTCCTTGTGCCAGTAAAAGGCATCTGAGGGCAGGAGGGGAGAGGAGAGGGAGGACTCACCACGACTAGAGTATGCCAAGAACGTGTCCTTCAGTGTTTTCCGACATTACTCACGGGAACATGGATGCAGAAGAAATGCTTGAGTTCACCAAAGGTGAAGAAGGAGTGCCAAAATGAGTCCTCTGGATATCTTGGACTACCCCTAACAATATCATTGCTTTGGGATGGAATTGCCTGTGGTAAAGGTTAAAAACAATCCTCACCTATTTCTGAATATAAAAATCACAGGGTTTTTTCTTTTGTTTAACTCAAATACTCAGATCATTTCTGTGAAACTGTCTGTAGAGGAGCCCCAGAAAGAGCAGCATCACCACAACCAAGGGGACAGGGAGCCCTGGCACAGGAAACAAAAATAGGCACACGTGAGTGGGAGGTATTGAAAGGTTGAGAATATCTCCAGTGGTTTTAACTATGTGTTACAACATCCCAGTTAGAGGTTGACATAAATTAGGACAATGCCAGGGAGGTTTCAATTCATCTCAAAAATCACAGGAGTTGCTCTTGTCAGGTGAGAATCATGCAGTTCGTGATGTGCAGGACTTAACCCTCTCTACAGCACCCTTCTCTCCCACGCTTTATGGGCATTTCTTCCTCCAAAATGTTTGTGCTCCAGGTTATCTCCTTTCTGAATGTGGGCGGTAAATCCATATTCACAGAAGAGCCATCAAGGCTATTTAATGGTCTGCAGCATCCAATGAGGAATTCAGAGAAGAAAGACTTTCTCAGTCTGTGGAGAATCTCACCCTTCAAATTCCAGTTCACAGGGGCCAGAGCTGAAGCCATTTCCAAACTAAGTGTAGACAGGCATTCATCAGACATTACTGAGCCATAAACTGCATAAGGCAGAGGCTTTCTAGAGATGCTTTCAGGTGGAAGAGTTTCCTCAGCTGTTCTGTTTCTGCTGCCCTTGTTAGAATTTCAATAGGCACAAGGGTTTGAATATTCATAGGAGCAATACAGCTTGTTTTCAGGCTCAGTAAGGGTTTAGGCTTTATTTAGGAGACAGTTCATTGAAGGTTTTGATCACTTTGTCACCTCATTTATAAGATAAAATGTAGTAAGCATTAATAAAATATTATTTTTATTACCCATGAAGTTAATGTATAGGTAGATAATAAAGCCAGTGATTTGTTCCACACCACTTCTAACTGTTAGCCTGGTCCTGTACGTCTTATTTGTGCGAGCTGTCCTTACTCAAAAGGAAAATCCCAATGAAGATAATGAGAGCACTTCTGGCAGGAAAGGTTCCAGAGTTGATCGTTAATTAAAGTCCCTTTTAAAAATGTCATTGTGGCAATACTGCTCTTACATTCATACTGTAAGTGACATGAAGAGTCAGTGAAGGTTAATTGCTTTGAAATTATATTTGTAGCTTTCTTAATTAGACTCTTAACTAGAGTTTTCAAACTATCTTTCCATGGATAACAAAGCACAGCAAAGCTAACTGTCATCTAAAGAATGCCCTCAAATTAATGCAAATTCAACCAAGAACAAACTGCCAATGAATTCCTGTTCATACATTCTCTTTGGTAATTTTGCAGGCTGTACAAACCCTTTAGGGGTAAATTTAGCTCTTGAATCTTTGTCTAATACCCATTTGAAAAGAAATGGTTTTATTTTTCAATTTATTTTGGAGATGCAAAAGGCAGGAAAAGGCTATTTTCTGCTGTACTGGTAAGACATACAAACCGAAAGCTGAACACCCGTGGTCTGGTTACAAAGCTGCAGAGTGAGGATGTGTGCACGCACCTATCAATGTGCATCTTTGCTCCGTGGGATCCCCAGACACGGAAACATTTGATGTCTGACACTCGCCATGCCGAAAGATATGTTCCAAGCAAATGCCTACGCTGGAAGCAATACAAGCTAAAAGCACAGATGTCATCTGAAGTAGTAATCGCTATATCAGAAGTGTATTCTTTAGCGCAGGAGAAATGCCCAACCCTCTGCAGTGCCAGGTAAACCGCTGGCGGCAGCTAGCTGTCGTTTGCTGAGGCGGTAGCAGGTTCGTTGAAAATGCGTATATTATTATCACTTTGTTTGTTTTCATTTTGCCTGACTTTTAAGGCTGCAGCTGACGTTTTTGTTTATCAAAAGAAAATATTTATTAATGGTTATCAGGGATTTTTCACACCATGTGCCTAAACCAGGAGCACTTCTGGATGAAGAATGTATTAGTGGCTTTGTCCGTTTCAGATTTGGCACATCACAGCCTCAAAACTGCTAAAGTAAAATAGAGAGTCGTGAAAGTGCTGAATCCCTCCTCCACCTTCCTGTGCCCTTCCCCCCAGATCACCCTGCCAGCCAAATTGCTGCTTAATTTAAATTGGTTCACTCAGGAATATTCATCTGAGATAGAATGAGCTTTATGTATTTTTCAGGGATGTCCTGTTTCATTCAGTTTGCCAGGCAATTAAAACTTCCAGAATCAGACAGAATTTGAAAAACCCATTACAGGGCGTTTCCGAGTTTGGTTGCACAAAGATTTGTTTAAGAGCAGGAATCTTACAGAACCGTGATTCCCTGCTTATCAAAAGCCATTTGCAAATGTACAGTTATTACACTGTAGATGTATTGAAACCCAAGAATGAGCATCCTGGTTCAAAGCAAGTAAGTGTCCGTGCAGCCCCGCGCCTCGTCTCCGGCGGTAGCTGCTCCCCGACCCATCCATGATCTGGGGGTGAAGCAGCTCGGGGGACACGGGCGCAGACCATCTTGGCAGGGATGGGATTTATTAGGGCCATTCTGAGCATCAGAGAAAGCTCAAAATGTAACTCCACCCTGAGACACACCTGCCTTGGAAATCTGACAAAGAGACAGGACGAGATCCTCCTTGTGTACCATGAGGGGACATAGCAGAAATGAGAATAACTCCATTAACCTCTGGCATGCAGGGCCGTTTTTGTTTAATTAATCCAGACATTGTCCTAGTCCTCCTAATTGTGTAAATTTTAAATCTAATTTTCACTGAAGTAATAAATATTTAAGTGGTTTATTCAATTATATATTAGATTAATACTTAACCAGAGAGTTTATCACCTTTGGAAGAAGAAAAAAAGGGGCGGAAAACCAGCTCCTGATACAAAGTTTGAAATGCCTAAACAGCAATTAAAAGCATTTTCCTAGCTAGTATACAGCTATCGAAGACATTGCAGCTAATTATTAGTGTTTCTACTCCCAACTGACTAGCAGTTCATTACATAAAATAACCAAGATGTGGTAGAAAAATAACTAACTATCATCATGTCTGATGGAAAACATTTTTCACATATTGTGAACTGTGCATTCTTGTAACTGATAGTTTTCAGAAGAAATGCTTTAGCATAAATAAAGCCCTTCCCAAGCTGTGGCTGCAGAAGAGAGATACTACTCAGAAGCCTATCTTGAAAATTATCGTGTTGTATTCCACACAATTCCAAAAAAATGCTTGCCTCAGCCAGGCAGAGCTTCTTTCCTCCAAAAAGAGATTTCCTATTACTTAGGAAATAAGATGAATTTTGGTCTTCAGTTTTGTGATATACCCTATAAGGTATGCCATAATCTCTTTAAAAGAAAACCTGAAGCTCTGCTGCAAAAGTTATAGGTGCATCTTACAAATGTGATTCTTGCATTTTCTTCTTTGTTTTGGAGGGAGGGCAGATGGTTAGCTGTGCCTCTTAAAACAAATTTAGTTTTTTTTCTGAAAGCTAGCCTTTCTCTACATCTGGCCTTTTCCATCTGAAGGGGAAAAAATGCAAGAAAGAAAAAGACCATCAATATGATCTACTAAAATTGCACATGCTCATTGTACATCGATATTTCAAAAATACTAATTCCTATTGAAAAAAACATCTGATCAGGCCTTGCCGGTTTTGGTCTTAACTATTTTTCTACCTAGACTCCCTATCGTAAGTATTGTCAGTCATCTGTCTTTCCATACTTTTAAAAGCAGGTATCACAAATGACGACTGTACTCAGACCATGTTACAAATATCACCTGTATCAGACTAGAGACCTGGGAGTGAAAACTGTGGCTAGATCAAAAAAGATAAACTGCCTGTTCTTTGATGAGGTGAAAAATGTCTGAGGCTATAAAGAAAGGAAGAAATAAGGAATTCCAGACCCAGACTGCAATATTTGTACAAACATCATACATGGACAAGATCATATGAGTATTTAAAGAATAATATTTTAGAAAATTGAAAGCACATAAAACCAGGAAAGAAGGAAGAATTCTGCAACCTCCAGCTATGATATGTGGCAAAACCTACAGTGAGGACATAGAGGTCTTATCTGAAAATTCAGTATATGGAGATTTATACTTCCGAGATGGCTGTATTTGTGAATGATTTACTACATGGCCATTAAGCAATTGTTCAGCATGTCTTGGATAAACATTTATTTATGACAACACAGAAATCCTAGATATGTTCAGCTGGCAAACATAAGTATCTTGCTCTCCAGAAATACTTGTACAATAGCCAGAAAAATCCTTGTTAGTGTAATTAAAGGACTGATTATATGTTTTAGGCTCCTGTGGCTATTTCTTAAAGAACAGTTTAATGTACTTCCCACTCATCTCTTCTTCTCACTTAGGATTCCAGATCTGCAAGAAAATTTTATCTTTTTTACTATAAACCTGAAACTCAGAATCTGTACCTAAGATCTGATAAAAAGCAGACACTAGTGACATTTTTCGGCTACCGCCTCAACACAGTGCGCAAGGACTGAGAGCCTTGCATTTATTCTCCATTCCCCGAGGACTTCAAGAACTCAACGTGTTACAAACATTTTCCTTCCTCCAAAAATGGCCCTAGGTTGGATGAAAAGACTTCAACACCACCGAGGTCAGCCAGCTGAGCACCAATGCGGTACTGGGACCCTCCCTGTCCTGTGCGTGCTCTGTCTGAATCCGTTTTGGCACAACTGGGTGACGGAAGGGGATGCAGAGTCACATCTAAAAGCCCAAGAGCAAGGAAGAGGCTGTCACTGTTTTTCTAGCCTAAAGGATGATGTACTTGTTGAAGACAGTGTGATCCCCACAAGTAACTGCCCATGACGATTATGTAGCCTCCATTATAATTATAATATATTATGGTAAGAGCACTCTAGCAAAACCCTAACTACACCAAATATGAAAACGCATGGACTTTTCTTACCACTGACAAACCGCAAGCAAAATTATCATAACATTATTGTAGATGGCAATTATTCATTTCTGCAGCTCAAGAATTTCAGTAACTATTTATCTTCACGCTCCTAAAACAGTACTGTGGGTCTCTGGCCTAGAAATTTAAATAAAAGTCCTGACAGGTTTAAAAAAAAAAAAAATCATGTTACATTTAATTAGTAACTTTTTCACTTGTTAAAAAGCAAATAAAAGCTTATGTAATGCAACAGTGACAACTGAAAACTGAAGCTTTAATCTAATATGGAGGCAGGATTTTATCAACTTTGTAGCATTTTCTGTTCCTGTTCTGAGTAGGCGACAATTATCGGTGTTGTCCTTGTGAAGGTTACCACACTTAGCAGCGGGTAGAGGTGAAAAAGAAATCATTTTCTTAGTGATCAAACCGTCTTCTGGCACAACTGACTCAGACAAATGAAGGTGTCAGTCACAGTAATCACTCCATCAGTTAATATGTGTTGGGATAAACACAGGAAAATCCATTTCTACTCATACTTTCCCCATGTTTGGGGATAGGTGGGCATCTTTACTACTGGCTCGTTATATATAGGTCCTTCTGCAGAATGTTTATGTACATCTTGGAAGAAGCAGCAATTTGTACAAAGTAAATGAACCCCAACATAATACACTTGACTGTTAACTGATACTAACAAAATCATTCTTTTTAACTCTACATTTCCAATTATTTGATACCCGCACTCCACCACCAAAGATTAAAAGCACATACTAAAGATGTTCCTGAAATGCTCTACTTACCAACATACCCTGAAATTCTTGGCACAATTAAAATGCCTGCATGCAACTCACTAGACGAATATTGAACAAGTCATTATATTCCAAAATTCTGGTGAAGCAGAGTAAGACAGACACAGCCCACAGGCTGGAGCGTGCCGGGAACACAAGAACCCTGCCAGAGCCAGCACCTTTTGGGAGAAGGGGGGCAGCTCAGCCAGCATTTTATCAGTCCCCTCACAAAAGGAAAGGAAGCCTACACAGAAAGCAAAACAGAAAATGTCAGGCCTGCTGGGGAGTAGCACTTCAAAGTCTGCAATGATGTAAAAGAAGTGCCAAACAACAGCGGGAATGTTAATGAAACTAACACGGTATTTAATAGCCCCCCCTGCCAGTTTACCAACACAAACAAGAGCAAGGCAGAAGAGTGAAAAAAATATTCTGCTTCATATATGCCAATTCTCCTTCCAGCCACAAAAAACCTTTATGTGCTGTAATTTTAAGGGAAGTTAATAGTTAATATTACTATTAATAAAAATATCAACCCAGATGTCCCCATTTCTTAATTTTTTATTTTCACTGGTCTATTCTCGAACTAATTTGCACCTACTCTTCCTCTCGCAGGGCACAATAATTGACCCATCTTTTTGCTCAAGTATCAGAAGACTTTGTAGTCTGAACCCAACGTTTATGTAGGGCACAGACATTTAGTGGAGATAACCCTGGCTGGTGACCAGTGCCAGGGGCAGACTTCTACTGAAATTTCCCTGGAGATTTGCACCTGGTTTTGTTTTTCTGCTGTATTTGGAAAGACACTACTTATGGCAGAGGAGGTCTGTCTTATTCATTCTTATTGCAGCTAATAAATCCAGTCCCTGAAAAATTGTTCATTCAAAGTGAGGCATTCAAGAGCATTACATCAGCTTGGCTTCTCCCTGAATAAAATCACATATTTCAGATTTTTAGACTTTGAGCTGCCTGTAATTCGGTCTGTTAACCTTCTGTTAGTACCCTGGTCAGTGTTGCCTATTCTTTGTAATTTTGTTCTCAGTTAGTCAATGACTATTTCCCATATCACAAACACTATAACTATCCGTAAGACACCCTCTTTCTCCAAAATTTGTCAGCCCTGAAGTTCAACGTGGGATCGGAAAGTCACGTGGGACTTTTTCTGTTTTGCATTTTGCAAGTGAATAAAGGCTTCTAGTAGTCAAATGATTTCTCTAGTGACATTGGTGCAACACTAGTGCCAATCGTACGCTTGGACAAGTGTCACTGGATAGGTCTTAACACTGGCATTTTACAAGCAGTTTTGCTTTCACAAAAGTAAAAGACAGAGAAATACAAACAAAACAACATTCTCTGCTCTCTTTGTTCGTTCTACAATCGTAACTAGGAATGAAACGCAGTATCAGTTTGTTATCGACCATCAGTGTTAGAAGGACTAATTTTGATTATGCTAAAGACATAGAAGTGCTGAAAAAGAAGTTTTAATCACATCCTTAAGAGACAAAGAACAACTGCAATTCTGACCCGAGAGAGAATTAGCCATCTGACTACTTTAGGGATGTAATTGAAATTCCAGTGAATTAAAAGGAATATTTCCATTGATTTCCTTTAGCTTTGAGCTGGACCTTTAATTATTAGAAATGCAGACAGACTTTATGCTCTCTCAGGACTCTCTCTCTGTCCCTTTTTGTGACAAAGAACTAATGTGAAGGCACTAGTCTTTAAGACATGAGCTAAGAAATTGATTTTTTTCCAAGGTGAATTCAGAAGGAAAACTTTTCATCTTGTAATTGAGATATAATAAAATACTCACTGATGGATCCTTTGTTGGCTGAATGGAGCAGTATAGCAGTCATTCTCCTCCAGATCTGGCAGTGTCTCCTTGTCCAGTTTCATTGGCTTTCTAGGCAACCATCCTCGAAACCTGCTTATTTGTTTCTCGATCCTGCAGCAGAAGAAAAGCGTGAGCATTTGAGATAGTGTTTTTTCATTACATTACAGAGCACTTAACAAAGAACACATGCTGGCAAACTAGGCCACTTAATATTTACAACCAGAAAAGACACAAGGTCTTTTGACTTCTTCGAGGCAGACCAAATTATACATGCTGAACTTGATTTATTAATAACCAGCTTTCACCACAGAAGTATCTTATTTTGTCTCAACAGAAAAGCAATGCTGATGGTACATTCTGCTATAAATCTCGTTAAGCCCCGTCAGCTCTTGGCAACTCTCTAAACCTTTATTTCTCAGCTTTTCAGTTAGTTTAAATTTCAGGCTTAACTGACACATTAGACTTTGGACATATAAACATTGGAACAGCAGAGACTGTGACAGAGAGCTCTGGCAGCTAAACCCCAGCAAGTTACATCCCTTTACTCTCTCCATACGGATTCTTACCTCGCAATTGACGCTATTAAAAAAAAAAAAAGGCTACTTTGTTCATTTGGTTCAATTGCAGTGTCTTGCAATACTACAACCTCCATGAAACCAGAATACTTAGTGTATAGATTAATAGATGACTGCTACGCAGATTCTTACATTTAGAAGGTGAAAGCAAACTAAGATCAAGCTGGAGAAACGGCAGATTTAACTGCAGGTGCACTCATGCAAAGATGCACGCTGGAATGAAGGGAAAGGGAAGAATCAGAGCTGATTGGAGAAGACAATCTAAACCAAATTCAAACCCAAACTAAAACGTTATAATGAAAAACACATAAGAAAGATGAGATGATACATCTGGCACAATGAGCCCTACTCTCTCAGAAGTTCCTAACACCTTCGAGTCCTAATCAGTGATCTCTGCCTGCAAAAATCATAGACTACAAATTATGGACTATGCACATACTCCAGCCACTGGATGAATCTTCCCAGGAGTGGAGCTAAAGGACACAAATTGACATCATTTGAACTTTAAGTCCAGTTCTGGATGAAGCTCAAGGACTGGAAATGTAGTTGTTTCTTTTCTTCTGACAGAAGTCAGCACAATAACTCTATGACCAGCAAATGCCGTGAGCTCTGCGCAGTCACTTGGAGGGAGGGCAATCCATACCCAAGCAGCTAAGTGTGTGGGAGTGATGTGAAATTATTACATACTTTCATTTAAAATACATATAATATTTCCTGGAATATTCAACTTTCTCCATCAGGTATTTTTATCTTGGATAAGAAAGCTAACGCTAATTTTTAAACACGGGCACATTTCAAAATTGTAACCAAACTAGCTCTTACTTGTTTTGGTACCATTTGTGTGTTCCCATTCTGGGAACAGCATGGCGGGGGCAGGGGGGCAAACTGACCATCAGGACTGTCGGGAAGAACTGGAACGTGCATGTGAACATAACGTAAGACTTATACTAAATTAATTACAAACTCTTCATAGGCAGTGTTCGCACTGGCCCGGCAGTTCAGAGCACCGAGGAGGCGGTTTGCAGAAGTCTGTGCCCGAGCGCAGGCGAGACGTCAGACCCCCGGGCTGCAAAGGGCCTGACCCCCTCCAACTGCCCAGCCGCAGCACCCAGCCTGGCAGCCTCGAGCCAGTCTGTGCAGACCCTGATAAGAATGACAAGTAAATTCTCTGCAGGGGAATTCCCTGTCTCTGGGCGTCCAATTTTTCCTCTGTAAAGGCCACAAGCTCTGCATTGCTGTATGTTCAGGAGGCTTAGTGACTCCAGGTATGAAAAGGGGAAGAGGAATCAGGCAGAAGGGTTTTCTAAATATCCCGTTCCACGCTTATTTGTGAACTAAAATCACTTGAATTCTCTAAACTATTAACACCCTTGCTAATCTGCAATCCTTTCCCAGTCACCCTGCAAGCCAATGTGCACATGTGAGATAGGCGTGCTGCAGGTTTATCACACCACGCATGCACGCACACAGGCACAGAGTGCTTTCCCCACTTAAGAGCAATGCATTATTCATGCTGGCTTCTCACTGAGTGTCCCCAGAATTTGACTGGTTTGCCATTCCCAAGGCTCAGATTACTTGGCATGCTCAGCGAGCCTGCTGGCAAACAGGTCTGAGAAGGTTGCAAAGCCTTTCTGCAAGACCCAGAACATACAGTACAGCAATCCCTAGGGGAAAAAAAAAAAACCAACAAACTAGTTATCTCCTTGAAAAAAAAAAAAAAGACCAGATTCTTAAATTGCTCCAGCGCACTCCAGCAATGCCATAAGCCAGCAGCGCAGGCTTTGTACTCTACAGGAGCATCTCTCTCAAAAAAAAAAAAAAAAAAAAAAAAGAAGAGAAAAAAAGAGTGGTGCTGGTGCTAACAAACACAAACACATAGTGTTAAAAATCTACTGTGTTTTATAACTTCTTGAAGGCTAATCCACACCTCACTTTCCCTTATGGAGAGGCTTATATACTCAGCTGAATAGGGGAGGGGTGTTTGGAAAGCAGAGCAACCTGCACTAGAATAGCAGAGTGCATGGAGTGATGAGGCACCGTAGAGTTAGCCACAACGAAAGAGGAGAGTGGAAGATTTGATAATAATATCCTTCTTAAATTCCTTCTTTAAAAATGCTCATTAGCCTCATAAGGCAAAAATCATTCTCTTAATTCACACAGTGTCTCAGAGACAGTCTCTTCCACTTCAATCCTGCCCCTGCTCTCCAGGTCTAACCTTTACCCAGTATCCTCTTTCTGAAGATACATACTGTGCTTAACTCACACAAAGGTTTCTCAAAGAATTTCAAAGAAACTGTTTTCTCACTAGGAAGTGGGGTAGGGATAGAATGCTTCTTTCAAAGGAAAGGGGAAGTTAGGAAAATAAAAAAAAAATATGTTTTGAATCAAGACTGATTTTTATCCGCAGGTCAGCTTTGATAGAGCTTTGCGCATATTGTAGTGCTAGGTGTTATCTTAGTTTAGATTTTAACCCCCCTGCAGGTACTGTCTAGGTACCTGACACCCCTCCTTTCCTCTAAAATATATTAGGGGAGTTTTGTTATTTGAAATTTTGAGATCACTAGAATTTTTTGGAGAGAAAATTCAATTCAGGTTGACAAGTTGCAAGTGACCTGCTCTGGGCTTTGCCTTGCAACAGAAGTCCTCTTTAAAATAAATTTTGCCCCAATGTCAATATAATGTGTGACTTAGCTCAAAAAATGGACCATAGCTTCAGTTACTTGTAATCTTCACTGAACTAGTAGAGGAAATAGATACTTTTATCGAAACTGTATATCTGAGTTTCACATAAATGAAAATAAAGCTGAATATGTTTTCTTTTTTCCCACTGGGACTATTCAGTTATAGCTTTTCCGCCTCAAGTAGCTATTTATAGACCTGAACACAAAAATTGAATTTTGCCAAGTGTTCTCATCACTCAGGAACTAAAATACCAGAAAAAGATCATACCTCTTCCCATACTGACTTCAAATTGCATCCTGACTCTTAAGAAAATGAATGCAAAACAAAATTTCATACACCACATATAAATAAATGTTAGAATCTTCACCTACTGCTTCCTATCTATTGCTTTAGTCAAAGCAGCCATGTGTTAATTAAAATGAAGACAAATTCCAAAGTTAACAGCCCCTGTAGTATTTATTGTAAGGTGGGGATGGGAAGTGGAGGAGCATCAACAAGCTTTAGAAGAATCGTGTGCGTCTATTAGCCTGTGCCGACTAGGTAAAATGCCGTAACTCCACAAAGTGCCCGTTTGGTGCTTACTAATATAAAGAAGCAAATACTATAATGTGAGATCAATGCTGCTACTCTCAAGTCACCAGCACGCTGTGATAGAATTTAATATACAAAATCCTTTTTAATATGCTCATACAGCAGAGTGATAATATGTGATTTATTTTCCCATGGATGTTCATCTACTGACGTTATCTGCAAAGCGATACAGCTGTTTACTCCGAAATGCAGATTTTTCAAATTCAATTCTTCTCTCTCAGAGGTTCATGGGAATATTTCCACTGACCTCAGAGTGACACAGTAAATCAAATGCGAGACCTTTCTGAAAACTGCATCAACAGCATTGGGGCATTAAATGCCAACCTACGAACTGGTCTTTGCCAAGCCTGTATATTTTTCAGGCTTTGGGGACATTTTCATTTAACTGTCCAAGGTATCAAAAAGAAAATGCAAACTGCAGCATCGGAAGTTTTTCATTGCATTGTCAGACATAAACCACGCATCAAACATAACCTTAAAGATATTTAATAACCGAGTGAAAGCACTTCAAAGATTCTCAAAAAATACTCATCTTTCAAGCTCAATAACATTACACCAGAGATGAACTCGCTTCATTGCCTTCCTATCTACCGCCAAAGTACTAAGCATCCCGCCAGAGGAAGCAATAAATAAACAATGCCATCACTATTACAAGTAAGCAAGGTGCATGGAATTGAAAAAAAAGCTGTAACTGTGGTATTTTAACCCCCAGAAACTCCCTGATGAGCTACATGAAAAGAGATACAATGTTTGCACTAACACACTTATTGTTCTTTAAAAGACTCCGCCAAGTGAAAAATATTTCCTTATTCCTAAAAAAGACAACACAGACAAAACGAACTGCCTCTTTCACATTGCAGATGCCTTAAAAATGCAACTTCTGTATTTGTTTTTGCAGATACCCTAGCGTCTAATGACTCCCTCCACTCTTCCTACAAACACAGCTAATAAACTTTTCCCTCTAGCTTGACCTTAACCATTATTTTTGTTACTGGGACCAAATGAACATAAACTGGACTGGCATAAGAATTGTACTCACCTATTCATGAACTTGTATCGGCGGTGCAGGTAATAGATTTTTCTCCTGGAAGAACAGCAAAAATGAAGCCAGTCGAGAAGAAAACCCATCGTCAGTTACAGTATGAACTAGCAAGGAAGGAAAGGAGATTGAAGACAGAAGCCTGTAAGAGGTGGAGGAAGAGACTAAAAGAGAGATTAACAGAACTGTCGCAGGAAGCCACACAGACTCTGGTGGCGTTTGAATTGCAAGAAGGTCATCGTTTTCCCATTGTCTTCTCCTTTTCTGCTATTTGTCATGTGTGAAAGACGGGGGACCCAAAGACGTTTCT
This sequence comes from Leptodon cayanensis, assembly GCA_027564655.1. Taxonomy (NCBI): domain Eukaryota; kingdom Metazoa; phylum Chordata; class Aves; order Accipitriformes; family Accipitridae; genus Leptodon; species Leptodon cayanensis. Next base: position 15,710,598 of record JANXJC010000064.1, on the reverse strand, counting down.
ATCTCAAAGAAGTCCATAAACTGCGCAGGAATTCTACAGGACTGATACAAATACGGATAAATTATCTCACGTCCACTAATGAATTATTAAAGCTGCATTCGGTGAAACACAAGGGGGAATCACTCAGAAAAGCCAGGAAAGAGGTACCTGGCGCTGCAATATGCCATAACACACTGTACTGTAGGAATGCTGTTAGGGCCTTGCAAGCAAGCATGGTTGGGAGCTTTCTAAAATAAGGCAGCACTGATGCTTTATGAACTATGGAAAAAAACTGGTTAGTATTCCAGGTTAATTTTCAGAACTTAGAATTTAAATAACGCATAATATTTTGATATTATTGTTATCAGTGCCCATATTTTGCTGGTGAAGTATAATTTTCAAAACAATTTCATGTTGGCCAGCCTCCTCTGGCCAACTCCTCCACAAGATAGGGTTATTTATCTTGCTCTACTCGGCAGGAGCAGAGAAGGGTCAAAGCTAAGTGTTTCTGAAGATGCCATCCACTTCATGATTTTGCTTCAAATATTCAGAGGTATCCGCTGTTTTGGCACCCCTTCTTTGAAACAGCAAGGGTTTTATTCACTGATGCATGGGCCTTCAACAATTCTAACCTAAAATATTGGGTGCTGTAAGCAATCAGCGGCCCTAAAAACAAGGGATTAGACAAGGGCACCTGGAAAGAGGTAGTCTAGACTAGGGGACATTTTGTAGAATGCTGGTCCTTGTTTTTAAATGGTAAACAGTACTGCTGCTCTTAAAAAAAATATTTAAGAGCCTACCCAGCAGACATCAGTAAATCACCATGATTTCCTCTTAACAATACTGTAATAATTATGTCTCCACGGAAGTGGAAAGAATTAAGCCATGATCCTGAAGCAGGTCAAGAAACCTTTAGTATTTTTGATGCTTTCTATATAATCTGTATGGCACCTACTTTGCCATCTGCTGAGAGATAGATTTCAAAAAAGGGACTTCGGGTCAGGAAAGAACAAGCTGCTTAGTGTCTAAATTCTGAGCTGCTGGTGTATTTCTTAATCGTGAGACCTTCTCGTCCTGCTGGGGCAGGTTCGTCTCGAGGAATGCCACCGAAGTCAAAGGAGGTACACTTTTGGCCCAGCCCACTGTTTCTATGGCTAGAATGCTCTTTTGAAACAATATTAATATCTTGCAATGACTTGTGATAGCTTTTATATTTTTCTCTTTAGCACTAAAAGCACAAGAAAGAACAGTTGAAGATTTGCTGTGAAAATGAAAACCAAAATAGGTACAGAATAAGCCTGCAATTCTGTACTTAATTCATACCCATTTTTCCTAGCAAGTTCTGTACTGCTACAGCTTGTCTCATACCAGAGGCATTTTCCATCCTTAAGTAAGAAGAAAACAGAAGAAATCCTACAGAGGACACCAACTCACTAGTTGCATATTCTGGATCTGATCCTTTTCTTGCTCAGGAGTAATTCCATTAAAATCAATGGAGTTATACATCTACAAACCCTGCTAATTAAAGAAGAATCAAGACCTTTCAGTTCATGGGTTTTGGTCAGTTCCAGTGGAAGTCTTTATGCTATTTTAACAGTTCTGATAACCAGCAGAGTAAAAATCAATATTTTACATAGAAAATTTCATAGCCCAACATGCAAATAGTATTAAATAAATGATAAAAATAATCTGAATGACAATGTGGAATGAATTTGGTTATCAGTAGCGTGTAATATAAGTTCTTTATTTTCTCCACAGAAAAAAGGATTTATAGTCTGAATTGTTCTCCTGTTAGATGGGATACTTATTTATAATCCGTATTTCCATAATTACACACTATACAAGCAATTTACAGGTGCTGAACATACCAGATACGTCCAACAGACATGCACCTTCTGTGCTGCCTTACGTACCTGGATCTTCTTGACCTCCCATTGATTTCAATGAAATGTCCATTTAAAAAACAGCAGCGCACAAGTATGCAGGGGGCTCCAGCATTGAAGGGGTTAAAGGGCCTAAGGATAGAATACCCCATGAAAACAGCTGCACTGCTACAGCTCACCTTCATTTCAAACCAGTATTGTACTGCAATTTCAGGCATTAACAAGAAACAGCAACGAACAGGGTATCTAAGGTACTCCATTTATATTTTCTAAAGACGTGTGGTATCTTACAGAAGAGCTTTTCCATGTGCATTTTGGTGTTATCATTACATTAGCTTTACAGTACAGCGTGACTTTGGAGGTTCAGACAAAATACAACTACACCTACCTGAAAGGCATTCTTACATTCATTAGTTCAGCGTATTTGCCCAGGACCTCCCAAGGGGCATGCAACTTCACAAAGATGATGTCGCTGTTTGTTAGAGATGACTGCAAAAGAAAAAAAAAACAGCCACCGGGGCTTACTTTTTCAAGCAAAAAAGAAAGAAACCGTGGGTCAGCGGTCAATATCTATTTTTCTGGTCTCGTGTCACCCCTCCCACTTCCTGATTCTTCCTCGAGCGCAGGTAGTTCTATCAGTATTTTGTCAACTCCTTTTCCTTCTGGTTTCCTGAAAGCCATGCCGTGGCTCCCTTCCAGCCTGCACGTGCGTTTTCTTCACACGGAGAAGAGGGCATGGAGGGGTGGCTGACATGCAGCTGTGGGTTACCCAAGTGTGGGGTGGAAATAGGGTTGGGGGGCGATTCTGGGTCTGGAAGTCTGGTCCTGAACTTCAGCTGAAAACAAAATGGCAAGTCAGGATCTGATTCTGCCCGTTGACCTGGTTTTCTGCACGCACACAGAAGCGCAGATGTGTGGAGGCACATCTAGCAATCAAGAAAAGTTTGTATGAACGTGTGGTCCTATCGTTGTTGCCCCACATGGACAAATAATGAAGTCCCAGCTACAGAGCCATGGTCTCCATCTTCCCTTCCTTCAGCTTCCCTCTTGGCCCCACAAACTCTGAATATTACAACTAAAGCCAGCAGGAAAAAGGAAATCTAATGCTGCCCACAGCACAAAATTGTACAGATTTGTTGCCCAGAAGGGTCAAGGACCATGACTATGCCAGCAAGATCTCTTCGCAATGCTACTATCTTCTTTTCTACGAGTTGTATGTAGTGTGGAAAAGAGCTTCATGTAGGGTATGGGCAGCAGAGAGGGTGTTACCTAACAGAAGGCTGTCTGGTGAAGAACGGAGAACATGTAGTAAAGAGGAGAAGGGGAGAAATTTAACTGTGTTTGAGCCCAGGAGGTGAAATAGTGCTTTACGAGAAAGCTACAGCAGAGTTGGCTGAAGTTGACATGAGAACACAGACATCCACATGTTAATACTGGAAGACGAATTGTTCAAATTCTAATGAAAATCAATGAAATCCTCATAAAATTGCATGCAATACAGCTTTAGACAGCTGACTGGATCACATTAACACGGACAATTACTACAGGCTGAGTTTGAGGAATACCCAGGAAATGCGTCAAGGGGTACAGGGTATGAGAGAAAAGGAAAGCGTGAAGACTGAGAAAACCAGGCAAGAAAACTGTTAGTTGGCTTTAGGGATAACTTCCTAGTCTTTTAGACATTGTAGTATATTCAGTGTTTCTCACATTAATTCTTGGTTAACACAACTTACTAGGAGTTCTCAAGTCTAGCATTGTTTATCTGGGAGCTACAGTGGCTGTATGGGCAGGAGGCTCACGTTTATACTTTTGATGCCTGTTTGATTCTTCCTTCCAGTATCCTGAGAGATGCTGAAATTACTGAAACTGCTATAACATGTAGCTAAAACATGCTAAAGAGTAACTAAAACATTATTAAAACATTAATTAAAACATTAAAAACATTAATTAAACCTTAATTAAAACATTATTTAGAGACGCTAAAACATTATTACTAGTTTGTGATAGGAATGAAAACTCCAACAGTTAAGATACAAATATATGATTTTCTTTAGCACATAAAAAAAAAAAGAAAAAAAAAACCAACCCAGTCACCACAGAGTTAACTTTTTTTTTAAACAAATAGAATATCAGAATCCTCAAAAATGGACACAGAGAAATATTTGCACCCAAAGTACTATTGGGCTGCATGAAAAAAATGGATTTAGCACATAATGGAACAAGTGACTTTCTGGCATTAAAAACTGCAGAAAAAAACCCTTGCTCTTCTTTTGCTCATGACTTTCTGAAAAATATTTCAACATGAAATGATACAACAGCAACAAAATGCCCCCAAGAGACTTGCTTCAGAGACAGTGAGTTCAGTTGTACTCTTTCCCTTGACTTTTATGGATTCCAAATTAGGCCTCTAACGGTGTTTTTCTTTATAGGTATGTTTCACAAATTATCTTATATTTTCCCATGGGACTTTAGCAAGCAGATACCACAAAACCAAGACTAAGTTCTGCTACTCTAAAAATTTCCTGCAAACCACGCTCTCAAAGATGAGGTTAAGTCAGCAATGGACTGGCAATTTTGTCATAAACAGCTCGGGTTAAAAACAAACAAACAAAACCCATCAAAACTCAAAAGATCTGTCTAATAGGTCCAATCTACAGAAGGAAACTATGGTCCTAACACACCAATAAAATTTGAGAAATGGAGGAAATTTATTAAACACAGCCTGTAAATTTAGTGATGGCTATTAAACAGGAAGCTTATAGGCATTTTCCAGCACATTGTAGCTTAAGCCACACTAGATACGGCAGCCACAGTAACATGAATTGTGGAGATGCTGTTTCACAAGTGAACATTATCTTCATCTAAATCTGATTTCATATGCGTTACATGTTTTCACACGGAAACATGAAAAACTTCCACATAGTTATCACAAATATAAATACAAATGTTCAAAGAATATTTTCTACTCAATACCTTGTAATGTTATTTTATCAGCTTTGTCAACAGAAGATCTAACCAAAAGACATTTGGGAGGTTCAGTTATTTTCATACAAAAGAGATAATAATGCTAAATTATAAATATGGAAATCCATTTCTCTTGGGTTTGCTCACGTTAAGTGTTCATAAAGGAAAGCACTAAGAAAGCTTGAGAAAAACAAGATTGGAAAGAGAAGAACAAATCCAGATGGAGCAGTAATTGAATGAAATGTCATATTAACTTAATCTAAGGAGAAAATAACTAATCAAAATACCTGAAAGAAAATATCAAGAGCACCATCTTAGTTACGAAAATACTTTAGTGAATGGAATCTGCTAAACTCTTTTTGCTAGATTAGTATGTAGACACAGTATCCTTCAGCTTCTAAATGTTTCATTGAGAGGAGAGGAGCATTTTTCTGTTGTAATTGACTTTCGAGGCCTGGCTCATTAAATGGTTTGGAGAAGTAAACTCAATTTCACATTATGGGAACATGCAAACAAAAATCAATGTAACATTGTTCCCCTTGGAAATTTAAATAAGACAACTATTGACATGAGCAGTCTGCTAGCAAGTGATGTCTAGATGATGAAGAAAGAAAAACAGAGGAATCAAGAGGACAGACAATGAGATAAAACCCTTTGCAAACACAAAAATGGAATAAGTGTTTGGAATTGACCTGTGGCACCACTGGCTATAGAGTTATCACCATATGATAATTGCAAGGCCATCAACGTTCAAATAACTTAGTTGTTTCAGACTGATTCCTTGAGGAGGAATATCCGTAGCAAACCAGATTTTCTTCTGGTTGGTAATAATATTCTTGCTGGTCTTCAGAGCAGCGCAAGGGCAGTGTGACAAGAGACTTATCGGAATCAGAGAATCGCAGACTAATTTAGGTTGGAAGGGACCTCTTGGGGTCATCTGGGCTAACTGTAGCTAAAGCGGGGCCAACTTAGATCAGGTTGCTCAGGGGCTTGTCCCATTGAGTCCCGAGTATCTCCACAGGCAGAGGTTTCACAGCCTCTGGGCAACCCACTTACTGAAACTGGCGGGAGAAAAGAATATTTTCTATGGAAGAACTGTACTCTTCTCCAGAGAAACATTGGTTAAAAACTACAAGTGTCTAGACATGAAAATACATAAAAATTCAAAATGCTCAGTGCAAAGATGCCATTCTTTATAAAACGACTTGTTTCTTACAATAACATTTTTAAAAATTATTCTTCTGATTGAGAAGCAGTAACAAGGTGTATTTAGTTTAATTGAACCCTGATCTTCAAAACAGGTTTGTAAGGTAGAACTCAGATCACCAGAGTCTAGGTTACAGATAGTCTACATACAATGAGTTTCAGTGTTCAGTGCCATTGATCTACTATGTTTCACAAGCTGTAATTTTTCCCTCCTTCTTCTTTCTACTCCCCAACCCCCTTCTACAGCTGGAAATCATATTTCATAATTCCTGAAAATATTAGATCAGTATTTGATAATCACAAGTTTCTATACCTCTGTATGCGAGATATTCACTAATTCCCAAACTTTCTGGCTTCACTGACAAATCACTTCAGTACCGTTCCATTGCTGCCAATCCTAGAATATAGGCAGCACCGCAGGCCCACTTCTTACGGACTCGCCCTTCTGGCAAGACTGCCTTTCTCTTTTACCGTTCAATTTATACAGACATTGTATTTCCCAAAGAAAACAAAGCAACCACAAATGCGTTTGAAAGCAAAGCTTCGTATTCTTCTCCAGTATCGCTGTATAAGGAGTGGAAGAGCCTGAAGTAGGGGCTATTTGCGTAACTCCAAAAGCATAAACACCTGCTTGGGTGAGTTACAGTCACCAGCTAGGGCAAGGAAATCTTGTAAAGGGCAGGCGCTTATTCTCCTTCTGAAAGCAGGCACAGAGTGGTGTTAACTACTGCTTAATTTAAGTCCTGGCTACTAAACTCACGCATACACTCCTGCAGGCATTCTAACTCCTTTTGCTGGCAGGATTTAAATATCTATGTTTGCTATTGACCTGACTCTGCTCATTCTGAGGTTATCATTGTTACTCTGAATGGAAGCAAAGTTATGCTGAAGTTGAATGTCTCTTGAAAAGCCCACGTTCTGCTGTATTTGCAGGCTGTCGTCCAGGATCAAGGCTAGAGATCAGTATCTCTTGCCAAGCACCCTCCTGAATGTTCTCTTCCAACACACACTTTTTTTTGGTTCTTTATGAGTAATACTGTCAAGTCATTTTAAGAGAAAAACAACTGTAGGACTCATCTTAATACAAGCATTTCTTGAGTCTAAAAGTTAAGACTCAAGTTGAGAAAAAAGATTCACAGCACATAACCTTGTCCTGGTTTCAGCTGGGATAGAGTTTTGGGTCCAGTCTGAGAAGAATGTTGATAACACACTGATGTTTTCAGTTGTTGCTCAGTAGTGTTTAGACTAAGTCAAGGATTTTTCAGCTTCTCCTGCCCAGCCAGCAAGAAGGCTGGAGGGGCACAAGGAGTTGGGAGGGGACACAACCAGGACAGCTGACCCCAACTGGCCAAAGGGGTATTCCATACCGTGTGATGTCATGTCCAGTATATAAACCGGGAGGAGTTGGCTGGGGGAGGATAGTTGCTCGGGAACTAACTGGGCATCGGTCAGCAAGTGGTGAGCAATTGCATTGGGCGTCACTTGTCTTTCTTGGGTTATATTTCACTCTTTTTATTATCTTCCTTTAAATTACTGTTGTTATTATTATTATATTTTATTTTTTATTTCAATTATTAAACTGTTCTCATCTCAACCCACAAGTTTTATTTGTTTTCGATTCTCCTCCCCATCCCACCAGGGGTGGGGAAGAGGAGTGAGCGAGCAGCTGCGTGGTGCTTAGTTGCTGGCTGGGGTTAAACCACGACAAACCTTGAAGAAGGATAAAATTACAGTGTCTCCAATTGAAGTGTAATTGGTTTTTTGCCTTGAGGCTACTAGGCAGGCAACTGCAAAAAACCAATGCTCTCATTTATGTATGCATATCAGTAGGGAAAAGAAAGGATTTACCATTAAGGTGTTTTCCCTATCATCATTTAATCAAAAAATACTCAGGACTGGGGCTCTCCTTGCTAAAGCCTTCCTCCTAAAAGTAAAAGGAGATAAATAAGAATTTGAAAGAGATCCAGCAACCAGAATCAAACCTTGCCTACTTTAACAAGACCCTGCAAGGCAAGGTAAAAAGCCAGAATGGGAACAGTTCTTTAATTTTTGGCAAAAAGCTTATTTCTGTTAAGACCATAATGCAGGAAAAGCCAGAAAAGGAGAGAAAAATCGACATCCTTCCTCTAGTAACAATTCTTTCTATAATCAAGCTCCATATCACGTCTAAGTGCAGAGTATTAAATAGTAACTGCTACAGGTTCCACTGTTTTTGAGAACTGCTGTTATGTTAACAGCACAGATTGATTTGCCATGTGGAGTGAATGAAGTGGAAAAACAAAACCCAGCAAATTTTAGTTGATTAAACCATTCGTCCTCTGCAAAACCAAAGTGAATGTAAATTCACAAGGGTAATTCCACAGAACTGGAAAAGCAGCAGTAATATGCTGCCAATACTTTTCAAAAGTGCCTACATTACCACCAGCTAATTACTTAGATACTGTCAATACACGTCCGGTTTGAGGGAAAATATTACATACTCGCAAGCATTAACCTCCACACTCATGGATCAGAGGAGTCTAGCAAATAATAGTGCCAATATCTTTCACATATATACTTTCAATCAAAGTACAGGTTTAGTGAAAAAGGGGAATATACTCCTCACACTTCAATTCGGATGTTAAGAAGCTTTTGACTTACAAGAAACTGTAGGGCAAAAGCAATACGGATGAAAATAAGAGTAAAAAAAGAAAGCCCTAACTAATAAATAGGAAGCTGTGAATAAAGCAATTTTGACATAACAGGACACTGACATATAAAATATAGAATAATTTGATATAAGGAGACAGAGTCATATGATTACAACTTAAAATTATTTTTATATGAAATCTCATAACAAAATTTGATGATGGTGTAAAGCTTTAGTTTTACTTTGCAAAATAATTCCAAAGGTTCAGCTCCAGTGGCGTTAGTAACGCAGGCAGGTGGCTGGCTATTGCCAGCATTCAGGCAATGTGTCATCTAATCCAACTCGGAGCAGGTGTCAGTGTTACAGGGCTTAGTTTCTGGCAGCAGCTGACAGCGTCTCAGTGCTGGAACAGGACAGAGTTAGTAACAAGGGGAAATGTTTGCAAATGTCCTTTCACGTAGACGAAAATGTGTGAGTGGGAGGGCGGCTTAAAGAACAGGGTAGGTTACTCGCGTAGAAAGAAAACACAAGTACTATCTCATTGCTCAAGTTTACTGTGCAATGATGAGCTTACAGTCTGCAATAGAGAGATACAAATTCCCTTGAGAGACAAAACAACACGAGAAAGGATGATGGTTTTAATTCTAACTAATGTCACCTGAATTCACTTGTGGTGGACAGGGTGGATCTCACAGTGAGGTAACGTAGATGTACTAAATCTACCATGGAAACAACATCCTCTGACTTGGACGCCACCTCCTAGAGAAAAAGATTAGAAATACCTGCAGCACGACTTTCTTAATGGAAGAGGTTGATCTGAATGTGAGGCATCGATAAAACATTTCTTGATAATCCCATTAATAAATACTGAATGAATACAGTTTTGACTCATCTGGGTAAGATTTCTGTGACAATTAAAATAGCTAAACATAGGGATTTCATCTGAGAAACAGATAGGACCTTTTAATTCCTCTGGACTGGAGGATAGTATAAACATGTGAAATTAATTATTTGAAGATTTAAAAATGCAGATAGCTAAAACCCCTGAGCAAAATAATGCATTTTTACTTATGAACACTTTATTTGACATTAAGTCTCGTTATGTGAGGTATCAGTTATATGCTGCAATTTTAGATTAAAAATGTTAATATTTTATACAGTGATGGTTGAGACCATCAAACGTTTTTGACCGTACTATGGGGCAAAAAAGGTCTCTTATGTACAATATTTTACTTTTGGCATCACAGGCCATTAAAATACATCGTACAATTGAACTACATTTTATCAGGCAGCTTCCTTTGTGATTTATGCCAAGTGTAAAATATAAAAACAATATTTTTCCAGTACAGATTTATGTCTCATTAATCATTTTTTTGAAGTAGAAAATACTTACATTTAATGAATCGTCTATTAAATATTCATGTGTGCTTTTAAAGGCTTATTGGAGAAACATTGCTTTGGCAAAGAAAAAGGCAATTTATTTTTTGACCGACAGTTAATTTCATGAACTTAATAATCAATCAAGCACCCAAAACATGCAGGCAGGCTTGTTATAGCTTGTGCATACAAATAACCTGGAGGAACTGAACAAGCTGCTTATCATAGCATCATAGAATAATAGAGGTTGGAAGGGACATCCAGAGGTTATCCAGTCCAAACCCCTGCTCAAAGCGGGGACAACCAGTGTGGTTTCGTGGATGGAGACCTCACAACCTCTCTGGGCACCGCAGCATCTCTGGACAGAAAGGCCAGCACCCACATCCCACGCGGACGCAGCAGCCCAGGCCCCGAGCACCTGCCTACGCTCCAGCAAGACGAAGCTATTTGGTTGTTCAACTCCCTCTTCAGAGGCTTGTTTCTCAGCTTATATAATCAAGAAAGACAAGAAATACTTCTATGACTATCAACCCAGACTCCAAACATGACACCATCACTACATGAAAGAGAAGTGCTTTCCAAAGCAAAAGAAGATGGTGAGAATAGGCTTGATTACAACTGTTCAGCTCACAATTCAGATTAATATAATTACGTAGATTTACCTTTTTCCAAATCCCCACCATATTCTTACTGTGTAAGACTTCTCACAAAAAATTAGAGGCAAAACAGCAGGAGATAAAGGCAAATTCATCTGAACGTGCTGGCTTCACCAAGTCACAGTTTCAGGCTGATCATGAAAAGAAATAATACGGTCTAGTGCAGAGAGGAAACTCCTGGTAAGTGACAGTCTACAGGATTTTTCATCTGTCTCTACTCAGCTAAGCTCAAAGACTTATGTATTTAACTAGATCATCTGAGGCTAAAAAAATATACATCAGAAACATAAGAAAAATAAAAGTTTTTTGAGCAAAGGTAGACTAATTAGAATCTAACTGGGGACAAGATGAAATTGAAAGACCTAATAATATCTCTAAACTAAGAAGGAAGAATGCTGGATCCTTTGTGCACCTCTGTATGAATCCTTTCATTTGCTAGATGTGCTTTAAACGAAACAGGGTCAAGGCATGACAAGGGCGAATTATGATTTTTCTTTGGACTGTTCTAATTTGTTGTAATAAAGCAGCATCCATACACGGCACAATGTACTGACAAGGCAGACACCTGAACACGAGCTCTACTATTGATCAGTTATTGCTATTCCCAGGGTGCCTACTGACATAAGGTGCTGGATGAAAACACGTCCTGCATGGCACAGAAGAGCAAAGCAGCACCAGATGGAACTTAATATTTTAATGGTTCAGACAAATATGACGGAGGACAAAGATGATTTGCTCTCCTAGTTCAGAGCTCTTACATGAAAATTAAATGAGAGGAATTACAGGAACCAAGCAAGTCTTCTTTTGCTTAAAGACCAGTATCACCAGCAAATAAGGTAATGTTAGTTTTGATCTGATTGCATATGTTGCAAAGTGATGGAACTGATCCTAAAATTATTTGCTGTATAGTATTGAAATTTGAGATCCCGATGATGCTGTGAAGCTAAGGTCTCAAGTAACATATATACCGGCAAAGAATCCCCCTCTCCAAATTCACTTGCACCACGGAAACCAACTGCAATGAAGATCTTTGCTTAATAGGCAATATTATCTTTCTCTAGAGATGAAGAAATATGCATTCTTTTTAAGAAGTCCCCAGATAGCAAAAGGCAGATTTCTTCAGCTCAGGAAAGTGCAAATGTCTTTGTTATCTATTGATAGAAATAACAATACTTGTAAACATTTCTAGAATTTTTTATTTTGCCCACTTTCCGTAGAGGGGCTGTGCCTCTAAGAGCTGCAGCAGAGAATTCACAGTCCAAAGGTGGAACAAAAGTCACCAAAGTGTTTTTTAGCTCTGTAGTACTGCTTGGATACTTCTATTCAGTGTAAAACTTTGGAGTGGAATTGAAATTCTTACCTACCGTATCTCTGGAACTAATATAGTTGGTATATTTAGGGCAGTCTGTTTCATTCTCTTATATGGGGAAGTGTAAAAATACAACGAGAAAAGGAAAATAAGATAAAATCTCACTTCACTTAATAATGCCAGGTTTTCTATACACTTTGTAGATGCACCATTATAGACTTTTTCTTCTATTATGAAGATTTCCTGACAAGAAAATTATAATTCCATTAGATGACTTCTGAAAAAAAAAAAAAATCAATACGGATCATACATCAAGGGCTTTATAACTTCTAATTCAATCATTTTGTTGAAAGGAATTTGCCTCAAAACAAAACATTAGTCTGGGCCTAACGAATATTGGAAAAGATATTTTAAAAATGGGGGAAAACTCTATTAGTGTTACATCACTAGACAATGGGAAAAAATTATCTAAATTGCAGAACACTTTCTCAACAAACCACCACTTAGGGAATCATCATTGTTCATACACGGCAGTCTAGAGTTCCCGTCAAGTATTTAAAATACAACACTTAGCATGTCCAAGAAATGTAGTGCAGAAACATGCTTTGCACCATTTGATGCAACTTTATAGAGTCACTATAGTTACTTCTGCTGTACGAACACACGTACACCCTCAGGCGTAATGTCTTTCAAATATCAAACCAGAGAGGTGAATTGGTTAGGGAAGAAATGGTCCTAAAATTGTATGGCACATACTTGTCTACCTTCTTGCTACTAGCTACTGGAAGTTGTGCAACTGAATCATTATCCTCACAGCAACACAACTGGTGAATTTCTTTCCTAAAATAATCTCATTGCCCTACCATCCACAATTATCATATTGCTCTTCAAAGAAGAAAGAAAAATTTAAAAAATAACTGATTTCTGCAGCATAAAATTTTAAAGCAGCTCCCTCTCCACTTTTCTCTGTCTTACACACACACACACAACGACAAACTTCTCCCACTGATTTCCTTCTCCAGAATCCCCCCTCTCTGGCTTGCTCGCTTGTCTCCTCCACATCAACGTCACTTTTCTCTCACCAGGTTCCCTCACACAACCACAGAAGGCAACTAGTCCTACCCATCCCTCTCTGCCTGGGTATGATGCGCGATGGAGGTATTTCCACCGTCAGGCTTCTGCCAGCGAACCTCTGGAGCACAACAAATTACAAATACATGTATTTTTTTCAAATTTCAATTTGAGGAAGTAAAAGGAAGTCATCTTAACTTTCGAGATGGAGGAATCTTGTATAAAATAAACATATGTAAAATTCCACAAGGGAATATATATATAAATATATAGAATATATAAAATTCTACCAAGGGATGAAGAATGAGGGAATCCTTGATTTGCCCAGATGGTATTTAAGCACCAAATGGGAGCAAACTGGAAGATTTTAAAACATTTTAAAATTTAGATTTTTAAAACATTTTAATCGCCTCGTATTGGTGACATTTCTGCTTCAGGAAGATGACCTTCAGACATACCTTCCCACCAGCACTCCTATGACGGTAGGAAGCCTGAGCTTCTCCACATTCCCCAGAAAATGAGGTCACAGATCCGATTATTAACTTAAAAGGCACCGAAAGGCACAGAAGCCTAGGTATGGAAAGAGAAGTTTCTGAGTGGAGAAGAGCATATAATGAGCAGTGCAGTAGAACTCCGAGTTACTGGAATTACTGGAGGTTAGGCTAACCCATATGAAAACTGAGTATAATGTCTGCCTTTACATTTAAGATAAATATAAAAAGTAGCTGGGCTCCTTTATGGAATGGAAATATTAAAAAAACCCCACCACCAACAACAACAAAAAAACAACAAAAAAACCAAAACCCATAAAAAAATCAAGAGCTGTATGCCCCTGGAAAAAGTCACATGGAAGTCTTGAGCAACATGGTCTTGATCTCATCGCTGACCCTGTTTTGAGCAGGAGGTTGGACTACAGACCTCCTGAGGTCTTCTCCAACCCAAATTCTCCTGATTCTATAAAAGGGCAGGAAAAGAGCCAGTCCTCTGGACTAGGCAAGAGTGCTTTCTGATTTGCTAACAAACGTAAGACATGGTCACTTCACTACCTACCTAGTCTGCGTGCATGCACTGGAAGGAGAAAAATTCTAAAGAAATGGACCTGGTGAAGAAAACGATCCTAAGAAAAACCTTTACAGAGAGACCCTTTTGGCCAGTTGACAAGTGCCCAGTATTATGAGCAAATGAAGTACCTTTCATGTGATTCTTCCAGTCTCCGCAGACACTTTATACATTCCTTTTTAACAAACTGGATTGCAACAACAACAACAACAAATCTTCCTTTTGCTTTTCACTCCCTAATCAAAATAATGTGAAGGATCCTGAACTGGAGCCTGCTTGGTGTTAGTTGGTGAGGGGCTTTCAGACCTAATCTGTACACTCAAGAAGAATAACTCCAGAGGTGCTTAGTCCTCTTCAGACCATCAAATTGAAGTCTATATCCAAAATTATCTTATAAGCCTGCATTACTAACAAGTCAGAAAAAGTGATGCATGTAAACATGTCTGAATAGCTTTCTCCTAAAAGTGGATAACTTCTTTATAGCTTCTATTTTAAAGAAACGAAAAATCAACATTACAGAAATTTATTTTTATTGACGTTTGGTAATTGAGTGAATCAGATTGGCACAATTAGCGGAATCATGAGAATGTTATGAGTGTCTCATTTAAATAGCCATTTTAAAGGGAATGACCTGAATAAAAGAGGTTTTAGTAGATTGATTAAGATGACTTTATGCAGTTTTCCTCACAAAAAAAAAAGAGAAGAACATTAAAAGTGGAGAAAAATATATTCATTGGAATTTAGTAAATACCAGTCAAGCAAATAATCTCGCTGATACACTTCTTTCAAAAAACAATTTCTGCTTCTGAAACTAAGGCAATTAAACTAAAAATGTGAGAAGAATACACTAAAATTAGATTGATGGGTTGTAACAGCTTATTATGGGATATAATTTTCCAACCAATTTAATTTTAAAACCTATCTAATACCTAAATTCAAATCCTTTAAATTTATACATAAGGAAATTGTGTAAACTCAATGTTAGATATGTTATTACAGACACAGAAAGATATAGGAAAACTACATACTTCTACTTCTTATGTATAGAAGTATGTGAATGTGAAAATCCCTGAATATTCTACCATTATTACTAGCCTACAACGGTAGTTTTTCAAAACATGACATTTATAAACTAACCTGAAAGGAGAAGGTCAAATAAACACATGGGAAATGAAGAGGAAATCCCTCCAGATCTGCTAGTCATTAAAAATAACATGAATTTTGCATATTGCAAGAGAAAGTATAGAGTCATGGTTTCCAGATTTACAGGTCTCTGTTTTGCTCTTCTATCTACATTTTCACTGTGGAGGTTTTCTTCTTTATGGAAAGTTTTGAATTTTAAAAAGGTATAAAAGACGGTTGTTAAAAAAAATAAGCACAAAGTTCTTATATTGGTGCTTGACAGTGAAGACTTCAGAAAGGGAAGTCAGTCTTATTTGTTGTAAATGGAAAAATCTATTTGAGTATATTAACAGAAACAAGAACAAGTTGTATCTAACAAAAGTAGTAAGTACAGTACCATGAAGACCTCCAAAAGGAAAAAAAAGGGTCTTTACACTGTTTTTCCTAAAAAGCAGTTTTAGAGATTCTTTTAAAAGCTTTCATATAAGAATATGAAAGATATTTGTGCCCAGAAAAGTGTTTTGTAAACCAGATAAGACTTTAAACAGGGAGACCTGACTAATTGGCTGACAGAGATTTCAGCTGATGTGGCTAAGGAGCATTTTTCCCTCAGGTCAGGCTTTATTAAACTCCATTTACAACATCACTTCATTACCACTCAAACAGCAAGAAACAAATACGTAAATATGCAGTGGATAATGCTGCATTTAATTTGGGCCCAGAGAGCCATAAACTGAAACATCTTTTTCAATAGAGTCTGAGCACTGAGGTAATTTGACTAGCTCTATTTGTAAGGCTCTCACAATTATAATACAGTTAATCCAGGGCACACAGTGCCAATGCTCCGCTTGCTCCGTGACCAAATTAACCCGGTATAACAAAGAAAGTAGTAGGACGACAAGAGGGCCTGGAGACCTTGTGCCAAGAGTGGGTGAGGAAGGGAATTGTCCGCTCGGGATTCACGCTTCCCTCCTGGGATTACTTCCAGCCCCACGCCGCTGCGGGCTGCGGAGGAAGATGCGAACGTCCCCTAGACCAAGAAGGCACCGCAGCCGTCTGAAATCATTGCTACTTGTTCAGAAGCGTAATGCTGCAAATACAATGCCGCCTTTTCAAAACAAGCTCAACACCAAAACCATCAAAGCGAAACGAGAATATGAAACGTACTGCTGGCGTTTCTATACACTCTGTCTTTCTGTTCCCTACAGACAGCTCTAGATTTCTGCTCATTAAGCCAGTACTAGCAGGGAGGGTTGCAGCAAACCAGTCGTGTCACCTTTGGGCAATGCAAACTCTCACTGCGCATTAAGTGATTGTAGCCTTGTGCATTACGCTTGTTCCTGATGCCACTGGCAGGCAAACAACATCTCAAAAATAATTGCAGTTTAAGACCAATTATTGTAACAGGAAAGGTGACTTTTGACGTGTAGGGGACATCTCATATGTAACCTTCATCGGTTTTTTTAATATATCGCCTGTCCACTTTTTTCCGTGAGCCTGGTGTCCTTCAAAAGGTTTTTGACATTCTGATTTGTGAAGATTGATGACAGGAAACTCTTTGACAAAAAAATCCTACTCAACATTCCTGAAGGAAAAGAAGTATCCCAGGGGCCTTTTTATCCCTTTTCAGTTATCTACATATTTTCTGTATTACCTCCATACTCCATAAAAAAGCCATACTTTTTTCAAATGTAGATCAATTTTTCAGCAACAGTTTCTTAGTCTACTAGCTTTATAAAGTCCTGTCAAAGGCTGGAATTTGTCAAGCCGGAAACATATTTGTTTCTGGGCTCCCTCAGACAATCAAGAAGGTTACTTTCAAAAACTGCACACTGAAATTTGAGTTCAGACTCTATCCATCCAGACTTCCATATACCTCCTCAAATTTCTCTTCTGAACTGCCACTGTGCTGTACAGTGGACATAGTATCTGAAATCGAAAATATTTTCGCTCAGAAGCCCAGGCAGCTGGAAACTCCTCCACCGTTTAGCGACAATGCTTTTTGGTACAGAGCGCTCTCTGGAAAACGACATTGTTCTAGGACCTATACATTTTTCTGTAAAACACTGCTGAAAAGAGACTCCACTTGCTACTTGCGTTAGATAATAAACTAACAATAAATCTTTGGAAGACCAGTCGATTTTTAACTTGCTCTGGCTGAATTTGGATGAAATGAACAGCCCAATATTTAAAATTAAATAGCTGGAAGCACTTTCACTTATAATGCATGTGGTGGGCTTGGATTTCAGTCTGGTTCCCTTTTTCCAGGCATAGTTTATGTCACTTTGATGTCTCCATCCATGATTTGTGGATGCAATCAGACACAGTGCTTAAACATTAAATAAAACACTGCACCTGCTAATAATGGGATATTATGCTGTTCGTGAAACCACAGCTTTTGCATGCTGCATAATTTGTACTGTGAGTTCATTAGCTATAGATATTTACATATTGAATAACAAGATCAGAAAAGTGAGAGACTGAAACAACTTACTAGAGTGCATGAAAGCTACTGAATGCTTGCTATTTCTTACAGTAGTAGATTAACATTGAACTACACCTGTGGTGGGTTGCCCCTGGCTGGACCGCAGGTGCCCACCAAAGCCGCTCTATCGCTACCCCCCTCAGCTGGACAGGGGAGAGAAAATATAATGAAAGACTTGTGGGTCGAGATAAGGACAGGGAGACATCACTCACCAATTACTGTCATGGGCAAAACAGACTCGACTTGGGGAAACGAGTT
>JANXJC010000064.1:15673455-15692500 GCA_027564655.1 Leptodon cayanensis | reverse complement strand
GCTCCCCCGTGGACCTCCCTGGGCTGCAGGGGGACAGCCTGCCTCACCAGGGTCTTCCTCACGGGCTGCTCTGCTCCAGCACCTGGGGAACCTCCTCCCGCTCCTTCTGCACTGACCTGGGGGGCTGCAGGGTTGGTTCTCTCACATATTCTCACTCCTCTCTCCTGGCTGCAACTGCACAGGTTTTTTTTCCCCTTCTTACATATGTTATCCCAGAGGTGTTACAACCGTCACTGATGGCCTCAGCCTTGGCCAGCGGCGGGTCCGTCTTGGAGCTGGCTGGCACTGGTGTAGTCAGACACACGGAAAGCTTCTAGCAGCTTCTCACAGCTTCTCCTGCAGCCCCCCTCGCTACCAAAACCTTGCCATGCAAACCCAACACGACATCTTATCTTCTCCAAAGACCCAGAAAGCCTAGTTTTGTCCAAATGCCAGTTTGTCCTAAAGGGAGACCTATTGGCCGTAGGTGACATCCTCCATGTGGCCTGACCTACCATGCCTGCACAGGATGGATGATCATCACACGCACAGTTGTCCTGGTGCTTCCTAGCACATAGCTCTCACAGCGCACGCTCACAGATCTCTTTCTCTCTGCAAAAAAAGCTCAGAGAACAGCAGATGCAATTTTGGTGGTGGAAGCTTTCCCTAACCACCTTTTTCTGTAGTGGATAGGGGGTTTTGCTACGTGCAGAGTAAGCTCAACATGACAGGGAAAGGACACGAGCACCAAGGAAAACAAGCAGCCAGGAAAAGATTCCCCGGCTGACCTGCAGCTTGCTCCTGGACACCACACCACCAAGTTCTTTCAATAACTGAATAAAGTGAAAAAGAAACTTAGAGTCAACTCCAAAGGCACTGAGATTTTATTGTACACTGCTTCTCAGAGAACCAAATTACATAAAACACCTTTCCTCACTCACATCTGCCAACGCCACTTGGGGTCTGCAAGTCAGCTTAATTCTTTTCTGCCCATGAATCACAATCAGCAATAACGTTTTTATGTAACAGGAGTCTCATGAACAATTGCAGTGATGACGCACAAACCAGAAAAAAGCAGATCAGTCTCACTGTTTTGGCTCTGCAGTACTAACAACAACAACAACAAAACGTAGATGTCGTTTTTGCCAGAAAGAAAGATGATAATATTTGACTATGCTCAAGAGCAATAGCTGCTGATTACAACGTCTCCTTCACATCATCGTTTTCTGAGCACAACTATATTTAAAGTTTCAGTCTTTGAAGTTCTTGGTTTTTTCATACTCATTCTTTATTTCTAACTTTTACCTCACTCTGACACGGTCATAAGTCTATTTTGGTTTTACACTCAGGGATGAGCCAAGACTCACAGAGATACTATATTGTGAGTTCCTTCTGTCATCTGTAATTTCTCTCAACATTCATCATTTTAAACCAGGCTCCAAGTTGTGCTAAATATAAGTCTCTTACTGAATACATATTTCTAGCCCCTTAAGTCCTGTCCCATTAGTGCAAAGTTACAGCCACATTAAGAAAAACTGCTTTGTGGAACTCCTGCTACCTCACCACGAACCCATCTACATCTGCCTGCAAACTTGAAAAGACATGAAATAATAGTATCCTGTAATCATACTGCATCAACTACTGAAAAAGACCTCTAAACATAACTTTCAGGCTCAGATTAACATAACTTTCAGACTCATCTTATACCTGCCAGTAGATATTTCTTCACACAACAAAAGTGAAGCTTATACTGTGCTTTTCTTCCCTGTCTTTTGAGGTTTTCTCCAGAGAACACCTATTGTATCTTTCTACTGCCTATTGTACACGCCAGCTGCGTATCAGCTGCCAGATGTTGCCCCAGAAATGTCAGCTGCTGCTTGAGGCAGCGAGTGAATGCAATTAGAGATGCCCTGGTGACAGCTTGACACTTATGGTGGCAATGCTTAAATTTTTAATCGGGCACGTAACACAAAAACCACACAATTCGGATTGTTCCTGAAAACTGCACCAGTACACTACACTAACATCTTTTCTCTGGGAGGTGCAAAGATCAATGTACAGGCAGAAGCCCACGGGGATTGACTGCTCTTTGTGAAATATCTGAAACTAGTTCCCGAAACATATTCCACATCCAGTAGCTGTGAGGAGACCTGTTTTTTAAGGCAGTAAGGAATGCTACTGCTTTAAAGCAGTTCATTGCTTTTATCCTGAAACATTAGTATATATAAATATGCAAAAGATATAAAATAAGGGCCTGGATACTACTTTCACTACTTCTGTGATTAGTTCCCCTTTACTACATTTCTATCTATCAATTTCTACTGACAAGTCAAATGCCTTTTCAAATAAACTGTATCAAATCAACTTACAAAATATAAATTAAAAACTTTGGACACAGTCATTAAGCAAAATGTATCAAGTACATTTAATAGTAGAACTACTCTGTATGAATTAGTTTAGTGCAGTCATGAGAAGCAAAAATATGAAAAAAAGCCATGCCAAGTTCAATCTAAATGTAGTCTGTTCCTAGGGCTACATGACTAGATCCTACCCAACACCAGGTTCATTTTGGATAAACAGTATTTACTTACCTCTAAGATAACCACCTTCTTCTCTTTTAGAAATTATAAATCCAAGGGTGATCTGTGTTTGTTCATGTAGCAGAGATTTCTTTGAACTACCTTACCTCTGCCCTGCATTTGCATTGCACTACAGTCCAGCTTAAATAGGTTGCAAGTGACCAAGTTAGCTACGTTAGCTGCTCCATGCTGGCTACCTCTGTGCATGCTCCGTTAGTGGAGTATAATTTAACGTACCTTACTGAAAGATGTCTGTAATACTGTAATACTGTAGCAACTTAGTTCTACCTGGCTGTTTAGGACGGGGATTAAAATGCATTAATTGAGGCTGCAGGAATAATTTGGGATAAGGGAACTGAGCTGGATTTTGGCCAAGAGGTTGAATTTATAAATCTTTAGTCTTGTGAAAAATACCATGAGCCCAATGTAATTCTGACTCTTCATTCTCTCTTGAAAAGATAGGTTTTCCAGAAAAACGCTGGGTTTTTACTGTCCCAGAGGGATGAACACTATATTTGGAATAACAGACACTATCTGTATTTGCTTTTTACATGAAAGTGATTGTAAGTTATTTTTTTCTGAGCATCAGTGGGTCTCAGGTTTATCTTGTATTTGGATAAATATGAAACATACCCTCACAGTGTGGGCAGTAGCACTCTATCTCCTGTTAACCATTTGCCAGTCAGCTCTGGAAGGTATGAGTCTCGTCTAATATTTACAGAAACTATCAGTGCCTACAAACCAGCAATGCTATCGGTACCTCACCTCTGACAAGAACTTGCTCCATTTGAAGACTGCCCTCTCCATTTTACCCCATACATAAGTCTGTTTCAAAAAGTATTAAAAAAATTAAAACAGTAGGGTCATCAAGAATCCCAGAGGCAGGATCTCATAGGTATTTTTCTCACTTGTGAGACCTTGTAAAAAAGGATAAATCAATATAGGAAATTTTCTGGCTGAAAAGAAAACAGTCTCTTTTCGTGGAGTGACCTGTATTTTCAATTAACTTACCCAGAGCTTCTATGCATATGATCACACGTGTTAGATATGATCCATGTTGGACCAGGACAACACAGTCATCCTATCCAGACCCAGTATATGCTGAAAAGCAGGGAGAAGGCTCAGAAAGTGATTTATGCTGTTCTACTCGACTAGCATTCACTCTTGGAGCTCTGTTTTCCATACCTTCACTAATTCAACGATTGGTTCCTTGGTCTGGGATCCCCTCGTTGCTTACTACTGATTATACAGAGCACCAACCCTGGCAGAACTTCCACGGGAGAGCGGTGTGGTACAGCTGAAGAACGTGAGTGCGAATTCATTGGGGAATATCTGCAAAACGTTATCACCTTTTTCTAGAGTCAGAAACACATACCTGTTCAGACCTTTCTCAGCGACACGATCTTGACACTGTGCCTGAAGTTACCTGAGCATTTAGGAATGCATTTCAGATTCACTGCCTCATTCCATGCTGTGCAGTGAAGGCTTTGCTCCCCGCACTCATCACCTCCCGGGTATTTTGCTGGGCTACCCTTGCCAGCGAGCCGCCACAGCGCATTCTTCTCTCGCGGCAGTGTTACTGAGTAATATGGTTTTGAAACTGCAGTGTGAACAGCTCTGTGAGTTTTCCTCTCTGACGCTGATTTCACATTAAAAAGACAGGACTAACACAACTGAATGTCGATATACGAACAGCCAGCAGCCAGCAGTCCAGCGAGAATGAACCAACATCCACACAAAATTCATGGAAGGTAAAAAGTCTCTTTCAGTCCAGCAGTTACAGCCTGTTGCCTCTCTCTACGTTCTCTGGCCAAAGCCACAGACAACTCTCTCGTTTTATCTGGGAGCAAACTACTCCCAGTGGAAGCAATATATTATATGTGAACAACACAGACGTGCTGTTGAAAAATCTTCCAGAATTGAACCTCTGAATGATGCGTAGTCTCAGCAAAAGGAAAAGTAAAAATAAAGAGAAATAATCTAGGTATTAACCGATCATACTGCTTAGTTTAAACCTAAG
This sequence comes from Leptodon cayanensis, assembly GCA_027564655.1. Classification (NCBI taxonomy): domain Eukaryota; kingdom Metazoa; phylum Chordata; class Aves; order Accipitriformes; family Accipitridae; genus Leptodon; species Leptodon cayanensis. The sequence continues at coordinate 15,687,922 of JANXJC010000064.1, read as the reverse complement.
TGTTATACAGCACAGTTGTTACTCTGCAGGGAGGGGGAGGGAGTGTACCAAGAATATACTTATTTCCTTCAGGATTTTAATTCAATTTGGAAACTAACATGATCATAAAATATACATGCTAGGGTTTAATTTTAGGTCAGAGTCATATGTTAAAAGAGATTGCTAACCTAGATTTTAAAAACATTAGCCTGAGTCATGTAACACAACCTCATTCTGATCATTCTGAGTTTAGAAAATGTACAATTACTAATGCTGGCAAGAAGTCACACCAAGGCCAAATGAGATTAATAAGAAATAAAACTGCATGTCAGTAGCATAATAGAAACTTAAATGAATAATCAAACGGGCAGACCATTCATGCAGCCTAGGCACCAAGGTCCAAATAAATGGGCTTGAAAGCCACAAGAAAACTCTATAGTAAGCACTTAAATCATCAATTTTAAAAAGTTTTCTGTGCAGAATGTTGCAGTAAGTTTCGTAATACCTCAAATATAAAGTGATATCATAGCTTTCACTGCTGACCTTAACACAGTAATAAATGTGCAAAAATCATGACGTAAGAAAAGATTGGTTTGAAACCGCTGGGCAGATGTATCAATAGGGAGGATTCATTCCATGTTCATTTTCTACACTGCCCAAACTTCAGAGACTTCTTCAGCGTCTCTCCTGGTGGAAGCAGTGCAGAATTCTAGGATGTGAAGCTGAACAGCTGCAGCAATACTCTTGTGTTCTTGGATGTTGGGTTACAACTCCTCCAGGCAGTGGTATGTTTACAGGAAACATGGAATAAATGAACAACGGCTGCCATTGGAAACATCTATCAACTACCGCAGCACTAAAGGTGCTAACTTTCAGGTTATTTGAAGGAATAATTTATGGTAACTGGTTGATGTAACGAGTGATACGCTCTTATACACTTATATCCACCAGTACCCCTGTTCATTCAAAAACATTTAAAGAAAGGAAACATTTTCATCATTCTGGGGAGAAATATCTTCCAGTTTTTCCTCCCTCGTATTCTACAAAGAAGTGTGCCTTTCAAGTACACAGGCAGAATATCTACACATGTACCAGGAATTCAGTGAAAGAAAAGGAGATAAAGTACAACACCTACATAATTGACCAAAGCCTGTAACCTGAAAATTCCTCTACCGGTTCCATCAGTGGCAGCATGACAATGTATATTAGCATGAGTGTGAGTTAAACACGCACACGTAAAGCTAAATATTCAGCAATATCTATTCTGCACAGAAGTGAGACTTAAGCCCTGTTTAAGCACAGTTAGTGAAAGTTTAAGAAAGAACATAGCCTAGGCAGAAGAGAGATGGTCTCTAAGCCTTGCTTCTGCAACCTATCATATCAATGCATTTTTAGACCCTTTACATTCATTTTTACACTCTTGTCCAGAAAAGATCTACTGTTTGAGGACATTGTGTTGGAAATAACATTGCTATAAATGATTCATATTTACTGTCCAATTATTTCAATGTTTAGGATTAAGACAGAAGGAGAGCCTTTAGGCTGCTTTCAAACTACCAAAATACCGCTCAGGTCCCTGTGCCCCAGCTGACAGGAGAAGGAAGGCAGAGGTCTAGTTCGGTCTCTGGGAAGAGTACCAAGAGCCTCAGCAAAGAGCGGAGCAGGTAGCTAAAGGAAACGTAGGTGCAGAAATGTGGATTGCACTCAGTAGAATTTAGAAGTTAGAATTTAGGCCATCCAAACCCAGCACTTTTTTTTCTCTTGCACAGCACAGTGGATGAAATTCTGTGGCCTACTTGTGCATAAGCTTGAAAAAGATGACTGTAATGGCCTGTTTGGCCTTCAATCCATGTGTCTGATTTTCCTTCAGGCTATGCTTTCCCATCGTTTTGGCAATAAATAGCCTATACTTAGGCATGCTTAAAAGCATTTTTCCACTGCTAAAACAGAGTAAAGGGGTTTCATAGTAAACAAAACTCATACCCTCAGATTCTACGCAGCTTTAAATGTTGAAAGTTTTTTTTCAAGGAAGGTCTCTTACCTCTTTTTCCATTTGAATTCCTTCTGCTCTTATGTTTCTCTCAAATACTTCCCTCTTTTCTGTCTGTGGATTGGATTTTCTATACACCAGGATGTAGTCAATCCGACATTTCCCATCTCTAAAATATAGTCCATTAGTTTTGTTCTTATCAGGTACCTCCTGTAAAGAGAAAGTCAAATATTTCAGTAATGTTCATTTGCCTTGGTAATTGCTGCATTACTGTCTGCATCATCAGTTTTCAGTAACACTCAACAAGGAAGATAAGGAATCGGAACATGCTGTTCAAGTTTTAGGTGCTTTACATACAGTGCCTCTGAGGTCGTCTGAAAGAAGCACAGACTTCCCCACTTCAAAACCAGGAGGTCTTCTTAGGCAGATGTTTGGTCATATGGGCATGAGATAGGAGGGAATAGAGAACACAAGCCAACCTTCCTCCCCCACCACCCTCCATAAAATTAGGAATAACTTCTTACATATAAAATAAAGCAGAGAATAGTGTTACTGAAGCGTAATTTTAAAATTAAGAACTTAGTACAGTAGAATGTCTTTGTACATGTGAGAAGAATAAACAACGACGTGAGCATTTACTGTAGCAAGAAACACTAAAACCTGGCGCAGAGATTCTCATTGCTTTGCAATGACTCCAGTACATCTGCCTCACAGGACACAGACAACAATATGGAAGTCCTGTACCTACCTCACTATACCTCATCAGACTAACTACAGAATATTCTTTGCTTAAGGAACAGCTGAAGAAACCCACTGGATTTATTTGAAAATAACTCCTGGTGTTTGGTCTAGCAGTATGTAAATGCAAAAATTACTGTTTCTTAGCTATTTCGTGCAAAGAACGTGCCTGTTTGCTCTGACAGAAAGAAACAACTTGATTTCACTGTCAATAAGAGGTCAAGCAGGTCCCCCTCCTGAGATCTAAAAGACCAAACTGCTGGTCTTTTCCCAGAAATTCACGAGATGAAACTCTCTACAGATCCTCCTCACAATTTAACACTACTTCCACATAATACAAGTCCTGCCCAGGGGTTAAGCTTTCACTTTGGGCCAAGTTGAAATTGTGTGGCAGTTTGCAGGTTGGAGCGTTTAATACAAAAAACGTAGAGTGTGAAGGATACATGGGAACAAACAGCACTGCCTCAGAGCAGTGTAAAGGGCTGAGACCTTCAGGGACCTCAAGATCAGTCCAGCTCCAAGCTGAAGGGAGGGTTAGGGTAATTTCTGCATGGTTTTCCAGAATTTGCTCAACCATTCCTGCCAGAAATAGCCATAGCCTATAACATATGATCAAATGTCTGAAAAAATGAATATTTTGCCTTTTACATCTGGGAAAAGTAGGGACTTTTCAAAATACTTTCTCCATAGGAGAACTGCTTCTGAATTTAAATGGCAAGAAATAAACATATTAATAGGACAAATGATTCTTACAGACACCGCCCCCCCCCCCCCATGTTCCCATTCAAAGAGTTTAGTGTAAGCTATCTTCCTGATTCTCAGCAGGCATTTTGATTAAATGGAAAAACCAACAAAAGCATCCCAAACGTCCCATCCCCTTGGTACATCCAGTTTACTGAAGGCAGAAAGGGGAATTTTTCTAAGATTCTTTATTATAGTGCCTGACTCCTGACACAGCTTAATGCAGACTTGATATAGTGGAACAGTTCTTTGAGCTGAAAAAGAAGGCAAGAAAAAAGATTTAAGTCCTAAGGAAATAACAGTAACAAACCATTTGTATCTATACTGTATATCATGCTGACAAAAAATATTATCAAGATATCAAAAGTATTTTTCACAGAGCATTAAATACGAAAACAGCTCAGTAAGCTGTTTATTTTTTTCCATAAAAAAAAAAATCTATGTTGAGAAGACGTAAAAAAACCTAAAAGGGTATTTAAGTTTATTTAAATAAAGGAAGGGTGCAGTAGGAGATTTTGAGGCAGTGGCTCAGCTTGGTGGTCCTGCTCTGATTTCTAAACCTCCTGACGAGCCACCCTTCCTGTCCTGTAGGTCCTAGAGTCACTACATGTATTTTAGCACGTAAAGCAGTGTAATAGGAAAGCACCTGTAGAGCAAAACAATCTGTGCTGAGGATCTGCTGTCCGCACTACGTAGGTTTGAGTGCTTACTTTGGGCCCACCCTAGTCTGGTCCAGGAGACTCACTGGAGTACATCTCAATTTATTTGAATCCAGAAGGAATCCAGGTTTAAAATCCAACACTGCTCAGGAATGCGACCAAAGCATAGGTAGGGGCAATTGAGAAATTCACTTCAAGTGCACACTCCTGATCCGAATTAAAACATTAGCACAGACCCACCCAGAGAGTACCACAAGTACCTCTGCACGCAGTAGTGACTCCATTGGAAACATAGATATGCCCTTTACGCTTCCTATGTTTCATCTTTCTCTGAAGAAAATGGGTTTGCCCTACACTGACTCATCAGTGCACGGTGGAACCTTATATTAAAGAGCGTCTATGAGATTTAGCTGAGTTATTTGACTTGTAGGAATTCTTCCCTATAAATAAGACTTCCTGAGACAACTACTTTCTCTTGGACTCGTGAAACACTCCCAGCTATAGTATTGTCATTTTTCACTCAGAAAGGCACCTTGGACATGCTTATCTGTACTCGGAGGTCCTTTTCATTTTCGGAACAGAGTACATCACATCCAGACCGACAAACCCTACTAGACTGGTATGGTCCCTGAGAAGGAGCCCTTTCTGTTGCCCTCTGTTATAGCTTGTAAGGCAGCTTTACAGACTGAGCCTGGACTTACGAGAACTCTGAGGATCTGACACGATATGGAGACAGTCAGGGCTGTCCCAGCAGCATCAGGAAATATCAGCTGCAGGGCTTTTGCATCGTCCACCGTATTCCAGGCTTACACTATTCCAGACAGAGACTTTCCTCCTACCTTGAGCTTCACTGACCCTTCTCCAGACATTGCATCTCCTTCCCCTGTATTATAACTTCAAAATTCCGTTTTCCTAAACTGATTAAAAAAATATTTCAAGAACCAGGTCTGACTGCAGACTTTGGTGGGAAAGTGGTCGAGTCCTGTATGTCAAATCTCCATTCCTTCATCTGAAAAAGGACGCCGGAAGAAAGTGGAAGAACAGGGAAGACTTCACTCTAGGAAGAGGTTTTGTTAGCATTTCTGGCTATCTTTGCAGCTTTCTTTGTAATACATGTATCTGAAGTTGTGTAATAGGGACTTCTTTTCCAAGGAATGCAGTAGTTTTTGTGTTCTCAGACCCACAGTTGGGACCCATCAACATTCACAGACATGCGACTCACACACACATACATGCTAGGAGAGCTTTAGGCTAAAGGCCCTACCCAAATGTCTCACTATCCAAAATGAGAGCGATTCGTAACCCTAACAGCCATAGAGACTTTAAACGGAACATTTAAGCAAAAGAGTAGTTAGGGAAATCAAGGAAGTTTGAAACTTTATCTGCAGGTCTTTAAAAAAATAAATCAGAAGGGACTCCAATGTTCACTAACTTAATGACAGATTAGAATCTTTCTTCATTCCTAATTATTTCGGTACCTGGTTATTATCAGTACGGGTGCTCAGTGAAGATAGGATCTTTGCATTCTAAAGAGATTGCCTTTTTCTGCTGTTTGTGGCTACTTGAAGTTAGTCCCCTGCATGCAACTTTGCAGCTAGTGGAGGGCATTAATACCTGCACCACTAACAGTGATAACATATGAACTTATGCAGAAAAAGAAGAACCCAGAACCACCCAGTTTTTAAGGCACAGTTCTAATCAAAGAAGTCTATTTTCTCTGTGTGTTCTTTTTTCTTAATATCCTTTTGCCCATTTAGATTATAATTTTGCGGAAGCTGCAACTTTATTTTTCCATGTATCTTCCCTGGTTGCTATATTCTTCTTGATACCATAATACATTTAATTACATGGAACTTTTCTAATAATGAAATTACCTAGGCTGCAAAATCAAGCGCTCAAAAGTCTGGAAGTAACAAAACTGTAGTTTTCTCAGAAAGCTTAGATAATCTCTTTCCATATCCACCTTGACCACTGAAGAAGACAGGGGGTTGGTCAAAAAAAAAAAAAATTATGTAGTTAGCTTGTATTCTGGTAAATACCCACAAGAAAACTGAGCTAAAATTGCACAAGCTATCATAACTGCCATAAAGAACATCAGAATTCTTATCTTGCAACATGAATACCTTTTTTCTGCCATAATCTTCAGTGCAAGTTCCAATTTATAAAAGAGATTGTTACTATTCTGCACAATATTAATAACACTGCCCCCAAATATCAACAGAGTTTGATGCTTAAAGTGAAGACTGTAGGAGCGACTCTTATAATTTTAATTTCAAAATTACCTACATTAGCTGGAATGTCAAGAACGGGCCACGTAAGCTCATTTAAGTAGAAATAAATTTTTTTCCCAGCTCCATCATTTCCCCTTGTTTGGATAAAGAAGACTGATTTATTATTCCATAGAAAGAAAGGCATAATGGATGCATACCTAGAATACAGCTCCTAAATAGTTTTTACTTTAATTTTTACCTTCTTTCTGCTGCTACTCCTCTTCTCAGAAACCAAAATTTCAGTGGAAGTAGTACAATATTTTAGTGAAATATGTCCCTGGATTTAAATTGTAAAGTGCATGTCTGATCGTTATATTGGCATATGTAAAAAGAATTCGATCAATGCACACAAAGGGAAATGTGATTTTCAATCCACTTACACTATAGCTGTGTTTGAATGAAACATAAAACAGATAAAAACCCCATCTTTAGCCAAACACAAGCTGAATCTCAATCTGGCTCTGCATCTGTTAAGGAACTGGTGATAAAGCTCCATCCGTAAAGTCTTCATTGGATCTTCTGCTTGAGCACAAACAACTAACAGTTGAAACAAACAAGATTTCAACTCGTCAGCTAAACAAAAGTGCTAAGAAACCTTTGGTATGTCCTTGTAAATTTTTTTGATTGGAAATTCATTTTAACAAATTAAGCCAGAAATCATACTAAATTATTTTGCTGCAACATTAGCTTCAAAACTATACCAAACAAACATTAACATATTCAGAGAGACTTCCACTGCTGCCAGACCCCTTGTCCTGATGACATTAAGGGGCATCTACAGGCTCTTTTAGCTACTACACTAAACTGAAAGACTGAAAGGAATCTTGAAGCTTCAGAGTTCACACCACCACTATATAGTTGTGCTCCCGTATTTATCCATACCAACCACACATTATCTAAACAGTCTATCTTTTCCTTCTGGAATTAAGCTGGGGCCAAAGACTTTGAAACTTTTTTTTTGTAGGCTGCAGCATCCCTCAGCTCCCAAAAGACTTTCAATTCTCTGTTTTTTTCCCCTCTTATACATATACATGACCTACATTGCTACTTTCCTCAGTTATGGTCATGTGAAAAAAAAAAAAAAAAGAAGATAATCTGTTCAGCCAGGAAAATATTCCTCAGACTTCCCTTTAAAAAAAACAACAAAGAATACATCAAATAGGAAAAAAAGGTTTTGCAGTATTGTTAAATTAACAGCAGCATATATTGCTCTATATCATTCTCTGTCCTGACCATTTTCTGTTTGTTCTTCGTCTTTAACTTGCAAACACCACGTGCCTTTCACCTGTGCCCTTTTGTTAAAGACCATATGGTACACGATCCCAAAAGGTAGCACAGGAATATCACGTCAGATTAACCTGTTACAGTGCAAGTAGGCGAGGAGGGCCCTTTGTAAGTTGTGTGGGAAGCTGGGGAAGAGCAATGAGTAAAGGGGAAGACGAAATTGTGAGCAAGGTCAAACACATCTCTGGGTGCCCTGAATTTTCTTGCTTTAATTATCTGTCTAAACATTCCAGGAGTGCAGCTCTCTATGGGCTGAATTTCTAGTACAGGGAAAGTCTCCAACTCTCTCCTCAGCAGCCTTTCACAAAAGAACTCGCACCACAAAACCCTCTAGCTCCTGAAAAAGACATACCCTGTAGTTATACCTTCTAAACTTTATCTAAACTAGGAAACAAAACAGCGTCAGGGCAGGGGCTTCAGCAATATCCTCCAGTTTTCCGTGCTTTTTAATTGTTAGCGTGGTCCCTGCCAGTTCTGATCCGTGCCAGCCAGCCCTCTGCCAAAAAATCCTCCGGCAGAGCGTGCAGGGAACACCGGACCGTTCCAGTGAGCAGTCTGGATGCAGCCGCATTCCCGAGGTGGGGGAAAGGAGACAAGTCCCCGGTCTCGTCTCTTCACTCCCTGAAGAGAGAGCCCTAACATCCACGGGTTGTGGGGCAGCTGGAGGCAAAGTTCAAGCATGTCAAAAGACACAGTAAGGAATTCAGGCCCAAATTTTCATCATGGGTCCATGATGCTTCGCCTGCTTTAAGACAGAATTTAAAAGGGACTATGTGCTGAATGATTCCTCCCTGGTACGTTCTCTGAACCACCATCATGCACCATCAGGTCACTTGTTCTTCACTGGAAGGGAATGTGTCACGTACCTTGACACTCAATGCTTCTTATGAGAGATTTATGATAAATTCTCCTCCTCCCTCCTTCCCCCCAAAGGATTAATATAGGGAAAACTTTTCCGTTATTTTCAGAAGCAGTGAAACATCAGACTTGGATGGTTCAGAAAACAAGCAGACAACAAAAGCCTCTACAGACTTTTCACTGGGGGTGCATGAAATCAATAAAACTCCTTTTAACTTGAGGTATTTTATATTTCAGCATTATAATCTTAGAATGGAAAACAGTCCCCATGGGAAAGGTCAGATGCAAATTGACTTGCAGAGAATGAGATTTTAAATCAAATTACATTTATTCCCTTTTTATAATCAGCATGAATAATTATTATATTAATAATACTGTGTGTTCTTACCTCTCCCACAACTTCCAACCTGCTGGCATCATCAGAAGTACTGGTCAAGTTACCATGGTGAAGCAGGGAGTCATCGTCTTTGGAAGGGCTGTTCACACCTTCTAACTCATCAAAAAAAATGTTGACATCCTTAGCTACTAAAAACAAAAAATAAAAATATACATTCAAATCACCATTGAACCAAATGAAGACACTGAGTGTAACACATTCCCAACAATCCCATTTTTTAGTTCTGGTATAAGTATATACTCTGTTAAGTTTAAAATCTGATGCGCATTGGTGGAGCACTTTCTTCACCAGTGAGCCGCATAAAAATTTAGGATGCCACAATACCTCTCTGATGACAAATAAGCAATCTTCTGTCATGATACAACATACATTAGCTATCGCCTCAGCTTCTCTTGGGGTAAGTGGCTAAAACGATTACCTTCTGGATTGGTACGGTCTCTGAAAATTCCTTATTATAAAGAAGCAGATTTTTAACCTATTACATAAAGTATCGAGTTAGAAGTTGTACAGACCTGTGGGGCAGCCAGAGGCAGAAGACATCCGATAAATACTGTTACTTAAAAGCAGAAGCAGAAGTTTGTCTTTGCACAATTTGGCATGGTTTGACGCGTACAAATCTGGCACATCCAGATCTACCTACTGCACAGCTACGTGAAGCAATAGTTCAAGTCTACAGGATGCTGCAGTAAACCCAACCCTGGTAAAAAGCAAAGAGATGTAAGGGCTCTGCAGAGCAAAGAGGCGATGAGAAGCCGTGGGCAGAGCTGCTGTGCAAGCCTTCAGTCCCACACGACGGCCATCGACCCGCCGACCAAGCGGCTGTCGGGTGGGAGACGCAGGGCGGGCAGGCTGCGGCCAGCGAGGTCCACCTCGGCACCCACACGCTGCCGGTCTGGCACGAACGGGGATGAAGAGGTGTGTGTGAGGAGGAGAAAAATGCCTCGGCTGAGGATCACGCTTCAACTGTGGATAGACCTCGTCTCTCCAACCTCGTGTTTCATAGGCAGAATCCAGAATTACGACAGTAGAGTCGTAACTGTTAGAAGGGACACCCAAAGTTCAGCTACTGAGCCTCTTCCCCTGACTACGGCAGGATCAAATATCTATTACTCCTGACAGAAGTTTGTCTAACCCACTACTACTCGCACTTTTTTGCAAACTTGACTCACTTTTGGAATCACTCTTCTTTTATGCAATAACCTCCTGATCCTTCTGCTTCTCCACAACTCCCCTAACTTAGTGACAGGCAGTTATAACTCCTGTTGACGAGAATTTATATTAACAGGGAACAGCCAAAAATCTCTAATTGCTGGCAGCAGCCTAGTTTCATTTCTAACTACTGGCTGCAGGTTTAAAAATCCATTTGCCTACTGTGGAGAGACTGAATAGCTGCCGGAAATTAAAGGCCATTAACTGTTCCCAGCCACCATGAACATTTTGTGATCTCCTTTTCACCTTTCCCTTCTTCAGGTGCTATAGCCCAGTTTAAGAAACCTTTTAAAAAAAATCTCTGATGCCACCAACTCCACAGGTTCTGAGGGTGCCTATTTTTCACTGTCACAAGCAGGAGAAAGTTTTCTTCATAATATTCATCCCGAATATGCACCTATGATGCAATTTAAATATATTATTCTTTTCCTATCAATCATGAACACAGGGAAGAGAGTGCTCCCTTTTTCTACATGTCTTTTACAGTTATCTAAAGTCTGTTATTACAGCTGTAGGTAGATGAAAACCCTATCAAAATATTCAAGAACACTTCTTCATGTTCATGCATAAAATAAGGACAAGGTTAACGACATACATTGTATTTTCAATTGCAATACTTGTGCTTAGAAAGCCACTAAAAATTTCAGAAACAACAGAAGAGCCTTCACGTCCAAGTTATTCCACTCTAGATACTAGGCTAATGAACTAACATAAGCAGCACAATTCTTAGGAGACATTCTGAGTTTTTAATACTTTTAACAGTATTTTTTTTTCATGTAGACAGCATAACAGTAAGAAATTCTGTGTCAAATTAACAGGTTTTAGGATAACATACTACTCCTTGAGTTCAGCAATTTTGGAGTTGCATACTGACTAATCTAGCTATCCGTCTTTGTATCCCAAAATTAGTATTGCACAATATTTAATCCCTACTTAACACTGCATATCATAATTCGTCAGTTTTAGATAGCACCCCCTGTTCTGCAGGATCCCAACCAGCTTTTAGAGAGATATTGGGAGTAATAGCTTCACCTACTTCACTCTCTTTTATGTTGTGCATATCATCATAGCCTGTGAAAACACCAGAGATATAAAAATCTCTTTTTTTTTGGTAGATATTAAGTTTCTCTTGCCATTTTAAGGCTGCTTTTACTATCAGTCTGTTTATTTTACTTATCTTACTTTTGTGAAAAGCGCCAGGTTACCATTAGAGACAAATATCCAGGACAGAGGTGTTCTCTTTAAAACCATTCTCGGCCTCACGCCACCCTGTTGCCAGCCAGGGGTGAGCTTACTGCCGGCGCTGGAGAAGAGCATCCTGGCGGTGGTTTGGTTTGAGACGAGGAGAGCCCGCAGCTCCTCGGTGTCAATGTGGCTGCGTCCAGCCTGTCCTAGGACAAACTACAGAGCTTCTTGGAGACTGAAAAGGCGAACACCAGACTCCAAGTTGTAGCACGTGCAGCAGTAATATTAAAGAACTACTTGTCTCCTTGATCCGTTTCAATCCACAAAAACCATACTACAGATGCTTATAAAAGGCAGGGGAAGCGCCGCAAGACAGCACAGTCTAACCACCTGCCCCTCACTGTCCCTACTGCTTCAAAGGGCAAGACTGGAAACATTCCACCCCACCAGATAATAATCTGGATGTAGATCACCATCAGCTTTTGCATACATGTTCATATGAGAAGAATTCATCTGAATACTCAACAGAATGAACTACTGAAACAGAAAGAGTTTTGAACGACTTGCAACTTCACTGAACCGAAACCCATCAGAGTGCCTCCATAAGAGCGATGCACAAACCTGTATATGATCAACACCTCAGTATAGTCTGAAGACAACTGTGGAAAATACAGAAGTAATTAATAGTGGAGCTTTCTGAAGATTATGCAAGATAGATATCTGTTGCAGACAGAGGCAATGAAAGATGTAAAAATTAAAGTTTTGCCTGTATGCTATGCTCGAGGGAATTCGAACTAGCTTTTTCCTGCCATTAAGACTGCCTCAGTATAAAAGATGAAGCCTTTGAGATACAAGAACTGCTGCTTCCTAAAATGCCAGTAATGCTTTGGGTGGCAAAATGTATGGGTTTTAAGTAGGTGTTTTGAGATACGCAACTTGGTAGGTAAGAGAGTGAATGCCTTTGGAGTTTTCAAGCAGAGAATTACTGGATTATTCTGAGACCCTATGAGAAGCAAAAAAAAAATCTTATTTCAAGGTCACATTAAAATCCAGCCCATCTCAGCAGTGACTAGAAGTTGTGGAAGCAGTGAATCTCAGCTGGTTAGTGAAATTAGCTACCAGGACCTGCTCAGATTGCCTGTAGTAGAAAATTGCTTATACCAGAAGTACACAGGTAACTGGCATGCTAGTTGGTAGCTTCAGCAAACAGGAGAAGTAGCGAAGAGATATGCTGAACTACCTTGTCAGCGCTAAAGGTGCCTGTTACCTTTTTCCAGCTGCAGTAAAGGTGTGCTGCTGGTGAGAAAGCGGAGCTCTTTACACTGCAGTTGCCTTGCTGCGTACGTTTTTGAAAATACACTCTTAGTATTTCAGTCACCGACACTAACCATGGGGCCCTAACATTTGCCGAGACCATTTTTCTACCAAATCCCGTTTGCTTTACTTTAATAATGGTGCTGGTACTTCCAAGCCAACTCTCCTGCTGCCTGTAGCTAGCTCAGCCGCCCCGCTCCAACGCACGCGAACACCTGCGTGGCCAAACGTTGCTAAAGGCGCAATCAGGGCTCCATCTTTTCTGACCCCTTCAGATCGTGACATGCATATAGCCACAAACGACCTTAACAGAATGATATACAATAATTTTATCATGTATATGCTATTTAGGAGACAGACTGGTGCTAGCGTACACTCATGTCTTTTTAAGCAGTGAAATTTAACAGGAATACAGAGCAGCATGCGCGTTGCTACAGGAGATATTAAGAATTCCCCCTCTGGTTTTAGATCAGCTTAAATATTCAAGCTCTTTTCTCCCCCTCATGTTCCCTTTTGCAGGCAAAAGAAAAAAAAAAAAAGAAATCAAAGTGACTTGATAATTCAGAATCCCTTGAGGATTTGAAAAAAAAAATGTCTATATACAAATATTTTTATCCCAAATATAGTAGAACCATATATTCTGAAAACCAAATGTTGGGAAATTCTGAGCAAAAGTCTGTGCACAATCGCAGTGGATCCACAAGCCACTTTGGACCAAGGAGCTGATTTAGCTCGGGCTCAAAGATAAGATAACTCCTTTAACTTTCTGAAGATGGATGCTCAAAAACTGAGGTGCCTGAAAATAAAAATTTTTATTAAAAAATGGGACCCGACTATGTTTTTGTGTGGCAAGATGGAAGCATGCTCAGAGATTGTGTTTCTGTTAATTAATTGTCATTTTATTACCAATTGTCACAGCAAGGCATCGAGTATACTATAGCTTTGGATAACGCAAGCTGAAGATCAATATTCCAGAAACTGCTCTTTGGAAGCTTTTAGGCCTATCAGTAACATGGAAAAGTGAATTCCCTTTAAAAATTCTTACTGGCAATGTTTATAATAAGTATAGAGCATTTCCACATGTGAAAAAAAGATTGGGTTTAAAAGTGCCAATATTGGAGAATAAGCCTGAATAAAAACAGAGTAGAAAACACCTGTTTACCAGAGACTTGCAAAGCAGAAAAGTTGGTGTATGAAAAACCAAGAAACCTTCTGCATCTTGTAGCACATGTTATGTTTTTACAGCATCTATGTGGATTTTTGGGTACAAACACTTTTCTGCACTCAGTAAGGCTAGCAGATACAATTCACAAATCTTTGCTTCAAGGAGGCCACCCTACAGATACCAGCAGCCCAGAACTTGTTATCATGTTACATGCTAAATTCAGTAACTACGCAGTGGATCAGCAACCCCGTCTTGGGAAATTCACTGATTTCTGGCTTCCAGATTATGAGAATTAAAGTGAGAGAATAATTTTTTTTTTTTTTATTAAATCTAGTGAGAGTCAACGTGAAGTGGATTTTGAAAAATATTCTAAAAAGCCAGACATTTCTTAGAATTTTGACTTTACTACAGTGGCAATGAAACTAAGTTTCATACATTGAAGCCCATTATAGGAATTAATAAAAAAAGCTTGCAATCTGAGCTCTTTTTTTTTTTTTTTTTTTCCAAATAAAGCTGTTTACTGCTTTCCCACAAAAAATCCATCCTCTCAGTGTAATAACTCAGAAAAAGCCACAAAAGCCTTTGCTAGCTTTTGCCACGGCCCCGAGGGCTCCCCCAGCCCTGCCTGTCCCTGCCTGCACCCCCGGGGTTGCCCCCCCCCCCCCCCACCCCCCCACC